>VMDR010000038.1:0-604323 GCA_007922815.1 Macrotus californicus
TTTATAAAATATTTAAAAATACTCAAATTACAAAAATACAAAATATTTTAAATTATTTAAAATATGAAGGATATAGAGTATATGAAAATATTTTGATCTTTAAAATATATTTAAATGCACAATATATTGCAATACACATAGTATATAAATACAAAACACTTAACTTTTTATTAAAAATATATAACCATAACACCAACATCACATCTAAAAAATTAACAATACTTTCTTAATTTCATCAAATATTCGGTTTTTTAATATCTAATTGTTTTATTAATGTCGTTTTAAAAATATCTTGCTTGTTTGAATGCAAAATAAAGTACACAGATTAAGTCTTTTATCCTAAAGGTTTCTTGGCTCTGTGTGCACGTGTGTGCACGTACCTGTGCCTGTGTGCGTGCGTGCCTGTACGTGTGCGTGTGTGCGGGAAGGAACCCGCGCATTTGAGCTCTGGGTTTTTCCCGCAGTCTGCATCTTGTTGGCTGCCCCACTGTGATGCCGTGCTTTGCTCTACCACGAGGGGGCGCACGCTGTTGTTTTTTGTTTGTTTGTTTTTGTTTTTTTTTCCTTAGTGATATTAACAGCAATTGTTGATCAACGATGGAGTCGTTAATTCAGCGTTTGATCCCACACTCGTTCCTTTCTGGTCTGGTTTTGGAGCTACGGGAGAAGGATGAGACAGGTTCCTCAGTGTTCTCTCCCGAAATGCCACTGTGGTTTCCCCAGACGTGCCCCTCATAGGGATTGATCCGGAGGTTCCCTGAGCCTGGCACTGCTGAGAGGTGCTAATAGATAAATGCCTGTGGTGTGAAGTCACAAGTGATGGATGTGAAGATGGTTTCCAGCGCTCTGCAGGTAGTCCCTGCAGGTGACCTGGGCTCTCAGCAGGGGTACTCCCAGAAGGATTCCTGACTTGTGCTGGGACAGATGGTCAGGGGAAATGCCTTCTAGCAGGGAAGCTTTCTCAGCATCCCTCAACAGAGAGGAGAGGGGTGATGGCCCCAGAACAGAGACTCCCCAGGCATAAGGGAATAAGAGCATGAGTTTTTCAGCCTGGCAGAGCAGGATTCACACATCAACTTACCACTTAATCAGCTGTGTCACCTTGAGCAAGGGACTTATCTGCCTGTGGTGGGCTGATAATGGCCCCAGAGATAGCAGGTCCTGATCAATGGAACCTGTAAGTGCTACCTTATTTGGAAGACCCTTCTTTGCAGATGTGATTAAGTTAAGGATCTTGATGTGGAGACACTATCCAGGATGATCTGGATGGCCCAAAATGTAGTCACAGGTGTCTTTATAAGAGGGAGGCAGCCCTGGCTGGGGTGGCTCAGTGGATTGAGTACCGGCCTATGAACCAAAGGGTCACTGGTTGGATTCCCAGTCAGGGCACATGCCTGGGTTGTGGGCCAGGTCCCCAGTAGGGGGCGCATGAGAGGCAACCACACATTGGTGTTTCTCTCCCTCTCCTCCTTCCTTTCCCCTCTCTAAAAATAAATAAATTTATTTTTTAAAAAAGAGGGAGACAATCCACACACGGAGGAGAAGGTGCTGCAAGGGCGAGGCTGAGAGACTTGAAGACGCTGATCTTGAAGATAAGATGGGAGTGAAGTGGCCACAGGTCAGCGAGTGCCCGGATGCCACCAGGAGCTGGAACAGGCCAGGAGCACATTGTCCCCTAGAGCCTCTGGAGGGAGCATGACCCTGCCAACAACACCTTGATTTCAAACCTCTGGTCTCCAGAACTGGGACAGAACACGTTTCTGTTGTTCCCAGACACCAAGTTGGGAGCGCTGTGTTACAGCTGCCACCGGAGACAACCCACCCCCCGAGCCTCTGTTTCCTTATTTACACAAAGTACAGCGGGTCCCTTCGGGGGGGAAGAGAAACGCCGTGTGGAGGCCAAGAGGTGGCGGATGCTGGGCCCCACCTCCCCACTTCCTCCTCGGTCCTTACAATTGCCATTCCGGCCCTGTGGCCTTCAGTACGAGGGGACCCAATCAGCTACAGTTAACTGGTTTGGGGCCAGTGGGTCGGAGTTCTGATTGACACAGTGTCCCTCCAGCTGGCTGAGCTGCAAGGTGCCTCCTCAGGCACTGCATGTGGGCTAGAGGCTGGGAAGAAGCTGGGAAAGACAGAACAGTGATCACGGGCCAGGGGAGGGAGAGACTAGAACAAGGGAAGGAAAGGTGTGGAGGTCGAATACGCTGGGCAGGGTGTCAGGGAATGAGCTGAGGAAGAGGGGCCCTTTCCCCTGAGGTGTGGCTGGGGGGGTCAGGAGAGGTCCCATGGGTTCCTCTGGCTGGCACTGAACAGGTGAGGTGAGCCCACCTGGTGGCCACCCACCAGCACGTTGCACCTGGAAGGCACTGGCTGCAGCATCCCTAGCCCCAAACACACTGTAGGCGCTCAAATCATATTGATATTTGTCTGAATGAGTGAGCTCAGAGGTCTGGAATGAGAGCGGCCAGTCTAAGACGAGGGTCTGGAACGAGAACATTACCAAGGACCACACATTGAATTCAGCATTTAAGAGGAATAGGGGAAACTGGATTAACCTTTTCGTTATGCCGCTCGATCTGCTTTCGTACACCTTTGAAATTCTCCATTGAAAACAATTTTCTCCTGGGGATGCCCGAGGCGGCGGCCAGAGAGCCACACCTGTAGCCTGCCTGGCCTGAGTCTCTCCCGCTGGGTTCGATCGCGGAGTCTGGGAGGCGGCCGGCTGGCGCGGGCTCTGGCGTCACCTGGCGGCCTTCGCGGGAACGACACCCTGTGATGCTCCCAGGGCTCTGCGGAGCACCCGCCCCGCAAACCGGGTGCTCCAAACCCGAGCCGGCCCCCCACGCCACGCCAGGCTCGCGCCCACCTTTCTGACCCTCACTCCTCATTCCCAGGGAAGGCCACGCGGGGCCTCCAGTCCTGAGTGTGAATGACAGGCCAGGGCTGGATGATGTGGGTTTCCAGCCCTCCTGCTTGCTAGGGAACCTCCTGAGGGGAAGGAATAGGCCCGGCCCACACCCACGCACGGGGCACAGCCAAACAGCTCTTTGGGGTCTTGCTTTTTGCAATTTTACCAAGTTTAAAGTCGTATAGTTACAGGTTTGTGAGAAAAAGCAGTTCCCACCTCCCCACTCTGAGCTCTTCCCGCTGATCCTTTAATTCTTTACCGGCATATCTCAGATCGACAGTCTCTGCGTTCTCAGTTTAGGTGTTTCCTACCGAGGATGAATATGGGGGTTTTGCTCCCCCTGACCCCACACCCCCATACACTTCTTGCCTTCTCACCCTCCCAGTGACAGCTCAGTGGGGTTAGAGCATTTTGAGCCTTTATGTTCACAGACTAGGTGACTACTCGTCACAGATGACCGTGAACTATAGTGGTGATCAGTTTTCCTTTCTGCCACAGCATTTTCTCTTCTCTGGATTTGGTGATTCTCTTGCATCTTCTTTTGCTCAGTTTTCGTATGTTTATTACCATTGTATCTCCAAATTCTTCCCCAGCTGTGAAAATCTCCCTTTGATAAATTCAAACGTGGCCGATATTCTGTGAATTTTGGGGTCTCGAACGGCTCTTTCCCAGGTCCTTCTGCTCTGCTCTAGTGGGAATGGGCTGACCCCTGTGTCTGGTGCCCAGCTGGCCTCCTGGAGGTGCCCTCTACCTCTCTCTTGAGTGGCAGCCCCAGTTCCCTGGGTCCCTTCTATGCTGCCATTTTGCTTCCTGAGAAAGGATGCATGGGAGTGAACAGTTGAGATGTTTCATGTCTGATAAGGCTTTTATTTTACCCTAACACAGTCCAGGCAGTGAGCGCTCTGGCTGAAATGGGGGAGGGCCGATGCTGATTAATTTGGCTGCATCAAGTTGTATCCAGGAAGACTTCATGGAGGAGGTGACATGAGCTGTAAGAGAGGAGGGGAGAGAGTGGAGAGCTAGACATTTCCCATCAAGGAGACACCAAGCTTGTCATGAACCCATGGTGTGTGTGTATGTGTATGTGTGTGTTTGCTCTGCACCCTGGCTGGAGTGTGAAGGTGAGGTTTTTCATAGGTGAGGTGAGACGTATCACAGAGGCTGCTCCTGACCCAGCTCCTTATCTGAGATTTCCCACGGAGAAAACAATGCCCTCCTTGTTCAGCCTGAGCCTGTCACCCCAAAGGGGCTCTGAGCACCTGAGGCACCAAGTGAAGATCGATAAGCAGGTAAAGAAACGTTCCAGTGGGTCCTCCTGGTGTGAGTCACCCTGTGAGGACTCTTCGCCCCCGCCCTGTCTTCCCCACAGAGCCGGAATCTCAGGGCACCTTAGGACCACCCACCACAGAGCAAAGGCCGGACAGGGGATGGGACCTGCCCAAGGCCATGCTGCTCACTGGTGACAGCGCCAGGTTTAGCACTCAGGTCTCGGGGACCCCCGTCCCCTCCTGGGGCTCCTTCCTCCCTGTGCTCAGTGAGGAGAGGCAGCCTCGCATCTGAAGGGTTCCTGCACCCAGCTGCTCAGCCTAGGGGACCTCCATGGGTGTCCTCTGAGGGAGGAGGGGACAGTGGGCCACAGTGGACTTCAGGATCTGCACTTTAAGCTCACATGGAAGACGTAAATGCTACACGCAATTTCATCTGCTCTGCACGCTCACCACCACGCTCAGCACCGTATTCCCTGGGCCGGGGTCCACGGGACGCCTCCTGCCAGCGAGTCCCGAGCAGCACTTGGAGGACAACAGCCAGATCCCCGAGGGAACTGGGCCCCATAAGACGTGGGTTCAGTTCAGAAAGACTCGGGCACTCAGTTTTGCATCAAAGTGGCTGGGAGCGAGGTGTGGCGGTGCTGAGGTTGGGGTCAGCTCCTCAGTGGTCAGCCCAGAGACACACACACGCGGAGCTTGCCAGACACACTTGTGTAGGGTCACTGCCTTTTAGGTTGAATTGGTCCCCCCAAACGATGCTGGAGTCCTAACCCCCAATACCTGTGAATGTGACCTTATTTGGAAATGGGGGCCTTTGCAATGACTGAGTTAGGATGAGGTCAGTAGGGTGGCCCCATCCACTGCGTCAGGTGTCCTTATGAGAAGGGGGAAAGTGAACACAGGGACAGACACAGAGGAAGAATGAATGCCCTGTGACGATTGGAGTTCTGCTGCCACCAGCCGAGGAGCCACCAGAAGCCAAGGGACAGGCCTGCAGCAGATCCGCCCCAGCACCCTGAGAGGGGTCCCACCTCTGCCGACACTTGATCTGGGTCTTCTGGGCTCCAGGACCTCGAGACAATGAGCTCTGTGCGTGAGCCACTCAAGTCTGTGGGCCGAATGCTTTGTCCAAAGCGTCACCTGCTTGCTGACTCCCACCTGCCATGGCTGTTTCCCAGCCCCGCCATCAGCAGGCGGACATCAGGAAGACTGGGGTCAGGCCCCCCTGGCCCACGGACGGCAATGAAACTATCATTCTCGACTCTGCTCTCCCACCCGTGGGCCCAGCACAAGGGATCAGGAGAGGCCCGGATCAGCTGATAACCTCACAAACCACGTGCTGGTGGGGGCCGCCCAGCCTGGGGCCTGGAAAGCCTGAGTCTCCTTCACACAGCAGTGACAAGAGCCTTGGAGTTGCCACATCTCCAGCCCCCACTGGTGAAGCAAAGGCCTCGGCTGGCCTCTGGCAGGGTGTTCTTGGTTGTCATGAGAACTGGGGAGTTGCTAGCATTTGGCAGGGACGGAATGCTACATGCCCTATGACACTCAGAACTTGCCCTGCTGGAGTCCCAGGAGGCTGTGCAGGGAATCTGGGGTGTGGAGGGGTCCCTTCCTTTCTGGCTTGCGATTTGATCTCTGACCCCTTCCTTTTGTAGGAAGGACAGTCATCCCTGAGTTCCCCAAGTCCCCGCTAGTTTAGTGTCATCGGCATCTGCAGCCTTTTAGGCTGTTTAACTTGTAAATTTCCCTCAATAATTCCAGCTACGTTACTTTCCGCATCCTGATTGCAGCATTTAAATGTTTTAGTATTCCGTGCACTTCCCTCGAGATGTGTGGGTGCAGCCATCATCAAGGCAGCCCGAAAGGCCAGGCGCCCCTGTCCCTGAAGGTTGCAGTGGTGGCTCGGGGCGCGGAGGCTTGGAGAGGAAAGAGCTGCACAGAGGCACTGTCACTGGAGGGCCGCAGAGGTGCCTGCAGAAGGGAACTGCAGGGCAGCTGGGGCCGGCCCTGCTCAGGGAAGCACTCTCTACCCCACAGCTGACAGGTTCCACGCTTAACCTCACTTCCCGTGGGCTGGACTGAACCTTTGTGTCCTGGCAACCCCGCCCCAGAGTCATGCCACACCCTTCCGGGCCCTGCTGTGCATCTCGAGCTGGCCCTGGCAGCCAGCCCCCGTCCTGGGGCTTCGGTGGGGGGCGGGGAGCCTCAGCCCCCAGCCATCTCATTGGCATCCAAAAAAAGACACTTGTCCCTTCAGACACCCCAAGGTTTTACGAGCTGGGTCCCAGAAAATGGGGGCCCAGACCAAGCAGATGAGCTCTTATCATGTCCCAGGCACTTTTTTTTTTTTTTTTAAATCTGGAGGCTCAGTGGCACCTGGCCCAGGCCCGTGTCTGTTTTGATTTACTTATAGTTCTCTCCAGCTTCACACGAATGTGCCTCCCTTTCCTGGGATGTGCAGAGAATTCTCTGTCACGGTCATGGCCACGCCCCACTTTGTACTATTGTTTGGATTGTAAAATCCTAGGGGGACGAGCCCACGTCGTGCGTGTACGTACATGCTTGAACGGGACAGCCTGCCTGCGTTCAGGAAGCGTCTGTGTGGATTTACATGCATCTCCTGCCTCGGGTAGTAGATGACAAGCCCCTTGGGGGACAGAGCTAGGGTCACAGCTGGGGGCACTCAGAGAGGTCATCTGATCTAATCCCCTGAGCATAGGGTGTGGGGCAGGCCGCTGGTAAGGCTGGTCCTTGAGACCCTGAGGGGCAAGATCACAAGGCTGTCACATGTGCGTGATGGAGCAGGAGGGCAGGGATGGAGAGGAAGTGAAGCCTGAGCCCGGGATGAGTACGGCATCCATCTGTCTGTCCCTCTCTCCGTTCCTGGCACAGGGAATTGAGAGCAGAGCCCCCAGAGGCTGATTTTTATAAATGGGAATAGCTGGGGACATGGAATCAGTCTTCCAAAGGCCCTGACCACCCCAACAGCAGGCTGGGGTCAAGGTCCTTGAGACAGGCCAGTAAGCCAGGACAAGTGAAGTAGGGAAACTGAGACAGACAGCTGAACAAATTGGCGGAGCAAGTTACAGCCAGAGACAGAGGGTCACCTCCCCAGAGATAACATCTGGGCCCCAGTTGTGTTCCAGCTCCAGGCCCAGAAAAGCAGCAAAGCCAGGTGGGCGACGCCAGAACCAACTGCAATGACCGAGGACTCCCTGCCCGGCACTGACCAATCAGTGGACACCACGGCCCTGAAAGGGCACACCTGGAAGAATGATGGCTATTCTGCTGAAACCCTCCCCTGAGACGTGCCCTACGGTTCCTGCCTCTGTGTGTGTGTGTGTGTGTGTGTGTGTGTGTGTGTGTGTGTGTGTGTGAGAGAGAGAGAGAGAGAGAGACAGAGAGAGAGAGAAAGAGAGAGAGAAAGAGAGAGAGGGAGGAGCTCAAAACAAAGGACCCAGGGCATGCTCTCCCTCTGGGAAGCTGTCCCAGTCATTTTCTTCCCCCTCTTCTCCCCCCTCTCCTTCCCTCACAGGCAGGCGTCTCCTAAACTCCAAGGGGCCCAAAGACTTGCCACCAGGGGAGCCCTGGGCAGTGGCAGCTGTCCCAGGCTAACCCCTTGAACCTGTCTCCAAAGCCTCCTTGACTTTCCAGTGGGCTAAGGCAGCCCCACCTGGGCTCCCCTGTTGCTTCTTCTATGCTAGGCCCTTCCATGCCTCACTGTCCCCAGCTTTAATAAACGTGCCCTCATAGTCACCTGGATTCGTGTTCTGATATCTTTCCTGCATGAAGTCAGGAACCCATATACTACCTGCTGGCTCTGGGCAGCCTCGCTCAGAGCCAGGACCCCTGTCCAGTAACATCCTGACCATACTTTTTTTTTTTAAGAGAGGGAGAGAAAGATCAATGTGTGGTTGCCTCTAGCGTGCCCCCTGCTGGGGACCTGGCCCTCAAGCCAGGCATGTGCCCTGACCAGGAATCAAACTGGTGACCTTTCAGTTTGTGGGAAAATGCCCAACGCACTGAGACACACCAGTCAGGGCAATCAAATAAATGTCTTTAGCCCTGGCTGGTGTAGCTCAGTGGATTGAGCATGGGCCTGCAAACCAAAGGGTCGCTGGTTTGAATCCCACTCAGGGCACATGCCTGGACTATCGGCCAGGTCCCCAGTGGAGGGCATGTAAGAGGCAACCACACGTTGATGTTTCTCTCCCTCTCTTTCTCTTTCCCCTCTCTCTAAAATTAAATAAATAAAATATTAAAATGAACAAACAAATACATATCTTTAAAAAAAGGAAATTATTCTAGCATTGTGTTGGGAACCACACTGCCTGCTTTCAGAAGCTGTAACCTCCCAACACTTAAGGTTGAGTGAGAGACCTTTGGACCATAAGCCACTAAGGAGACAGCTTATCTCCCTGGCAGGGGCACCGCCTCTGCCCCCTTTTACTTCACCCTGCTTGGTCCCGGGCGGATGACTGGTTAGCCAATGATGGGTAAGATTATTCAAAGGAGGGACGACCTAAGACAGGCATGGTCGCGAAGGGGCTCTCAGAGAAGGACTTGGGGGGCTATAGAAAAAGGACCCTTGCCCCTCAGCTTTGACATAGCCTGAGTCATCATTCTGTCTGCAAGAAGTCTCCTAATCTCTTGGCTGCCTTACTTTTCCTGCCTGACTTAAGCCTGAAACAATGCTGGAGGGCAGGTGCAGCCCTGGGCAGGAATGGGTGGTTCCCTGGGAAGATCAGACCTAAGAAAGAATGCATAAAATCCTGTGAAACCTGTTTTGCTAAGAATGCCCTCAATTTTCTGATAAGGGTCCAAGCATAGAGTGAGCTTGTTCCCCAAAGTTTTATAGCCCTTTAGCTAACTGACCCTGACTCAGAATAAGCCCTCATAGTTCTCTGTATATAATCTATTGCTTGATCCTTACTGCCTGACAATGATTGATGAGCTTTACCTGTATTCCTGTGCAAATTGAACCCAATAAAAGCCCATTGAGATACAGGCATCTGGCCCTTCTCCTGTGAGAGATCGGCCATCTTTCCTCCCCAAGAAGATCACGTCTTGGTAGATATATTCTCATCCATGGCGGACAGAGGGCTCTGCGGGTAAAGCTCCCTCACAGCATTGCATAGAAGTTGCTCAAACCCTAGGCCTGCAGCAACGATTAGCCACTTTGTTGCCTGTGTGCTCACCTCAGTTTTTACTCACTCTTACACTGAACCTCACAAGATTAATATTGTATATAAAATTCCTTTAACATTAAAAATGAGTTAAACAGCAAAGCAGATTGTCCTGAACTGAAGTCAACCCCATTGATACCATGGTTTGATTACATCATCATCTCTGCCCTTATTTATCTTTTCTGAGTCAGTACATCACCTACCTGTCTATTGGCAGACAGATAGATACATGGAGGTGCTTGGGCTTAACCTTTGGGACTAGAATATGTCAGCGATTCAAAATGCCAGGACCCAGAACAGGAGGATTACATGCTTCCAGAAAGAGTCCACCTGCATCACAGGTGAGCAGGCCACGCCTTTCTGGTTGTACCTGAGACCCATCCTCCCAGCCCATGTTCCTGAAAACCAGAGTAACTTATCTGATCTTTTCATAACTTCTTTCAGCTTCTATCATCTTCAAGGGTGATTGACATGATAAATTCCAATCAGGTGGGAACAAAGTTCCTTCTCTACCTGGTTGTTTTCTCTGTTCCTTCCATGTTCTTCTAGTCCAGCCCAGATGCTAAATAAAATGACCGTGTTTCCAGATATGGTCATCAGCAACACTAAAAGCCAACCAGGCTGAAAGTGAGTCATCGTTCAAATTCCCCCAAAACTGCTTCGGAAATTCCCATTTATAAATAGCAAAATCAAGAATGAACTTGGTCTCTTTTTAAATCCACTTCCCCATCTATAAAAAATCAGTTTACCACAAAACTTAACCCAATGTATATCTATCGTTCTAATAAAAACAACTATACATGAAGCTGCAAAACCAAAACTTCCTGTCACTTCTCACTTTCTAGTAAGGATTAATAACATCCACCATTCAATTTCACCCCCATGTAAAGGGTATCGAAGGGTTCTCTGACTTTACTCCATCAGGAGCAAAAGCAGTTCTGCAGAAGTTCCTCAATTCTTTATCACCACCAAACTCACAGCAACAAAAGCACAGACATGAATTCCGAAGCATTTTTCATCTCAAGAAATTGCAGCTGAAGCCACTAACGCCAGTATTAGGAAAAACAGAAGAGGCAGGTTAACAAAGTACAGCAAGAATAATAAAAGTTGGATTTACCAGGTCAAAGAGAATATGCATTTTGTCTTTGAAAAGTCCTGCCAGATTTTCCTTCTAGGGGTTGTTATCAATTTACCCTCCCCAAGGAATGTATAAGGGTACCTGTTCCCACACAGCCTTGCCTTCGTAGGATGTTACCTTTTTTCCCCCAGGCTGACAGGTAAAAAGTGGTATCTTAGTGTAGTTTTAATTTATATTTCTATTATTATGAGTGGAGTTAAGCGTTTTTCATATATTTATCAACCATGCCTAATTCCTTTGCAGTGAATCATATTTCCCTTGCCTTCACCCAGTTGTCTATGTTGGTCTCTTACTGAATTGTAAGCTCTTTACATACCAAAGAGATTTGTCTTAGATGTGAAGTGACAGTATTTCCCCCAGTTTGCCATTTGTCTGTTGCCTTGACTAAGAAGTTGATTTGACCCAAGATAAAGATTATGCAAGTGTCTGTGTACCCGAAGGGAGCTATGGAGACAGAAAAGTCTTATTTGGAAATGACGGAAATCTGCTGGTTTTGTGGGGACCGTGCAAGTCACCAGATGAGGAGAGGGGAACTGAAATTGCTCTGCCTCCTGTGTGCAGAGTCCCCTTCGTGATGGGCAGAGAACACTGGCAGACGTCGCTGCCTCTGTTTCTCTTCCTTAAAATGGATGTAGGTGCACATTCCTCCCAAAGCTTCCTCCCAGAGAGTGGAAAGGCTCCAGGAGGGGTTCTGCCTCCTCTCTTCCAGTGGCCGCTGTCAGAGGATGTGCAAAGCCCCTTTGGGACTGGCTGTGGCAGGGGCCCCTGGTGTTCTTCTAGACCCAATATATCCATTTTTGGAAATGTACTGCCCATGTTCTGGGGGTTGCCCTGGTGTAGTGACAGGGACAGACTCTAGCCCAAGATGTTATCCACCAGGCCCCGGTGGGCCATGTGACAATTATCCCCACTGAGACCGAGCTCCACGTGGCTTCCCCTGGTACCCCTCCCTGAGTGCAGGACCTATGCTCTCCAGCCCCACCCGCGACAGTGTTAGCGCAGGCCCAAGAGTGGGCTTCGAGATTTGGAAAGGAGGGGCCCACGGCCGCATCCCAGCAAACTTTCTGGGGTCTAGGATGGACTCTATCTTCCATCACCGGTCCGCCTGCTAGAAGCCGATCGAACCACCCTTCAAACAAAGCTCAACCACCTGGGCTCTGCCCCATTCTCAGGGCATTTCAACAACTGTTCTTAGTTGTTCCCCATACGTCAGATTCCCTCACCTGGACACACGACACAGCACAGGCCACTTAGCAGGGCCGGCCGCGGACAGCGAGACTGTACCCTGCAGGGAGGCGGTGCTGGGTGATGGAGGGCGGGAATGACACCGGAGGTTTAGAGGGGACAACCAATTTGTCCGGCCTAGATCCAGGGACGGGCGAGGGGGTCTCATCCGGCTGCAGGAGGTCCAGACCTCCCTCCGGGTTTTCCTGCAAGGTGCTCTGGCCTCTTTGAAGGCTTTGGAAGAACGAAACCAGGATCAATTTGATGTCAGGCAAACTGGGTCGGGCCGACAGTCCTCCCTCGGCTCCCAGGGCTGCGGTTCCGAGTCTCCACTGCAAGAGGCCGCGTCCTAGCCCCGCCCCGCCCCTCGCCCCGCCCCCAGTCTCGATCCGGTCCCGCCCACATGCCCCCCGCCCACAACCCCTTTTTACCTTAGCCCCGCCCAGTACCAGCCCCCGCCCACACCACAGCCTATCATGAGTCGGCCTTCTCCCTGCCTAAGACCCGCCCCGTCTTAGTCCCGCCCATAAACCTTCTGCCCCGCCTCGCGGGGTCCGAGTGGGACCGGCTGCAGCGGCGGCGGGGGCGGGGCCCGCCTCACCCGGAATGAATACTAACGGCGGCCGCAGCCGCATCCGGGCACTCCGCAGGTCGCGGCGGCGCGGCGGTGGCGCAGGTGAGGAGACAGCACTGAGAGTCGATCCCTAGACCAGGGTCTCAGCGGCGCCGATCGGCGTCCCCGGTCCCCGGCGCGATCCCTACCCTGCCCTGCCCTGGTCCGGCGCGGCCTCAGCAGGGGGGCGCTGGGCTTCCTACGCGGAGGCGGGGCCGGGACAGGGGACCGCGGCTGGGGCTTCCCTATGCGCCGGCCGTTCGCGGGGCCCTAGGTTTGCGCTGGTCTGGGGCGAGGGTGGTGGTTTTTTTTTTTAAAAAGAGCGAGTGTTGTTCTGAGAGGAGACAGGGAAATACATGAACATACAAAAAGCTTGAATCATAACAGTTATTTCACATATGCCATTTGGGACTTACTTGCAATCAAAGCCAGATTTTCTTTGCTATTTAATGAAAGAACACGGTTGATTTTCTCCAGCCTTGACGATCTGATTCTGTATTTCTCACCTCCTAACCCTTACTCTTATTTTTAAATACAAGGATATTTTATTACTTCGACTGAAGAATCATTTAATGTATTTTGAAATATATATATTTGAGAAGCTCTGGGTAAAGGCTGCGTAGATCAATTCATTACAAAAGTGAAAGTGAACATTTTAAAGGGGTGGTTTGTAACGTCTCACTTTCGGTTTGGAGCAGTACTAGTGACCGAGTTCTGCTTTGGGGAGTGGTATCATGGGGAACAGTTGTCCAGTTAAAATAGAAAAGGGGTGTTTTAAGCCTTTTTCCCGTTCAATTTGATCTGAACTCTGTGTCCTTGCATATTCTGTTGTCTGTAACTGAAGTTTTGTAACTTTAACGACAGAGCTTTCATCTTCGTGTAAACACGAAGTGGGGTGGTGTACACCCTCCTTGCTGTTTCTTTGCTGGTGGGTGGAGTGTGGGATACACACTAGGTGTGTGAGACCCTTTGGGTCCTTGGATGGGATGGCAGAGGGCTGGCAGCTCAGGAAGTGATTCTGAAGCTGTGTGAGTAGGGGACTAGCTTTGTGTAGTGGCGGTGTAAGTTACTTGTTTGTAAAGCTCATACACATCAGTACTGACACATACTTTCCGTGTGAGAAGCAGTTAGTGCTGGAAGATCTAGGTGCTCTCTAGGTCACCTAAAGGAGCACAGTCCCCTCCCTGGTGTGTTTATTCCTTCCTCCCCTCTCTCCTCCCCGTCCTGATTACCCTCTTTCTTACCCCCAAACTGATAGAAAATAGCTTTGGAGTTTCTTTTAAAATACTTGTTTATAGAATACACTTGTTATCAAACTTGATTTAAAAATCAAATGAATTGAGCCCTGGCTGGTGTGGCTCAGTGGATTGAGCACTGGCCTGTGAACCAAAGATCTTGGGTTCGATTCCCAGTCAGGGCACATGCCTGGGTTGCGGGCCAGGCTTCCAGTAGGGGGTGTGTGAGAGGCAACCACACATTGATGTTTCTCTCCCTCCCTTTCCTTCTCTCTAAAAATAGATAAAATCTTTTTAAAAAATAAAATAAAAATCAAGTGAATTGGGTTTAGGGGAGTGTGGAATACAGGCCCTGAACAGAAAGAAAAAAGTCACGTACCTCGTTTACACTAACTCATTTTTCGCTCTCCAGAACTTGTCTTCATCCTCAGGGCCTAACAACCTTCTACTTTTTTTTAATTTTAGGGAGCATGAGAAAGGGAGAGAGAGAGAAACATCAATATGTTGTTTGACTTATTTATAAATTCATTGGTTGATTTTTGTATGTGCCTTGACCGGGGCCTGAACCAACAACCTTGGTGTAGCAGGACGATGCTCTAACCAAGTGAGCTGCCTGGCCAGGGCTTCTCCTTTTCTTACCGCTTGTCTGATTTGGCTGCACTACCCCTTTCAGCTGTTACCCTGTCCTGGCAGCCTTGCCCACCCCTTTGAACTGCCTTGCTACTGAGGTCCAAGTAGGCAGCTCCATTGCTGGCAGGTGCTGCTTAGGAAGAGAGCAGTTACATAGGCAGCACGGGGAAGCAGCGAGGGATGCTGAGACTGAATGCAGAGTCTGACGTGGTAGGCAGAAGTCCCAGTGCTAGTATGGTGCTAATTTTGTGGCCTTGGCTGGTCACGAACGTGGGGCCTGGGTTTTCTCAGCTGTAAAATGATGAGCCAACCAGGCAGTGTTAAGTACGTAGATCTGCTGTTGTGCTGATGTAATGTAGTACCACAAAATGCTGTGCAGTACTTTCCTAGTATTGTAAGTAGTACATTTTTTATTTTATTTATTTATTTGTAGATATTATGTATTTATTTTTAGATTTTATTTATTTTTAGACAGAGGGGAAGGGGGAGAGAGAGGGAGAGAAACATCAATGTGTAGTTGCCTCTTGTGCGCCCCCTACTGGACACTAGGCTCACAACCCAGGCATGTGCCCTGACTGGGAATAGAACCTGCGAGCCTTTGGTTCTCAGGCCAGCACTCAATCCATTGAGCCACACCAGCCGGGGCATAAGTTTTTAATATAAAAAATTCAGATTTTAATTTTTTAAGTTTATTATTGATAGTTCACCGTTTAAGCTAACTTTTTTAACGTTTACCTACCAGGGTAGCTGGTGTTTGTTTCGTGTTAAACTAGCCCAAAGACAAGAGACTGTATGAGCTGTGCTGAGTTTCTTAGAAAAGTTCACTACTTTAGGGAGTTATCTTTCTCTTATTCTATGTTTTTTCTTAGGTCAGGGAATAACAGGATTAAGAAATAGAAAAGTATAATAACCCTTGCTACATATTAGCAACTTTGAAGTATATGTTTAAATGTAACATAATATACAGTTGACTAGATTAAACTGGAGTGGGAAAAGTGGAGGGGACCTCTCTCTACAAAACACACCAACATGTCAGGTGGTGATATTCGGAAACGTCACATGGGGCTCACTGCTGTGCTGCTTTGCTTTCAAGGATGGCGCAAAAGAAATATCTCCAAGCAAAATTGACCCAGTTTCTAAGGGAAGACAGAATCCAACTTTGGAAACCTCCGTATACAGATGAAAACAAAGAAGTTGGTTTGGCACTGAAGGTATTTCTCTTCTAAGACACAGGTCACTAGCGGTGGTGTAAGTTTTCCCTGGTGCAGACAGAGGAACGTCCCAACCTGCGGAAATGTTTGTAAGTTTATTAGAGTTTGTTTGAGCCGAACAGAGGGCAAGGCTGGAAGCAAGATCTCAACAGACGGAAGAAATGCTTCCCAGAATGGCAGGTGGCAGTTTCTTGTATATAGGTTTCCACGTATACAAGGAGGGAACTAAGGAGGGAACCTAAGGAAGATTACATGAAATGGAAGGGGAAAGAGGCGGGACTGGATTACAAGATAATTAACAAGATTATGTGCTCCCTGGAGGGTGGGCACTGCTCTCTCTGAGGGGTCTGAAAGAGGCATTTCCAAGGTCTGTTAACCCAGACACGCAGAAACAAGGGACAAGGGACAAGGGACAGCGCAGCGCTTAAGGCAAAGGGAGCCTTTTCATAAAGAAGTTGTGTGCCTGAGGCGTGACTATCCACAGTGACCTGCCCAGTTAGGAATTTAGGATCAGATCATCCAGTGAGGTTACTTTTGGTTAGATTTTTTTACAGAGCCTTTTTTCATCCACATTGGTAAATAAGATTTCTTTAAAAAAAAAAAAAATATTTTATTTATTTTTAGAGAGAGGAGAAGGGAAGGAGAGAGGGAGAGAAACATCAATGTGTGGTTGCCTCTCACATGCCCCCCATACTGGGGACCTGGTCTGCTACCCAGGCACGTGCCCTGACTGGGAATTGAACCGGCAACCCTTCGGTTTGCAGGCCGGCGCTCAATCCATTGAGCCACACCAGCCAGGGCAGTAAGTAAATAAGATTTCTGAAGTCACCAGAAGTTGGCAGGCACAACCATGTGTGTAAACTTTTGGGCATAACCAAAAACAGTAGTGAGAAGCAGGTACCCACTTCTTACTGGGCGTGAAAAAGCTTATTTTTAATAAGATTTTATTCATGTGAAAATGTTACCTGATTTCTGGGGCATATGCTATTTTTAATACCCTCACAGCATCACCTAAAGTCATTAATCTGGGGACTACTTTTGACTTGCTGGTGTGGCAGTGGTGCTGGCAAGGGAGTGTGGTCCATGTTCCAGGGGAGGGTCCCGGGCAGGTCTCTGTCTGGTCCCCTAGAAAGCCACCGCTCTCTACCTCCAGTGTTTTTACACCACGGCTCTGTTCACCTTTCCAAACGACTCTGTTTTTCTATTAATTATGCCTCAGTTTTTTTTGTGGCATCAGAAATGGCCTTACTTTATGTAAGTGAAATTTCTAGAAATGGAAAATTTTCTGCTTTCCAAAGCAGAGAAAAACATGAATCATTTTTTTCCAGAAACCTATTGTATTGGAATATCCCGGCACACACTTTTCTGTGTTCTCAGTCTGAGTATCCAGAGACAAACCACATAACGTTTATCAGGAACCGAGGAATGTCACTGAATGTCAACGAGGGCGTCAGCTCACTGTGACACAGTGATGCACTTGGGAGGTGACACCTGTATCAGGGTCTTAGAGTTTTGCTGTCTCCTGTTCCTGACAGGCCTCCCTTTTCTCTTTTGCACCCCACCTTCTGACCTTTCTTCTGAATCTGCTTGTGACAATCTCTTGGCTCAGAGCTTCGGTGTGGCACAATAGGAAAGCTATTTGGTTTCTGACGCAGAGCTCCCCTGAGACCCTGGCATTTCCCCAGGGGTGAGGGCGTCAGGGGCTCCTTTTGTTCTGACCAGCGGTTCTGGGCAACAGCCAGGATGGGGCTGGTGGCCAAAGAACTGATGAGGAGCTTGGAACTCAGCCCCACCCTCCAGCCTCAGGGAAGGTGGGAGGGGAGAGGGCTGGAGATCCGGTTAGTCACACGTGGTCAGTGGTTTAGTCCGCCAGACCCACATAATGGCACCACCATAAAACCCTTAAATGATGGGTTTGGGGGAGCGGCCAGATTGGCAAACATACCCACATGCTGCACCCCAGACCCTTTCAGACACCACCTATGTACCTCTTTACCTAGATGTTCGTTTGTGTCCTTTATAATAAACCATAATAGTAAGTGGAGTATTTTCTTGAGTACTGTTGAGTTGTTCTAGCAAATTATTATTTTACAAGGAGTACCAGTGATTCCAAATTTTCTGTTGAGAAAGTTACTTATGGCTCTGGCCAGTGTGGCTCGGTTGGAGTATCCTCCTGTCACCAAAGGGTTTTGGTTCGATTCCCAGTCAGGGCACATACCTGGGTTGTGGGTTCGATTCCCAGTCCAGGCGCCAATCCCCTGTCCGAGTGTGTACTTGCCCGGGAGGCAACCAATTGATGCGTCTCTCTTGCATCGATGTTTCTCTCTCTCCCTTCCTCTCTCTATAAAAGCAATGAAAAAAAATGTCCTTGGGTGAGGATAAAAATAAAAAGTAAAAAATAAAATAAATAAAATTATTTATATCTATCCTGACTTGTTCTTACAAGTTAGAAAAATTAGAATGCTTTCTGTGTTTTTCTTTTTTTTCCCTCCAGTGGAGACAATCAGCTCACTATTCCTTAAAATAATTTTTATTTATTTATTTATTTAATTTTATTTATTTTTAGAGAGGGGGAAGGGAGGGAGGAAGAGAGGGAAAGAAACATCAGTGTGTGGTTGCCTCTCACTTGGCCCCTACTGGGGACCTGGCCTGCAACCTAGGCCTGTGCCTTGACGGGGAATCAAACCGGCTACCCTTTGGTTCACAGCCCCCGCTCAATCCACTGAGCTACACCAGCCAGGGCTCCTTAAAATAATTTTTATGTATTACAGTCACTTAAGTTATAGTCCACTTGTCTTTTCTCCCTGGAATAATCTCAGTTATTTTTGCTCTTTCTGTTGGGTCTGTTTTCCTCTCCATCATTTCCAGGCCTCCCAAGACATCAGGCTGGCCTGGACTTCACTATGATGGGGGGAAGGGGGACCACCACTCATCAGCGTCCTGCACGCACTGCTTTGTGTTCTGACCCCCACGTTATTTTGAGCTGATGCTACCTTGATCTGTATTTTCTGATTTTTTCCAGGACCTTGCTAAGAAGTACTCTGACAAGCTGGAATGCTGTGAAAACGAGGTAGAGAGGATCATAGAAGAGATACGCTGCAAAGCGGTCGAGCGTGGCACAGGAAATGAAAATTACAAGACAACGGGAATGGCCACAATTGAGGTGTTTTTACCTGCACGGCTAAGAAAAGTGAGTCATTTTCTCCAGTTTATGTAGTCCTCAGGCCTAGTTAGCTTAGTGAGGTGAGCAAATAAATTATGATTGTTTTTAAAAGCTGTAATATGGAGTTATTTTATTTGTCTGATTTTTTAAATAGGATAGGAAGAAGCTCTTGGAAACTCGATTACACATCACCGGCAGGGAACTGAGATCTAAGTACGTATCTGCCTCCCCAATGTCCCGGTGCCCCGGTGCCCGGGCCCTTTCATATGGGCTATTTGATCCCGGCAGCCGGCCTAGAAGAGAGAGAGGGGGGGTGCTACTCTCCTGTCTTTAAGAAAGGGAAAGTGAGGCTAGGAGCCTGCAGGACTTACCTGGGCTCGCACTGGTAGTGAAGGGCAGGGGAGAACTCCAGACTCGCCCCACTCTCCTTCACTTCCTGGTGACACCTGAGCTCAGGTGGGAACTCCCGGTCCACCGCCTACCAGGTACTCAGTGCATGTGTGAATCAGTGAATGGATGGTGCAAACAGGAGACGGCCTGGCGCTGGCCCGGTCCTTAGCTCTCGGGTTTTCCTCCTCAGGGCACTGCTGGCTTGCTCAGGCCAACTCCAGGCTGCTGGCCCCCCTGCGGAAAGAAAAACCTAGCAGAGGCCACCAATTGATGTTTCTCTTGCACATCGATGTTTCTCTCCCTCTTTTTCTCCCTCTCTCTAAAAAGATTAATACATAAATACAGTCTTTAAAAAAAATTTAAAGAGTTCAGCAGTTTGGAGCAGGGACTGAGAGCCTGCATGTAACAAGCTCCCAGTGATGCCCAGGCGACGACTGGTCTGGGGACCACACTCGGAGTAGCAAAGCTCCAGACAGGGAAGTGGACACAGCTGATTCGGGACAGGTGCCTCCACCATCACTACCGTAACTGTGCTCACGCTCAACTGAAAGCAGAAGAAAGAGAAAACACCAGCCTGTCACGTGCTGGTGACATTCTAACTGATTTTGAATCGTCTGCGTTTTCGGCACCTCCAGGCTGAGCCCGCCTGGGTTTCTGAAGCTCGTTTTTCTCATTTTCTTCTTTGCCCTGTGTCAGGGCTGTTAGGGACGCAGAGGTGTGTCATTCACTCAGCAGGGAACTGTCCCTATCATAGGCTCCTCCCAGGGGACCCCAGGCTATAGAGAAGGGCTTTCTCCTGATGCTCAGCTAGGGCCCTCCTTTCAAATGCGTACCCTGCCCCAGGGTCTCCACCTCCTGAGGAAACAAGTAGTAAAATAGTTTAAAAGGGGACATTGTTTCTCTCTCTTTAAATACTTTATTTATTTGCTTCTAGAGAGAGGGGAACAGAAGGAGAAAGAGAGGGAGAGAAACATCAGTGTGTGGTTGCCTCTCAAGCGCCCCCTACTGGGGACCTGGCCCACAACCCAGGCACGTGCCCTGAATGGGAATTGAACCAGCGACCCTTTGGTTCGCAGCCTGCACTCAATCCACTGAGCCCCACCAGCCACATTGTCTGTTACACATCATCAATTGATATTTGTGAGTCAGTAAATTGAAATACTGGGTGTTTCTGAGTAAAATGTATAAAGTAGCCATCATGGTTAAAATCTAATTAATGGAAAATAACAAATTTCATTACCTACATTTTTCACTGGTTTGTTTTACAGAATAGCCGAAACCTATGGATTTCAAGAAAATTATATCAAAATTGTCATAAATAAGAAACAACTTCAACTAGGTATGTTTTGGCAAAGTACGCAGGATTTTAAAATCAAGTTAATATAGAGATAATGACTTTGCATCTTTTTTTCTCTTCCTGTGTTTACAAATTTCTAGTGGTTTTATTGCACATGATTCAAAAGCAATTATTTTAGACTTTACTACACTAAAAAAAAGGTGAAGTAGCAAGCAGCATTTCTAATAAATATTTGTTGTCTGTTGGATGCTGGTGGGGAAGAAGGACCCTTGCCATTGGTCTGATGAAATGTTACAGAGCGGAAGTGTAGGGCTGCTCAGGGGGTAACATTGGGCTTCCGGTACACGCTCCTGGGGAAGACCAGCTGAAGCAGAGTGAGAGGGCCTGGGGCGGAGGTGGGAGAGCTCCAGACTGAGTGGGCCGCACCTTGGAGCCCGCGATGTGATGCTGAGGAACTGGAAAGGTCCCGTGCGGCTGAGTGTACATGGTGGCGGAAGGGTAGCGCAGGGTAGGGATGGAGCGCAGGCCGGGCCAGGCCACACTGTAGAGGTTGTAGCGCTGGTTCTCATGCAGGGGTGATTGTGCCGCCCAGGCGACCTTTGGCATGTCTAGAGACGTTTGTGGTGGTCATGACTTGGTGACGGGGGGAGGGGGCCAGGTGTGTTTTTTGTCACTTTGTTGGTTAGAGGCCCGATGTAAGGCCCAAGGCAGCCGCCTCAGCAAAGACCCATCCAGCCCACGACGTCGGTCATGCTGTGGTTGAGAAACTCTGACCCTGAGCCCAGTCAGAGTCCCTCTTAAGGGGAAAGGGAAGCCTCGGATGCTGGGGAGTGACACGTGATGGATCTGTGATTTGCAGATTGCCTTGGCTGCAGTGGGGGATGGATGTGAGGGAGGTGTGAGTGGGCCAGTTGGCTCTTGCTGCAGTTCAGGCAGCTGCTGGAGTCTGGTGGGCTTCCGGGGCTCAGCGGGTCAAGTTCACCGCCCAGCTTGATGCAATGCTGCCTTCACAGCCTAGCCCTCGTCTTTCTTCTCAGCATCACCTCTAGCCACATCCGTGGTCTGTGTTAGGTGTCACAACTGTCTTCTCGCTGTCTGCCCTCACCTCTGTGCTCGTCCTGTTTGTGGCGCCCTGCACTGGACAGAGACCCTTGACAGTATCCAGTCCATAGGTCTTTCTCCCTGTTGTGTATGTTTGCGGAAGCTCCTCTGACCGAGGGTCACAGGGATGCTCTAGGTTTTCTTGTAGCAGCTTAACTGTACGAGGTCTTTAATCTGCTCCCAGGCCCCTTTTATTCGTAAAGGCTAAGGATCCAGCGTTATGGCCTCCGATACCCCGACTAACCTTGCTTCCTCCACGCTGATACTTGACGCCCCCGTATGTGTGCATAGTCTCCATTCACCTGTAGGTTTATGCCTGGGCCACAACCTTTTTTATTTTGTAACCACAAGTTTGTATCTTTTGACCACCTTCACCCATAGAGTTTATCATTACTGTGGTTTCATTGTAGTTTTAAAATCTGGTGAGATGAATCTCCCTCTTGTTTCTTTACCAAGGTGACTTGGCCACTGGGGGACCTTGACATCAAGTTTCTGAAGAATATAGATATCCAGATAGCATTTTCCAGACATGTGTGCAAATTTATATACTTGCAGTTCATGGTATTTGGTCATTTTAAAATCCGTTTGCATCTGTATTTACCCTTTTTCATTGTGGTGTTGGCTTACTTGCATCTTTGACTTCATCTTTGTTCGGTTTGTAAACGTGACCGACTCTTCTCACAGAGCCAGCCTCAGCGTGAGGAGACCGGGTCCCAGAAGTCAGTCGCTCACGCAGGGCCTCCGAGTTAGGAAGGGAGAGAAGTCAGGTCTTTGCTCTTACCCACGACAGTGAGTGGCCTCTCCCGGCGCACCGGGGCTGCTCTCTCCAGCCAGGGCGTGCGAAAAGGCTGTTACGCTTCCTGGTTTTCCTTTTCTGTTGTCCATTGTGGTGCTGTCCCTGAGGCAGTCTCAAATATTTATTGCTTCGATCTGGTCTCGTAGTGAGAATAGAGAAAATCGGAAAGGATGAATTAGGCCTACCTTCCCTGGCTGACCTTAGGCACTGCTTACCAGTCACCACGTGTGGCCCAGTGGGTGGCAAGTGCTGAGGCAGGTTTAAGAATTGCAGGGAACCTGGGGAACGGCCTGTGTCCCAGCACGTGTGAGGGCTCGTGTCACAGTGCGCGCTCCCGACTGTCACAGGGAAGGCACTGGAAGAGCAAGGCGTGACGCACAACGTGAAGGCCATGGTGCTGGAACTGAAGCAGTCCGAGGAGGACGTGAGGAAGGGCTTCCAGGTTCAGGAGGAAGAGCAGAACGAAGCGGAGCAAAAAGAAAAGAGGATTCAGAGGACGAAGAGGGGACTAGAGATCCTGGCGGAGAGAGGTACCCAGGGCTTTGGGGTTCCCACCTCCCTCGGTGCTTCAAGTGAGCCTCCGATCCCGCCATCGTGGGGGCGTCGTGTTTCCCATCGGCTTTTCCTCCCGACAGTCTGACGGTTTGAATGTCGCTGTCAATGCTTTCTAACACCGAACGCGTAAAGTTTCCTTTGGTCTTGTTGCAGCTGAGACGGTGGACTCCGAAACCACGCCATACTTAGAAATAGCTAACCAGACGGGCAGGTCCATCAAAATTCCTCCCTCAGAAAGAAAAGTAAGTCCTGTAGGGAACGCAGGGCTTGTTCTTGGGTTTGCTGTCGGAACAGAGTGGGTTTTCTAGCCATTGATCTTGGAATGCTGCAAAGGACCGAAGCAGGTTGCTGCCTCTGCTGGACCTGCAGTACAGGAAGCAACAGTGTGCGCTGCTGTGCACAGCGGAATCGCCCTGTGGTCCCCAGGGCAGCGGTGCAAACGGCATGACCTCGCCGTGCTATAGCAGTGACTTTGAACGTTCCCAAGGGATGCCACGTCCTGCCTTAAGCACTGGCTGTTTGGTGGGGTTTATTTTGCTAGAGGGCGATGTCCCCTGAGGGATGGGTCACTGGGGGACTGCATAGTTCGGGAAAAGAATGACAGGTGATTCTACCGTGTCTCCCCTGTCTTTCCACATCCCCTTTCCCTGTTCTAGAATTTGGAATAGTAAGAGTGATTTTACCTTTGGACACATGTAAGGGGTTCTTTATAGCAGCATGGGGCACCCTGGACCCCAAGTGCAGGCTCCGACCTGCAGTCCAGCGCTTCTTAAATGAAAAACTCTAATACCTGTGGGTCCCGTTAACTTAATTTTTCTGTCTTTTTAAAAAAAGATTTTATTTATATTTTAGAGAGAGGGGAAGGGAAGGGAAAAGAGAGGGAGAGAAACATCGATGTGTGGTAGCCTCTTGCACACCCCCTAGTGGGGACCTGGCCCAAAACCCAGGCACATGCCCTGACTGGGAATCAAACCAGCGACCCTTTGGTTTGGAGGTGGGTGCTCAATCCACTGAGCCACAGCAGCCAGGGCTGATTTTTCTGTCTTTAAAGGACAGTTCTGAGTAGGCTTCACTATATGAATTATTCTATTAAAATTGAGGATTAAAGTTAAACTTTTTAAAGAGAACTTTGTAGCTGCCAGTGGATTGATGTTTGCTTTGTTTTTAATGTTGGAATAATTTGTCCACTGCCCTCTTATACTGAATGGCGACGCGCAGATCATTTTGGAAGACCATTGCCAGGTTGACTTATATAAAAATTCAAATCTAAAAATATTCATGAACTTAAAAACTTTTGGATCCCTGTTTAAAAATTATTTTGGAAATACTAGAGTTGATAGGCACTTCAGAGAAAACCTGAGGCAGTCTAGAAGGTAAAATGAATGCCCCTCTGAAAAAGAATACAAAGGACACATGAGCTATGGCTGCTTTTTTCTATCTTCAGTCTTAGCAAAAACTAGAAATAGATCTAGGTCAGCACCTACCAAAATAACTGGCGGAAACAAAGGGACAGGCGCTGGATATCACCGTATCGGCCACATGAAATTGAGTGCTTGGTTTCAGAGTGTAAATGAAATGAAGCTTTAGTTACATTGTTCTTAATTTGGACATTCAAATTCGTTGTGACCTTTTTTTATTTTTACTTTTTATTTCTTTAGACTTACTGTGCTCTCAATGTAGTATTTGATTACGGTTTAAAGTCATGCTCTTCCAACCCCCGACTCTTCCCTAGGCTCTCACGTTAGCGATGGGCTATCATGAGAAGGGCCGAGCGTTCCTGAAGAGGAAAGAGTACGAAATAGCCTTGCCCTTCCTTCTGGACGCCGACAGATACTTCTGGTAGGCACTCTCGTACTTGGTGAGCCCCAGGTTTAAGGAGGGTGGCCCCAGATCGGACAGCTCCCTCCCAGCCTCTGTGCGCCTCAGACCTCAGGCTTCCGTCCCCAGACGGCTGATGTGAGGGCAGCTCCGCTGTGTAAACTACCTCTTTTCTGAACAGCTCCAACGGGTCTCTCTTCCCTGTAACGGGTTTTAGAAACGTAGGCCCTGATCTCCTTTGCAGCAAATGCGTCGGAAATCATGTTTGCTTTCGGGAAGGTGTTGTCAGCCGTCAGCCCTTCACCCAGTGGGTCTGGTGCAGCTGACCGCTCCCCAAGCCCGTTGCTTTATCGGGGCCGCAAGCAGGTAACACGGTAGTGCCCCTTCTGCATTTGTTGCTAGAATTCTCCCAAAACGAAGCGGGTTTCCTGGTCAGCTGTTTGGTTATGCTGATGAACCAGCTGCAGTGAAAGACAATAAAACAATGGTACTTTTCCCTTATTTTCTCACCTTCAGAATAAATCGGTGACCTCCCTAGCATCCTCCAAAAATGAGGTGACCGATGAGGCTTTCTTTCCTTTTTATTTATTTATTTTTTTAAGTATCAGTATATGAACTCATGGATTTTAACACATGTGATGTGTTTCGAAGCTTAGTGCTAAACTGGCTGCCTGTGGCCGGCAGGCAGGGCCTGCATCCTTTCGACCTGGTGGCCTCCGGTCTCCAGTGCCCAAGGGCCCCAGAGTCACCACAGGCGTTTCCCGCCCCAGCCCAGGGGCCAGCAGCTCCCGCGGATCGCTGGCTCCTCGTAACGGGCCACGGCGCCCAGAGACTGTGGTCAGGCAGATGGGACGTTTGAAAAATAGACGGTGTCTGAAATTGCTCAAAAGGTAGCAATCTTCATGTTATTTTCTTTTCCATTTTGATGAATTCCCAAGAAACACTGCACTCTTCGAGAAGATACATACAGCTGCGTGGTGTGTCCGCTGCTCTGGCAGCACCCTCGGGCTTTAAGTAAACAGATCACAACTTAAGCACAAAGGGAGGTTTACTGTCTCAGCTGCTTGCGGGAGGGCGAAGCCGGACCTTCCCAGGGCCGGGCCCGCTGCGCCTGGTGTGGCAGCTGCTTTCCCAGTGTCGCTGCCCGTTCTCTCCCGCTGCAGGTGGTGCGGGCTGAAAGTCAGGTCCTTAAGTTCAGGCAGATGTTTCATCTGCCCCATAGTTGTCCCCGACTCTTTATTAGGGGAAATTCAAACGTATCTAAAGAGAGAGGGGCACAAGGAATACCCACGTACTTGCAATCCAGCTTCAGCAAGCGAGACCAGGTCGATCTTTGTTCCTCTGGACGAGCCTCTTTTCCACCCTGGACAGACCCCTGCAATAATTGCCAGGTCTCACGACCCGGAGTGACGGCGACTGCGCCTTCAGTTCGCTCACGCGCTCAGTGAGTGGTAGACCTGACCACCCAGCAGTGCCTGTCAGTGCCTCCGTCCCGGCGGTGACTTCCTTCCTGTTTGTTTGGACTCACTTATTAGCGGAGTTTTTGTGAGCTTCTCCTCTTCGTAGAGAAGATCAGGTCTCAGCGAGTCAGTGATGGAGCTGGAAGAGACTTCAGTTTGTTTCCTTCCCAACCCTTGATGCTTCTCCTGTCTTCTCCAAATAGGCTAACAGTCGTACCAGAACTTTCTGTCATGCATCCCAGGGTGTGGGATGTAGTATGACCACGAGCAGTTTCTTTCCCCACGTACAACCAGAAAGAGGAGTTCTGCTTTAGGCCAAGATGGAATGACAGGGACTAGATGTACCCTCCCACCCGAAACAACTGAGCATGGGGGCAAAGTGTGTGAAAATGTGGGTTTCCTGGTGGTGGACAGGACAGTGGCCCCAGGAGCGGGGAAGACTCTGTGGGAGCCACGTGGTAGGTTCCCAGGCTGCCGGGCAGGGAGGAGCCCTGCGTGGCTCCCCAAGCGGAGGGTGAGCTGAGTAATTAGTGCTCCCACCAGCCAGAGTGGTAACAAAATTAGTCCTAAAGATGCTCTGGTCCCCCTAACAAAACTTACAAGTAAGCCTCGAAAGCATCACACTGTTTTCAAGTAACTTAACTGCATCCCAAACAAGACTCAATAACATTTACAGCAATTCGGAAATATCCAGCATTTCATTAAAAATTCACAGGCGGGCAAAGAAGACAATACAATCCATAATAAAGAAAAAAATCAATCCATAGAAACCGATCCAGAAGGGACACAGAAGATACTTAGTAGACAAGGGCATTAAATCAGTTGCTGTAAATATGTTCCCCAGGGTCAAGAAGTCAGAGGACTGTGGGCATGGTGGCAGAGGACCAAGGGCATGGTGGCAGAGGCGGGAAGTTGCCCCAAAGGCCCACACTGGAATGCAGGGGTGTAAAGCACAGGGTCAGGGTGGGTGGGGTTAACTGCAGATTAGAGACAGCAGAAGAAAAGATTAGTAAATGTGAGGATAAGGCATGTTTCAATTCAACATGAAACAGAAAAGACTGAAGAGAACAGAACGCCCACAAGCTGCAGGACAACCTCAGGTGGCCTCAAAAGGTTGTCACAAATGGAGTCATTGGAGCCCCTGAAAAAGGCAGGGAACAGAAAAATACCTGAGCAAATAAAGGCCAGATTTTCTCCCAGTTGGATGAAAATTATAAGCACCTCAGATCCAAGACCCGTAATGAATCTCAAGTACAAGAAATTTGAGGGGAAAAAAGACATAGGAACGCTATCATCCAGTTCCTTAAAGCCAGTAATAAGACTTAAAAAGGACTTCAGCCAACCTTTCTTTTAAAAAAATGAGATACTTAAGGTTAGTTTACCTTTTTTGAAATTAATATCTTTACTTAAAAGTCACAAGGCAAATATAATAAATGTCTGTTAAATAACTGACTTAAGCCATAGTGGGATTTAATTTTCCTGAAGCTAGCTCAGTAAATTTTATTCAAATAAATGTACATTTATTTTAATGTTGTTTTCAACCTGAAAATGCACTGACTGTTGAATATTAAAGCTGCTAAAATCAGAAGGCAGAGCAATATTAATGAAAATATGCTCTTAAGACACAATTTCATACAAGGCTTTAAAATTTGTTTTTTTCTGAGTGATGTGATCAGGTTCAAAAATATTCTATACAAATGTTGATTGCATGATCTCTCTCGTAGGCCTAGATTATGAATAAAAAGTTGTTTTGGAAACTAAAAGGATGAAATATAGCTTTTTAGTATGAGACCTGCTTTTTTCTTTTTTAAAATCCTCACCCGAGGGAATACTCACTGATTTTAAAGACAGAGAAAGGGGTAGAGAGAGAGAGTACGCGCCCGGACCAGGGATCAAACGTGCAGTCTTTTCTTGTACGTGGCGAAGCTCAACCGAATAAGGTACCGAGCCAGGGCTGTTTTATTTTTTGTGTGATTTTTTAAAAAGATTTTATTTATTTTTAAAGAGAGGGGAAGGGAGGGAGAGAGGGAGAGAAACATCCATGTGTGGTTGTCTCTCACACACCCCCTACTGGGGACCTGGCCCATAACCCAGGCCTGTGCCCTGACTGGGAATCGAACCCACAACCCTTTGGTTCACAGGCTGGCGTTCAACCCACTGAGCCACACCAGGGCCAGAACAGACCTGTTGAAAGCCGGAGACAACAGTAAACATGAAATCCTGCTCTGACAGATTTCCTTGGGCCCAGCAGATTGGCTTGTGCAGGCATCACTCTTAGGAGGCTCCTGCTTTAAAGCAGAAAGGGCAAAATCGGGTTCCTTTTGGTTTTATTTTCGAAGCAGACTTTGATAGGCAAGATGGGAAGCTTGCGGGCATTTGGATTGTGTGGTTTCACCCAAGAGCGGCCTTGTCTTCAGGAGACTACCAACGACAGCAGCCAGAACCTTCGAGGTTCGGTGTAGAATGCATGTTTGCGAACGCCCCCTTTCTTGTCCGAGAGTTCAGACTCGAGGTCTAGACTTGCATTAGGAATTTTTACCGTGGTCTCCATGTCCTTTGTCAACACCCACTGCCTTGCCTTCTCCCTTTCTCTGGCCCTGGGCTCAGCCTGCTGCCACAGCCACCAGGTAGCATTTAGCCAGGTCCTGGGCCCCCGGAGCAGCTCGGCATTTAGAGCCTGGTGTTTTCCGGATCTCTTTCCCTGCCCGTGCGCGTGGGTTTGGATACGGAGGCCTTGTCAGGCTTCGTTGTTGGCAGTGATTTTCGGAGCGCTGGGTCTGCACTTTGGCTGTCCACTAGATCCCCCAGGGAGATTTTGGACATGCATCGGCCAGGCCTAGCGATTTCTTTACGGTTGATCTGGGCTGGGTCCCGGTGCAAATCGGTATTAATCAAAAAAAAGGAAGAAAGAAAAGTTCCTCATCCGAGCGATTCTGATTCGCACCCAGGGTTGGAAACGACTGCTTTCAAGCACAGTCTCCCCACGTTTGTTAGGGGTCTGACACAGTGACCCCAACTTCCGCTCTCGGCCAGGCCTCTCTCCCAGCACAGCGTGGGAGTGCACGCGCGCACTGACCCTGAGCCCTGGCTCCCTTTTTGCCGTTGGATGTATTCAGATGATAAATATAGCTCCCTGGGTAGACGTTGAGTCCTCGGAACTACACCAACACTGGAGAGGAATGCCAGTAACTCACAGTGGGTGTTCAGGGACAGTTTCGGTGATGCCGCCCCTTCCTCTCCCCAGTGAGTGCTGCAGAGAGCTGCTGGACACGGTGGACAACTACGCGGTGCTGCAGCTGGACATCGTGTGGTGTTACTTCCGCTTGGAGCAGCTGGAATGCCTGGACGACGCAGAAAAAAAATTAAACTTGGCCCAGAATTGCTTTAAAAATTGCTATGGAGAAAATCATCAGAGACTGGTCCACATAAAAGTACGTGACTGTAATCGGTGTGAGGTTTACTGACCCCGTTTCTAGAACTTGAGTCCATCCTGGCCACCGTGTTTAGACCACTGCCCAAAGGTGAGCGCTGTTACGGGCTGTGCGCGTTTAGCCCAGAGGACCAGGTACCGGTCACAGGCCCGCTGACCGTGAGGGCAGCTGACTGTGTTCAGTAGAGTCTAATGGAAGATGTAAATGCAGGAAATGGACGTTTTGAAGAATATTGGTCCCCATGAGTGAATCACAGCTCAAGTGCTATGATTTGAATAGGGGTTTTTCTCTACAAGTCCTCAGAATTCTGCTTGGAAATGACAAGGCAGCATAAGCTATCCCTGGTTTGGGTTTTGCATACTTCCCCATGGACCAGAGGGCCCGGGGGAGACAGGTGTTCTGACACCATTTCTTCCACGTGGGCAGATGAGGTCATTGTCCTGTGGGATCTTCACCTTGCCATCAGCAATAGTAACCATACAGACAGTTTAGTGATTCCACTTTACCCCGTGGAGATGAAGGAAATTATGCACGGGGCTATTATTGACCTGCAGTTAGAAATAAGACAGTTTTGTCCTTTTCTCCCCCAATAATTTTAGGGAAACTGTGGGAAAGAGAAGGTGTTGTTTTTAAGACTTTACCTGCTTCAGGGGATCCGAAATTATCACAGCGGAAACGGTGAAGAGGCTCGTGAGTATCTCAACAAGGTAAGAATGAACAGTTACAGAACTGTAACTATTTTCATCTGCGCTGTTTTTATCCCAGAAGTTAACTACCTCGTCAACTCAACAGTGCGTGACTTGAGAGGAGCACAGATCTCTCCCACATATACCATGAATATATTTGTATTTGTTAGGGGGCAGGCCAGCCACCATAATGAGGAAACCTTCAGAAGAAGAAGGTGACTTTATGGCTAGAAGTTCCTGTGTCATCCGGCCACCTCTATGCCGGCCAGGGCAGTGGGGCTGTCCAGGGTTGCCCCGTCAGTGCCTCTTGCCACCAGCAGAGGGGGCAGGAGAGTAGGGAGATGACGCAAAGTTGTGCCCTCAGTTCTGCTGCCTGCGGTGGCCTAGACGTAACCAGGAGGCTGCCCCCAGCTCAGGGGAGGGTAAGAAGTGCCTGTGCACAGCTCAGATGCAGGGGGTTTGTTGCAACAAGGAGGGGGTCATGGATACCAGCCCCTCCCACACTACTCAGCCTAGTTTCTCATGTTAATGTTGCCATGATTATATGACTTTTCTATTTTTCCTGTCTGTAGGCTCGTCAGCTCTTTAAGGAGCTATATATTGACCCAACGAAAGTTCACAATTTGCTGCAGTTGGGGTTCACTGCCCAGGAAGCCCGGCTTGGCCTCAGGGCCTGTGAGGGGAATGTGGACCATGCAGCCACACACATCACCAACCGCAGAGAGGTACCTTAGCGAGGTCTCAGGACCCTGGGTCGCTGCCTGGGCCTGGTAGTGGGTGTGAAACCCGAGGCAGGAGCCAGCTCCTTTCTGAAGTGCCTTAGCTCTCGGATGTGCACAAACAGGAAAAGATAATGCCACAGCAGGTGTTAATAATGCGGCACTCACTCCGTCACTTCAGCCTGGGAAGTCAGGAAGAGCTGCTCTTTTTTTGACTGTTAAGTTAGTGCGGTTTCCTTTTTTAATTTCCTGCTGCGGTGGCAGGTGGCTCATAAGTAGTTTTCCAAGCAGGCTTCTTGCTCTCTTTCTGTATTTTTATTCCAGTGTATTTCTGGAAACAATTTTAAAGGGGGCCATATTTTCCCATAGGGCCATCGCTATGGTTTGAGGGGGTATTCTTGCCTAGAAAATGAGTGGAGTCAGAATAATCAATAGTATGTGACGAAAGCAAGGACACAAAATTAAAACTCATTTAAAACAAGTAGAAATAAATACAGGGAAAAGAAACGTAGAATTTCGAGGTTGGAAGGAATACTATGGGTCTAATATGCCGGTTTCACACTGAAGGAGCTGCGGTCCAGGGAGAGTGAGTGATGGTCCAGTAGAAGTGGGACCACTCTCTTCTCTCTGAAACCGGAAGCTGGTGTCCCTCCCCACTGTAACCCCAGTCACAGAAGCCCCCCAGCAAAAGCGAAGCCCCTGAAAAGCCCAGTTCTGAGCGTCTGCGTCGCCCCGTTCAGTTCCGACAGGAAGCGAGCCTCACTGATACTGTCTTTATCACTGCTGCTGCTTGATCACCAATGCGATTTTCTTAGCATTTGGGAAGCCAATGTTTTAAAATGAGATAACTTGAAAAATCTCATCATTCCGTACAACCTTTACACCCAGAGTGCGGTGGGGGGATTAGTATTACCCAGGACCCCCCACCCCCACCAGAATCCACATTTTACTGACCTCCCAGTGATTTGTCATAAGCTGAGCAGCCTCCCACCCAGGCAAGCAGTTCTCCCAGCCCCCTGGGGAGAAAGGGGCCAAGCAGCGAGCTCGCTGGTTCTGAGTGGCCAGTTCTGACGTCGGCTGGTGGTGACCGTGAAGTGCTCTCTTTCTCCGAAAACTCAGGTCTCCTTCCTTGGCCCTCGCCAGGAGCCCCACCGGGGTCTCTGCCCCGTAGCCTCTCATGCTGCTGACCAGCCAAGGCAGGCAGAGGGTCACCTGCCTGTCAGGCCCCCAAATCCTACAGTGCATAGCTTCAGAAGGCTTTCTACAGAACCTCAGCCCCCCACTCAGGGAGATTCTGCTGTTTCCTGAAGGAATTGGCCCAAATCAGGAGAGAGGAGAAGGAGAAGAAAAGACGCCGCCTGGAGAACATAAACTCTTTGAAAGGGATGGGCTACTCCACACACGCAGCCAAGCAGGCCCTCCATCAGGCCAGCGGGAACCTGGACGCCGCCCTGAAGGTAGCGCCCCCCTTCACGGCCCAGCCACCCCTTCCTCCGCACCTTTACCCGGGCTCCTCTGTGGCGTCCCTCCCCCCTGCGTGGAGCCCCAGCCCATGGGCCCCTCGTTCCTGGTTTGGATCTGAGGGTCAGCGCTCTCGTTCTCGAACCCCATGATGGAGACGGCATGGTGGACTCCACCTCGTCCCTACCTTTGGCGGGAAGCCTTTGAACGCCAGCCTGCGGCCCAGGCTGGGTGGGATCCCCTTTCTCTGCTTCCACGGCACCTTTGCGTAGTCCTCTGCAGGGTCCTCCGGGTGGGAGCCCGATGGCTGTGTCTGCCTGGCCCGTAACAGCTGCCCAGCCTCTGTGTGAGTGGGCAGGCGCTCGTGAGGAGTAAAGGGCGGGCATTCTGTGTGTTTTAGATTCTCCTCAGCAATCCTTACATGTGGCTCAGTGATTTCGGTCCTGAAACCAACAACCATCAAGAAAGCCCTTCCCAGGAAAATATTGAGCAAGTAAGTCAGAGTCATCTGTGCCCCTCTCCGCCTCTCCAGCCTCGGGTGGCAGGGGTGGGGGTGACAGGTTGGCAGTGGGGCAGGGCTGAGTCCTGGCTCCCAGACTCGTGGTGTGACATCGGCCCACTCTGGGGCCAGTGAGGAACGAAAGGTGCTGGAGGATCCCGTACACACACCTCTCGGTGGGCACTGCTGGTCCCATCTCTCTGCCTGGGACCTCAAAGGAGTCACTGGTGACTCTGTCCACATTTGTCTCCCTTCACACGAGGACACCTAGAACATTGTGGCTGCTTAATCAGTGGCCCTGGTAACAGTGTTTGGCTAGCACTATCCTCAGCCCACAAGCTCGTGGCCTTCTTGAGATGACTGGTCACCGACACGCTTCCCAAGGGCTGGTGTCATTTGGTGCTGACGAGCGGCGTGTGCAGAAGGCCAGTGGTATGTGCACGCCACAGGTTTAACAGTGCATTCCCTCGATGCTAAGGCTGTCCCGGCAGCGCAGGAGGGGACGGGAGTGTGGGACGTGTGCCAGCTGCGGGAGCCCCAGCCTCAGCAGCGGCTGCCCCCACTGTGTCCTCCCCCAGCTGGTGTACATGGGCTTCGACACGGTGGTGGCCGAAGCCGCCCTAAGAGTGTTCAGGGGAAATGTCCAGCTGGCGGCTCAGACCCTGGCTCACAACGGAGGAAGTCTCCCTCCCGACCTGCAGCTCGCGCTGGAAGATTCTTCAACGCCATCCACGTCCCCGTCCGACTCTGCATCCCCGTCCGATTCTGCATCCCCTGCCGATTCTGTGTCCCCCTCCGATTCTGCAGGTAGGTCTGGGGCCTCTGAATCCCCAGGAACCTGACAGGTGGGGATGTGACTTCAGCAGGGTGTGGCCAGGGAAGGTGTGGCCAAGGCTGATGTGGGTCGGTATGGCCTCCCCATGGGCTGTCTGCTCTCCCTGGACTCAGCCGCCCCACGGGACTCTCGCAGGTACCTCCAGTGCCTCCACAGACGAAGACATGGAGATGGACGCTGTCAATGAGATCCTGGAAGACATCCCAGAGCACGAAGAGGATTACCTTGACTCAACCCTGGAAGAGGAAGAAATGGTTATTGCGGAGTACTTGTCCTATGTAGAAAATATAAAGTCAGCAACAAAGAGAAACTAAATAATGAACAGAAAGAAGCACTAAGTTTCTGCTTATAAATTCTATTGTTATGAAAAGTGTAATGCAGGTCTTTTTTTTTCCCCTCTAACTTTTTATCTGACTTTGCTCCGGAGTGCTTCCTACTTGGGCGTAGGGTAGGCGGACAGGGGTCAGGGACTTACAAAGTTAGAGGAGAGTTGGGGTGGGGGCTGGGGTGCTGGTCCCTGCCAGGTGATTTGGGGCAGGAGCTCCCCGCTGGATTTCTCTCCACCCAGAAATGGGAAGGACTAGAGAATAGGGCAGCCCTGGGAAGGGTCTCAGAGAGAGACGATGGGGGGGGGGGTGCACTCCCATCTGCCTGCTCCTCACCTTGCCCTCCTGAGCCCACTGCTCATCTTTTCCTTCTTCCCATGACGCAGCTCTGCCTTCCTGCTTCCCCGTCTGCCCGCCCCCGAGTGGCCTCTATGTCTCCAACCATTCCTGGTGCTTTGGGGGCACAAGGACGAGGCAGCGGCTCCACCCACCATCCCGCTTGTGCCGCTGCTGTTGGTGGCCTGCCACATCAGTGTCTCCTGCTGTTAGTTTAGCGAAATACGCACTTGAAATTCAAGGTTGAAATTCAGGATTTATGTGTGTTCAAAATTCTTTACAAAAATAAAATCTTTTATTAAATAGCAAAGTCTTAAATGCTAACCAAAGCAATTTATTTTTAATTAGCATTTTCAGACACTGTGCTCCTACATTTAAATAGACCACTGTCTAAGTTACCTACCAGAGATGAAGGTATATTTTCTCCAGGTTTTGTGGGATTTTGGGTATGTCTATATTGCAGAAGCCTGTTTCAAAAGATACATAGCCTCACCCTGCTGTGGTTCAGTGAATTGAGTGCTGGCCTGTGAACTGAAAGATCGCAGGTTCGATTCCTAGTGAGGGCCCATGCCTGGGTTCGTGGGCCGGGTCCCCAGTTGAGGGCGTGCGAGAGGCAACCAGTTGATGTTTCTCTCACACATTGATGTTTCTCTCCTCTCCCTACCTTCCCCTCTCTCTAAAAAGAAATAAAAACTTAAAAATAAGAAGTACATAGCCTCTTCCTGGCTCACATAACCATTTCTCATTGCGCCATGCAATGCGACCCCCTGTAGGTGGGTGTTCAATGAAAACTCCTTCCAGGAGCAGGTGCTGCCGGCAGCAGCTGGGCGCCGACCTATCAAAAGCTGGGCCAGGTACATCCCAGGGCCCCGGCTGAGGGCGGCTGGGCCGGCCACAGCCTGTGAGGGGGACCAGCAGGGCTGCTTTGACCTCCTCACTCCTCGTTTCCATGAAGCTTGGGCAGCAGTCCAGTTGGAACAGGTAGAAATCTTTCCTTGCCATTCTTTTAAAATGGATGATACAGATGGAAATTAAAGGCGGAAAACATATTCGAAAGTTGGCAGCCTAACTTTGCAGTGGGTTTACTCAAACTCCTCAACTGTCCTGAGTGTTGAAATGCTCAGGTCGGGGAGGGGCGGGGTAGAGCTTCATCTAGGTTTGAGAGTTTTGCTTCCAGCAAACTCTGCGGGCACCAAAACACCGGTGTGTGCTACAAGGTAGTGGCTGTAAAAAGCAGGGCAGGGCTGCGGGGTGGGGGGAGGCTAGACAGGGGGAAGGGGGCGTGCCCCGAAGGCCCTGGTGAGGAGGGGGCACCTCTGAGGCCATGTCAGACTGTCAGACTTTGGGCCTGAAATGCAGCTTTTGGCTAAGAAGTCACTGCCCTGGGCTTGGGCCCAGCGTGGCCTAGAGCTTCCCAAATGCTTTTTAAATAAATGATCCTGGAAAAGGCCACAGCAGCGGGCCTCTGACTTCGGTCCATTTTCTCGTGAAGAGGTGCAGAGGAGTCAGTTCTCGAGTGAGGGTCAGTCCCGGGTTTACACCGTCCCCCTGCGGGGCTTCCTGCCACCGTGAGCTGGGAGGCGGGCTCTGGTCCTGCCTCTGGCTGGGTGTGTGAAGCTGGACAGGCCGTGACCACATGCTGCACCCTGCTCTGGAGGGCAGGAGAAGGAGCAAAGGACACTGGTGATGAAAATGCTGCTGATGTAAGCAGGAGGGAGCAGACTGGAGAGTCACAGAGGAGATGGGCCTTGCAGGGCTCTCCTTGGATAGAGGAGAGGACACGACACTCCAGACCTGGGACAAACGAGGTAAGAGCGGGCATAGGCTGAGCCATGTCCATGACGTCCCGGGGCTGTGTGTGTTGGGGAAAGAGAATGAAGTTGGAAGGGTCACTGAGTCCAAGTACAGAGCACCTCGAATGATGGGTGGGGTCTAGATTGGGGTGTCAGCATAGCGGGCCGGCACAGGACTCCCAGAAGAAGGGGCTGCAGGGGTCTGCAGATTGGCCCACACGACGCTGTGGGAGGCCAGGGCGTGCCGCACCCCACCAGACCTGGCACCGTCACTTTTCTTGTGAAATCTGTCTGCTCTTGGTCCTGGTGACTTTGCCATGTCCTGTCCCTGGCTAGGAAGTGAGCGCTCCCAGACACAACATGGGACACCCAGGGAACCTCATACCTGGGCCCTGCACTTTGAGTTCTGCCCAAAGAATGTGGCTTCTGCAGATTCTCACCAGCAAGCCTGTATTCCTGGGCAGGCCCCTGCGCTCCCAAGGCTTGGGGGTGTGCACCCCTTCCTACCACACCTGGTGCCAATACTGTTCACCAGGCCTGGACCTGGGCACCCAGGGAGCAGGGGAGGCCCCTCCGGCTGTGCATCTCCCTAATGAAACACTGTCTGCATGAAGACAATGGAGCGCCCACGGCTCTGCATCAAGAGCTGCCTCTGCACAGTGTGGCTTGTCCTTGGCGAGATGATGAGTTCTCAAGGGCAGACAGTGTCTACTGCAGCTTCTCTTTCTGCGCCGTGGTCCAGCCAGGGCCTGGCAAGGCAGGCCACCGTGCATGCAGAAAGCACGCACAAGGCAGGAGCGAGAAGAGCGCCCTCTTCCGGTGACGAGAGGGGCTGCTGGGGTAGCTCCCCTCGGAGCCTCTCCAGAACCAGAACCCCACTTTCCCCACGAAGTCCCTCCTGGCTAGGTGTACTCCAGCTGCTGTGTCCTTGTCCCGCCTTCACCACGCGGAGGGCAGAGCTGGCTCCAGGGCCTGTGGCCGGGGATCTACTGCTCCAGACCAAGAGAAATGGCCCTCCCTGTCCGATCCGTGCAGAAATGGGAGTCCTAAAGCAGGGGCAATGGGTCCCCAAGGTCACCTTGCAGCCTGAAGGACCCGCTCCTGGCTCCTCGGCCTCTTCCACAGCCACTCCCCACACGAATGACCCTGGAGGGGTCATCGGCCGCAGCCCCTCATTTCACCCACCACGAGGGGCAGGTGTATGAGGCCCTGGTCCCTGGCACCCTCCCTCGTCCTGAGTGGAAGCTGACACTCAGTTTGCAGAACAAAGAAGTTCAGAGAACTTGGAAGGACGTTTATTTCGGTTCTTTACCAGCGTCCTCGGGAGAAACAATTTGCAAAAATAATAATCTAAGGCTCAGTAACTTTTGGAAGAAACGTCCGTTTCCTCTCAGCAGGAAAGGCTTGGCTTCCGGGGACCTCAGGCACTTGGAGCTGGAGACCCTGGAGGGTCCCGGGTGGGCCGTGGTGCGGGGGCCCGGAGTAAAGAGGGTGAGGCCTGGGTCCCTGGGGGGGTGGGCCCGCTCACAGGGGACAGGGAGAGTCTCAAACGTCCACGAACACGAAGAGAAAGGCAAAACTGCCGCGCAGGTCGCGAGCTGGGCCGCCTCGTCCCCTCCGGCCACCGGGGGGCGGGCGCGCTCACTCCGTGGGTCCCTAGATGGGGCCGTGGGCGGGTGTGGGCGGGCTCAGGCCGGCTGCAGGGGGGCGGCGGCGCAGCCCACCTTGTTGCTGAAGAGGCGCGAGAGGCTGCGCTGGGGCGCGGCGGGGCGCGGCGGCGGGGCGCGGGGGAGCCCGCGCACGTCCCAGAGGCGCAGCGCGCCGTCGTGCGAAGCCGTGTACAGCACCTGGCCGTGCACCTGCGGGCGGGCGCGCGCGGGGGGGGCGTGGGGCGGACGCTGAGGGGCAGCCCGCTACCACCCCCACCCCCAGCCGCGGCGCGTCACAGCAGCGGTCCCCGCAGCTGCGCGGTCAGCCACTCACAGACCCTGCCCTACAGCAGCCTCCGCAGGCCCAGGCACGGGCGCGACGGTGAACTACTACCACCGCCGACGGAGGGGGACGGGTCAGCTCAGGGGACCTTGGCCTCGGGGAGGAAGGTCTGTCCGTGGCGTGCTGGGGGCGTGAGGACCTGCTCTCCTTCCCTTCCCCGCCCTCCAGGGCAGGCGGGCGCGCCCCGGCTCAGCCCTCAAGCCGCGGGGCGCCGGGGACAGCCGGCAGGGAGCACCTACCTGGATACAGTTGATGATGAAGGCGTGGCCGCGGAACACCCTCTGCAGCGCTCCGGACTCGGCGTCGAAGGCGCGCGCGCGGGCGTCCCCGCTGCCCGTGAACACTGTGGACACACGCGCCGCTGGGCCGCCCGCCCGCTCGCGCTCTGCGTCTCCAGGACGCCGCGGGGCGGGGCCGGCCGAACCACCTGGACCCGCTTTCTGGGGCCCGTCCGCCCGCCTCACGAGGATGCCATAAGGCTCAAGTGGGGGATAGGGCAGCCCCTTGAAAGCAAGGAGGCGGCACCTTCATTGTCTGACTACATTCCCGAGTCGAGCTGGGGTGACCGCTGGGGGTCTGGAGGGGCCTCTGCGGTCTGCGCACCGTAGCCGCCGAACCTTCTTCCTGCACTGCCCTTCCCGGGCCTCCACCCTCCTGAGCCCCACCTGGGCCCAAGTGCCCACGCAGGCCCTTTGGTGGAAGCCGCTGGGGAAACTTGGCTTCTCTGGGCGGTGTTCCCTCAGCTCTGAAGCCCCTGCCTAGGGCGGGCGGGGAGGGAAGGGTTGGGGGATGGGGGGATCACCCCTCCCCCACCATCTGAGCGGCCTACTGGGGCCCAGGACAAGCCAGAAGCGCTTCATGTCAAGTAATGAACCTGGCCCTCCCAGCAGAGCCCAGACCCTGGGGGCACAGCGCCCCTGCCCCACCCCTTGCAGGTTTCCTTGGAGAACCTCCTAGAGCGTGTCCTAGCTCAGTGTCATTGGAATCACCTGCTGGCCTTGTGAAGACGCAGATTGCTGGGCCCACCTGAGTTTCTGATTTAGGAGGTCTGGGCGCACCCAGGAACCTGCATATCTAACTGGTTTCGGGTGATGCAGGTTAGGGTCCTCACTGGGAACACGGACCCTCTGGTTCCCTTAGCGTCTGGCCCAGGTGGTCCCAGAAGCCAGCCCTGACACTAGATTTCAGTGCCACTGGTTCACCTGGCAGGACATTCCAGAGAGAGGTGGAGAGAGGAAGTGGAGAGAGGACTGAAGGACGCCCACACAGGCGTGCTAGGGAGCCCTCGGGAGCAGGTGCAGACCACGAGGAGCAGAGGCTCCCACCCGAGGGCAAGGACACTGGGTGACTGATCCAGCAATTCCCATTAGTCGTTGGCTGAAGGCCTCTTGTGTGGGTGTCAACTCCCAGCCCTCCTCTGTCTTGCCCCTCACGGGAACACACACAGGCAGAAGACCCCGGGTGCTACAGCAAGAAGCACCCATGAACATGGCACCCATAGCATCCACTACACGCACCCTGCAGCCTGAACAGCCACAGCAGGCACCCCCTTCCTGTGTCACCTGCCTATTCCCAGCCTTTCTACTAAAGCCACCAGTGCATGTGGCCCTGGGGGGGGCAGTTTCATTTCCGGGTCTCTCCAGCTTCTTTCCTGCTGTCCCCTCCCCAGCAACTCAGCCTGACTGCTGGGCAGCCCGTGGGTGGGAGGAGGGTCAGGAGTTAAGTCTAATCATCCTGCAGCCTGCCGGCAAAGACCGAGGACCGAGTGTTTGAACAAGCACCAACAGATAGGATCCAGGGGATCAGATACAGTGGCAGCTTCCGTCCCAGCTGCTGCCAAGGGGAGGCGCTCTAGGTGAAATTTTTTTCAATTAGAGGTTCCCCACTTGGGAGCAGAACCATAATCACACTTACAGGTTTGGACAGAGGAAGAAGAGAAAAATAATTTGTCTGTGTCAGACACCTAAGTCCCGAGGGCATCTCAGACCTGTTTTCAGAGCTGCCTTCACCTCGCACCTATGCTGTGAAGTCAACGTGAATTTTCCGCCCCGACTCTTCCCGCACCCCAGTCTGCCCCCTCACCCCAGGGCTGGGGAGGTGACTCTTGGGCTCAGGGCCTGTGGGGCTGGCTTCCTGCTGCTGCTGCTGCTGCTGCTCTGTGTGTGTGTGTGTGTGTGTGTGTGTGTGTGTGCAAAGCAGGGGGCAGGGGGCTGATGGCAAAATGTAATGTTGGGGATCACTTTGGGAGAGATGTTGGGAAATCTGGAGAGCTGTGTAGCTGTGGAGAGGTTGCGGGGGCTGCTTCTTGGAAACAGTGGGTGTCTTCTGGGCTTGTGTGGGGTGGAAACACATGGCAAGCCAGTTGGACAGAGCCAGCAAGGCCCAGATGCCCAGATGCCTGACAGTTTTCAACCCTGCGGGATGAACAGCTTGTTGCCTACCTAAGGAGCCATTCTGCCCTCTTCCTTTACAAAATGACCCTGGCTAATCCTGAGAGCCAGGTCCCCAGGTAAGAGACTATTTATTATTCAGCCTCTCCTGCAGACAGTGGTCTACAAAGTATATACAAAAGCCTTTGCGTGGTTGCCCTGACTGGTGTGGCTCAGCACATTGGGCGTGGCTCATCCCACAAAGCAAAAGGTCATCGGTTCGATTCCCGGGCAGGGCATGTGCCTAGGTTTTGGGACAGGCCCTCAGTTGGGGGCGTGTGAGAGGCTGCTCATCCGTGTTTCTCTCACACATCGATGTTTCTTTCTCTCTTTTTCTCCCTCCCTTCCCCTTTCTCTAAAAATAAATTAAAAAAAAATTTTTTAAAGCCTTTGAGTAGGGCTTCCAGGAAAGAGCTTTAAAGGGGCCTAATCAACTAGGAGACACATCCTTTTGCCCTTCCCTCTTCTTCCTGCCTGCTGAAAACATGACGAGATGGCTGGAGCTCAAGCAGCTGTCTTGAACCATGAGGCCCCTTAAAGATAGAAGATATGTGCTAAGGATCATCAAGCAAAGTGACAGAAGGAATCTGGGTGCCTGATAACTGACAACTTCTAAAGCTCTTCCATAGAGAGACATAAACCACTACCTCAGGTAAGCCGCTGCGGTCTGGGCTTGCTCTTATCTGTAGTCAAGCCGAAAAGTCAAGTGAAGCCACGTGGCCCTCAAGCCTGGCTAAGCAATGTCACTATCTGAGAATTAGAATGTGTCCTTGAGATGTACTCTTGACCCCAGGACCTCTGAACTTTCAGGTCGGGGCATGCTCTTGTAGGGTAAAGTTAGGGAGGAGTGCCTGTATGATATTCGGGCCTTCATTGTAGATAACGCTTTAGGCACCAGTGCGTGGAGGTGGCCTGGCCGCCGCTGCCTTGGGCGCTGATCATCCTGAATGGCAGCTGAGGCTCAAGGAGGGGGCCTCAGGGAGAAGTGGAGACACAGAGACGCCCTGAACAGGGAGGGCTTGGTGGGGGGTGAGGAGTGATGGGGGCAGGCTGGGGTGGTGCTGGGCGGGTCGGGGGCAGGGCGACTTACAGGTGCCTGCGTGGTACTTGAGGGCGCTCACGCTGTGCCTGTGGGCGGTGAAGGTGCGCACATGCTCCCCTGTGTCCGCCAGCCAGCACTTGACGGTCCTGTCGGCGCTGCCCGAGTATACGTGCCGGTTCACGAGCTGAGGAGGAGGGACATGGGTACTGCTGGGCCGCAGTGAGCTGCTCAGAGGCCCCTCCCATCCCCTGGGTGCAAGGCTCGGGCTTGTGCTGGTCTCAGAGGAGAAGGGGGAGGAGCCAGAAATGCCCCCACCCATGGGCCCCACTTCCTGAGCGACCGTCTAGCTGCTCCCCCTTGCTCCACAGGAACTATGGGGTCAGGAGGGCAAGCAGACTGTCCAGCAGGCCTGGCTTCACATCCTGGCCATGACTTTGCCCTTGGCCATGTCACAGACTCTGCTCCTCAGCAGCTTCACCGTAAATAAGGGTCGTGCTGGGTCCTTCTCCAGGGACCACAGGTACGACACATACGGGGGTCTGCCAGGTAGGAGCAAGCACCACCAGGGTTCGCAGGCTTAGTGCCCGCTACTGCCAGGTGTCAATCTGGTGACTACTGCCCGACCCAGTAGGACTGGTGTCCTCCTAAACAGAGGAAATGTGGACAGAAGGAGGTGGGGGGCTTCAGAAGAAACCAACCCAGCGGACCCCTGGATCTTGGACTTCCAGCCCCTAGAACTGTGAGACAATGTATCTCTGTTGTTCACTCACCACACACACCCCGTCTGTGGCACTGAGGCAGGCAGCTGGAGCTGGGGTACTCTGGGGCAGAGCAGCAGAGGGCACCCAAGGACCCCCAGGAGATGGGGGGTAGGAGGGGTGTGAGATGGCGGGCAGGGCTCACCTCGAGACAGATGACGGAGCCCCGGTGCTCCCGGAACACCCGCAGCTGCTCCCCGCTCAGGATGTCCCAGGCGCGGATGGTGGTGTCCGTGCTGCCAGTGAAGGCCGTGTGGCTGGGCGTGTCCAGCACGAGGCACAGCACCGCCCCCGTATGGCCCCGCAGCGTCTGGTGGCAGCAGCCGCTGGCCACCTGCCACACCTTGGCCGTGCCGTCCGTGCTGCCGGTCACCAGCAGCCCCCCGGCCACAGCCTCCTCCTCGAAAGGAGCCCCGGGAAGGTCCCAGGGGGCGGAGTAGGCTAGAGTCAGCACGCAGTTGCGGTGGCCCCGGAACTCCCGGGACACCTGCCCCTTGTCGACGCTCCAGGCGCGAGCTGTCCGGTCGTAGGAGCTGCTGAAGAGCTGGTTGTTGGTGAAGAGGATCCTGGGGGCAGGAGAAAAAGGTCAGGGGTCAGGCCTGCAGGTGGCCTGCTGGGCAGGGTAGCCCGGCAGGCTGTCCCAGGGTCCCTTTGGCTAGTGTCGTCCGTAGTCAGTGAGTCCGTGGGAAGCATGGAATGCTCCCAGAGAAAATTGTGGGCTGGAGTATCTCAGGCTCATGCTTTGGGGGAATAGGGAGGGCACCAGGAGAGCACCCCTGGAAATGGCAGGGGCCCTGGCAGAAGCCACTGCCCAGAGAATGAAGCCCAGACTCAAGGCATCCTCGGTCATTGCCCCTGTGTGGACACCTCCTGGGCCAGATGTCAGCTGCCTGTGCACTGCGGCTGGAAGAGACCCCTCTCTCCACCCAGCGGCCACCCTCCCCTCTGGGGGCCAGCTCCAGGCGCCTCTTTGCTAGGACGCCTCCCAGAACCCCCACCGAGGGCTGAGCCTGTGGTCCACCCAGATACCCCGTCCAGTCCCTCCCGACACAGGGCCCACAGCAGCTGCGCCACAGCTACAGAAACCAGGGCAGGGGCTGGGGGAGCAGGTGGGGAGGCCCACCCTCTGGGTTTGCCCAGAGCTGAAAGACTTCTGCCCCAGCTCGTGTGGCTCAGTGGACTGAGTGCCAGCCTGTGAGCCAGGAGATCGCCGGTTCCATTCCCAGTCAGGGCACACACCTGGGTTGTGGGCCAGGTCCCCAGTAGGGGGCCCTCGAGAGGCAACTACACATTGATGTTTCCCTTTCTCCCTCCCTTCCCCTCTCTCTCTAAAAATAAATAAAATAAAAATTTTAATGAAAGACTTCTGGGGACATAGGACTTGCTGTTTGAAAAACAGGCAATATGGGACACACTGGTCCCCTAGGGACAGGTCAGACTCAAGAAGCCACACAGGGCCGCTGGGACGGAGAAGCCTTGTGGTGAGCTGAGAGGTACTTCTGAAGGGCCTCTGCACTCCCTGGCCACAGGTCCCCCTGCTGGCACCCCACAGCATGGGTCCTGGGTAAACCGGCAGGTGACTTCAGTGAGATCAGGACCACCCACGGGAAGCACAGTCAGATGAGTCTCTGTGGGGTGGGTGTCTGCTGTCAGCCCACGCAGCAGAATCTCAGAACCTCATTCTTCGTCTGCTGGGGACACTCCAGCTCCAGAGACTGGCGTGGGTGGGGGGAGGTGGACCACCAGAGAGAACAGACCTTCCACCTGCACCACGTCCAGGCCCCTCACCCCTCACGGTTCTTACTTCCCACAAGTCACGAAGGAAACTTTCGGCCCCACCGACGCATCACCTCAGTTTCTGAGCGGCTCCTTCCCTAGTAGATATGGTGTGCATGACGTGTATTTCTATAGGAAAGTGACCACCTGCTGCCACGTGGCAGCCACGGGTGACGTTCTGGGGGCCTGTATGCTGCCAGGTGTGGCCTGGCCTGAGAGGGTGGGGACGCCAGGCCTGGCCGGCACCCCCAGAAGCTCACGCACCTGGCCCGGCTCTGCAGACACGGGAGGAAGTGAATTCTGCGTCCTCACCTCAGGGGCACCAGTTACTTAATAAGGTGACTATCTTCCCAGCTCAAAAGCAGTGAGTACGTGTGTGAGAGCATGCGTGTGCGGGGTGTGTGCACGTGGGAGAGTCTACATGTGGCAGAGCCTACCGGTCCAGATTTCCACTCAAGAAGCAGCTGATAGTTTCCAGGTACAACCTGAGGGCAAGCTGGTCCCCCCAGACGTGGCTTTGTCCCACCTGTCAGCACTTCCGGCCACTCACAGCCTCGCAAAAGGAGACGCCCCCTCGCCCACACTTTTCCTCTGTCGCAAACTGCCCCCTGCAGATGGAGTGCTGGGAAGGGGCCAGCAGGGGCCATGAGACCCGAGCCCTGGTTCCAGCCCCTTCTCTGCCACCTGTCTGCTTGGCCCTGGCCTCCCAGGTGTCCGGGCCTTGCCTGCTCTAGCTAAGGGCAGGGGGCAAAGGCTGGGCTACGGGAAGGCAGGGGGTTGCCTTCTCCACTCAGGACCATCCTGAGCCAACACAATTCTACCATCTTTCTTTTTTTAAAGATTTTATTTATTTTTAGAGAGGGGAAGGGAGGGGGAGAAACATCAGTGTGTGGTTGCCTCTCACGCCCGCCCCCTACTGGGGACCTGGCCCACAACCCAGGCATGTGCCCTGACTGGGAATGGAACCGGCGACCCGCTGGTTTGCAGGCCGGCGCTCAGTCCACAGAGCCACACCAGCCAAGGTATAACTCTGCCGTCTGTCTACCTAGGGATGTTACTGAGTTATGCCCTGTGGGTGCACCGTTCCGACCGCAGGCAGCTGGTACTTGTCAGTTAATGGTCGGTCTGGTCATTCCAGGCGCTTGACCATTAGGCCCGTCAGGTCCCACCCTTATTCACGCATGTGCAAAGCCCGTGCTGGCAGCATCCCTTCTGGCTGAGAACATCCCTGTCCATCAGCCCAGCCCAGCCTTCCAACCCCTCAAACTATTGCGGCTGCACTGGGCCTTTCCTTAGGCAGGTGACTCCCCAGGCAGGTGCCCCTCCTGGGCAGTGAGGCAGCAGGAGGGCCCGAGGGCGGTGGCCAGAGTCCTGCTTATCCCGGGCAGTCCCTCACGAGTCTGAGACAACCACAAGTCACCTAAATGGTGTCCAGTTGATCTGATCAGTAGAGGAATTAGTGCAGACCCAAATTCAATAAGGAAAAATGGAAACCTTGAGAAGGAGGCCAGGGGTGGGGGGCAGAGATTTTCAAGTGCAACGTGGAAAGGAGAGGTTTAAAAATACCCTGGGCTCCCCGCCGGCTGGGTCGCCCAGTAGGTTAGAGTGTCCTCCCAACACACCGAAGTTGTGGGTTCGATCCCCAGTCAGGGCACATACAGGAAGCAACCAATGAATGTATGAAAAAGTGGAAGAACTGATGTTTCTCTCTCTCTCTCCTCTCTAAAACGAATAAATATCGATCGAAATAAAACATAAAACCACCCTGAGCTTCACGTTCAGAGCCACCCCCACCGGCTCCTCCTCCAAGCCCCTGGTCTACCCTCAGGTACCAATGAAGCCATTTCCTCTGGAATCTGGTCCCATCCCAGGAGCTGCAGCCTCTGACGCCTTTCCCTGTGCCCAGCAGGGGGCAGTGGTGCAGCCATGTCCGTGTGTTGGTGGTGCCTCCCTTCTCCACTTCTGCCTCCCCAGCCCTCACCTGCAGCCCTAGGGAGTTAACACCTGTCACACCCGGGGACATTTCTGTCCTGAGCCTTCCATGGCTACGTGCTCCCGATGGCCAACCCACATGTGCACAGGGGGCTTTCCCAGAGAAGCAGCGTTCTCCAAGGCAGAGGCCCCAGGCCTGCATCTCTTGTCTCCCGGGGCCCCCAGGCAGTGCTGACCTGTTCACGCTGGACGTGTGTCCTCGGAACACCTGCAGGCACCGCCCGGTCAGCACATCCCACTTCCTGATGGTGTGGTCAGCGCTGCACGTGAAGGCCGCCTCGTTCTCCAGCTGGCAGAAGGTCACGTAGCTTTCGTGTCCTGCGGACGAGGGGAGGTGTGAGCCTCTGGGGCATGCCAGTTCACACATTAATTCTGGGAAGAATGCTTGAGATGGCAAAGAAGGGAAGAAAGCCGGGGCAGGAGCGTTCGAGACAAGTCCAGAGTTGACTAGCCCTTTGAAATGATCAGTTAATTCTGGGACGGTGTGTGGGGTGCCCGGAGCAACTCAGGGAGCACTTGCTCTGCCCCCAAACCTTTTTTTTTATGCTCACCCGGAGACACAAGGACATTTTTCCATTGCTTTCAAAGACAGAGGAAGGGAGAGAGAGAAACATGGATGTGTTGCTTCCCTTACATACCCGGCTGGAGGGTGGAACCCACAACCTAGGCTTGTGCCCTGACTGGGAATCAAACCCAAAACCTTTTGGTTACAGGATGATGCTCCAGCCAGCGGAGCCACACAGGCCAGGGCTCCCCCCGAATTATTTTGTTCCCTCCTCTTCATCATCGTCTTTCAGCCTCCTTCAAACTTTTTAGCTATTGGTATTCACTCAGTCATTCAACAAACCCACTGTTAACAGAGGCAGGAAGTACAGAGGCCAAGGGCTTAGTCCTCAGAGCCCAAACACCTGGGTGGGCTCCCGGAGCTGCTGCTGACTACCCACTGGCAAGCTGTCTCTCCTCTCCGTGCCTCGGTTTCCTCGTCTGACACACGGAGAGCCACAACACCCATCTTGTAGGGCTGTTGTGCAGACCGAGCAAACGCTGGATGTTAGCGGTGCTCACACTTGGGGAGAAACACCGCGGTAGGCAGAAGATCAAGTCCTAATTCCTGGAACCTTGAAATGTTACACTGTTGGAAAAAGACACATTGCAGATATGATTAAGGGAAGGATCTGGGGATGGGGAGATTATCCTGGATTATCAGGACGGGCCTCAATGCCACCACAAGTAAAATAAGGAGGCAGAGGGAGAGCTGAGGACAGAGAGAGGGCACTGTGAAGGCAGAACGGAGAGTGACTTGAGGGTGCTGGGCCTGAAGAGTGGCCCTGGTGATGCGGCCACAAGTCAAGGTGTGCTGACCCACCAGCAGCTGGAAGAGGCAACCCACCGCATTCTCCCCTACAGGGTTCAGAGGAACATACCCCTGCCAACATGTTGATTTCGGCCCAGGGACACCGATTCTGGATTCCTGGCTTCTAGAACTGTGCCAGAGTGAGCTTCTGTTGTTCCAAGGCACCAAGTGTGATCCCTGGTCACGGAAGCCACAGGGAATGACACAGATGTGGGGATGTGGAGCCGTGCTCCCTGCTCTCAGAGCGGGTGACCCGCCCAGGAGAGACAATTGGCGGGCCTGGCACGTGCAGGGCAGAGGGGGAACGGTCCCCGTGGTGCTGTGGGGGGAGAAGGGCATCTGGGAGAGGACAGGGGTTTGGCAGAAATGGTGGATGAGGTAGAGACACAGCAAAGATGGATATCTAGGACACAGGGAGGATCACACAGAGTCTGGGGTCTCAGCCTAGTGTACCGGTCATCCCTCTTATCTACGTGGTTGTCAGGTCTTTTAAAGATCGCCCTCATGGCATGGCTCAGTGGATTGAGTGCTGGCCTGTGAACCAAAGGGTCACTGGTTCGATTCCCAGTCAGGGCACATGCCTGGGTTGTGGGCCAGGTCCCCAGTAGGGGGCATGCTAGAGGCAACCACACATTGATGTTCCTCTCCTTCTCTTTCTCCCATCCCCTTTATCTAAAACAAAAAGTGAAATTTTTAAAATTAAAAAAAAAAACAAAAAACATCGCCTATTTGTGGGACCCATGTTACTAAACTGCCCCAGGAGACCTCGGGTCCCCATCACATTAGGGCCTGTCCTTCAGGCAAAGATGTTTCCAGCTCGGATATTCCTACTGTGCGCCGAAGTTGAGTCTTTCTGAGGGGGATTCAGGCACCAGAAGGTGAACAGAATCATAGGGACGTTAGATCTATGTGACATTTCACAAGTGAGGAGACTGGTGAATTCAAATATCCACACGTTTGGGAAACGTATTTACTATGTTAAGGATTTTGATCGAATTTTAAAATTTCATGTAGATGTTCCAGGATTGGGGTAGATGGGGATCGAGAATCTCCTCTACAGTTTCAGGCTAACTCATATTTTTTTTTAGGGGGGGTGGGGGGGGCCCTGAGTTTAAGCTTAGCTACTCTTGGAAGAACTCAACTTCCTGACTTCTAAGAAACAGAATTTATTTAAAATTAAGAAAGAAATGCTTTTTAGTCTTCTTGGGTAGCCTATATACCAGGCCTCTGAGAGAAAACAACATTTGTGTGAATTAAATAAACACTTGAAGAAACTGGAGATTATGTTTCCCTTACAAACCACGTCAGTTTAAAAGCCGAGGGCAAAGTGTGTTTGGCCGAACACAGCTGGGCTCTTTGCCAAGCCCAGAGTTTAGCGACTGTGTTAAGATCATCAACAAACTCTCCCTGAGACCAGACCTGTTGACAGGAGGGTGCAGCGCGGGTGGGGGGCTGGCTGGCAGGCAGCCCTGAAGGCCCCGAGGTGCCCCCAGCTGGCCCTGTGCAGCCTCACCTCCGGCAGTCCTCTGGGGACCCAGGGCAGACTGACCCAGGCCCCCCAGCCGGTCCATGTTGGGGGCCATCTCTCCATTCAGGCTGCTTCCTCCTGTCTCACAGGAAGTGCCAAGTACAAGTGTAAATCAGGCCAAGAAAAACACCAAGAAACGAGAGCACAGGAGGGCACCTGCAGCCCCTGCACCAGGGCTGCTGCAGGCCTTGAGGTGTGGGGCTGCTTTCACTACACGTGAAAGTAAAAAAAAAAGAAAGAAAGAAAAGAAAAAGGAAAGATATAAACATTGATTGCAAATCAGTAACAATATAACCCATAAACAAAGATTTAAGAGGTGATAACGAAAATAAGTTTTTCAATGTAAAAAAAAAAACCAAAACACCATCTTTTAAGCTGGTCCAGGATGACCCTCTGCGCTGTTAGGGACCTGGCCCTGAGCTGGCTGAGGCTCCCTGCAGGGGTCAATAGCCCCCCTCCTGCCCCGGGAGTGGACAGCCCCTTCCTCTGTGCCAGGCACCCACCCGGAATCTGAAAACACAAGCCAAGTGAGGCCTGGCTCAGAGCCCTGCCCGGGAAGGGCCCTGCGGGCTGCAGAGTGCATCCTTGACCCCTGACCCTAATCTACAGGCCAGAGACAGGGCTCCACAGCTTTGAGGCCCAGGACTGGGGTACAAGCCCCCCCCAACCCTGGGGATAGATGAGGGAGGGCAAAGGGGAGGGAAGGCTTGGGGGAGGCAGGGCCCATCACATCTCCAGGGACCACAGTGCCTTGGCAGCTAACTGTTGGATTTGTGCAGAATAAGCAAAAAAGCCAAACTAAAAATATTTTCGAAGGGATGAAGAGCGCAGATAAGATGCAGTTATTATGTTCAAAAGAACACGCTGAGGCTCAGGGATTCCTGCCAAGGCCATGGGCCTCCCCTGACTCCACCGGCTGCCAGTTCAAAGTGCCTCCCCACGTCCAGGAGGGGTCAGGGTGTGGGGACCAGGGTGTGCAGTAACAGGTGAGCTGGAACACACCTTCCACTCAGCCTGAAAAGTGGTGCCCCTGCCCTGCCCCTGCCAGTCTTCTCTGTCTGTTCCTGCAGCTGCCTCTTCTCCAGGCTGCCCTCTGCGGCCACCCCATCCCCCACCCTGCCCACAGGGGTCAGACAGGGTTCAGGGTTCTTGGAGCCCTGGGCCAAGACTTGATATGACCTGACAAGGACCCAGGGGAAGAAATATATTCACCTCCGATGAGTAAGTACACAAATATAAACCGATATGTATTTGTAAAATTTTTATGAAACTCCTGCTATTTCACCCGATTTCCAAATACGCTGAATTGCGGATGAAAGGAGACGGAAAAGAGCAAGGTGGGGCGGTCGGATGGGAGAGCGGTTCAAACTTCACCTGCATCCCGGCCAGCTGTCACTAAACTCCGTGCCTCAGTTTCCCTGTCTGCACGAGTGGGATAACAGCAGTGTGAGGACTGGACACTAGTGCTCGGAACTCGCACCACTGAACGGCCCCGAGAGATGTCCAGCCAGAGGTGACCTGGCCAGTGAGAGAGGTCTGCCAAGGTGCTGCGCTCCTGAAGGGGTACAGGTGCGATTCCTTTTGTTTGTTAAAACTGTTTTAACGGAAATGATTCCACGCAGCGGGCTGAGCTGTGACCTTGGTCTCTCAGAGGGCGCCCTCGGCCCACTGACCCGGATCGCAGCTCGCCCTGCGACCCCGGCTGGTCGGACGCTGGGCCCGGGGGGGGGGGGGGGGGGGGGGGGGGGGGGGGGGGGGGGGGGCGGGGGGCGCACTTCCTCGAGGGCCTGGGGAGGGGTGGGGGCTGGACTCTAGCGAAGGGGTCTGGGCGGAGGGCAGAGCCGAGGCCTGAGGCGGGCGAGCGGGCGGAACAGGCAGAGGTGGAGGGGCGGGAGGCGCGGCACGTCTACCTTGCAGGAGGGCGCAGCACCGGCCGTCCGCGGTGCTCCAGAGCCGGGCCGTGCCGTCCTCGCTGCCCGTCAGCAGGCGCTGCCCGTCGGGGCTCAAGCTCAGCCAGTTGATGCCCCCGCGGTGCTCGGCGCAGACCCTCAGGGCCGACCCGCCGCCCCCCATCCTGCCCGCCGGGCTGGGGGCAAGGAGGAAGCGCGTCTTAGGGAGGGGAGCCCGGGCACCCACGCTCGCTGCGTCTTCGTCCCACGGTCATCGCGGGGGGCCGGGGCTCCGGGCTCCTGTGGAGGGTACGGGGCGCGACGGCGTGAGGTGCGGGACCCTCGCTCCAGCGCTGCCCACTCGGCAGCCCAGTCCGCCGACTCGCGGGCGCGGCGCTGCATGGGCATCCCACCCGGGACCCCCGTTCCTCCCATGGGGCAGTCCCGGCCCCACGGGCGCAGAGCGCCCCCCTTCTCCACGCTCCCTCGGAAGACCCGCACCCCACCTGAGCGGGCCCCCCTCTAGGCCCGGGCGAGCGGGAAAGAGGCGCTTCGGGGTGCGGGTCTCCTCGCGGGGCGCCGGCAGTGAGCGGTACACGGGGAGACGGGCGCCCTAAGCCCCGTGCGCCCTCCGGGCCAGCGCCGCGCGCTCAGAGCGGCGGAGTGCCGAACAATACAGCCCAGCCTGGCTCCTCCTCAGAGACCACCCCCCAACCTGTCCCCTCCCACTTCTCGGGCCTGCTCTCCAGACCCCACCCCCAGCCCGGGTCCCTGGGGACCCGCCGCGGCCCACGCACCCAGGGCCCGAGGGGACGCCCGCACGTGCGAGCCTGCGGGCTGCCCCGGCTGCGCCTCCAGGCTCCCGGGACGGGGGGAGGAGGGGAGGGAGGGTCTCGCACGCCCGGTGACTCCTCGGGGCGGAGGCTGCGCGCTTCCACCTGGCAAGTTCGCTTCCTCCAGGCTCCCAGCCCTGGGGACCCTGCCCGAGAGGCTCTCGGGGGACTTGGGGGCGGTCCCCTTGTTGGAGAGCGCCCTAGACCGCCCTGGCTGGGAAATCACGCGCGCACCCCAATTCCAAGAAAGTCCTGCGGGGAGGGCGGGGAGGACCGGTGGCCGGGACGGGGTGCCGACCCCGGTGGAGGGGCGGTGATGTGGCCCGCGGAGGTCAGGATCCCTCCCTGTGCCCGGCCCACCTCGCCGGCCTCTTGGGGCGGCCAACCCCCGCCCGCCCCACTCCACCGCGGCGCCTCGGAGGGTCCCCCAAGGTCGCTGCAGGAACCCCGACCCCAGAGCGCCGGCCGGCTGGTTCCTATTAGAGCAGTTCCGGCGCCGGCTTTGCGGGGGGCGGGGAGGGGTGATTCCCAGCTCGGATCCTCCAGGTCCTAAAGGCAACAGGATTTCCCGAACCCTCGAGGGCTCTTCGGAGAGGCTGGTGGGGCAAAGCTCGGTTGGGATTTGCGATTGTGTGTTGGGGGCGGGGGTTGGTGAGCAGGGTGGCTTTGGAAAGCCCGCCCTCGTCACGACAACGGGACCTTCTCCCAACGGTTGACCGTACCCTGACTCTGAAAGAAAACGCCAAAATGGGGTGCCCAGGGCGGTTTATCCAGCAAGCGGACCAACCGGAGACCCCCACACTTGTGGGTCGAATTGTAGTTCTACTTTGTAGGCAGCGAGGGAGGGCCACTGAAGGGTCCGGGGTGGGGGACAGTGGGATGTGAACTCACTGAAGACACCGGTGGAGGTGCGTTCGAGGGACGCAGGACGGGGGAAGGCAGAAAGCGGAGCCTACTCCACAGGTGGGCTCCTGGGACACCGGATGTGTGTGGGGAGGGAGGGGGGACTTTGGGAGTCCCCTGTGCGCTGTTATTATTATTATTTTTTTAACCACGCACAAACAAAACGTATTGTGCCATTAAATAAAAAAAGGAAAGCTTTGCCCTGCCTGGTGAGGCTCAGTGGATTGAGCCTCCGCCTGAGAACCTAAAGGTTGGATTCCCAGTCAGGGCACATGCCTGGGTTGTGGAGTTGGGAGGGTGCTGGAGGCAGCGATTGATGTTTCTCTCCCTCTCTTTCTCTCTCCCTTCCCCATTCTCCAAAAATAAATAAATAATTTTTTTAAAAAAGAAAGCTTTAAGAAGCTTCAGTGTTATTACTATTACTATTAACGCTTGGAGGACAGTGATCAGACGATTACAATTGTCCTTGGGAGAATAATACACGGCCCTATACCCTTAGAGCCTTATATATGCACACAGGTCCCACCCTGTCAGCACTGGCAGGATCCAGAGAGGGAGGGGATCAGCACTGGATGTCAGAGAGAGTCCCCTTGTCCCTGTGTGAGGGTCCAGTGCCAGGCTGGGCTGGACATGTGGGCTCAGGCTGGCCCCAGGCCCCACATCCCCTCATTCCCCTTGGACCAGACACTCAGTCTGCTCCAAGGGGTCACTGTCCACTCCAATCAGGTTCAAGATTTAAAAAGGAAGTGGGCTCAACAATCAAACCTCCCTCTCCTGCCAAGAAAATTTTTGTGCTGGCCACTGCCTCTAGCCGCTGGCGTCCGAACTCAGAAGTCGGGCCCTCTGAGCAAGAGAGTTTTTGCTCAGAGACCAGCCCAGACGGAAGTGGGGAGTCTGGACCTGCATATGGCTCTCTTGAGGTCACCCCGCATTGGAGACTGGAACATCCGGGCCCTTCCCGGGTGTCTGACCCAGTGACGCACGGCTCCTCTGTAGTGTGAAACCAGCTGGTAAACATCCCTTCTGCCCGAGTCTCCACTGGATCTCCCCCACAGACTCTTCCTGGCAGCCTCAGAGAAATGTCAGAGGCTAATGGGACATAAGGAAGGCCGATTTTAAACAGCCTTCAGAACCCACTAGCTTTGCTTTCCATCTCTGGCTAAGATGGAGTCACAGGGGTTAGACCTACCCTACTGCTTCCTACCTGAAACACAAAATATACAAAGCAATGGTTTTCAAGACAGTGGACATCAGGGAGTGAAAGACAGCAATTCCTCAGGGACAGGGAAAAACGGGGTGAGCCCTGCAACAGGCCCAGCGCGGGACCCCAAGAGCACGTCCAGACCACAGAGCAGGAGGGGCGAGCCCGGTGGACTTCCTGAGTTGCTGAAACAGCTGAGCATCAGGGAAGAATCAAGTGGCTAGAGGTGGCAGGAGAGGACCAGGGAGGAGGGACCCCTGGAGACCCACAGAAGGCTCCTCTCCAGTAGGTGTGAGTCTGGGGACTGATTAACAGGTGCACGTGGGCAAACCACTCCAGGTGGGAAAAGAAGCAGAGGTAACTGCCCCACCCCCACCCCCACCCCCACCCCCACGGGCTGAGCGGTGCAGCAAGAACATGAGCACCATTACCGTGACTGTCTTCCTCAAGCTCAGAGGTGCTGTGGTCGCCTGAACACCCCCAAAGTCCCAGCTGGACTTCTAGAGGTGGAAACAATGTCTGAAGTTAAACAACAAGGACCCTGCACGGGATTAACAGCAGATTGGTTAGGCCAGAATAAAATAAAATACAAGTAAACTTGAAGGCATAGCAATAGGAACTATCCAAAAAAAAAAAAAAAGGAGGAAAAAGAATTTAAAAAATGGAAGAGCAGCAGTGAATTGTGGACCAGTGGATGTTTCTCTCCCTCCCTTCCCCTCTCTCTAAAAATAAATAAATACAATCTTTTAAACAATATTTAAAAACAGACCTAAGCTCCATGACGAGGAATATATAGCCCTGGCCAGGTGACTCAGTTGGTTGAGGGTTCAACTCCCAACCAGCACACATGCCTGGGTTTCCGGTTCGATCTCCAGTCAGGGAGTCGGGGAGGCACCCGATCTGTTTCTTTCTCACTTCGATGTCTCGCTCCCTCTCTGTCTCCCTCCCTTCCCCTCTCTCTAAAGTCAATAAACACATACTTGGGTGAGGGTCAAAAAGAAAGAAAAAGAATGTATAATCTGAACATCCCTATATCTATTTAAAAAATTGAATTTGCATCTAAAACCTTTCCACAAAGAAAACTTAAGGCCTATTTGGCTTCACTGGGAATTGTACCAAACATTTAAGGAAGAAATAATACCAATTCTCCACAAATTCTTCTAGAAAAGGGAAGAGGAGAGACAACTTCTAGTTCATTCCACGAGGTAAGTACTACTGATACCAAAATTAAAGACATTATACGAAAACTACACCAATATTCACCATAAGCATAGATGCAAGAATTCTAAACAAAACGTTAACAATCGAGTTCAACAATATATAAAAACCATAAGATATCATGGCCCAGTGAGGTTTATCCCAGAAATTCAAGGTTAGTTGAAAATTCAAAAATCAACCAATGGATAGCCCAAGGATAGAAACAGAGACCCATAAAATAGGATTAAGAATCCAGAAATAAACCCATACATCTGCGGTCAATTCATGTTCACCAAGGGGACCAAGACAATTCACAGAAACCAAGAACAATCTTTTCCAAAAGCGGTGCTGGGATAATTGGACAGCACATGCAAAGGAACGAACCTGGACCCTGTACCTCAGCCCACACACAAAATTAACTCAAGACGGAGCTTAGGCCTAAGTGTAAGAGCTAAAACCATACAACTCAGGAGAACATGTAAGCATAAACGTTCATGACCTTGGATTAGGAAATAATTTCCTAGCTATGACACCGAACGCGTTAATAAGCAAACAAACTGTAAGAGGAAAAACTGGACTTCATCCAAATTAAAAACGTCTATGTTTCAACATACGCTGTCAGAAGCTGAAAACTCAGTCCACAGAATGGGGAAAAATATTTGCAAATCACACAAGGGTTGAGTACCCTGAGTATACTTTAAAAACTCTCACAACCTAAGAACAAAGAGACAAATAACCCAATTTAAAAATGGGCAAGAGATTTGAATAGACATTTTCCCCGAAGAAGACATGCAAATAAGTAACCAGTACGTGAAGAGATGCTCAGCATCACCAGCCGTGAGGGAGAGGCACATGGAAACCACAGTGAGATACCAGACACACCTATGAGAACAGCTAAAACGATCGAGGCTGATTGTTCCAAGAATTCCTGTTGGCAGGGCGAGGGAGCCGCCAGGCCTTTCATATATCAAATGGCATGAGCTCTTGGAAAAGCAGTTTGGCAGTTTCTTAAAGCGTCCAGCGCACCTACCACATGACTCACCCCATTCCTCTTTACTCCGGAGGGATGAAAGCACGTGTCCATATGAAGACTCACTCATGAATTTTCGTGAAGTTTGATTTCCAAAAGTCACAAGCTGGAACCAACCCAAGCATCGTGTGGAGCATTTAGCAGTTGCTCCGTGTTATTGCTGCCCCGCCAGGCATTTTATTGGCCACGTGGCCGGCGGGGACTTTCCTCTGGTCCCTGCTGCTCCAGGGTGGGGGTTCTGGTCTGATTCCTCCCGAATTACTGAGCTTCCATTTGCTGGGCAGGGGACAACGGTAAGAAAAGCATTCCCCTGCCTTCCGGATTCCGGGCTTTCTGAGGCCGACGGAGGGACGCACGGGGCAGAGAGGCCTTCCAAGCCCCCGACCATCCACTGTGCAGGCGGCAGCCTCGCGGGTCTGTGGTTTCAGGCCAAGGCCATCAACTCCTCTTACAAGTAATTCCCTGAAACATCTGCCATGCACACCTTACCAGCATCCTGCCTGCGGCAGATCATGGAGAGGTAAAAAGAGGTCTCCGCCTTCACCACCTGATGGGAAAGTGATGGTTTACAAGGCTGGTAGAACCTTTTCTATACATGTTACACCCCCCCCCCCAAAAAAAAAAACCACAAAAACAAACACAATCTCCTGTGCTCTTGGAATTTCTATATTATTTCACTATAATCAAGTGACGAATACAAGGCAGGCACTGTGCTCAGCACCTTGTGTGATAACTTTTGAGTAATAACGTCTCAGGTTACGTATTATCCCCCTGATTTTACCTATGAGGAAACCGAGGCCCAGAGAGGATACGTGGACCAGTGAGTGGGAGGTCTAAGGTCTGTCGTGACCCGGGTCTCAGTGAGGGGTCCGCCAATGACAGAGAATCAGGGTGTGGAAGGGGCGGGCCACACCTCTTTGCCTAGGACTCGGAAGCCTCCTGTCTCTTCCTTTTTCTCTGATCCCCCTGAATTTTCCTAGAGAGAGATCTTGGGCAAAGGTCTGGCCAGAGTGCTGCCCCCTGAATGATAAAATAAGAAATGTGGTCCTGGCTGGTGTGGCTCAGTGGATTGAGCACCAGTCTGTGAACGGAAAGGTCATTGGCTCGATTCCCAGTCACAGCACAAGCCTGGGTTGCAGGCCAGGTCCCCAGTTGGAGACGTGTGGAAGGCAAGCGATTGATGTATCTTGCACACATTGATGTTTCCCTCCCTCTCTTTCTCTCTCCCTTCCCCTCTCTCTAAAAGTAAATAAGTAAAATCTTTTTTAAAAATGTGGGTGCTATCCCTAAGTGCGCCTGAGGACGGAGACAAGCAAGGATAACCAGTCTCTTGGTGCCTGATACACCCCCCGCTGTCCCAGTCAGAGATCTCAGCCTTTCTGCACACGGGCATCTCTCCTGTGAGCGGCACCATTCTCACGCAACACCGTGAGGCATCCTGGTTGGAGTGCGTGTGTGTGCTCGCGTGTGCGTGCGTGTGCTGTGTGTGTGCTTGGGGGGAGGAGGCGGGACCCTCAGGGAGCCTGGCGTAGCAACATCTGTTTCCACTCACTCCAGAAGATTCCCAGCTGCCCACCAAATGATGCATTTGCTTGCTCTCTGTGGGGATTCTGAAGCTAAGTTGAATTCCTAGAGGGGTTGTTAATCCCACAAAGGGCATTTTACAGGAAGTTAGTGTCCTTCCAAAGGGAAGCCAGGGCCAGCTGGGCCCCTCTCTGCACCTGCCTTGATTCTGGTGGGAACGGAACAGAGGAGCTGGCAGGGGTCAGTCGGGATTTTTGGTGGTGGTGAAAGAAACTGAGTTTGGTGAATTTAAGCAAGAAAAGGGGATTCATTGGGAGGAAATCAAATAAAGGAAGATACAAACATCCAGGTTTAAAAAAGAACAAGGCCATGAGCAATGTGGCTCCATGGGTGGGGCATTGTTCTGCAAAGCAAAAGGTCGCTGGTTTGATTCTCGGTCGGGGCACGTACCTGGGTTGCAGGTTCGGTCCCCAGTTGGGGCACATACAAGAGGCAGCCAATGTTTCTCTGTTACATGGATGTTTCTCTCCCTTTCTTTCTCCTTCCCTTCTCCCTCTCTCTAAAACTAAATAAATAAAATCTTAAAAAAAAAAAAAACAACAACTGAAGAAGAATAAGAACTAAGGAAAGGTCAGGGGTCTCGGCAGCCAGAACTGGTGGGACTTGTCTCTGTGATGCCGAGGGTTGACGTGGCCCCCGCCTCCCTCTCTCGGGTGTGATTTGGTGCCAGATTTAATTTCCGAGGAGGGAGAATTTAACTGCTCTGACATGTCACTTGGTTGGGAGCAGGGTCCTGCCACTGACTGACTCCTCACGACAGCCATTGTGGTGGATGTGACTCCCTGCTGGCCAGGCTTTGGCTTCCCAGTGCCCACACACAAGCCCCTCCTTTCCGTGGATACATATCCAACAGTACCCCTGTGTTCCAGGGGCTACTCCGTGTGAACCCCGCATGCACCGCTCCATTCCCAAAGGCAGGTCCCCCGCAAAAGGGACTCTTAGTCAACAAAGGCAGCCCCAGTCTTTGGATGGAGGGCGGGATTGCACAATGGAGACCCCACGTGACCACGAGTGAACCCCTTCATCTCTGGGGGCTCTGGTGTCTTTACACGTCACTTAGGAGCCACCACCTTGTCCTGCTGTCCTGACACTTGGGTGTGTGGCCCCTGGACACCCTGTCCCTGCCCTCTCTAATCCAAACACCTGAGGCCTCTAGGTGGTTTCCAACGGAGTCACTTTGCCTTCGCTCTGGAAACCTTTCCCGTTTTTCTCCCACAAGGAGCCACGGTGACGGCGGCATTCGAGGCTCTAGACTAACCTTTTAAGTCACTGTAACAGAGAGAGTAACACAGCCACCTCATCACCTGTGACAACGGTTGGAGCCCGTGCTTTGGACGCAGTAGCTGTTCAATAAGTGTCAGCTGTGCAGTTATTGGTGGTGACGGTATTTACTGACAAGCAAGTACCGCCAAGCTTTATTTGCCCAATTTGATGTGCTTAGAATTAACTAAACGTTCCTGTGTACACAAGGGGTGCTCCATTCTTCTCTCCCGCAGAAAGTTTACCTTGGCAGGACGCCATTAGCCTAACCCTATGGGATGTCATTAGCAAAAATCCCAGGAAGCTTGTTATCTTCTTTGCAGGAGGCATACGTTGAGAATGCAACTCTTGACATGCAGCGTGGGTCCTGAGGACGCCGGGAAGAATTTTGCTCTGGCCTGAGTCCCGGGAATTGCTCTGCTCCTCCTGGGAAACTGGTTTCTTTTATCTTGCGGGCTCTGCCTCATGGAACCCAGCCTGCTCCCCTGCTTGCTTTGGCCCAGTGTGGAGTCTCATTCTAGCAAAGAATCAGGCCTTGGTGCTGAATACAATAACACTGTGGATGCATGCTTACCCGGCTTCATTTTTTTTCTTCTACCTTTTATTCTGTGTGTTTTAAAAAAAATTATTGATTGATTTTTTTAGAGAGAAAGAAACATCCATTTGTTGTTCCACTTACTGATGCATCCATTGGTTCTTTTTTAAAAAAGATTTTATTTATTTATTTTTAGAGAGATGGGAAGGGAGGGAGAAGGAGAGGGAGAGAAATATCAATATGTGGTTGCCTCTCGAGCGCCCCCTACTGGGGACATGGTCAGCAACCCAGGCACGTGCCCTGACTGGGAATCAAACCAGTGACCCTTTGGTTCGCAGGCTGGTGCTCAATCCACTGAGCCACAGCAGCCAGGGCCATTGGTTGATTCTTGTACGTGCCCTGACCAGGGATCGAACTCACAAACCCACAGCCTTGGTGTATCAGGATGCTGCTCTAACCAACAGAGCTACCGGGCAGGGTCTCTATCTTGTTTTTTGAGTGAGATGGATACCCACCCTGGCCTTGGTGTCCAGCCCCTCCATAAAGTGTAAGGTGGCACTTGAACACCCCCTCTCTGCATGGAGGGCTGCTGCCACCTCTGGAGGCTCCTCTCTCCCACCCGCACAGGCGCCCCCATAACAGGCTGGCACCCATTCTAGTTGCCCTCTCTGTCCATGCGGTTCAGGACTCTTGGGGTCCAGCTGTGAAGTGGACAGGCTCTCCTGCTCCCTGTGCCCGAAACCCAGGGGCAGCCTCCCCCATCTTCCATCACAGCTCCCAATTGTGGGGGCTGAGGGACAGGCAGCGTGTGTGCAGAGGGCAGGGTTCATTCAGTCTTCTTGCCCGCTGTCCCAGCTTCGACCCACCAACCTGAGCTGTGCCACGCAATTGCCAGACCCTCTCCCGTTGAACGTGGTGCCTCCCACATGGTTGATGCCACCCCCCTCACTGCTGTTCCCCATCCAGGGTGTCCAGTCCTGGGCATCCCGAGCAGGCATGGACCAGCAGCAGGGGTGTCCCCTCGGGCCGCTCAGCCTGCACCCCACAGCCTGAGAAAGGGGCTGGTCTCCACTTCCAGAGAGGCCTTCTCCAAAGCCGAGGGTCTCCCAGGGATACACCCCCCCCACCCGCCTGGCCCCTCTCAGGCAGAGGCCCCGCCCAGGGGCCACATCAGCTGCATGCTGCAGATGTTTTCAATGACTGAATCCAAAGAGGGGCTTCCCCATGGGCAGCAGGGAGGCCAGGGGCCTGTTACAAAGGTGCTCATCTCATAGGTCCAGCCTTCACACCCCTCGGTGCAAGCCACTCCCTCCTGTGCCACCAGGCAGCCCTCAGACTGGGGCTCAGGAAGTCGGGGTTCAGCTAGGTCCTCATCCCGGCTCCCTGAGTCACCCTGTGCCCTTTCAAAGCCCTCAGTTGTCACTGCACAGCATTTGATGGGACACTAAATGAGACCAGTAGGTGACAGATTCTTCAGGTAAGAGAAGGCACGGGCAGGTACGACCTACAGGGTCCTCTAGGATTCGGAGGGTCCTGACACCCAAATTACCTGCCAACAGCCCTCAGTACCCCAGCACGAGGGGCCGGAATTCTGTTTTTACTGTGGAGAAACATGCAGAACGTGGATTTACCGTCCGGGCCACCCTGCCACCGTCCACACCGTCACCCCCAGAACTTTCTCACGCATCTTCCCAAGGTGGAACGCAGGCACTAAAATTTTAAAACTCTCTCAGGGAAAATCTAAGTAGTTTCTTGAGGAGAACACAAATATATAGGACTTCTGTTTTCTCCTAGTAGGGCAAAGGCGGGAGATGGGAGGCCTTGAAAACGTGGGGAACCCCCCCCAGGGGCCACAGGGGGCCAGCTGGGCTCACCTGGAGTGGGGGCAGGGAGGCTCAGGCAGGGGACAGGGGAACAGAGCACTCCTGAGCCAGCCCTCTGCTCCCCAAGGAACTCCTGCCAGGCCTCAGAGGGGATGTTTTTCCTGTGGTCAGGCTGGGTCTGATAAACACCACAAGTGGGGGGGATGGGGCGTGGTCAGCAGAGGCCCCCTCGGGCAGGGGGACCGAGGGCTGAGGGCTGAGGGCAGAGGGACCGCCTTGTGAAAGCCCAGCTTGTCCGACCACAGAGTGGAGACAGAAATATGTGAAGCATGTGACTCCTCAGAAGGCCTGGCTCTGGGTCCTCCGACCCCCTGGATGGACTTCAGACAAATTACAGGCTTGCCCGCAAGCATTCTGGTGGGGATCTTGTTTTCCTTCTTTCAGACAAAGAGCAGATTTGCTGACAGATTAGGAAGCAGGGGGCTGGGGTGACGGGCAGGTCACCCAGGAGCTCAGGCCTATCGGTGGAGCATTAAATTACCACTGAATGAGGTGCCGTGCTGGCTCAGCCTTGGGTGCAGAGGACAAGCTCAGGGAGACCTCCGGAATGCTGGGCAGGGCTGCGAAGCCTGGCTCCTCCCCCCCACTCCCACACTGGGGAGCTAGAGGAGCTCCCTGGCCCTGCAGTTCTCATTGAACCCCCTAGGGGGAGGGAGCTTCTGTTATTCTCAGGGGAAACGGAGGCACAGGGCAGTGTGTCTAGTCAGGACCCAGACTCTGAGCTCGCTCTTGGCCTCTCATCTCTCACGCGATGCAGACGCTGCTTGCGGCTCCCCCAACGTACCCAGGCGACTCCGAGGGCGTCACTTAATGACTAATAGCCGCTGTTCATTCCTACAGCACCTTCTAGTGGGTTAGTGGTGTGGCTATGACAGCTGTGTGCAGTTGGGACAACAGATATGACCACAGTCGTCACGCAGAGCAGGGCACTGAGGCTGGAGCCGCTGGGGAGGCTGAAACGGGTCCCCCCCGCTTCCGTATGTCAAAGCCCTGACCCTCAGAACCTGGAGACGTGACTGTGCTTGGGTCTTCACAGCGGGGACAAAGTTAAATAAGATGAGGTTGTTAGTATGGACCCTGATCCAATGTGACTGGTGCTCTTAGAAAAAGAGATCAGGACGCAGACGTTTAAATGTCCCCTGGCTCCGGGCTCTGAGATTTGAACCCGTTTGCCGTTAGTTTTGTGGTGGTTTCTCTCAGTTCGAGGCCTGGGAGGGTTGGCGGGGAAGCCCCTGTGCCTGGCAGCCTGTGGTTCCAGGGTCCGGGCGTCGAGGGCCCCATCCTCTGGGGTGCAGGTGAGAGGAGGGCTTTTGGGGTACAGGGCAGACCCTTTGGGGACCCCATTGACAAATGGCAGAAGAGCAGCCCTTTCCCCTTCGCGGGCAGGGTGGACAGTCACTCATCGTGATTCCTCTACTCAGAGGGTCCCACAGCAGACTCCTGGCGGCCACACACCTTTGCCACCCAGCTCCTGGCGGGCGTTGCCCTGGGTGGATTGCGGGAGCCCTGGGTGGTTCACCTTTTTCAGCTCTTTCTCACTGGGGGATGAGGAGGTACGGCGGGAGGTCCCCGGGACCTAGGACAACTGCAGCATCACATCCCCTGGGACACCATCCCGTCCTGCTCCCCTGGGAGCTTGCAAGGGGCCCTAGGTGGTCAGTCCCACCCCTGTAAAGTGAAAGGGCTGGGCTCCAGGACCTTTGGGTTCCCCTAGCAGTGGGTGCCTCACAGAGCCTCCCTCCACCCTCTGGGTCCCCTGGGCTCCTCTCCCTGGGGAGTCCTGTCAGTCTGCTGCCCAGGGCCGGGGGTGCCTCCGTCCAGCTGCCCCGGCGCCAGGAAGGGGCAGAGAGTCACTCAGTCCAGCTCACTCTCCACTTTCATGACTTTTATTCCCCGTGGTCCTCAGTCCTGCAAGGGGTCAGAAGGGACAGCCCCTGTCTTGGGCCTCTCCTGGGCCTGGCCAGACAGTGGGCCCACTAGAAGAAGTTGACAACCCTGCGGAGGGACTGGACGCGAGCGCTGTGGGCCCCCCAGTCCGAGAAGCTGCGGAAGTCACCTCGTTCCACCAGGTACATGCGGCCGCGGTAGCTGGGCTCCTCGTACAGGACCCACCTGGGGCCGGAAGGGTGGGTGGGAGGTCAGGTTTCAGGGTGCTGGGCACCGGCCTTTCCCATCCCCCCACCTCCCACCCCTCCATCTGGGGTCAGTGCTGGTTGTGACGTGCATACCAGGGGTGCTCAGTAAAGGTTGACCTTACACACTGATAAGTCTGCGAGGGCCAGGAGTGATTCCAGGACACTCGGGTACACACACACACACACAGAGCCACTTGTTCCTGGTCCCAGAGAGGTCGGTTTGCACAGACGGTACCCGACCTGTCCACCTGGCAGGGTGCCAGCACCGGAATGGGGACTAATCGCTACTCATTCACCCTGCAAATGCTCCCGTTTCCGTGCTTGTGCCTAGCGCTGTTTCAGGAGATTCCACAATCAGTCCACGCACAGGTTTGTGCCCCAGGGACGCCCCCTCCGGTGGGAAACTGGTGTGTGAGGGCAGCTGCATGGAGGTGCTGCCTCCAGACACTTCAGAGCCCCAGAGGGGCCCTTCCTCCCTCCCCTGGGCTCCCACAGCTCCAAGCCCCTGGGCAGCCGCTAACAGCCCTGAGAGCCGAGCCGCACACAAGGACACGGACTAGTCTGTGAGGCCCTCAGAGGGCCTGGCCCTGGCTGGGGGCAGGAGAAAACGTGCCCGCCCTTCATCACTGGAGGCTGTGGGCTGGAGGTGAAGGGACCTGCACCCCCTCCATGTGGCCTCTCTGGGCCATGGAAGCAGCCACTGCACTGCCAGACTGGGGCAGGAGAGGCCGCTGAGGGAGGGAGAGGGCCTTGGGGGGCAAGGGACAAGCTACCCACCTGCTGTGACCTGACCTTTCCTAAAGCCTCCCACACCTGCCTTGCCAGGCCCGGCTGGGCCTGTGATTGGTGGCCATGTGGTCTCTACTCACGCTCCGTCCCCGTACACCTTGATGGCGTTGACACAGTTCTGGGTCCAGCCCCGACTGGGAAGGAAGGGGCAGTCCTCCCGGAACTCCAGGCACTGGCCCGTGAAGTTGCAGCCCTCGAAGATTTCCAGGCGGAAGTGCTCCCCATGCTGCAGGCCCACGTGGGCAGCGGAAAGAAAGAGGGTCAGCTGTGCTGAGTGACCCTCCCGTGAACAGGAAGACAATGCGGACAGGAGCTGGAAATCACCCCGGGCTCTGGACACCCAAGAGTTCCTGGGCTGGGGACTGAGCGTGATCCCACCACCCACGGGCACCCCAACCCAGCACCTCTGCTAGTTCCTGTTTCAGTTGGATGAAAGGGGTCTGTTACTTTAAGCAGCTGCAGAGCCCCTGACCCCGTTCTGTCTCCTTCTCTGCCCCCCCACCCTCCCTGGGCTGCAGGCCTCAAGCAAGCCTTTAAATGATACTATTTTACAGATTGTAACAGAGCCTTTTGTTACAACAGGAAGCCAGAAGCCTAAAGCAAACACAGAGCTGTCCTAGCTGAAATGCCTGCTGCGTCCCTGGGAGAAGACACAGATGTCCTGCTAAGCGTTCGATGTTTCTGAAAGACAGAGGCAGGCCAGCTCCCGACCGACTGGCCGTGGCACCGGCAGGGGCTGCGTCTGCGGCACAGCTGGCTGGAGGTCAGCCCTTAGGAGAAGATCATTGGAAAGATACCTGAGATGTTTCTCATATAAAGAGCATCATGCAAGATCCAGGGCCCGCCCCGTGAATTCCTTTTCCAAATGTCCGCAGCCTGGTGGTAATACTAAGAAAGAGCTCTTACAATGCAAGTTGCCAAAGCCCAGGGGAACTCCACACAGGAGGTCTCATCCCCGGGGGGGTTCCTCGGATGTTCACCTGTCCACCTGGCCCCACGGGCAGGTAGCGGTCTCCTGCTCACCCCAGTCTCAGGAATCTGCCATTTCCCATCGGACCATCTGGAATTCACAGCAGGATGGCTAGCAACTGTGACTTGAGAGAATCCTAAATCCTCAAATCCCACCGCAGAGACAACTAGACATACACATCCTTGGCCCCTACACACGGGGCCACACTGTGCAGTGGCAGCCACCTGTTGGCTCCTGTGCCCAAATTCCTGCTTACTGGCCAGCCGCGATCTCCCCACGTCCCTCGTCATCTTTCCCACAGCTGAGCACCAAAGGATCTTGAAAACGCTCTTCACAAGATGGCCTGCCTGGTGGTCTGACTGTGTGGCTAAGTGCTCCCCCATCTGGTGGCAAAACCAAACCTCTAGTGTCTCCAACAGCATTTTTGTAAAAAGCTATTTACTTCAGAGAAAGGAGAAGGGAGGGAAAAGAGAAGGAGAGAAACATCCATGTGTGGTTGCCTCTCATGCACCCCCTACTGGGGACCTGGCCCACAACCCAGGCACGTGCCCTGACTGGGAACCAAACCAGCGACCTTTCAGTTCGCAGACCAGCGCTCAGTCCACTGAGCCACACCAGCCAGGGCTTCCAACAGCATTTTCAGTGGAAAATTCAGCAAGATTGGGGGATCAGAAATTTGAAGTGCTAAGATTACCATTTAGAACCAAAGGACAGATAAAGAGCTTCCCAGACAAGAAAAAGCTAACGGAGTTCATCCTCACCAAACCAGTATTCTATGAAATGTTAAAGGGTCTTCTTTAAAAAGAAGAAAAAAACCAACACCCAAATGCCAACGATAAAATGGCAGTAAGTACACATCTATCAACAATTGAATCTAAAAACAAAACAAAACAACGAGCAGAACATAGACTCATAGTTACAGGGAACATTTTGACAGCTGCCAGATGGGAGGGGGGTTGGGGGGCCGGGTGAGAAAGGGGAAGGGGTTGAGAAGTGCAGGCTGGCAGTCACAGAGCGGTCAGGACGACGGAAGGTCCAGCACAGGGAACAGAGGTGGTGATAACTATGGGTGGGCCCCCTAGGGGTACGAGACTTATTGGGGTGATCAGTTAGTAAGTTATGTAATGTCTACTCAGGGGATGTACACCTGAAACTTACGTAATGTATGTCAGCTGTGAGTGAAAAATAAAAATGATTTAAATTAATAAAAAAGAAAAGAAATCTGAAGGGCTTTCCTTAAATATGCCTGAAAATATAGGCACAAAAAGGCCAAGGGGACCTCTAGCTGGGACGCCCTGCACCCCCCACCTGTGGGAGTGGCTGGGTCTCCGGGCCATGGGTCTGCCTTAAAGATCCCACGTCCCCTCATTGCTGTCCCACCTCGGCCACCTGGCAGGGCGCCCCCAGGGGGCGTGGCCCACTCACCATCCCCACAGGCCGGCAGGAGCCCACGTGGTCGTTGTGGCCGTTCCAGCGGCAGAAGTCGGGGTACTCGCCGTGCTCCAGGACGAACTGCTGGCCTCGGAAGTCGGGGTGGTCGAAGCACACCCAGGCTCCGCTCTCCACGCGGATGGAGTTCACCCGGTTCAGGAAGCCTCGGTCCTGGAAGTTGTCGCAGTCACCGAAGACCTCCAGCTTCCGCCCCGTGAAGTGCTCACCCTCGTACAGAGTGATCTGGAAAGGCAGAGGGACGCGGGGACCGACACCCTCGACTGAGCCCTGACCCCGGGGCCGCTGAAGCCCAGGCCTGCCTGCTGCATGCAGGAGGCGCTCAGCTGCGTTTGCCCCGCGGGTGGAAGAACCGACCCAGCGCCCGCCCCTTCCGGCCAGGAGCTCACGTGGAGCAAACCCCAGGGGAGACGTGGGGACCGGGACTCCCCTTCGTCCAGGAGCCCTGTTGAAGAGGAACTCTTCCCAAACGCCCACTGCATTTCTTGAAACTAGAGTTTTGTTTATTATAACAACATAACATCCAAGGAAATGTTTTCAAAAGATGATTCTTCCCCATCACTCAGGCTCGTAAGGTGGCCCTTAGCGTTCAGAAAATGAGGTTCCAGGACCAGCCTCTGCACCGAGGCGCCTGAACAGCACCGTGGAGTCAGGGCCAGGTTCGGGGTTCATGGCTCAAAAGGGCTTTTCAGTGTAACTGTCCCTTTGCTTACTAGGCCACTCCTTTGGGAGACAGCTGTCTGAGCGGCAGCTTCAGCACCCCAGTGTAGACACAGCGCCCTCTGGCGATGCAGCGGTGATCAGTTCTGCTTGCCCCCAAAGTAAATCACATGAACCGTGTCAACCCCAAAACTCACCTCCTGCTCAGGAGCCTAAATTTCCAGTCATTCAATAACTCTTTGGGTTTTAAGAATTGTGCTCGCCCTGGCTGGTGTGGCTCAGTGGATTGAGCGCCAGCCTGCAAACCAAAGTGTCGCTGGTTTGATTCCCAGACAGGACACATGCCTGTGTTGGGGGCCGGGTCCCCAGTAGGGGGCGCACAAGAGGCAACCACACACTGATGCTTCTCTCCCTCTCTTTCCTCCCTTCCCCTCTCTCTAAAAATAAATAAATAAAATCTTTAAAAAATTGTGCTCCTAGAAGGGCCCTGGCGAAGTACAAGTGATGTTACTGGGGCCCCGTAAGTGCTGGAGACATGTGTCCCTCCTTCCACGGTGGCACGGCCCTTCTGGACACCTGGAGTGATGCGAGGCTGTACGCTTTGGCCAAAGGGATGCAAGTGTGTAAGCTTTGAGACCCTTCCCTGGCTCTCCCTCGGGCCCAGGGAGGGTGTGCTGGCCACGAAGCACTACCCAGCCTATGCGGACGGGTACGGCAGCCCTGAGTGTGGCCCCTGGGTGACTGAAGGTGGTATCAGATTAGCGAGGACGGGGAGCCAGAGAAGGGGCAGAGATCCAGATTTGCCACCTTCCAGCACGAGACAGGGCTGGTCCCAGCCCCCTCCAGCTGGTCAGGGAGAACTGGTCACCCACAGGATTCAAAGGTTGCTCAGGTCTCAACGTTTTGCAGAGAACCAGCCCCAAGTGCCCCTGAGGAAGGAGCAGCCACACAGACCAGCCTCAGGCAGGGACACAGGGTCCAGGGGCTGCGGGACATGTCAGGGCCCCCCACCCCCAGCCAAGGCCCCTCTGAAGCCTGACCCCCCTCCCTGACTTGAGGGGGCGGAGCCCCAGAGCCAGTGCAGGAGGGTGCAGAGAGGAGACCTTCCCACCTCCCTCCTTCGGCTGCCAGGCTGCCTGTGTGATATTTAGCCAACTTTGCGGGTTTGTCAGATGCAAAGGGCGCATCAAGCCACAGTTTGCTCCCAAACCCCACCCCTGCCCCCAGCACCCGGGTACAAAGAGCAGGTCTCAAGGCTTCGCCTCAGCGCCAAACATTATTCGGGTTGCACTCACCTTCCCTGAGCACTGCGCCATGGTGTCCCGCCTGTTGTCCCTGCGTGCCAGCCCCCAGATATAGCGGGCGGCGCCCTGCTGGGTCAGCGCCCCCAACAAAGACAAAGGATTTGCTTGACAGGCACATTAGAGCTGTTGGCTGTGTAAGCCCTCGAGGGGCCGCCCAGCCTGGGACCCAACCCACGGTGCTCCGGGATCACAGAGGTCACTGCACCCGAGCCCTAGCCACCCCCCCAAGGCCTCTCTGTGTGTCTCTCTCCCTCTGACCCTGGCCTGCGGCTGCCCCTGCTGAACCAGGACCATACATTCAGGGCCCCCTCCACCCCCTCTGCCCTGGGGGGTTGCTGATTCTCCCTCCCCCTCCAACCCCCTGCAGGTCTGTCCCTCACCACCCACAAAGCCTGTTGGGACTTTCTGCCCTGGTTATCCTGGGGGCAAAGAAGGCAGCCCTTGACCACCCCAACTGCTGTTGTCTTCTCAGCTCCCAGCCCCACCTTGAACTCTCTGCTCCCCACCCCCATCCCCCACCCCTGCCAGTGGCTGGCCCCCACATTTCCTGCTGGGTCCTCACCTCCCATGTCTGATCCAGCTGAAGGCCACGCCTGTCCCTCTCCCTGTCCCCTCCCCTCTCCCCCCAGGGAGCAGCGCTCCCCTTGACCCATTTTGGTGGCACCCTTCCCTGACTGGAACCGCCCTCCTGGTGGGCCAGTGCTCTGTGCCCAGACCACCCTGGAGGATGACAAGGACCCCTTTCCAGGAGCACACAGCCCCACTGAGACTTTCCCAGGCGTGGAGGTTCTGGCACCTAACAGAGGCTCAGAGGCAGTTTGGGGAATGAACAGCAGCACCGGGGCCACAGGATGAGTGTCCCCAAACTGCTGGGGAAACAAGGTGTGTACACACAGAAGAGGACCTGGTGGCTGGCAGGGACCCCGGCCGGCTCTGAGGTTGAAGAAGAGCCCGAGTCTGCAGGAGGACCCCGGGGGGTTGCATCCAGGGGGGCCTGGCGGATGGGGCGGAAGCGGGACCGTGGGCACCAGTCGGAGCTGCTGTCAGGAAAGTGTATTTTTATCACCGTCTCACAGATGAGACACTTCAGGGCCGGGGAAACGAGGTCACAAAATTCTTGGGGCACAGGAATGCGGGGGCTGAAAGAAATATGAATACTTCCCCTCCCCCCCTTCTAAGTTCTTCTGGCTGGGCTAATAATCTAATTCCAGAGACAGAAGAACAGGAGAAAAGCAACGTTTTAACGCCAGGAATTCACAGAGGCATGCGAACTCCAAAGACAATGAGGCAACGTTGGGTACAGAAGGCCTTTTTGGACAAATTAGGAAAACGGGGGAGGGAGGAGACGGGGTTACAGATTTCAGAAGTGAGAGTGGGCGACTTACAGGTCAGTAGTTGAGGGAAAGCGGAACGCACTTGGCAGGGAAGTTCTTGCCGGGCAACTCCGGAGCAGTGGGTCACGGAGGGTATGGAGAAGGGCAGGGAAGAAATTCTGGAAGGAAAAGGAGGCGGGCGTACGTCTCTTCTCTTATTTCCAAATAAGATAAATTAAGCCTCTTACAATAATTGTTATTTTTTAAATAGAGACTTGCCTGGCGGGGTAGTTCTGTTGCTTGGAGCGTCATGCTGTGCATCAAAAGGTTGCGGGTTCGATTTCCGGTCAGGTTACGTGCCTGGGTTGTGGGTCTAGTCCCCGACTGGGGCATGTACAGGGACGCAACTGATTGATGTTTCTTTTTTTTCTTTTTTACAATTTTACTTATTTATTTTTAGACAGAGGGGAAGAAAAGGAGAGAAGGAGAGAAACATCAATGTGTGGTTGCCTCTTGTGCGCCCCCAACTGGGGACCTGGCCTGCAACCCAGGCATGTGCCCTGACTGGGAATCGAACCAGCGACCCTTTGTTTTGCAGGTCTGTGCTCAGTCCACTGAGCCACACCAGCCAGGGCTGATTGATGTTTCTCTCTCCCTCCTTTCCTCTCTTTCTGGAACAATCTATATCTATATATATATATATATTTAAAATGTTTTAAATACACTATTTTCTAGACCCGTTTTAGGTCCACAGGAACATTGACCTAAAAGCACAGAATGTTCCCATACCAGGAAAATTCAACAAATATTAAAACCAAGTGAGGAATGCTCCGTGTCCATGCGTGGGACTGTGGGACAGCTCCTCATTGCACGATGCAGGACATCAAGTGTCCCCGCGCCCTGCCCACAAAGGCCTGCCCTATATCACTCAGACAAATGGAAACACCCTCAAATTTCCAAATGCCACCCCCCCACCCCCCTGCCACCCCACACGGGCCTAGTCATGCCTCCTTTGGGGTCTGAGTGAAACAGCTGGGTGAAGCCTAAGCTCACCTCCACCTCCCACAGGGTGCAGCCGGTGGCCTCTAGGGGCACCCACAGCGGATCTGCGTCCAGCTGGTCAGCATCTGTCCACTCGCGCACCGTCCGTGTGGGCTTGCGCCGCTGTCAGCGGCTTCTTCCTATTCTTTGCCCATGCTTTCGGAGTCTTTTCTCCCTGATGCATGTGTGCGTGCGAGTCACCTGTCATCGGTTCCCTGCTGCGTGTGCGCCTCGGAAGGACCGCCTCCTGCGCTGTGGCCTGGCCCCGTTTTTGCTGGTTTCTTGGATGGGGCGCTTCCAGAGCACGTGACTAGTGTGGGGGTCAGCGCCTTCCTCCGAGGCTGCTGCTCCCGATGCCACAGCTAGCACAGGGCTGGACATCTCTCACCGAGGGTGGAGGGTGAGCTCCCCCCACCCCCCACAATGGTGCCCTCAGGAAGGGTGACATCCAGGTGACGATGGCAGGACCAGGACGCCTGAGAGAGATATAGCCCAACAGCCCCACTAAGAGCTGGGACCCGTGGAAACAGAGCGGGGCCTCCCCACGTTGGGCCTCGAGCCGTCTTTGCAGAGTCGTGAACTGTGCACTGGTCCTGGGGTCCGGGACCCCCGCTGAGCCAGGGCGCGTATGCCTTCTCTGTCCCTTCCCACTTCTTTGAGAGGGTTGCCAGAGCACTGGGCAGATTGGCACCAAACGGTGTCAGGGTCCCCTCACTTTCCTAGGGAGCCTCCCGCCCCTGCTTTCACATACCCCTTCGCCCTTCGCCCTGTGAGGCCACCTGTATGTGCCACAGCCAGCAGTTACTATAGCCTCGAGGACAGCCCGCCATGAGGCATGACCTGTGCTTTCCCATAAGCACCTTGGGGACCCACATGCTCTTACAAGTGGGACAGGGCCAACGATGTGGAAAGAAACAATTAGCAGACATCGGTGCCTTTCTCAGACTCCAGGGGGCGACAGAGCGAACCGGCAGGTCCGGTCCCCCTGCTCCTCCAGCCTTAGAGCTGCCACAGCAACAGCTGTCCAGCCCAAGGTCACATCACAGCGCGGGGCTGCAGGCGCTGCCCACCCACTTCAGAAAAATCGCTGGGAAAAACAAGCCTAAAGCAGAAAAAAAATTGGGGGGTGGGTAAAAATTGGGAAATTGAGAGTTTTGCGTTGGAGCACCTGAATCCAGCTTGAGAAACATGCATCATTGGGAAGAGTCCATTTAGTTCAAATAGATGCTGTTTCATCTCACAGACGAAGAACAAAGGGGAATCCAGGACCTGTCTGCAGGCTCAGGGGCAGGGCAGGGGTGGGGACTGACTCCCATCCCCCACCCCACAGCTGTCAGTCAGAGATCCTTTCTTATTTGTTCCTGGGGCTGCATCTTTCTGGGGGGCGGTGTGATGGAGGCAGAGCGCCCCCACTCCGCACTGTCCAGCAGCATCCGCATCACCATGTCCAAAACGCAAGTTCTAGGGCTCTGTGCAGCCCAGACCGACTGGGCTGGAGTCTGCTCCAAGTCCCCCGGGCGGGGTGGGCGGGTGCTCCCACGCTTGGACAAATGTGCACGCCTATCTGCATTCATGTGCATGCAAACTGCCTGGGGGGTGGTCAACTCTTAGAAAGTGGATTTTAGTCTCGGTCTCACTCGGATTTCCCAGGTCACCCTCGGCAGTTGCCACAGACTGGATGGTTGTCCGCCCCCACCCTGCTCCCCCAAGTCCCTGTGTTGAAACCCCACTCTCCATTGTAGAGAGTGGGGCAAAAGTAGGTTTACAGTTGTCCGTCTGGAAAAGAACACACTAATTAATCAATAATACATGAATACATCCCGTTTCCCCGTACCCACCACCGTAACCCTACTTTGCCCCCCCTGAGTTAGGAGGAGCTGGGACCTCTGGGGGTGCTTAGGCCGTGGGGGTGGAGCCCTGAGGAGTGGGATCAGTAAGTACCCTCATAGAAGGGACCCCCAGAGAGCTCTCTTGCTCCACCCGCCACACAAGGACCACGTCTGCAAACTCAGAAGTGGGACCTCACCAGACACCGAGTTCGCCGGTGCCTTGATCTGGGACCCCATGGCCTCCAAATCGATTTCTTGTTACCAGCCACGCAGCCTGCAGCGTTCTGTCAGCGCAGCCCGAACTGAGAGCGCTGGTCCCAACTTCTCTGCTCATCGCCTCCTCCCGTGTGCACTCGAGCGTTCAGATGGAGAGTCACTTGGGTTCCTTACGTGCAAGACGGCCAACGTGTTCCGGTTTGCCAGGGACTGTGCTGGATGTAAGGGTGACAACCCCACACTGCAGGACATCCTTGTATTAGTTCCCTGCCACAGCCCTGACAAAGGACCACAGTGTGGAGGTTAGAACAATAGTCACTCTCTCCCAGGGGTGGGGGCCACAGTCGGAGATCCAGGGGCTGGCAGGCTTGGTTCCTTCTGGAGGTGCAGAGGGAGGTCTGTCCCATGCCTGTCCCAGCTTCTGGGGCGGTTGTCAGTCCTTGGTGTCCCTCGGCACGTAGCGGTGTCGCTCCGATCTCTGCCTTCATTGCCACATGGCCTCCGATGTGCAGCTGTCCCTCTGGGTCCCAATTTCCCCTTCTTGTTAGGACACAGGTCACTGAGTTAGGGCTCATCCGACTCCAGTATGACCTCATCTGAATCTGATGACATCTGCAAAGACCCTGTGGGGGTTAAGACTTCCACATAGATTTTTGGAGGGCACGATTCTACCTGGAAGGGCCCGCCAGTCCCAGGCAAGCGGGGCGGTGGTCACCCTCCTATACAGTTCTGTTGTCATGGACCCCCTGCCACGCACCCCTTGTTCTCAGGGACCGTTGCCTGAGTCGCCGCCAGTCCTCAGATGTGGTCCCTGAATCACAGGGAGTCGGTAGCTGACTTAGTGCTGTCCTCCCCGTTTTGCAAGTTCACACAGGGCTCTGGCTACAGGCACAGAAGGGGTGGCACTGGGAACGAGGTCTGTTGTGGGAGGGCAGCCCCTCCCACATGCCAGGCCGGGGAGGGGAGGGGGGCCTTTCCTGTCACTCCAGCTGCTCCAGCTGCTGGCGCCAGGCCAGCCCTCTCTGTAAGCCTTTTAGGGTAAAGGTCAGGACACATCAACCCCACAGCCAGGCCACATGTAACAGAGATGACCGCGCTGATTTATGTGGGTCCTTGGTGGGGCAGGAGGAGGGAACACAGTGAGTGACACCCTGAGAAGTGCAGGCTGGCCAGGCGGCTCCCAGCGGAGCAGGCGAGTCTGCTGGCTCTTCTGTTTTGGTCAGTAATAAATCAAGGGGCGTGGCTCCCCGGCCTTTCTTGGGCATCGGGAAAAACTGGGTAAAAGGTCTTGATTGTGAGACTATAATGCTTCCAGAATCCTCTGCTATTTCTTGAGAAACTTCATACGTTAAAAGTAGAAGCCGAGGCCCCTTTGTAGGTTGCAACAGAGTGTGGAAGTTGGAGGGACCTCTGGAGTCGGATGACGCCCTCAGATGAAGGACTGAACCCCTGCTTGGAGTCTGGAGGGACAGTCCCCCACTGGGGCACAGTCCTCTCTTCTGCAATAGCATTTGATGAGCAGGTGCAGGACTGAGCTTGGCAGGTCCGAACGTGACCTTCAGTGAATCTGATGTGTGACCTGTGCAGACCTGCATTTTTATCATCAAGGTTCTTGATACCTTGGGCCAGACTAGAATCAGATTGCTTAGCAAGGTGGTTCTTTCTTTCTTTTTAAAATTCTCACCCAAGGACATCTTTTTGGATTTTAGAGAGCGGGAGAAAGAAACACCAGTGTGAGAGACGCTGATCGGGTGCCTCCCCACCACACCCTGCCCGGACCTCAGACCTGCAACCTAGGTGTGTGTCCTGACCAGGGATGGATCCCGCAAACTTCTGGTGTCTGGTGTACGGGATGATGCTCCAGGCTACTGAGCCACCAGCCCAGGGCAGGAGAGGTCATTCTTTTTTTTTTTTAAAGATTTTATTTATTTATTTTTAGAAAGCAGGGAAGGGAGAGAGAAAAGAAGGAGAGAAACATCGATCGGTTGCCTCTCATTCGCCCCCAACCAGAGACCTGGTCCACAACCTGGGCATGTGCCCTGACCTGGGATTGAACCAGTGACCTTTCAGTTCACAGGATGACACCCAATGCACTGAGCCACACCAGCCAGGTCTGGAGGGGTGACGCTCGAGCCTGCATCTTGCCCCTTGGATGTGAAGTGCAGGAATAACATGATGGCCCTGTGGAAATGCGACGGCTGCGGGCGACACCCAGCTGTGGAGGCTCAGGGAGCCCCGGAAAGCAGGGGAGAGACCCCCGACACCAAGGGGAAGACCTCAGGCTGGAGACCTGATTTGGCCCCGTTTCCTCGGGACCCTGACTTTGCATTTTTAGGGCTATGAGAACCGCCAAGGCTTTCATACTTGTGGCCATCACAGCCACCCCTGGCAAAGGAATGTCTCGGACACAGGAATCAAGACTGGAGCCGAAGGGAGTTGCCCAAGGACACACAGGAGCTGCAGAGGTGAGACCATAGATACTATGTTCTGAGTCTTGATCCGCGGCTCCACATATCCGGGGTTCCCTGTGGATGTCGGGGTGCCAAGCTCATGGATCATGTTCAAATGTGGTTTGTGCAAACTGCAGACTAAGAGCTGGCAGATCTCCGAACATGGGGATGCTACGTCCACTCTCAGCTTCTTTCCAGTTCTATCTCCAGAGCAGACGGTCCCTGGTCACTCCGGGACACGAAACAACAGTTCTACTCAATGTAAACTTTTCTTTGTGTCTTCCTGTAGAGCTTTTTCTTCTTGGGGGAGGTGAAGGGGGGAGAGAGAGAAAGAGAGAGAGAGAGAGAGAGAGACAGAGACAGAGACAGAGGGAGGGAGAGAGATGTGTGCTGGAGTTTTCTAAGCAATGCTTCGGAAGGCGCCCTGGTTTCCTGCTGGTACAGCCTGGTGGCAGCCTCTGCTGGGGGGACGGTGGCAGTGGGAACATAGCAGCTGAGCCCTTCTGCAAGCACGAGCCTTTCCTGGAAATGCTGCGGGCTGTCCCCATGGGGCCCCGGCGCAGGGGGCAAGGCCGCGGCCTGCTTGCTTCTCAGATGGGGCCTCCGTCCCTGGGAGCAGGACATTTTCTACAAGAAAATTAAAGTGGTATTCTGGAAAATCTCTACTCCCTGTGCTGGGGGGAGCTGACGAACCAAAGGTGCCTGAGACAGATCAGTGGGCCACTGTTTCCGCTGTGGTCAGACGTAGTCCAGTGACATGCAACACGCCCCACACACGGATGGCAGCTGATTAACGGTGACACGTGCCACGCTGCGTGACGAAACCCAGGCCTCTGACAGATGCTTGGAGCGGACAGGAAGTTTGGATTTCGCTGGGATTCAAGGACTTCACAGCACGGGACGAACAGCGAACAAGTTTTAGACAAGTCGACTTGGGCTGCAGCGTCAGGGCGTCGGGAGGCGGGCTGCCGCAGCGGACGGGTTTGCAGAGGGGAGGGAGAAGGTGCACCGAATCCAGGACCGGCTCCAGAAGGCAGACCCTCGATTTGATTGGGTTGGATCGGCGGGATTGGAGGCGTGAAGAAGAGGAAGAGAATGGCCCTCAAATCACTCCTTCAGTGTGCGGGGGACAGTGTTTTCCTGGAACAGGGTCTGGGGCAGGCCCAGGTTTTTGAGGAAAAGCAAGAACTCAGTTTCATCATGAACTTAGATGCCTACAAGACGTTAACACAAGGTCAGGCTGGAGCCCACAGCAGACAGGGTGGGAGACATACATTTTGGTACTCAAGTAGTGAGGCGGCGTGGCTGGACACAATTAAGGCAGGGGACGGTGAGGGAAGGGGTCCGTGTGGGGAAACTAAGGCACCCTCGGTGAGCGAGCAGACCAGGAGGCTGGTGTCATGGAAACGGACTTCCACAGAACGCAGTCAGCTGCCTGCAGTGCTACTGAGGAAGGGTCAGGAGCGACCCTTGGCTGCTGTGGCTCAGTGGGCTGAGTGCCAGCCTGCGGACCGAAAGGTTTGGTCGCTGGTTTGATGCCCGGTCAGGGCACACGCCAGGGTCGTGGGCCGAGTCCCACTTGGGGATGTGCAAGAGGCAACCAATCGGTGTCTCTCTCACACATTGATGCATCTCTCCCTCTCTCCCTCCCTCTCCTTCTTTCTCAATAGCATATAAGTAAAATCTTAAAACACCCCCGAAAACAGCTACTGGATTTGGTGATGAGCAATTCAGACGAGAGCCCCCAGTGAGGGATGGGCGGACTGGAGAGTTCAGAGTAGATGGGTAATTCAGTTTTAGCAAAACTTCATCACGTTAATTTAAATTTGTGTAATATGCATTTATGATGAGCTGCCAAGTAGTTTTGAATATATCCCTAGTTTTATATTTGCACTTGATGTACTTGAATAAATCTTAAGATTGAACTTATGCACTATCCAGAAAAATAATACCTTTTATGACACAATGCTTTGTCACTAATTCGAGACTCACTGCATTTTCAAAAATGTTAAACTGTAAGAAAAGTCTCAGAAATGACGAAATACAGTATTCAAGAACAAAAAATTGGAGTCCAACCTGGCAGTTGCGGATGGCAGATCAGCACAGCAGACGGAGTGCGTTTGGCTGCCGACCCGGATCCATCACCAACATGGCTACGGCTGCCTCCTCATGGGCAGCTACGGTGGCGTCTCCTTCGCAGGGTGAGCGAGAACACCAGTCCAGCGCAGGGGTGACAAACGCCCCCTTACTGGAGGTCCCGAGCCACCACGCCACGCCGGGAAGCCGTAACAAGATGAATCTAAGGGGGAGTGATCAGGTCTGGTGGACGGGACCATGGCCCTGGGGAGCAGGCCTGGATGTACCCGGTGGAATCTCCAAGGTTCAAGGTCAGAGGCAAACTCTACAGGGGTGCAGATTTCTGTTGTTCCCAGCACTCAGAATAGGGTCTAGCACAGTAAGTGCTCAGAAAACAGGTGTGTGGGTGGGTCAACTGCACTGTGCAAAACAGGAGTCCCGAACCCTCAGGACACAAAGCAGGGTGAGTGGCGGCCAGCTTCGGGTTACAGCCTGAGCTCCGCCTCCAGTCTCCCCTCCCCTTAGCCCCCCAACCCCCACCCTAGGGGAAAAATAGTCTTCCACGAAACAGTCCTGGTGACAAAAAGGTTGGGGACCACTGACTGAAAGGATTATCATGCCACTGCCAGACAGGAGGTCTGGCCCTAAAAGGAACGCATTGTGACAGTGACCTCATGTCCACTGTGAATATGCTGCTGGAAGTCTGCCTTCCACAGAAAAACTTTCCCAGTGAAGAATCCTGCCTGGGTGATGGGGCCCGGACTGCCGGCCCGCGTCCTGTACACAGAGCGCGGAAGTGTTGGCCCGAGAGTAAACCCTGTTAATGGGCGATGACGCTACACTGTCACAATGTGCTTTTATTGTAAAACTGAGTGTTTTGTGGAGGTTTTCTAAGGGTCTAATTTCATCCTGGAATGAGAAAACAAACATACTTCCCCCACTCGGTGCACCGCGCCTGCGGAGCGGAGGCGCCGGGGGCCTGAGGAAGCCCCGAGGCCCCACACAGCACTCTGGCGGTGTGGGGTCGGGACAGGCAGACCTACTGTCTGTCAGGTCCAGCTGCTGTGGACACCATGCTAAGCACGAGGAGGGACAGTGAGTGTCTCAGGTGTCACCTGCCCTTCAAGCAGCTGAGCAGACAAGTGGAGGGGGGTGGGGGACCGTGGTGGCCCTACCCCATAGATCCCCAAGGCCACTCAGCCACCCCGATCTGGCCCTGCACCCCCACCGTCAGTCACTGCCGCCCGGTGGGCCGAGGGCCCCGCTTGCCTCTGCCACAGTCAAGTCCCCCACCAGTCCCTGGGATGCAAGCCAGGCCTTTCTGAGGGCCAGGGGAGAAGCCCTCACAGGACGAGGTTTCCTTCTGGAAAAGCCACACCGAGCAGCGTGAGGCACTAAGGTCTGCAGCTAGTTTATTTACAAGTATACATTTAACAATGAAATAAACACTGATGTATGGAAGCCTAGTTAACAGCAGTGTAACAATGCGCATCTTTGATGATTACATTATTTTAAACAACAGACTACACTTAAAAATTAATGCCGATAAAATTCTTGGTCATAATATTATTAAGAAATACAATATATAAATTGAAAATATGATTGCTTAAAATTTGAAAGTGGAAGTGAGTTCACGTGGACAGAGTCAGAGTCCAACATAATCTGAGGGGGCGGGCGGGAAAAAGCTCTGACCCAGATGAAATCTTTCAGGTTAACAGAAGGAAAATGAAGCCGAGTCTCTCCGCCGATCGCCGGCAGCCTGCGTCTCCGCGCAGGGCGGGTCCCAGTGTCCTCGGGCCCGCGTGGAGTCACATCATTGAGCAGGAAGACTTTCCTTGTGAAGCGGCCCCATCAATTTTTTCCGCCTCCAAAATTATCCTCCTAAAAACGTCAACAGCAGTCTGAAAGACAAAGGAACCGCGGCTGTGTTGGGTTTACGGCGGGAGCCTCGGAAGCACCCTTGTCCCTGGAGAAGGCTGCCCTGAACCCCAAGAGTGGCCTTGCTCCGCCCCTGCTCACCCCGGCTCTGCCACCTCAGGGCCTGAGACCAGAACTAACTCCCTCTCATGCTTCTCATCCGCCCTCGCCGGTCACCACAGGGCCCCGGAGCCCTCCCACCCCTCCCATGGTGCCTCTGGATTTTCAGGTACAACATCAGCACAGCCGTTTCTTCCGGACACTCCTTCCTGGGGGCCACGCACCCTAGATGAGCCGGCACAGTGGGGCCGAAGGGCGGGCAGGCTCTCCTACCCTCACCACCCTCCTCCGGACCTTCCTTCTGCCACCCCTTCCTCCTGCCACCCCCCTTTAAAACTCCGGTGCTGATCCTCACACAGAGAGGAGATATGTCACCTTCCAGCCCTGGCTCTTCTGAGCCACGCATGGACTGAGTCACTCCCTGCTTACCCTGGAGCTGCAGCACTGTCTCCAGCCCCTCCCAGCGCCCCGGCCTCCTGCCCCTCGCAGGAGGAGCCCTGTCGTTCTGGACAGGAAATCCTTTCCCAGCTGAACCCCGGGCAGAAGCATCCGGCCCTGTCCTTTACATGCGCTCATGGTGGTAACAAAGAACCCCGTTTTCAGAAGCTTCGCCTCAGAAGCTTCAGCAGCCACAGTCCATCCAGTACAACAGAAACCAGAGGAGAGGCCCACACCCGAGACCAGACAGCAGCCGGGTAACACACGCGAGCAAACCCTATCAGCTGCTCTCAGAAACATCAACCACCCGGAGGCAACGCTCCCTAGGCGGAGCAGTGCCTCTCCCCGTGCCGGAGGCGGGGACCCTAAGGTGCCTACACATCCGAGGTGGCTGATGGAGTAACAACCGCCAGACATGCAGGGAACAGTAACACACGCGCTGCCCAGCGGGCACACACCTATACCAACAGGCAGACACCACTGTCACGCTCACTCAACCACAGCGTCAGATGGACACAGCGTGGAGAGGCCAGCGCATGGGATGGCAGGCAGCGTGGGGCCAGCCACTCAACAAGGGCGCTCGGCCACCTCAGATTTCACCTTGCCCGTTTTCAAGCACACAGAAAAAACTGCAGTAATCCCCTGCCCATGACCTGGAGCCAGCCAGTTCAACAAGACCATCGGTTGTTTCCTTTCCCTGTCCGCCCACTCGCCCCCTTTGAGAGTCAGTGCCGACACCGTGACACATGGTCCCGTGGGGTGCTGGGGTGCGGCCTGCACTTCCCAAGAGCCAGGATGCGCTCCCGCAAGCCCAGTGCCGTCACTGCGCCGAACCAAATCCACACCGTTTCCCCAACACATCCGAAAGACAGCGATAGCGAAATCTCCCCAACTAAGCAAACGTGTGTCACACTCGGGGCCCATGCAGACTCTTCAGTACAGAACCACCCCCCCGCCCCCCACCGGCCGTGGGCCGACTTGAGGCCCCTGACACTTTGACACACGGAAACTACGCACGGACCTTTTTTCCCTGCTCATCAGTGTTAGTTAGTGTTTGTGCATTTAATGTAGGCCCAAGACAACTCTTCTCCCAGGACACCCCTGTCCTACGGCACCCTACAGCCGCTGTAGGAAGCAGTGGAGGTTCAAGACGAAGCAGGAGCGACGAGGCAGTGTGGACACGCTGACTAAGGGGGCCTCGGGCCAGCGGCTGGCGGGATGCAGTGCCGAACGAGTCTGAAAAATACCTACTTGGTTTTCTTTAGCAGAAGATTCCAAAAAAGCTGCATTCCAAGATTCTGCTAACGCCTTCCCTTCTTCATAACTGATCACCCTAAAGGAAAAAAGCACATTTTAATTAAAGAGCTTTGTTCTTTACTATATAAGACGGCTACTTGGATTTATGAACATGCCCCATTTTAATGACATTTTCCCTCATGGAGCAGACGTATGCTCTGCTCCGCGTCTTCAGCCCGAGCATGACACAGAGGAGCACTTCGTTTTATTTTTTTTTTACATAGTACAACCCCCTTACGCGCTCGCAGCCCATAGGCACGGAGACTGGGCAGTGGTTTGAGGCTGCAGTTCCCGCAGGTCAAGGTGCCTGGGAAAGGCCCACCAGGAACCCCTCACCATGCTCCAGAGGAGCCCTGTCACACGCCCGAGTGGGGACAGGACAGACACTGTCTCACAGGATCGCCCTTGCTCCAGCAGCCCTCCCTGCTCACACAACGCAACTGCATCTCTGAAGCCCCCACCGTCCTAGAGCGAGGCCCGTGCGCCGAGAACAGGGGCCAGGGGCCGGCCTGGAAAGGCCCGCGGTGCACAAGCTGCGGCACCTGGCCAGTAGGCAATTAGACTCCGGGGTGGGTCCCATCGCTCCAACCCTAACCCCAGCACTCGAAAAGAATTTGTTGGATGCGTGAACACTACCATTGTCTGTTTAGAGACTGCTTTACACAGAATGGCAGAAGGTACTAAAGATAAGGCCCTACAGTGTCGGCAGGTGAGAGTGTGCACCTGCTGAGCACACCTGCCGCCCCACCTCTGCACAGAGCACAGACGGGCATGAGCCACACGTGCTCCTGCCACAAGAACGAGAATGAAAAACGGACCTTCAGGGACTAAATCACCTTAGACTTAACTTTAGAAATCAGCCATTACTCAGAAGCTACATACCTTTCCATATGTAGATCTTTCTTATTCCCAACCAACATAATAGGTATTCTGTAAAATAAGGGAAAAAGCCACAGTAAACCAGTCAGTGCCAGACCTGACTAACCAGAAGTACTATTAGAATGAGCACATGTAATGAGAGAGAAATGTTACTACTTACTGCACCTTCCCCACCATATCCAACAATTTGCCGTGGATAACTTTAATCACTTCAAAGCTGCAAAAGAAAATGTATGAAATCAGACATCCAACTTAGTGGTCATGTTTTTAAATGTTCATTATGTAAAGCTTTAGTGAGAAAAGTAGAAAATGTCAGACTCATTATCTTAACGTACAGTGAACTGAACACAAAGACTCCTCCCTCGTCGTGCCAGTGTTCACACGTACGCACACTCGACAGTGACCCCGGCTGAGCATGCTCAGAAGGAAACAGGTCTGACGTTCAATGGGGAAAGTCTAACACCGGGCTGACAAACACAGAAACTGCTTAAATTTCTGAATAAACATTCAGAACATACAAATAAATGTTCCTTAGCTAGAGGGACCTAGCAGTCAGCCCGGTCCACGTCAGCGTGGTGGAGACCAGAGAGAGACGATCAGTTCACACACTTCCTACTCAGTCAGCGGCCGAGCTCAGACCGGCTACCACTCCGTCCGGCCGCTCGAGGCTCGAACAGAGTGTTCCAGTCCATTGGCGCGAGAGAACGCTGCTCAGGGCATTCCTTCCCTTTGCCTGTTTGCCTCTCAAGACATTTAGCTTAGTAATTAAGTCTAATTGTTACTGCTACCCATTCCAGCATAGTTCTTAATAAAGATGGACGCTACCTCTGCACAGCAAGTAAACTCAAGGAAGAGGAGATAAGTCTTACCTTTTGATTGATGTGACAGAATACACAAGAATATAACCATTAATGTCTATGGAGTATGTCTGAGGAAAGATGGAGTATTCATCCTGTGGAAGAAAAAACCACCACATTTGGCACAACGTGCAACCTTCACCCAAAGTTTCCCACATACTTCCTGGTCAAAGAAATCAAAGTCAACAAGAAGTGGGTTATGACACTGTTCTACAAACACGGTCTACACCGACAAGACTCATTTAAGACTAGTTTGGGGGTGATAATATGCTGGAAGCCCATATTCAAAAACGGGCCTGGGCGAGCCCATGACTTTTGGAAAGGCCAAGGACTTCCGTAACTCCTGGGAGAAGAGGTCGGCAAGAATGAAGGAAAAGACAATGGGTCTGCAATTTCTTTTATGGATGGAAAGTCCAGAATCTTGACCTCACAGAAAACACACAAGGGCTACCGGCTCACTCCATAAACCCGTGTGATTTCCTACACAAAACGGCTGCACTGTCGCTTGACCTCTTTTCTGCGTGTGAGTCACACGGCCCGGGCCCCGATCTATGGGTCGCTGGCCGGTGACCACCAGCACTGGAGAGAGGACAATGAGAGAAGAACCACACTACACTCCATCCCCGTGTGTGCCCAGACTTCTGAGCATGAAGTGAGCTATTTATCGAGCAGTTCCAGGAACGGAAAACGAAGGTACACATCATGCAACGGCATGTCAGTCCCCGGCTGTGAAAGGCGTCCTCAAACCCCGCTGTCACACAGAACTCCCGAGCGTCGGCGCACACCGCCGCCGGGCACAGACGCTGTGTTCCCACTGAAGCCTGACGGTCCATGGACCACACGGACCCAGCGCCATTATAGGAAAGTCATGGCAAGTCACGCTCACGCCCAGGAGCCGTCTCTGTGAACTCTGCCGTTCCACAGCATGGGTATAACTCATGTTCACGATGACCTTGAATTACTGCCCTATGGTAACGTGTCTTAAAAACAACAAAAAAAATGTACCTTTCCTGTCAACTCTGCAACACTGTAAGTGGTGGTCATTAATCAGAAGCACACGGAGCTTGCTCCGCCTGTGCAAAATAACACCTTTGTCTTCGTTATCAGTTCAACTTTTATTAAGTTGCATTCATTTTAGTGTTGACTTTTAAAAACAAGCTGTTAATGGAATGACAGAGCTTTCTACCCGAATTAAAAACAAAATTCCAAATGATGTTAGTTACCAGCTCAGCTACAGTGTATCCAAAGTTCAAATTACATTTCCCCTGAAGGAAGATGTGGGAATAAGGAGCATGGTGCACACAGCAACTAGCTAGAAAGTCCAGGAGAGGAAAAAAACCTTCAGCTGTAGCAGCAAACAACAGGGACCAAATGCTTAGGAACAAACGGAAGGACACAAAAATACATGACTCATTTGAAAGCAGTGTCAAAATACTCCCCCGAGATAAAAGAATCAAATGAGTGGAACGGTGCGGCAGGGCAGCTTCGGCAAGGACAGGCAGAATCGCAAGGATATCCAGTGACTAACCCTAAGTTAATACACAAATGTAACATGATCCTGGAGAAAAGGGCACTTTCTGACAAAGAAAACCATCTGTGGAGGAGGCAGGTGGGCGGGAACCGCAAAGCTACAGGAACGGAAACCTGCGGTGCTGGCTCGTGAATGGAGCCGCCGAAAGATCTACAAAGAGCCACACAGGGATGGGAATTAGGTACGTGACAATGCGGTATGTGAGAAATCACTGAGGACACAAAGTAGCACGTGGGAGCACATGCAGAGCCATCTGGGGCTGAACGGCTGAGCTGGACCTCTAACTCGCACCTCAGCAAAAATGGATTCCGGGGCAGTCAGACTTAAAGATGAAAACCGAAGGGTGCACAGTAGGTGGGAGAATTTAAACTGCAAACAAAACCTGACGGTTCAGATCATATACAAAATACGAATTTTTTTCACGTATTAAGGGGTATGCCAAATCAGGAAGTAAAGGCCAACCACATAACAGAAGAGGGGGGAGTACGTGAATAGGTGGGACAGTTTACAGAAGAGGAGACGGTGTCCTCAAACATGGGGAAATAGGGTCCAACCCCTTCATAATAAGGAAAATACCAATAAAACGACACATGCCAACTTTCACCTAGCAGATGGAGGGACATCACGAAATCCAGTAACACACCGCATTGGTGATTCACTGCTGGGGAGAACGCGAACCTCGACCCTGCGGCCCCACACCCAGGCGTGTTCTTGCCGCACACCATCTGTCTAAAGTGACGCAGACGATGGGAACGAGACTGGGGACAAGCTAACTGTGGACCAACAGTTACACGAGATAAAACCCAAACAGTGGGGTGTTACGTAGCCACAGGGAGAGAAACAGAGGCTGCACGTGCTGGCACGAAACCGTCTCCGAGACGGAGACGCAGAGCTCTGCTGCTGGGTAAAACCAGCCACCCTGAAAACTACCCTTGGGTGTTCTCAAAGGAGCCTGGGAACAGATGCTGGAAACGGGTAACAGGGCTGCTGCTGGGGGAGAGCTAGGGTGGTCGGGTGGGAAACAAAATTTAAGTTCTCCTGTTTGCCTTTCTGTGCTGCTTTATTTCTGTAACAAGTGTGTTTCTTACTATTTTAAAAAATAAATCTTTTTTTGAAGGGGAATTTGACATAAAATTGACTGTCACTGACTCGCCTGTCACTGAGTCTACTGAAATTGGACCAAAACAAAGTATTTCACGCAAACCAAAACAATCAACTTGTACATCTGCTTATCCTCCTCCTGAGCTGGGTCACGACACCAGCTACGACACAAACTACATGTAAACGGTACTCGCTGTCATACATTTGTATACAGCAACATATTACGTGTGATTTCCCTTCTAAAACGTGCAAGCTAACGAAAAAACTAAGTTACTTTTTTTTCTTTAAAGATTTTATTTATTTACTTTTTTGAGAGAGAGAAAAGAGAGAAGAAAGAGAGGAAGAGAAACATCAATGTGTGGTTGCCTCTCACACACCCCCAACTAGGGACTGGGCCTGCAACACAGGCAGGCATGTGCCCTGACTGGGAATCGAACCAGTGACCCTTTGCTTTGCAGGCCGGCACTCAATCCACTGAGCCACAGCAGCCAGGGCTGAATCCAATTTTCACACAGCCCTTAGAGCAGTAATTTTAGCATTGACTTGTCCGAGTCCCATACGACCAGGCGGCCCACATCTTGAGGGTGCGCGCCAGCAGGGCCTTTTATTCTCCCGTCTCCTAAAGGCCACTACAGCTTTTCAGAATGGTCAGCTGCACTGAGAACAATTTATTCCAAGTAGCTAAATCTGGATCTACTTGGTGTAAAAATTCTCTCAGTATTCTTATCTGGCAGTAACAGAACCCAAAACAGCAAGACGAGCAGAGCTGGTAAGGGACGGCACTCTAGCCGTCCTCACTCCGTACACTCACTCCCCGAGCTCTCTGAGCCTTGGGGCCGCTCTTTGTAAGGCTCTGACACTGCCACAGTCACAGGAGTGTGACAGCCAAGCATGCATTCCTGCTTCCGAGCCCAGCGGAGTCTCAGAGGAGCGCCCCTTCGGCAGCGATCGCGAGAATGGACGGAAAGCTACGTTCTCTCCAGGGAAGGGTTCGCAAAGCGAGCTCTCCTCCAAGTGCCTGCACTTCTGTGCCCCACGTGTTAACATCAACAGAGCCGCACGGCGAGGCCGCTGTGCCAGCCTCGGGAGCGCTGAAGGTCCACACACAATGACCCGTCCGGTAATCTTCCAGCACACCCGTCTACCAAGCCTGAGAAGGCACGCACCACAGGTGTCACCACGTCACAAATGAAACGTTTCCCGACTTTTCCATGGTCACTGGTCAGAGAGAAAAAAGCAAGGACACCCAAGCACTGGACCGCAGAGCCCACGCTGCAGACAACTGTGAAGGGCGGGCCTCCCGGCCGACTGACACACTCCTACAGCACTGCTACAGGGTGGGGCCCAGCCCCTGCCAGCCGCACCCGCACCCCCATGAGCGCAGGGCAAGTTCAACACACAGACACAAAGGCAAACTGGAACCCTGATAACTCCCGTCCACTCTAAGTCCACTCTAAATGGCGTGGCCCGGTTTCTTTGGCCGGGGCTCAGTTCTACCTGCTGCCCCAGCGTAATCACACCTGCGCCCCTTTCACGCTCAGCTGTAACAGACTGAACCCTGAGAACTCTGTACTAGCCCTACCCAAGACTCGTCTACACTGATGTGCAAGGCCAGCTGCGCCCCTATGCCACCACCGCTCCCGCAGGCGACATCTCTCGCTCCCCCACTGCAACAGCTGCCGAAGTCCCACTCGGCCCATGGACGGGCACCCTGCAGAGCAGAGGCCGAGTGGCTTGGCTCCGAGAAACCCTCCACAGGGTCTGATGACGAAAGCTACCCTGCCCACAACCAGGTGCAGTGTGTAGGGTGAGCGAGGGTCGCATGTCCTATCTCTGTGACATACACAGAACAGTGGGAGTTTACTCCAAACTGAGGCAGGCCTATCCTAACTCCCTCAGGTTCCAGCAGAAAGCCTCCGCTTAACCCAGCTGACCAGATGGCACCATGCACCTCCACCAGCCGGTCCTGTCGGTTGTAAGAGGAGGGGTGAGGGGCTGGAAACCACATGGCAGCTCCCCTCAATGGCCCCTCCAGGGAGCTGTGACGCCCAGGGCCTGACAGAACGGCTTCCGTCCGTGAGGGCTGGGCTGGGCTAGAGGGCACAGTGAGGGGACCCGAGGCTGACAGAAAGGGGCTTCTCTGTTCCCTTCAAGTTCTCTTCATTCCTTCTACCCTTTGCTTCCAGGCAGTTTCCCCGGCGAGCCAGTCCCCATGAGAACCTGTGAGTGCCTTTTTTGGGTTACTCAACCTTTGGCAATTACGACTGTCCAGCCAGCCATGCCGACAGCCCATCCCCTGGCAATCACACAGCCATCTCAGGTTCCGCCCGGTTCCGCTCGCGTGGCTTCCCCAGAGAAGACGCGCTCCGGTCTGGGTGCAGGGAACACATCACGCAGGGGAGCACCCACCTGGGTCACTGACGGAAGCCGAGGAACTAGAAACCCTTCCCGTAGTAATCACAAGCCTTCACAACGCTACGAGTGGATTTAAAACAATTCTAAAGTAGAAAACCAAGGCAGTTATTTGAAAAATGGCCACAAGTGACTTGAAAGAACTGAGTAGATGGCCATCGCTCTTGGGAGTCACGAGGGGCCTCCCGGCAGGCGGCTATAAGAGCGCTGGGGCAGGGCCGGCGTGGGGACACTCGCCTGCGCGGGTCCTCGAGACGCGCGAGACTTACCTGCCCAGCCGTGTCTACCAGCTGAAGATGGTACTCTTGTCCGTTTACTGTCATCAGTTTGGTGAAAGCTGTAGGGGAGAAAGGAATGGAAGTATCAGTCAACTCAGGTCACTTACAGCTCGAACAATGACAACCAGTCAAACAGAGTCCCTAGAAATCTCCTAGAAAGTTCCATAAAACAAAAGACAAACCTCTAAGTTTACAGATTCTTCTCAACCTCTATTATTTAACTAGAAAACATCGCAGACTAAAATCAAAATTGGCTAACCCTTGAATTTTTTAAAAGAAATTGAAATCAGGCAATAATCATCCCATAAAAATAATTTGAATGCTCTGTCTGTGGATAATCCTTTCTCTTGGAAATAAGTAAAATATATGAAGTTTGATGTCTAGAATAAACCAAAAGCACAAGCCTTTTTATTAATTTATAGAAGTCTGATGTCAGAGCACAAAGAGCTGATATTTAATGAAATGCTATGAACGTCCAGTACTTAAAAAACTTCGCAATCTCACTGACAGATAAAACAGCAATGGAACAGATGTTCTGTGGGAAGCCATTATTCCCACTCAGCTTAGGATCCAAGCAATTTGTCACAATTTCTCTTTCCTACCAAGGGGTGGGTGGGGGGAGCAAATTCAGACTCAAATAACTCCTGGAAAAGTCAATTCAGAATTTTAAGGAGACAGACTTCAAGCAAATATAGACAAAAGAGGAAAGAACTATTAATAGCGACTGACTATTACAAAGAACCATCTGGAACCCTGACAACCAAATGGAACAGGTTTCTGCGCCCTGTCCCAGCCTCCTTGGCTCACGAGGAGTCTCCGTCTCCTGGCCGCCCGTTGGACTTGATCAGAGCCGGCCAGCAGAGTCTAGCCCACGCACTTCTGTCCCTCAGCCAAATGGGAAAGAATGCCAGACAGATGACAGCATGCGAGGAACCGCAAGCGGCAGGAGGACGGCGAGGAGAGAAGCAGCCCGGGAGAACTCCCCAGTGCCGTGCATGCCCAGGGCCAGGGGGCCCAGGCTCGGTGGGACAGTGTGACCGCACTGCTCAAGCAGCTGCTCCACGTGACAGCAATCTTGTGCTCTTTCTGGAAATGATCACTTAAAGAAATAACCCTAAGAAAAAAGTCCTACTGTGTTTTTTCCACAGTGGGACCTCTCTGTACTCAGGATGCCCAGGGCACCGACTGTGCTTTCAGTGACTGCCGGCCATGGGGCAGGCAGGAGGCGCGCGTGTGGAAAGCTGCTCCCACACCTCCCACAAGGCCCATCCGTGTACTTCAGACTGGATGAACATCATATACGAAACGCTGGTGGGCAATGCACAGCACCCCTCTATTAGAACTAAGTAACTGTGGTCACCAAGTAATGTTACATTGAGACAGTGACCTACCAAACACCATTCATTCACTGAAGAACTGTTTCTCGAATGCCTGTTACGACCACCACTAAGTGCCAGGAACCCCGTGGTCCCTGACCTCAGGGAGGGACAACCCAGTGGAGGAAGCCAGGGACTTAGACCTGCTGCCAGGTGCCTTCTCTGGGAGGGACACCCAGGCACAGGTGGAGGAGCAGGTGAAAAGCTCAGTGAGGAAAAGCAATAAAGTCAGCACCACTGAGGCTGAGCACAGTGTGTGGGGGGCAGGGATGGAGTGTGGGGAGGGGAGCTGAAGGCCTTAGAAGACACGGTCAGAACTTTGGTTTTTTATCCTGAATGTACTGGGAAATCAAGGGTGATGAGCAGCAGAGCGACCTGATCCAATTCACATTTTGTTGTACAAGGATCCCTCTGGTTGTGCCATGGATAGGAAAGTGGACATAGGCCAGCGGTGGCACCCACAGCACAGTGACCAGAGGGGCAGAGACGTGAGACACGATGCCCAGGGCGCCCCGTGCTGCCAGGCCAGAAACTCGAGGGAGGGTCAGCCTTGGAGACTGGGGGGCACTGGCTGGGGGGTAGGAGTAAAAAGGCAGGAGATGCAACTGTATGTAAGACAGAAAAAAATATTAACAAACGTTTAGCATATCCTTGCACATTCAAAGGATGTGAACCCTCCTACACAAAGCAGTGAGATGAAACTGAAGCTCTTCCATCTGTCCTGGGAAAAGTGCCTCCTGGCGTCACTACAGAAGAAGGGAAGCGTCCTCAGAGATCCGCCTGTCACCCCACAACCTGGGAGCGACCTCTTCCTCGAGCTGGAGGGGTGGGAGGGGGGCTTCCCCAACAGCACTTCCCTTGAACCCTTTCTCCCTCCCTTCTCAGGCCCTGGGGAAATTAATCCCATTTCCAGCGTATAGTCCTGGGACTTCTCTAAGCAGACTAACCGCCACTTACTAGTAAAATCTTGTAATAAACAAGGGACTGAAGATTTCTGAGGCTGGGTATTCACAAAGCAAGACCTGCAACACTGGTGTGCATGGTGAACCCTTCACCCATGCCCCACTGGGCAGCCTGCCCACCATGCAAAGCTTCAGGCCCCAACCTCCCAACCTGCCGGGCAGCGCTGGGAATCCACCAGCAGCCCCATGCTGAGGGCAGGAGCTGGCCTGCCGCCATGCCTCTGTAAATCATGAACCACTGCGCCGCGCCACCATGCGGGTCTCGCTGCCGAGTTGTTAAGAGTACCTGCAGCGCACACGCAAGCACATCTGCACAGCGGTGTTACTGGTCCTCTAACACCAACGTACACGCACTGAAAGATGATGACACAGTCCCAGGATTTTTGCTTTTGCAGTGACACTTCACAGAAATGTGTCACCACTGCCTGTCTGCTATCAACACTCTGTTCTATGTTAGAGTTAAGTGTAAAATAATTATTGGATCATTTCCAGATTTACAGAGTGCCGTGTTTTCTAGAACCAGAAAACCATCCATTCATTTATGTTGCCAGCAACAAGTTTACGACGGCCACTCCATTCCTCTCCGATTCCCTATTCTCACCGGATGGTGTTTTCTACTGAACGGGCAGGAGGGTGGAGGAAGGGCTTCTGCCCGTGTCACTGTGGGGAGCCTGGGAGGAAGTCCGATGTCTGAGTATGCTCAGGAACGTTTAAGGGGTTCGTACATTCTGACACCCACTCCTGCGCTTGCCTGAAGACTTGAAATGGACGACCCTGGGGACTAAAGTGTCAATAGACACCATCAGACAGGGGAACACTAACGACAGGGCTAGAGGTGGTGTTGACAGCCGTTGGCCCTTTCACTGTTTCTCACACAGTATCAGGTTTTAGAAGCCGGACTTCTGTCTGACCCGTGGCTCACATAAAAAGAAAGTGTGTCTTACATGTAACACCATGACTTTCCTTCCAACGCGACTTTAAATGGCACGACACAAACGATAAAGACCACTTCCATAAGCAGAGCTTACTCACCATGAACTATCTTCTGTTGTTCTATGAAACACACTCCCGGGGAGCCTTCTCTCTAAGGGCGCCATGTTCTAAGTTGCTATGTATAGCAACTATTAAGGCCAAATAATGGCTTCCCTGTGTTCTTATTCCATCGGAGAGATAACCGAGCCTGTGCTCCCTGCATTCAGATTAACCTGCTCCTCACACGGGCGAGGCTTACTATCCCATGACAGCCACGCAAACCAAGAGGATGTGCCAGGACCCTCCTTCCGGAGAAGGCAGAGGGCACTCTCAAACACGTGTCTTCCCGGTTAGTTTAGCAGCTGACATTTTCCTCCCGCCACCAGCCCTGGGGTGGAAGGACAGCCAGGTACTTTGAGCCAGAGCTCAGCAAACTTTTCCTGGAAAGGGCCAGACAGTGAGTATTTCAGGCTCTATGGGCCACACGGTCTCTGCCGAGACTGACCTTCAACCCCGCCACCGTGGAGGAAACAGTGGCCACAGACAGACAGACGCACATGAATGAGCACGGCTGGGCTCTGGTCAAACTTTATTTATGGACGCCGACATTAGAGTTCCATGTCACAAACACTCTTCCTATTCTGACTCTTTTCAAATATTAAAAATGTCAAAACCGTACTTAGCCTGGGCTGGTTTGACCTGCAGGTCGAAATCTGTCCACCCCCCGTGGTGAGCCTCTTTTGAAGCCCCTCTGGCAGGCTGCGGGCAGGCGGGGCCCGCGGGTGCGGCTGTCCTAGTCTGTGAGCCTGGCCGTGAGGCAGGTTCCACATCAACCAAGCCGCTCAGGTCTGATGGCCCACGCTAAATCTGCCTCTTCCTGGGGACAAACCCCGGGCACGCCCTGGGGTCACCCATCTGAGAAGACTGGTGCCAGGCGAGCTGGGGTGCTCAGAGGGCCTGAAACCCACTTCTAACAAGCACTTCCCTGGATGGAAGTGCCTCAGGCTCTCCCCTGTGACCCCCCAGAACCAAGACTTGTCGCACGTTCCTAGAATCATCCTTCAAGGAGATTCTGACCCACGGACTGGAAATGGACCAGGTAAAGGTGGTGGCTGGTTCTGGTCCTTGGTGCCGTTGCTGGACACGGCACGAACGAGGTGAGAGGAGGCAGCAAGGCTGCGCTCTGTCCCGAAGCGCAGGGTGGGGCAGAGTTCTACCCTGGGCTCTGGGTGCCTGTGGAGGTGAGTGACAATTTCTAGATGGCAGGATTGGGACGGGGAATAAAAAAATCCTTCACTGTCAAGTGGGTAAAGTTTTTGGGAGCTTTTTTGGGACCCCTGTGGGTGATCTACAGGTCTAACCGAACATCCCCTGCAATCGAAGCCCCCCAAAACACACAAAAGACCGTCTGTTCGCAAAAGGAGGGCGCCCCAGTTTACCAACCTTGACATGGTACTTACTGTTCTCTATGGTGGGGTCATAGGAGTCAACAAACTGGCCTTCCACGAACTGAATCGTCAACGAGGATTTCCCTAGGAAAGAGAGCGACAGTTCAGACGCACCGGTGTGGCCACGGTGCAGAGTTTCAGCTCTGCTACTTTACAAAAACCACACGGTCACAGACGAAGGGAGTCAAGGTACTGGGATCAGAAAACATTCCTTTAATTGCCTATCGGCAGTTTCAGACTTCCTGTCAAAATACACTATTCCGCATTAAATGCTTTTGTGACATTAACAAGTCCCACTGACCAACAAGCACATCGCATGTTCTGTTGGAGACAAACAGTCTTAAATAAGGTCTGCGCTGAGCTGGCTTCCCCAGGGTCCTTGAAATCTGGCTACTAACCGTAACATGAAATCAATTAAACATGATTTGCTTTTGTGGGCGTTCTCACATAGGACTGTCTCTCACCCAGGGTCCAAGGCCCGGTAGGGCCCCGCACCCAGCAGGCAGGTAAGAAATGGTTGGGACTCAACTCACAGAGTCACCTCTCACCCACACGGTGCGAGCTCCTTCTGGAGGGCTTCAGGGCAGGGAAGATTTTATCACTAGGAAGCAGGAAGTGGCTCCCCCCTCCCCCAGTCCACCCTTGCAGGAGCGCTGTTAAATCACACCCATGTTACCCCATCCACCTCCATGTCAGGGGCCTGCAGGCAGAGCCGAGGAGGGTGGTCTGCTAACCTGACCCGCACCCCTGGGGCTTCCAGTCCGAGGGCCTCCCCGAAACCAGAGGAGCAGTCCACAGGGCACAGGTTTTCACACCAAAGGCCACCCCCTTACACTGAGAAATTTACCAATCACTGTATTTTTGGCCGTGTATAATATGCACCCAACATCTTGGACCCAAACTTTCAGGGAAAAAAATTTTTATTTTTAAATACTTATTTATATTAAGATACATGTTTTTTTGTGTTATGAAGGAACTTTAGCATTTATTTTTGAACATATTATGGTGCCAGAAATTGTATGTAGCAAATAATTACAAAACACAAGATACCAGGTGTTTCAGGCACCAACCATGGATAACACGCATCCTTACTTCCCCTAAGAACTGGGGCAAAAAGTGCGCATTATACATGGTAAAACCTGGTAGTAAGCTGAAGAGCAGGGACTGCTGGGAGACAACCAGAAAACCTCCAAGTTGGCAGGCTCATTATTTACTCCCCACGAGCACCTAAACACAAAGCTCACAGTGTCGCCGGAATGACCCGACATCGGAAAACACTCTCTACAAAGAGGCCTACGAGAGAGAGGTTTTGAAAATTACATGTTACTCCACACCTGCCTCAAACCCTCACTGTGATTAAACTCCCAGCTCCGAACCATGGTGGCCCACGGGGACAGGCCCTGTCTGCACGGCCCCCACTACCTCCCCAACCTCCTCTGCTGCGCCCCCGCACCATGGGCCCTCCCTGGCTCCAGCCACGCCCTTCAGCCCTAGCCGGCTGCCCACCAGCCTCAGCGCCTTTGTTCTAGCCACCCCCCCCAGATCTTTGAGAGTATGACTCACTTCTGTCATTACTCTGGTCTGTGCTCAAATGTCCCTTCTTCGGAGAAGCCATTGCTAAAACTACCCGATGGAAGGTGGCACCGCTCCCTGACGCCACCCTATCGTACCACCCTGTTGTCTTCTTTTAGTGCTTGAACTTAGCTGGACTTGACCTTCATTCGTTAACTAGTCTTTGGAGACCCTGCAGACACTTGGGTTCTGAACCAGTGAATGAAGTTCAAACTCAGACCCTCAAAGGGCACTCGCATAGACCCAGGGGCTACAGAAGATCTCAACTTTATGGATGTGACTAAGAAACAGGTCGACAGAAACTGAGGAGCAAGTATGCCACGCAAACCCCCACCGGCGGGGCCTGCCCACGGTACCGGCTGCAGCAGAGTCAAGGAAGCAAGCGCTCACACTTCCAACAACTGTGTTCAAAAGAAACCCTGTTACATAACCTAGCTCATAAAGAGGCATTTAGCTCAAAATACAGAAAACTGTTTTATGTAATGAAAATAGCAATAAAAAACCCTGCTTTATGTCTGCAAAACTGAAACATTTTAAGAATAAGAAAGTTCTTATTTACATCGAATGCTATTGCTTGAAGCAAAAGACATTGAATTAGGAAGAAAGAAAAGCACCTTCTTTAGGGTTTCTGAAGAATGTCCAGGCACTCTGGTGGGCTTGATCTCCTTAGGATAAGAGTTTTTTTGGGGGAGGGCCTTACACATGAAAAGAAGAGAGGGAAGAAAAGAATTTTTTCCCTTCAGATAAATGAGCAAAGGTAAAAAAGAAAGGCATTTAAAAGATTTTAGCCCTGGCTGGTGTAGCTCAGTGGATTGAGCGTGGGCCTGTGAACCAAAGGGTCACCAGTTCGATTCCCAGTATAGGGCACATGCCTGGGTTGCAGGCCAGATCTCCAGAAGTGGGCATGTGAGAGGCAACCACACATTGATGATTCTCTCCCTCACTTTCTCCTTCCCTTCCCCTGGGTCTAAAAATAAATAAATAAAATGTTAAAAATAAATAAATAAAAGATTTTAGTAACATTTGTGGAAGCAGACCTGGGTTACATATGTAAAGAAAGGGGCTGAGCATGGCGTGTGTGATGAACTCCCCCAGAGTGCAGGGAAGCCTGTAGGGACCAATGAATGGATGTGAACTGGCACTGGGGTAAGTCTCCCCAGCCACGCCTGCAGGGGGGAGGGGAGCAGAGCCTCTGGAGGGAGGGCATGGAATGTAGGAAGCCAGAAGCCGACAGAAAAGAAAGGCACTGAACAAGACAGCACGAGCTGAGTGGAGTTACACCTCCGAGTGCACCACATTTAAACACAGTTGCTGGTGCACACCCAATGGAGAGTCCCTCCTTTGTATCACAAGGGGCAGACATCATGTGATGGGCTAGCTCACAATGAACTTGAAAACACAAGCAATCCTTATGGCAAAAGCAGATGATAGTCCAACCCAAATCCCAATGGGACTGACAGGCAGCTCTCGCCCTCAGGAGCGACTGGGACACCAGGACCTAGGGCCCAGCCCCCAGGGAGCAAGCTGGACCCCTCGGTCACAGGGTCCTGGGAGAAAGAGCTCACTGCTAGCAGGGCTGGGACTGAGAAAAGCCTGGTCTGCCTCGGGCCTCTCCTCCACTGGACTCTCCCCTTTGGGGAGATTATTAATTACCTAAATTAAAAAGGGATAGCAAGGCTGCACTTGCTGACCTGACAGCGGTTTTCTGCCGTTTCCATTAGAAGTAGAGTTATTAGGCAACTAGTGCTGAAATCTTTGCAAGTCAGCACTAAATGATAATGAATCTTAGCAAATAAATCCCACTGCTCCTAGTGTTTGCAGCTGTGGCTCTTGTAATTTCTGGCTGTGAGGGCTGTCCCTGTCCCCGTCCCCTAGAGCAGTAATTCGGCCCCTCTGGCCAGTGCCGCCTGCTGGCAGCTCTGAAAGGCCTTGCTGGCCCTTCAGCAAAATCCATTCTTTACTTGATCACCCCCTACATTCGCCCTGGTAACAACCTCATGCATTCATCTGCCTGGGCCCTTGTCCTGGTTGAATTCACATTCTGGACACCAGTCATTTCCTGAAGGCGTTTCAGCCACACCCACGCTCACAGAGGCCCATAAGCCTGTCTGATGGGGGAGAACCTCGGACCCCAGCCGGCCCTGGAGGGATGCTGTGTGACGCCAACACGGAGCGACCACAGCACACCGAAACGCAGGTGCGTGTGCATCAGCGTATGGAGGCAGATCACTCGTGTGACAACAGGACACGCTGTTAGGAAAGGTCTGAAAGTAAAGTGACCCGGCATCCCACATTAGCTTCCAAATACTTTTCCTCTAAACTAAACATAGCTCTCCCTTTAAAAGCCGTGAGAACTATTTTGTAGACATCCCACCTAGACTTGTAGCAGGTCAAACAGCAGCTGTGTACGGTGTCACAACGGGGATGTGGCACAGCAAAGCCCCCGTCCCCCAGCGCTGTCACCACAGAAGACACACCACCAAGCCTGTTCACTGAGTCTCATACTTCACGATCACTGCAAAATAGGTGCCGTTTACATAACACACATTAGTGTTTTCCAGATGAATTTTGAGCTGGTTTTCATGTTGCTTCTCCTAAAAAACCCCCACGACTTGTACATGACCCCACCCTCCCCCTCCAAACCCACCCTCTCTGGACGGCTGACACGTCCCGTGGGCCCTGGGACACAGTGGGGAGAAGCAGGTTTCAGTGCAGCGACTGGTCCATCCGGACCACTGCCAGGCAGCTGGGACACAGTTCCAGGACCGTGTTCGTTTTCACCCCAAATTCTTCACATGGCCTCACACACCTCTCATGTCCACACACACGAGCTAGCAGTGTGGCTGAGGCTCGCGGGTCCTGCTACCAACCAGCCCCCATGCCGCCGCAGGAGCACACGGTGGCGTGGCTACCACCCAGGGGACTCCACCTCCAATACCTGCCCCTGCCACGCACCAATCCAATCGCGAGGAGGGCGGCCCCCCGCCAGCACCCTCTCTTTCGGACTCCCAGTGGCTTGGCCGCCAGGTCACGAAACGCACACACTGAGCTACCACCAGCACTCTCTTCAGAGCAGGACCACCGGAGTGGATGGAAACATGAAACCTATCAGCTATACACACGTCAGGGACTGAGTGGCCGGGTAAAATGTATTTCTCACCACAGACTACAGTGAAAAAGGTAACAAATACACTGCTCTAACTGATTATACTCGGAGTCTCCAATCTCCACCACTTCCTTCCCTATCAGTTTACGCCCCAAGATAAGTTGTTATTCATAGTCTTTCGTAAGAACCCCCATTTCCTTTCTCTGGGCCCCCCAACAAATTCAGCGATCTTAATCTAATCACCTGCTTTGGGAAGCCCTGCACCCACACAGGCTGGGGACTGCTCTCCAGCACCCCCACATCCTCTCTGGCTCCCCTTCCCCACAGCGTCACAGGGTAACTTACTACAAAATCTTGAGTCCCTACCAAACCTACAGGACAGGAGCCTTAACCAACCCCCCCCCCATTCCGCTGCTCACTAAAGCTTATCGACCACTGCCCTCAGGCAAAGTTCAAATTTAATGGCTCACCCTAATTTCTCCCCACCTCCAGGGTGCCCCTCAATTCTCCAGTTCCTTCCAGCAGCTCAGACTTTAAGCACTGAAGGGACACCTCACACAGACCAGGACTAGGGTAAAGTCACGACTAAGAGGTGGTACCTAACCTCAGAGGTCACCTGCTGTGACCACCCTTCCCGAGCCCTAGTCTGGCCTTGCAGAGTCCCTGGGTTGTGCTGGCTGCTCTGTCCACCTGGCCCACGTGCTCCCACGTTGTCACAGGAAGAGGGCAGCACACCTTCTTCTCACAAAAGCTGTTCTGGTCCCGTCCTGGAGACGCCATGCCCTCCCGGTCTCCTCTGAACCCTCCTCCTTCTTGCTGCGAGAGTCCCGGTCTCCCCACTGGTTCACCCCACCCCACGTGCTTTGTTAAGTGCCTCTGCAACAATTAAGTGTCTTTCAAAGTCCCCCTGTGCTCTCTGAGCTCCAGCGAGGTCTCGTTGGGCGCTGCAGCTGGTGGGTGCCTGTGCTTGACCGTGAACACGAGTGTCCTCTACAGCAACGACCTGTCACTCAAAGCTCCAGCCTACTAACCCCAGTGAGATGCGCCCAGAGACGCGTGTGACCTGTGCGACCCGCAGCACTCAGACCACCCAGAAGTGTGTAGATGAGGGTCAGAGGAGCCTTCGGGGACAAACAGTGCGGGGTAAACAGAGGGTGTGGGGTTCCCCATTCCTACCAAAGTCCCTGGTGACGCTGACCTCCAAACCGCGCCCGCACTTCAGAGCGCTGGTTCTCACACTTAGCTGCACTCTGGCGTCACCTAGGGAACTGCAAAACTGCTGCCTGGGTCTCACCCCAGTAACTACTGAAGCAGCACAGGGTGTGGCCACCACCTTAAAGTCAAGGTCAAGGGCGGCTGAGCAGAGATGGAAGGACCTCTGTTCTTGAGCTGACTGACAACTCGGTCAACCTCTACTCTTCCATTGATACCTTTTTCTTACTGTTTAAGAAAGTATATGAGTTAAAGTGATTTTCAACCAAAGCATCTGAATTACAATATTAACTGTATCATTACAATAAAACTGTAAAAGTTATCTTTTTTATGAAAACCACTCTTCTCTTTGATAAATTTGTACTTTAGAGAGACAGGAGCCGTCTCCGCTTTACAGGACTTGACGTATCAGCCGACTCCACACCTAACTGCCAGGGTCTAGGCAGAGCCCCTCCGGGCACCGAGGGCTCTCTCTGTAAGAGGCCGGCCTCAGTGGCGGCTCAGTGGAGGCACGGCAGAAACTCAGCGAGAGCTGCTGACCTCCAGCGCCATGCCCTTCTGTGTGTGTTTGGGAGAGGGTAGCAGTTGGGACCGGACACAGTCCTCAATTCCCTACCAGGGACCCTGGACTGCGGCCAGCTGAAGGCTGACGAGAACACCCAAAAGGCAGAGGGGAGAGACGGGAGGACAAAGGGAGTCAGAGCAGCCGCGAACCTGCAACCCCAGGTTGCTGACCACACGAAGAACTGTATTAGGAAAAAACCCCATCAAAATAATTGGTATAGGTGAAATCAATTTCTGAAAGGTCTGCCAAATAGTTTAACAAAATACGCTAAGTGTTGCCAAAGAGGCCATCGAAGGCATCACTTCTACAACATTTATGGAAAAAGACACAACAGAATCAAGTGAACTGAAAAAGCTTTCACACAAACATCCTAGAATAATGTTAAAAACCTAGGTAACATCTTTGAAATAAGTTCCTACCATCTGACATAAAATACAGACCAGCACGCATTTCAGGGACGTAATGGAATAACTGGTGGTAATCTTCACAGGTCAAAAAGTATTCACCATATAAAAATGATCTTTTCCCATTTTTAAGACTCTATGTATTTTGAGACATATCCCTCCGTTCATGGCGGCTCTGGGGGGCAGGGACCGCTGAGAGCACCCAAGTAAATTCAAATCAGAGTACATCTTGGCTCAGAAACATTACAACAGAGGAAACAAGCATCCCAGAATGGAAGAAATGCTATCACTACAGAAACCACACAGGGAGGAGGGTCCAGGACCTGTGACGCCAGCTGTGTATCTGGAGAAGGTGACCCCTAGCCCGGGCCTTGAACCCCCCTGCGTGTGATGACCACACGAAGCCGCCAATATGAGGCCCAGCACCTGGCACGCGGTCGGCAAGTGGCTGTTAAATCCTAGTGCTGCACGTCAGTGTCGGTAAGGCAATTATTCATGCTCACGATCAACACAATTCGCCTTGAGTCCAGAGATGCTGACCGAAGTCCTGCTCCATGGGGGGTTCTGGAAAAGGTGTCCGTGCAACACACCTGACCGCCACCCGGAAGGACCCTGGCCCCTTCCCAGGGAGAAAGGAATTCATGCGGAGAGTCAGGCTTTACTACACGTAAATTACGCCTCATGAAACAGTGTGAAAAAAGAAGACAGGACATTCACTACTGTTTACTAAGCAGAACGGGAAGGCGATGACTAGCTACATGGCTGCGGGCAGCTGGACTGAGCCTGCTCCTCCTCTGGAAAACGGAGATCGTAACAGCATCCGCCTTACAGGGGCTGTGAGGATGAAATGGAAATGCACGCAGAATATCTGGTATATAAGAAGTCCTCAATAGATATTATTAGTGATGTTCTTAAGACAAATACAATGTTTCGGAGAAAAATGCATTCTAATAATTCTAACTAATTAATATGAAACCTATGAAAATGACATACAATAACAACCATTTTAGCTAAACCCTCAAAATAACACAAAAAACAATAAATATACTCCCCCCAAAGCAGAAAACAGTTCTCCTTCTCCACTGCTGTGTGACAAACGGCCCCAGACTGCATCTGCTCACAATTCTGCAGGCAAGGATGCGCTGGGCTCGGCCCTCTGCTGCCTGTGCAGTCACCCCTCGGCAGCCTAGTGGGCGGTGGCCAGGGCTAGACTTACCTGGGTCGACAGGACGGCACAGAAGCAGAAGCTGCCGACTTGTATGGCGCGCAGCCTGGTACCAGCCCATGGGCCCCATGGCAGCACGCTGCTGTCCAGGAGTGCCACAGGACGGGACGAGTGCAGGAAGGTGCTTCTCTGGGAGCCAGTGACAGAGTGGACATCGACACATGGCCCAGGTTTGCAACCAGCAGGCTGGGTTCCCAGGGGAATGCGCCCTGAATATATCATCACCGATAACTGAGCCAGAGTACCAACGAGCTGCACGACGGTTTACCAGCGTGTCCGTACATGACGGCGCTGCCGGTGACATGCTTGCCAAGTGCGGCATCCACTTCCGTGAAAACGTGCAGTCCAGTCGACAGCAGCACTAGTGGCGGCTGCCCCGTGAAGGGCAGGGTCACATGCACACACCCACTACACGCCAGAGTCACCAAGGCAGCCTTTCAAAAAAATACACTCGCCCTAGCACCCTTTTTTCCCCAGGAGGTACTCCCCCCCCATTTCTAAGATTTTATTTATTTATTTTTGGAGGGGGAGGGAGAGAGGGAGAGAAACATCACTCGGTCGCTTCTCACACGCCCTCAGCCGGGGACCTGGCCCTTAACCCAGGCATATGCCTTGACTGGGAATCAAACCGGAGGCCTTTCAGTTTGGAGGAGGGCGCCCACACCAGTCAGGGCACCCAGTGTTCTAATTTAATCTAAGAGGGGTGCATTAAGAGTTCCTGTGTGCACTGAAACACCGCCCCCCAGGATTCCAACACGCAGCCCCACCCCTGCCTCTACCACACACGGTCAGATGAGGGCACGTGAGGCAGGTAATCCAAAGTTTAACTGTTCACTGCCACCTACAACGAGACCCTGCTTTAAGATTCCAAAACATTTTTGCACAAATTTTCTCGCTGTGCCTATCTATGAGTGAAGCAGAGTTCACATCATCTTATCCTTTCCACACCCTTTCCCAATTTTTTAAAAATAGATGCTTAGGAGAGAGAGACAGGAAAAAACCCAAGGTGCAATTATGACAAAGAAAGCAAAGATGAACTGAGTCAGACGGCCCATAAAGCCGTCACTCGCTCAAACCCCTGTGGTGCCTGCGGTCACCGAGCACGGTGCCTCCACACACATCCCTCTGAGCACGTGACGGTCCGAGTCATGTCAACAAAAAGTGTGAGCTGTCCGGGTCACTAGGCCAAAGGAGAACAGTGCGGCTAGGAAAGGCCCTGCGCTCTTCTCCCCGGAGCCGGAGCCGGTTGAAGTGGGGGCTCGCTTCTGCGGGACCAGTTACAGCCAAGTCGGCAGGCACGGGGACAGACCCGGAAAACTGAAGGAAATGCAACACTGGGCAACAATAAGGAATGAATTTTGCCAGATTTGTGGCCACAAGGGGGGAGAAGGCTGGGGGTTAGGGTGTGAAAAGGCTGGAGAAGAGCAAACAGGAGATAAACTCTAAAACTTTAACTCTTTAACGTATTAAACAGCATGGCGTTTAAGATTGATCAAAACTAGTAGTAACAGGAAGTCAGGACAATAAAGCGAAAAAACAAAGTGCATTCATCACCAGTCAGCACGAACGATTATTTACGTAAAGAGTATTCTCCAGGAGCTCCCCTAAATCCGCACGAACACCAGTGCACCCCTCACTGCGCCCGTGCTCCCACCAGCGGGCGGGCAGCCACCAGCCCCTTGGGGACAGTGAGCACCGGGAAGGGGGTCCGTCCTAGCTGAGGTGGGTCACAGTGTGAGACATACACAAGCTCCGAGTACTGGGCGTCAGAGATGTAGTAATACCAACACTCACTGCCACTGAAACGGTAACACTTTGGACTGAGTTATGTCGTTCAATCTCACCTGCTTCTTTTGACTGGTTTACCATGGCCACCAGGAGACTTTCAGTGCCCCGCGTGCTTGCACTGTGTCCCTACTGGACGAAGCTGCTCCGTGGCGCAGCTGATGGGACAGAACACCCACCTAACAGGCACAAACTTGGCTGCGATGAGCAAGACTCCACAGAGGTCCGAGAAATGGAAGGCCTGCACGCTCTCTCCAGCTGTTCAGGTCAACGCCCATCCAGAAACATGGTCAGAGGAAGGAGACAATGTGCTTCATTAAATACATTCCCGCATTTTGGTAGCAGCATGCAGAATGAGAAGGTCTTAGCACGGAGCCCAGCGCAGCCGCCTCTCCCCAAGCAGGAAAGGGGAAACCTCCTGCAATCAAACAGGGATCCTCAGCAGCATTCCTGGTGCAGCGGCCGTGAGTGGAGCCAAGCAGGTCTTACAACCCCCTTTGTTTCCAAGGCAATGGGGAAACAGCCCTGCTGTACCGGGGCGGCACACCCCCAGGACCCCAGCTGCGGGAGCAGCCACCTGTCTGTAGGACCGCGGGGATGGCAAGGCAAGTGCGTGGACCTGGCAGGTGGGCCACCCCAAATTCTGGTCCTCTCCTACCATCTCCAGTTTTAGCCACTAGAGCCACTACCCACTCAGGCACTCATGCCGACCACCCGCGGGTTATCCCCAGCATCTCCCACCTCACAGAGTCTATCCCTTCTTCCTCCACGTCTCAGATCTGTCTCCGCCTCACCTCACAGCACCACCCCAGCCCATGGCCCCTTGATGGTGAACTTCAATACGCAGCTGTCTTCCCACTTCTACCCCAGACGGCCCTCATCCCCCCCACAGAGCAATGGGAGGCATCCTCTTGGGACTTAAAACAGGATCAGCAAACTAGAGACCAGGGCCAAAAGGGCACACAGCCTGTGAGCTAAGAACAAGAATGGTCCTCACATCTTTACGTGGTTGAAAAGAACCAGCAACATTTCATGCCTTGTGAAAATTCAATGACATTAACGTCGATGTCCATAAATCAAGTTTTACTGGCACACAGCCATGTCCACTTGTTCATGTGTTGTCTGGAACCGCTGAAGTGAGTGTTCGCGACAGGGGCCACGCAGCCTACGAAGCTGACATATCGCACTGACCACCTGGTCTTTCACGGAACACGCTGGCCAAGCCCAGTACAGACGATTGCCTTATCTGCTGCTTAAAACCCTTCGGCGACTCTCCACTGCTTCCAGGGAAAGTCTAACCCTTTGGACAGGGCGTCCAGGCCGCTCGCGGTAGGCAGCAGGCACCCGTCCCCCGTGACCTCCCTGCGCTCACATCTTGTCCTCTCCTCACGCACGGGCCCAAAGAAACTGCCTTTCTCTACTCCTCCCGGCGCCCAGCCCCGTCTCTCCCCTCGGGCGTCCACACGTGCGCTTCCTTTCTCCTGGAAGGTTCTGCCCTTCTGCCCCCACGCTCCCCACCCTCTGCCCGCCAAATGCAGCTTTAGGAAAGCTTGCTAGGGCCAAGCCTCCCACCCCACCCGCGGCTCCGTTTCCTTACCAGCCAGATGGGCACAAGAGCAGTCCCTATCTCCCAGGGTTCAAGGGTGCCCCGCAGCAGCCATCACCCTCACGAGTAGCAGTAACTGTGGCCCTGTTCCTGTTCCCCGAGATAGGGGAGATGGAAGCTCCCCAAGGGCAGGCACCAAGAGTGCTCTCGCCTTTGGGACTAGGCACACAGGGCCTGGGGCACAGTAACAAACTTGTGACACTTCATCCACACACTGTCCTCCTCAACCAGTCATTTTAGCAATTCAGGTGTTTCGGGGACTGGAATCCTCTGGACAGACGGATGGTAAAAGTCCTGGAGTCTTCTCCCAGAAACATGCACATGTCTCCGGGAAAGCCCATGAACTCCACGGTAAGAACCGCCACCCTAAGCTGGGAACGCTCCTCAACGTGTGCCGCCCGGACTGGAGAGAGCGCTCCGCCGGTTACCGCTCTAAGTTCACAGCGAAAACAGGGCCAACGACAATGCTCAGAAATTGAATCCGGGTCTCTCAGGCTGTCCGCACACGGGGGGTTTCCTCTGACACGTAAACACGGGGCATTCCGTGTGTGGTCTGCATTTCTGTGGCCCTCCTGGACGCACAGCATGCTGACCTCAGCCCCTGGGGCATCTGAAGCCGTTCAAACCAGCCAGAAATTCTCCACACCACATCCAGTCACTTCCTAACAGACAGACTGGGAAGTCCAAGTGTTCTCCCACTTCCACTCACGCCATGGGGTGTCATGTTTTACCTTGGTGCACCCTCTTCTGTCCCGATGTAAAGCCACTATGGTTGAATGCTGCCGTTTGTGCTTTTCACTCAGCCACTCATTTAAGTCACGAACAAGACAAAAAGAGAAAGCGTCACCATTTCATAAAACCGTGTTAACTGTAAAAGCAGCATCTTTGTTTCCAGGTTCACATATTGGAGTTAACATTCACCTTTTTTAAAAAAAAAAAGATTTTATTTATTTTTAGGGAGGGGAAGGGAGAGAGCAAGAGAGGGAGAGACAGGTCCGACGTGTGAGAGACCTATCCATCAGTTGCCTCTCCAGCACCCCCAAACTGGGGACCTGGCTCGCACCCAGGCAGGTGCCCTGACTGAGGATGGAACCAGTGACCTTTGGGTCCCCAGGACGGCACTCAGTCCACTGAGCCACACCAGCCCAGGCAACACTCAACTTTTAATCTTGCAAAAATCAGGACCACACATCTTGTTAAAAGACCGATTTGTTTCAAGCCCCCCTCCCCACCGGGCTTTCTGCAGGCAAGCATGAGAGGGGCAAGGGGGGGTGGCGGGGGGTATGGCAAGCTCAATGACACCCCGGTCACACACCAGCCAAGGGCAGGCGGGAGTTAACTTCACCAGGGTCCTTAAATGGCCCTGCTCCCCCTTGTCCACAGAGCCCACCGCGCGGTTTCTGGCACTGCGCACCACACCAGTACCAACTGAGGCCTCAAATCCGATGCCCTCCGGGTCCACAGAGTTCTCTGTCGTTGGAAGCTCAATCTACTTGCAAGAATATTAAAATACTAAAATACTACCCAAGACCTCTGTGTTTTGAGATGTTATGTTTCTAAATCAATGGAACAGCTCACGTCCAAGGTGCCTGCGTGTGCATTCAGTTTGCAGCGGGGAGCGCTCCGGCAACGGTTGGGACCTAATTTGGTATTTCCGAGTAAAGGAGAAACAAAGATGAAGGCTCTCTCGGTGCGACCACTGAGGACTCCATCATGCTTCAACTTGCACGGTCATGTCCAGTTCGTTCTGATGCACCCAAATAGCCAGTACAGCCAATTCTCGAACGATGACGAAGACTGCTAAGTCCTCGCTCTGAGCTAAGGAAAGTGGCGTCCATTTTGACTTCACGATCACGGATGGAGAGGGCTGTTTCTGACTCTGTGAGCAGGTGGGTTTTTACCTACATCCTGACACCTGTATTCGAACCATGTCAGGATCAGTCTAGAGGGCCTGCGTATGCTGCTACCCTGGCGATTTTTATTATTTGGGGAAGCCTGGCCCTCGCCAGGTCGAAAACAACACACCCCAAACTGCACCACCATCAGAGACCAGGTCAGCTGGTACCGAGCAACCCTACCTCACCCCAGGCTTTAGGAACTCACCGTGCTGACTGCTAGAAGGAGAGACTCCCTGCCGCTCCTGCCAGGCCCTGCAAAATCCAGCTCCCGACGACCTCTCCAGCCTTGTTTCCTACTCCCGCCTCATTACGCTCCAGCCGGCCCCCCTTCCTTCCGTCCTCACGCGTGCCAAATTCTTCCTACCTCCCCAACCTTGTCTCTCTCAATGCTGCAGGGCCTCTCGCCCTCAGGAAGGCTCCTCCCAGACCACAGCAGCTAGGATGTAGCTCATTTCAATTCCACTCTCCCCAACAGTGAGCAGGCATCTGCACACTGCACTTTTATGGTTCTTAAAGCGCAGCCTGCCAAACTCGGGGGGTTCTCGAGACCTTTTTCAGGGGCTTAGGACGGCAAAGCTATTTTTATAAAAATGCCAGGATGCTATCTGCCCTTCTCACTACGTTCGTATTTGCAAGAATGGTGCAAAAGCAATGGTGGGTGACACCGTTAGCTTGGTGCCCCTTGGCGCCAATCAGGACAGTGGGTGGTGGGAACAAACTGTAGGGAAAGTTGCTGTACTCTTCACTGCCATGTACTCACACAAAAAAAGCCATTTTCACTTAACAGTGTCCTTGAGGGCAGTAAAATTACTAATTGTATTAAATCTTGACCCTTAAGAACACGTCTTCTTAGTATTCTGCATGACAAAACGGGACGCAGGAATGCACGGAGCGTCCTGCCGTGTACCAAACGCGATGGATGTCTCCAGGCAGAGCACTTGTCTGGGAAGTGACCGGAAATACCACTTTATCACAGAACACCATTTTTGCTTTCAAGGCTGACCAACCAACGACCATTATTTTGGACGTGGGCTCTGGCAGACATTCTCTGGAGAACAAGAGGGATGAGACTGTCACTCCAAGTCACACTGCTGGCGCTTTGCCCACAAATTCGAACTCTCAAGAGGAAACGAGGTTGGAAAACTCGCATCGCTCACAGAGAGCCGAACGGCTTTCCAGTATCTAGGTTTTTCTTAGACTGGTGGTGGTACTAAAAAACATAACTTTAAAAATATATATTGAAATATGGCAGAATGTGGAAGGATCTACCTAACAGTGGACCAGTATTTTCCAAATGATCAGTGTATGATGTGACAAAATCACGCATGTGTAGACAGACGGTCCACTCAAAGTGCGAACAAACCAATGGAGTTCAATGAAGCAGGGCAGGAAACGCACCATGTGATCTCAGATGCCACACTTCAACTGACCTCTGAGAAACGACCACCTAGGGAGTTTTGGTGACTATCAATCAACACTTGTCTGGGAAACCTATTAAAATACTCCCCCCATTCCAAGTATGTACCAGAGCTAGGCTGGATTCCCGGAATATACTCCATTAGAGTATCACATTGCAATTAAATGAATTCAGAAGCAGATACGAGAATTCAGCTGTTTTTAAAATCAGACATTTGAAGATACTTGCAAAACTGTAAGACACCCTATCAAAATCCCAGCTGCGTTGCAGAAATTGATAAGCTAGTCCCTTAGGAATTTTAATTCATATGGAAATGCTAGGGACTCAAAAGAGCCAAAACAGTCTTGAAAAACAATAAAGTTAGAGGACTCACACTTTCCTATTTTGAAGCTTATTACAAACGACAGGAAGCAGGGCAGTGATACTGGACAGTGTGACACTAGCATATGGACAGACATAAAGATCGTAGGAATGGAGACCAGAAATGAGCCCTCACATTTCCGGTCACTCAGTTTCTGACAATGCTGTCAAGACAATTTAATGAGGAAAATATAGTCTTTTAACAGAAGGGGCTGGGACAACTTGACATCCACATGCAAAAGGATAACGCCCTTGTCCCGTCTCCCATCACACATAAAAATTAACTCTCAATATATCATAAACCCAGATGTAAAAGCTAAAAGTATAAACATTTAGAAGAAAACACAGTAGGAAATCCACAAGGCCTTGAAAAGGGCAATGGTTAGCTATGACACCAAAAACACAAGTGACAAAATAAAAATAAAAAAAATTTAGACTCTGTTAAAATCGAAGACCTTTTTGGCCCTGGCCGGGTGATTCAGTTGGTTAGAGCATCATCGTGACACATTCCAAGGTTGCGGGTCCGATCCCCAGTCAGAGAACACGCAAGGAGCAACCAATGAAATGCATCAGTAAGTGGAACAACAAATCGATGTCTCTAAGAAATAAAATAAAAAAGTTAACTTCTTGCTTTAGGGGAAGGCAAAAGTTTCCGAGAAAGTAAAACACCACACACAGAACGGCTACCAGAACGAGACAGGCAGCAGCACGTGCTGGTGAGGGTGTGGAGAAGCTGAGAGCAGCTTCAATGGTGGACGGAGTGAGTGCAGCACGGAGCAGCTGCTCTGGAAAACAATTCGTCAGCCCCTCAACATGTTAACCATAAAGCTGCCACGTGTCCCGGCAATTCCACTGAGAGACATAACCAAGACAAGTGAAAACATATGTTTACACAAAAATTTGTACAGGAATGTTCATAAGAGCATTACGCATAATAGCCAAAATGTGGAACCTACCCCCATGCTCATCAGCTGATGAATATAGAAATAAACTGTGTTATATTCAAATAACGGGGCATTATTTGGCAACAAGAAGGAATGAATTACAGATAAATGCTACCGCTTGGATGAACCTCAAAAACACTTAAGTCAAATGAAAGATGGCAGTCACAAAAGACCATGCACGTATGCTTCCATTTACACGAAATGCCCAGAATAGGCAAATTCACAGAAAACGAAAGCAGATGCGTGGATGCCAGGGGCTGAAGCCCGGGGAGCACGGGGAGTGACTGCTAATGGGCACAGTTCCTTTTTGGGGCGTTGAGGGTAAATATGAATAAACAGATCCTCCAGGGACAGTCAAGTAACATTCAGCACTGAAAAGTCATAGCCACAAATGCATGCTCTGATTACTCTCTTGTACAGAACAATGAAGGACACAAAAATAAAGAGAGGAAAGTTAATTTCAAGCTTCAACACAAGGTGACCATGGAGGGTGTTGCTAAGCACTCAAACATACAACTTCACATACTAATAGATCTTATAAATTGCAAACAATGGTTTATCTTTTAATTTTTCAATGAAATGTGTCAGAAAAGGGTCATTTAACAATAGTACATCAGATAACAACTGGATGGCATTCTACTGGAAACAAATTTAATGGTATCTTTCCTTATGAAGTATTCCCAATCAAAGGCTGCGTCTTCTCTACTACCTAAAACATTTAACAAGGTAATAACCAGAGTCACTTTTGCCGAATTGCCTTATACCAAACCAGAGTTGTTCCATTTTCTCTCTGACTGCATTCCTGTGATCCCCCCCCCCCCCACTTAACCTCAGAGGCTTACAAACAACCCCCGATTGTGCGCTGAGGATGAACGAGAGTGCCCAAGCCTCTGGAGAAAACTGCAGCAGAGGGCGTACCAGATGTGACTTGAAGACAGTCACTCCACTTGACAACTTTAGCTTGGTTAGGCTGAGTCACCTCCTACCATGGGACCACTCATCTATGTCAGAAACAATGGGTGTAAGGGAGCTGGGACACTAGGCCACCACTGAAACAATTAATACAAAGCACTCCCTGAAAGCCAGCCTGTGTTATAGGTGACGTGTCCTTAAAAAGCTGAACGTTGTAAACAACAGGAAAAGTACTTCGGGGAAAGAAAAGGAGTTGGACAAATTACCTGAGAATTGTCTCTTCCTTACCGGTAGTTTCATCCGTGTTTTTTAAAAAAACACAAAATTTGAAAGCCAAGTAGTAAAACGATCCTAACATTCAGTCGTTCTATCTGGAGGCAAACTTTAAAATAAAGTCTGTGGCGTGACAAGTACTCACTTGTCACGCACGAGATACTTAGCTAAGAGAACATTCTAAGAAAGCTAGGGTTTCTGGTTGTGCCTTTGCCTACCACCTGCCCCGTCAGGGTGACGCGACAACTTCACATCACGAACAGCACAATCTAGAGACACACGGGCTCAAACCCCTCCAGCACAGCACCACTGCAAGCACACGCGGCAGTGACTCCTGGAGTCCCAACACCGAGCCCTCCTCCAAAGAGTGGCTAGTACATGCGACCAGGGGATCTCTCCCTTTTCTGATGCCGGCAAGACAAAAGACCCCACAAACTGCCAAGTGCCCTGGCTTTAAAATCAAAGGCAAAGACTGGAGTGACTGAACCTCTCCAAACTACCTTTACTCCACCATCACTGCACCTGAACACAAATACGAGACGGCGAAGTACGGTAATGACATGTCGAGGGCACAGAAAATAGGGACTAGAGCCTGCTGTGTCCCGATGGAAGCCATTTACGACAGTGGCTTAGCCAACAGCAGTTCATACTAAGTGTCTGTGAAGAGAAGGCTGAGAGGTGACCTGTCACATCTGGGTCCTTAGCAGGGGCATGATTACCAGGAAGATAAAACAGGAAGACTTCAATTAAACACAAGGAACTTCTTTAGCAAAAGAGTAATGAACACTCAGCTCACTTACTGGAGACCAGAATCACCATCTCAAGAATTTCAAGGGGTGAGTCAGTGAGGCTGCCGGGGACGCCCGTTGGAGCGGTAATCAGGTAGTCCAAGTACACGTCACCTGTAACCTGGTCACTTAGACACTGCTGGCTCTGCTGAGTGGGCACTCAGGAGCAGCCAGGATAGGTCCCAGCCCCTCTTCAAAATGCACAGGAGGACCCAGGGCTGCCGACAAACAAGCGCTGGGTGACACAGGCTGCCAATCAAGGGTGACTGCCTGGCTCCACATGGGCAGGAGCTGACAGTCAGTGACTTCAAAAGCCACATGCGGCGCAGGGGTAGGGGCACTTTCTGCGGCAGCTGTTGGGGCTGTCACCTCTCCTTCCCCGCAGGTACCTGTGCTTTGGTGCTGCGCCACACGAGAGTTACTCCCAGGACTCTTGGAACCTCCTATGTCTACACCAGCGCCCTTAAACCCCCGACCCCCCAGCACGTTGACGGAGCGAGATGATAAAGGATGAGTAAGCAGGCTGCAGCCGATCTTGGTCAAAGAGCAGACCCTGGCACCGGCGGTGGAAAATGGGGGGTGGCTGGGGGAGGAAGCAGAACTGAAAGTGGAGTCGGGGAGCCTTCCAGGGAGCTGCGGCAGCCACCAGCCTTCCCAGGGCAGCTACTGTCACCTTCTCCTGCGGCCCTCAGAACCCCAGCCTCGCTGTCGCCTCCTTCCTCCCACTGCGGCCAGGCGCACATTTTCCTTAGACATTTACTTCTTGAAAACGACACAAAACGAGAGGTCTCTGGTTGGCAAACACAACAAAGCCTCGCCCTGAAGCATGGTCTTAAGTCCAGCGGTTCTGCTTTCTCACTTTTTCTTTTTTGGTACCGTGTCCACCCGGCATCCCACCAAAGATCACTTCGGGTCGGCAAACGGACGACTGACACTAAGTTTCAAATAAGTCAACCTCTTGGGGAAAAAAAATAACCGATACAAAACAAACTTTTGAATTACTTTAACAGTCTGGTTACAAGTGCCTGACCTTATTTTTTCCCGAGGAAAAATAGGACACTGAGACATCAGAAATTTATTTTCCCCTGCCTTCCCACTTTGGTCGCTGGCAGCATTTGGGGGCTCTTTCTAGATTTCTTCGTAGGAAACGCGCCCTCAGTAGCCAAACGTCCTATAGATCTCCGATTTCCTTTAAAATGCTGAACTTCGCAGATAGGAGAGAAAAAACAAACAAACCCGGTGCCGTTTCCTTTGTTAAAATCCCACGGACTTGATTTAATTTGGGGCGGAAAGGCGGCTTAGCAGCGAGCAAGACTGCGAGCCGCGCAAAGGCTGGGAGACAGGTGCGATTCTCAGCCCCCCCTCGGTGCCCTGCGGCCGTTCCGGCAGGGCAGCAGACCCCTCCGGCGCCACCCCGGGCCCGGCCTGAACCCAACTCCCCGTGCGTCCGCGGCCTCCCCAGACTCGTCCTCCCGCGCCCCGGACGCCCCGCGGGGCCCGGCCTCGCCGCCGCCTCCGCTCAAAATGGAGGTGGCGGCGGCGGGCGGCTGGTTACGAAACGCGCGGCCGCCACATGGCCGCGCCGGCCCCAAACTTGGCCTGGCCCGCCGAGTCCGGCGCCCAGGCGAGGCTGGGCCCGGGCGCTAGGAGGCCGCGCGGCGTCCGTCACTCACCCACAGACCGGTAGCCCAGGATCGCGATCTTCCGGGACTTGGACTGCGGCATCTTGGCGGCCTCCTCAGCCCCAGGCCAACCACATCAACCGCGGCGGCGGCGGCGCCTCCTGTGCTACGATCGGCGGCCGCGCCGGGGAAGAGCGGCATCCAGGGGCGGGGCGGGCGGGCGCGGCTGCCTCCGCTCCGAGCTCGCGCGCCCAACCGCCCGGAACCGCCGCGCGGCTCCACCCCCAAACACACCCACGTGACCGCCCGCCGCCGCCGGCCCCGCCCTCCCTCTCGCGGCCAGCGTCAGCACCGCCTTCCCCGCCGCGGCGGCCGCTCCCGCCCCCGAAACGCACGGGAGTGCGTCGGGCGACGTTTTACTTTAAAGGGGAAAAGAGGGGACGCCGAGAAGCTTCCGGAAAAGTCACGACTAAAACTCGCTGTGTCATGACCCACCCACCGCCTTCCGCCGCTTTTTAATTACGCCAGTTCTCCCAGAGCGCTGATTGGACCGCTCCCGCCCGCCCGCGCGATGACGCAAAATCTACTCCGTCTTCCATTGGGGGTGGCGAGGAGGCGGAGCCTAAGGGCGGGCTGCGCGTCCCAAAGCTAAAAATAAAATCCCGCTGCAACCGCGGGGTTGTGCGCCAGTGAGGTTTGAAGGCTGCGATTGTCGCAGGGCTGGGGTGCTGGGGGTAGGGCTGGGAGACGCTAGATTCTCAGTGATTGGTGAGAGCAGGGTGAGGGGCGGGGCAAGCTGCGGAAGGCGCGGTCATTGGCGAAGTGCGGAGAGGTGGGTGGAGTGGCTCCCCTTGAGCCCTTAAAAGGCTCGAGAGGCGAGGCGCGTGGTTACCCGCCGGCCTTTGGGTTTCCTGGGTTTTCCATTTTTAGCCACTTTGCTGTAATGGCGTTAGTAAGTCTGGGTTTGAGGATATAGCTGGTAATTAAACGCCATCTGCAGTGAAGAATAATGGGAAGAATGGAGTATGTGTTAACTCAAAACGTTTTGCATTTCACTCAGAAAGTGTGCGCCTCAACAGTTCTGCTCCCAACTCTGGGACACGCAGACCCCCGCACAACTTAGAGGTCAACATACCTTTAATTTTCGACACTAGGCGTGGCTAACTCAGTACAGAAACTTAAATACCAGCTGTTGTTGCCTGAGACCATTCCAGAACCGGGGATTTTAGTCCTCTGGACTGGAGCTGCGGTGTGGATTGACCTTTCCAGAAATTGCTGTTTCCCACAGAAGGCACACTGACAACCCCTTTTTCCTGGGGCCGGTAAAGAGCCGTTGGGGTGGCGCCAATATCGAAGGCAGGAAGGGACGTTGGCCTGGGAGGCCTTGGTCATGGGAAAGGAAGGCCTGAGACGTGGGAGATTTCCAACCAGGGAGCCTTCCATCATGGGAGACACTCTGCTCTTGGTGGTTGCTGAAAAAGCAGCCCGCCACGCCTACGAATGCTCTTGTCCTCGGGCTGTTGGACAGTGTTGACTGGCTGAGCAGTCGACTGGCCCTCCTGGCCCTTGGCCGAATTTTCCCAATGAGTACAGAGAAAGAACCCTGGAAACTGAATGACAGGGTTGGATTCCTGGGTATGAAGAATTAATTAGAGGAGAGGGTCCCCTCACCATACCTTGTTGAGTTAGAACGCTGGCATTAAGGCAGAACGCCATGTTGTTTCCAGAGACATGATTGGTTCAGTAATGACCATCATATCTCTCTTTTCCCTAAATCCTCACCTGCGGATATGTTTATTGATCTTAGAGAGGAAGGCGGAGGGGGGGGTCAGAGAGAGAGAATGAATCATTGATATGAGAAACATCGATCAGTTGCCACCTGTACATACTCACACGGGGATTGAACCTGCAACCTTGGTGTTCCAGGACAACCCTCCAACCAACTGAGTGACCCAGCCAGAGCACCAGGGCACCATCATCTCTTGAGTGAGAAGCTCATGCTACTACACCTGTCAATCAGCCATTGGTTCAATTAGCCATTGGTGAGTAAAGCAATTAATGGCAGTTATCTGTGAACTGTCCACTACTCCACTACTATTATGGGATCACTATTTCGGTGAGTTTTTTATTTTGAGGAAGAGGGGGAGGGAGAGAGAGGGAGAGAAACATTGATGTGTGAGAGATACACCCTGCCCAGAACCCAGGCATGTGCCCTGACTGGGAATCGAACTGGTGACCTTTCAGTTCACAGTCCAGCACTCAATCCACTGAGCCATACCAGCCAGGGCAACTTCCTGTGAGCTTTAACAAGTCCAGTGACATCTGATTTGTAGTTTCATTGGGTTAGACTAAGGAAAGAAGAAGAAAACCCACTGCTGTGCTTGTTTTTAGTAAGAGGACATTTGTGAAATTATTTTACCTTTTTACATGTGAGAGAGTGACCCTTGATGAGAGTAGACATGAAGGCACTTAGTTTTTAAAACCAGTGATGAAGGAAGACCGGAACGGAACTAGGCTCCTCTTAATCTCGGCACAAGCCAAATGAAGACTGCTCTGTTATGTGTCACAGAGGGTATTGTTCAAATCAAAGTGTGCAGGTTAGGGGACGTGCCAAGGTCATATCATGGTGTGGTTACCTTGTTGGAGCCGAGGGGACAGGGCCTGCTCTTGTGGGTGGGGTGTGGTTTTCTCAGCAAGGCCTTAGGAGCCTGCCCTCAGCATCCTAGCTTGAGCCTATCCATAGTCTAGCCTGAACCCTGAGGGGTGGAGACATGTGGAGTGCTCCCAGCAGAGGGAAGTGGAGTAAGCCGGCCCTAAGCCCATGGACATAAGCCACGCATGAGGGCAGAAGTCGGCTCAGCAAGGAGCGTTCAGGACAGGGCCTGTGCAGCGGTTGTGAACTGTTCTTGACTCTTAGGGTTTGAATGTCTCCTAATGGTTGAAGTACTGTCCTGCTCAGAACGGGATCTTACTTGAAAGCAGGGCTGTTGCAGAGGTAACTACTTATACTGGAAGAGACTGGGCCCTGATCCAGCAGGACTGGTGTCTTCAGAAGAAGAGAAGGGACTCAGGCACACAGACAGAGGGAAGACAAGAGGCAAGCTGTGTGATGACAGGCAGAGACTGGAGCGACGCTGCCACAAGCCAAGGATACCTGGGGCCAGCAGACGCTGGAGAGGGCAAGAAAGGATTCTCTTCCAGAGACTTCACGGGGAGCATGGCCTTGCTGGCCCCTTGACTTTGGACTTCTGGCCTCCAGAACTGAGACAATACATTTACGTTGTTTGAAGCCCTTAGTTTGTGGTGTTTTGATGCAGCAGCCTTAGAAAACTAATATATCAACTATAAAATCATCCACAAAGTTTCATTGAAAGTATAAATATAGATTCTGCCAGGCTGTGTGTGGATGACATTGGCCTTCACCCCAAGCCCCCAAACTAGGGTGCACCGGACAGGTGCTTTCACCAGCAAGGGGCTGGAGCAGAACATCTGTTCCTAAGAGCCTGTGTGACACACCTGGGAGATGCTCAGGAAGAGCCAGGTAGCTAATTCCTTGCAATAAAACAGGTGACGGCTTGAGCCCGTGAGGCTTGGATTGCATCTGGCCTTCAGATATGTCTCAGATGTGGCATTTAGTCACAGTGTTCTTAAGCCGCCGAAAGATATAATTACCATTTTAGGGACATACTCACTATTGGTCCCTCCTCCTGTGTGAAGAGTTGTCTTGGTGTTGGCGTTTCTCCCAGGGATGTGCAGAACTTCTATTTAAAAGCATTTTTATTTTAAAAGTAATGGAGCTTTGCTAGCATGTAGTGTGTGCACTGACCACGGCACCCTCACGGCCTGTACGACGGGCAGTGGCATGTCTTGACTGGTCCGAGAGGTACCCTGGGGGCCTTCCACAACAGCAAGGACTTGGCCGCATTGCCCTCGCTGTTTGGGGCTCAGGATATTCTCCTGTACTGCTTTTCACGTGCCTGTTTCTGAGGGGCTGTAGAATGTATTACCCAAGTTCTGCAAAATGAAATTCAATCTCACAAAAAGGTCACTGGTCTTAAAAGAGTCCTTCACAGGGACCATGAATTCATGAGGATAAAAATGCAGTATAAACATTTTATTTTATTTATTTTAAAGATTTTATTCATTTATTTCTAAAGAGAGAGGGGAAGGGAAGGAGAAAGAGAGGGAGAGAAACAGCGACGTGTGGTTGCCTCTTGCACGCCCCCTCCTGGGGACCTGGCCCACCACCCCGGCATGTGCCCTGACTGGGAATCGAACCAGCGACCCTTTGGTTCACAGACCAGTGCTCAATCCACTGAGCCACAGCAGCCAGGGCCAGTATAAGCATTTTATATCTGGGAAAAATGTGAGAGCCCCCACCTCTTCCTTGTGCAAGCTCTTGCCAGCCACATCAAAGGCACACACGATCATCTAATCTTATCTGACATGAGGACGACCAACAATTTTCACAAAAGAGTAAGAATTGGCCGGAGAAGCATTTATCACGTGGACTCATGCCCACTACCATTAGTATTAGACCTTGGTATTAGATGATGATATTGTAGGTATCCCTTAACAAATAGCAAGATATTAATAACTAAGCACCCAAAACACTAAGGAAGACCTTATAAATTTTTCTCTTCTTTGTGTGTGTAGAGAATTTCAAGCACATATAAAAGTTGAGAGATTAGTGCAGTGAGCCCGAGGCCCGTGACCTGCTTCAATATTTACGGAGTCATGGATTACCCTGTTTCATCTCTACCCTACCCACGTCCCCCACCCAATGACGGGTTGTCTTCAAGCAAATCCTAGCCATTATATCATTTCATTCATAAATATTTCAGTATTTTCTCTGAAAGATGATTCTTTTAAAAACGTAACACGCCATTTTTATATCATAAACAAAATCAAGGAAGGAATCCTTAATACCACCCAGCTATTCAAGTGTCTCCCTCTCTCTCTTTCTTTCTTATTTCTCACCCGAGGATATTTTTTTTTTATTATTGATTTTAGAGGGGGTTGGAGAGAGAGAGGGAGAGAAGCATCGATGTGAGACAGGAACATCAACTGGTTGCCTCCTGTATGTGTCCTGACCTGGGATTGAACCTGCAACCTTGGTATGTGCCGTGACCGGGAATCGAACCTGCGACCTTTTGGTGTAAGGACAACGTTCCAACCGACAGAGCCACACAGCCAGGGCCAACACTTCGTAATTTTCTTTCACCATTTGTTCAAATCAGGATCCAAATAGAGTCCATATGGTGCATTTGGTTTCTCTATTCCTTAAGTCTTTTATTTTCTAAAATAAACTTCATTATTTTTAGAACAGTTTTAGACGTACAGAAAAGTGGTGGAGATGGTATAGAGCATTCCCATACATCCTGCACCCAGCTTCCCCATTGTAACATATTAGTATGGTCCATTTGTTAGAATTCATTAACCAATACTGACACATTGTTACTAACTACAGCTCATACACTATTCAGAGTCCCTCAGTTGCCCCCTGCTGTCCTTTTTCTGTTCTCGGATCCTGTTGTCATCATGTTGTCATCCGTCTCCGCTCCTCTTGGACATAAAGGTTTCTCAGGGTTTTCTTGTTTTTGGTGACGCGGACAGTTTTGAGGAGCACTGGTCAGGAGTTTTGTAGGCTGCTCCTTGGCTGGGATTTGCTCAAAATTGTGCTTGGGTTTAGTGTAGGAGCCCGGGGCTTTGGGAGGAAGACCCAGCAAGAAAGTGCTGGTCTCGTCACATCACAGCAAGCGAACTTGTTACTGGCATGAGTTATCACTGTGGGGGTGGACCTTGGCCACCTGGCTCAGGGACAGTGTGTCAGTCTTCTCCTCCAGGAAGTGACTCTTTCTCCCTTTCTGTGCTGTCCCCTTCGGCAGGACGTCGCTGTGTACCACCCTCACAGACCCGAGAGCTCGGCTTTACTAGTTTCCGTCTGCCCGAGGAACTTCCTGTAGCATTTCTTGCTGTCTCTGGGCAACAAATTCACAACTGATTTATCTGAAAAGTGTCTTTATTTCTCCATTTTTTATTCTGAAGTAACTACAGAGTAGTGGGCACTTTCAAAAGTAGTTAAAGTACTCTTCTCTGGGTGGGGATGTCTTCCATGAACACAGCGCAGTATCAAAACCAAGGGACTGAAATTGGTGCGACTCTCAGGTCCTGTTCAGGTTGCACCAGTTTTACATGCGTGCATGTGTGTGTGTGTGTGTGTGTGTGTGTGTGTGTGTGTGTGTAAGAGTGTGTTTCAGTCCTTTAAAGGTTGTTCATTTTCTTCTGGCCTCTGCTTTTTTCCGGTGAGAAGTCAGCTCTGATGTTATTATTTCCTTTATGTGATACATCCCCTGCTCGGTCTGCCTTAAGGTTTCCTTTTTATATTTGGTGTTCAGAGTTGCCTGTGTTGTGTTTGTGAGTAGTCTGCTTTGCTTTTATGCTGTTTAAGGTTTACCGAGCTTCTTAGATTTGTGAGGTACTGGTTTTGATCCAGTTTGGAAAACTTCCCAGGCAATACTTTCTTAAGTATTTTTTTCTGCCCCATATTCTCTCTCCACTCCTTCAGGGAATCCAGTTTTACATATTAGACAGTTCGATTGTTTTCTACCAAAAAAAGCCTTTGTTTATTCTTTTCTCTGTTTTCCTCTTTCTAGTTTTAATGATTTAAAAAATTTTGGATAACAGATTTTTCAGGATTTCTATCTGCTTCTCTTTTACAATTTCCATCTCTCTCCTGAAATTCTCCTGTCTTTACCCAACATACCCATGTTTTCTGTAGGTTTTTAATGTGCTTATCATAGTTATTTTTAAATCTTTTTGGAGTAACTGTAACATCTGGATCATTCATAGGTCTGCTTTTATTGGATGACTTTTCTCTTGATTACAGGGCATATATTTTGGCGTCTTTCCACATCTAGTAATTTTTATTTTAGAGTGGACATTGTGAGTGTGTTATAAAAATTCCAGGTTATATATCTTCTGAAAACTGTTGAGCTTTGTTTTAATATTTGCAGGCAGCAAAAGGTGAGGACCAAAGTCCTTCTGTGCACATGGATGCAGTGAGTCCTCGCTCAGTGTCATCGATAGGTTCTTGGAAACTGTGACTTCAGGCAAACTGACATGTGATGAGCCCAAGTTTACCATCACTTACTGATATAAACAAGAGTTAAGTTCCAACGGAGTATTTCCGGTCACAAAAACATCACCCAAACAAACATGTTAAGACCCCAAACACTTCTAATATTAAGCATTAAGGTAAGTGCGAGCCTCACATACATTTAAGAAAGATGAATAAAAACATGATAATTGCAGTATTTACCCAATTTTTGGTGACTCAGTGAGTGATGGGGTTGTAGTGGCCACTCAGACGAGGTCAGTGGAGACACTCAAGTTCACCTCACCACACATCTTTGGGGTGTGGGGGGAAACCAGGGTCCCCAGGAAACCCCTCGCAGACATGAGAAAAATGTTCCAACTCCACACAGACAGTGGCCTTGGCCAGGGATCCAGTTTTTTCTCATCAGCTTTACAAGGAAATGTTATTTGAGGACCTGCTGTATCCGGTCGCTTCAGCACCATATGTTGAAACGATTCTCCTTTCTCCATGGATCTGCCTGTGCATGTTTGCCAAAATCCAGTTGCCCATGCAGGGGTGGCTCTGCTTCCAGATACTGGTCTGGTCCCTGGATGTATTTGTGTTTCTACATCCACATTATATACCGCCGTGATTACCGTGGCTTTCTAATCAATCTTGAAATCAGATAGTTTTATCCCTCCAAACTTGCTTTTCTTTCTCACAGCCCTGGCTGATCTACGTGCTCTACATGTTCATTCGAATGCTAGAATCTGCTTGTCTTTTTCCGCAAGAAAAGCCTGCTGGGATTTTGACTGGCACTGCCCACTCTCTTCTGGGCAGGGAGCTCCCTCTCAGATCCGTGCCGCTCTGGGCTCCTGACGCTGGGCCCACTGGCACCCCTCACAGGAGGGCAGCCCTCTCTGACCTCGGCGCTGCCTGGGGGCCCACGGGCACCCATGTCCCCTTCCCCAATAAGGAAGTGCCCTTTGTGGTGGGGGCAATACCTTTGCCCTCAGGGCCTGCCTTCAGCATGCCCTAGTGGAAGCCTATATTGCTTGGAGGAGGGGCTGCCTCTGAATTTGCAGACGACAGACACTGCATGTCCTGACTTTATCAAGGGACAGATCAGAGGACAAAGCTTCGTGTGACCAGAGCATCTCACCGGCCCCACCATCCTACTAAGCATCGTGACCTCCACCAACTACTCACCAACCACGTGGTGCCTGCCAGGTGCCAGAGACCTCCGAGGGTGCCTATGGAGATGAACAGGGGCATTGTTACCTTCCCGGAGGGGCTTAGGGGACCACCGAGTCCACGCGACCGCGCCCGCTCCTGGTGGAACAGACTGCGCATGCGTATACCCACCCCTCCAGGCCATTCCGCTGGGACGCCCCGGCTGCGGTTTCCTGGGCGCACGGTCACGCCAGGAAGCTGGCCTGCTGGCTCTGGCACCTCCCTCTCTCCGCCCTTCGCTGGCCAGGAAGTTGCCGGGCCTCGTGGGCAGTAGTTGGAGGTTCCCACTTGGTCTTGGGTGCGGAGTCCTGTGTCCAAAGCCGCACAGTGCTCAGCCTGGGGCCTGACTCCTCCCTGTGAGCTAGGCTGGGAGCCAGCGGTTTTGCACCTGGGGGAGATTAGGAGGCATTTCTCAGTAGGGCCAGGGTCACTGCAATGTGCGGTGGCCTCAGGCTTGTGGCGTGTGGCAGTGCTCAGCTGCGTTCTCAGACTCACTACGGTGACCACTGTCCTGTCTGCCGAAGGCCGGGGATCGCGGGGTGGGGGCAAGGTGTTAGGAGTTCCTGACATGGGCGAGTGGGCACAGCTGTGAGACGGTCCTCTAAGGGCTCTGGCCTCAAACGGAATCCATAATCGGGATGGCGATGCGGGTTTGGGGGTGGGGAGGAGACACCTGGAGTCGGAGCCGCGTTTCCGCGGGTTTTCAGATTCTGCTTTGCGGTCCTCATAGGCAGAGAGAGGTCAGCAGCACCTGGAGTGCAGTGCAGAGAGAACTGGGTGGCAGGTTTTCTCCTGTCCTTCCTGCAGGAAGCAAGCCCAGTATGCCTTGAGAGCGGAGTGGAGACGATGCCATGCCCTTGCGGAGGCCGGCAGCCGACGGCCAGTCTTCAACACCCTGCGTTAAGAAATAGGCCGGGCCCTCTTGGGCGAGATGCTTTGAAGGGAATTGCCAAAGGTCAGATGGACTGTGCTGTTTGTGGGTGAACGTGTCAATTGTCGCTTTTCTCAGAAAATCTGCCTGCTGAGTTTTCCTCCAAAGACAAGTGGAGTCAGTTAGAAAGTAACAAATGTTAACTGGAAATACACCCTTAACAGTTCTAATTGTTTAGGGCAGGTTGCTAAGTGCAACATTGCTGATACCCCGGGCTGGATACTGTCTGCCCGGGGACCGCTCTGTGCCAAGTACGTTGTTTTGCAACCTCTGGGGCCTCCACCCACCAAGATGCCAGCAGCACATTTCCCTTCTCCCCGCCCCCATGGGTGACAACTGTCCCCTATGGTCAGATGTCCCCTGGTTAAGCAGCAGTTGTTTAAGAGGACTGCTCATGCAAATGTGTCTCTGAGAAAAATGTTCTGAGAAATGAGATTAGTTCAATAAATGTTTTCCCTAAGAGAGGTGCTTACAGCACAGAACGGATGCCCTCCACTGCTGGGGCAGGTGGTGTTTCTGAAACGCTCTTGGGTGTCGGTCATCACTCATATTTGTTCACAGCAGTCCTTTGAGATGTCAGCAGCCCCTCCTTGGTGCGAGGGCCACCAGAGGCCCCACTGGGGGCCCCACGGGTGCCAAGCAAGCCCACTGGCCACGGGTCCGGGTGGGCATCACGATAAGGGCATGCAAACACCTGAGGCTTATCCAGGGTTCCCAAGCGGTGGGCTTTTCTCTCGAACCGTTTCCAGGGGTGTCCAACCTGTAGCCCAGAGTGGCTATGAATGCAGCCCAACACAAAACTGTAAATTTACTTAAAATGTTATGAGACTTTTTTTTAAATTGGTGTTTGTGTATTTAACATGTGGCCCAGAGAAGCCCAGGGTTAGACACCCTGGTTAGGCCTTTTCCCTTAGAAACCCTTCACTGGGACTTCTTCACTGGCCACGTGCTTCGTTCCCAGAAGGGCGCCGAGCAGTGGCACACTGACCACTCGGGGGACAGATGGGAACTCAGACGGCCACAGAGGACAAGGAGCCTTTGTTAGTGGCAGTCTAAGGACCAGATGAAGCAACACGTACAGGTCTGCTCCAAACCCTGGTATGCGTGACAGGCCCACACGACTCCGAGCCCTTCAGGGGTCCTCTCAGGGAGGGTCAGAGGCATGCGGGATGTGCGTGCGGGCTGGCGCCCTGTGGGGAGGGAAAATGAGGACACGTTTCTCTGTAAGTGGTCCCTGACTCTTTCGGAAGCAGCGGATACGCAGCCTGTCCCTGTGCCCTGTCCCCTGGGCACACTTGTGTCGCTTCACAGACAAGGGGCCGGTCGAGAAGATGCTTTGAGTTTCGAAGCTGCATGGTTTCAGCAGCTTTGTAACTGTCCCTTCTCCCAAGTAGTCCACCGGCCCAAGTCCCAACCACTGCCATTTCTATGGGGACCGCATGCACTCGTATCTGGCCGACTAGGAATGGAGAAAGCTGACCTCCAAGCACAGGAAATTCTGCATGTGTTCTACTTAATAACGGAGAGATGCTGTTGAGGGGTCAAATCATGAAGGTCCTCCCAAGCGCTCCATGATGGACAAAGGATACGAGAATTCACGTTCTCCTTTTCCTGGGGAGGAATGTCTTAAGTGGGGAACAGCATATGGAATTTTAATGAATGTATGATGAAACACACGGTATTTTAAAGAACTTCTTTCACAAAATGGTAGATAGTAAGATTTATTTTAATTTTTCAATCTGAAAAAAAAAAGAAAAAACAAACCCCCAAACAACAACAAAAAAAACCCAAGAACAAACTATACTCGTATGTACAGTGCGAACACGTTCGGAGCACTCACACTGGGAAACGCTGTGTTTTTCTCCACTCCCATGACAATACGGTCTTTGCCACAATCAGATTTACAGAAACAACGGCGTCGGCGCTCACCCAGACAGCGTGATGGCGTGTTTCAACGCACAAGGAAAAACAGACGCCCTCCTGGCACGTGGGGTCCTCGGAACCGCCGCCTGCTTCTGGGCCGGCGGAGCGGGTTTGCACACACGCTTCCGGAACGCCAGCGTTTCAAACCCGGCGCCTGTTTGAGAAGTCACACATCCTCTCCAGACCCAGGCTTAAATGACGAGCAATTTGCCATTCGGAAAGAAGCCCTGATGGTTTATCCACGGGATGCTCGCCCAGCAAAAGACGCGTACAAAAATTGCATGAAAGGAAAAATAAATAAAGCTCTTGTGAAGCAGCCTTGTTTACGCTACAGCCCAGAACACTCAAACATAAAACGGTCCTTAAAGTTTCAGAGTCATTGTTTATGCTCAGATTACAAGTGCTTGACAAATCTAACGAAAAAGAAACTGATTTGGTGAAGGTTCAAAGACTCGCACGCCAGCCGTGTCATTTCGCACACGCGCACGCTGTCCCCAGCAGGAGGGGGGGACATGTCGCTGTCCTGACATAAGGCACTAGGTCTGAATATGCCACACGCTCGCCTTATGTCACGTTACCTGTCCCCATACCAGTGGATTCTCGGAAAAGAAAAGTAATAAACATTTCAGGACACAGCGCGCTTTAATTAGACGTACAGCATCTGAAATCTTTCAGACAAAGAGGCCTGACTCTTCGAACACACACCATCTTTTTTTTTTTTTTTTTTTACGCTTAGTTTCAACATCACTGGAAAGAATACCCATCACTAAACCCTGATACACGTTCTTGGCCGTTTTCCTCACTTCTATGGTGGTCAGTGTGGGTGAGGCAAAGCGTGACCCAGAGTCTTCGTTCAAGTCCTATAAGGGCGTCTCCAGTCCTGGCGGTCATTCGGTGTCTGGCTCCTTTTGTTTGGCACCTGTCAGAAGAGAGAAAGTTTCAAAGTGACGTCAGAATTCATGGCAGCTGTGCGTGAACTCCCCGCCAGAGGCAGGGTCCTCCACCCCAGAAGGGGGCGGCTCTCTGCGCACCGGGCAGGCCCTCGGTAGGATGCAGGGGACAAGAGGAGACTGAGCAGGTGGGCTCCAGGCTCCCCAGCCCCACCCACCAGTCCCCCAGCCTGGTTTTAATCGGTTACATATCATGATTCTAAATATGCGTGGCTGAATTCGGGAGAGGGCTCTGCTGCTGAAGAACTTTAATAAGAGAAGTGTGCGTTATGTGTTAGTGAAGATGCAGAGTACTTCCGCTGTGCACGCACAAGGGTCAAAAAAACGCTTGACGTGTGTGTAAGAACCGCACAGAGTACCAACTCAATGCGGCCGGTGCTTCAGAATGGGGCGGCAGAGAGAGTGACCGTTTCTCTCATCACGGCAGCCCCCCTCCCCATTTTCTCATCGGACCCTCGACCTTTGAAAGGGATTAACAGTCTTTGAAAAAGGGGCTAAAAACCCACAGCCGCTGCCCTCAGACTGCTTGCTTACTCGCTGGTGGTACGTGTGGCTACTTAGGTGCATCTGGAGAGTCCGAGTTAAGCTTGGCCACGGACGCCTGTCAAAAACTTTCTGAAAGAGAAACTATCACACTGGATCGGTGTCCTTCACGGGGAACAGTGTGCACCACCTGGTGCACGGCATAACTCCGGGGCATCACAGCAGATGCTTTAAAGTGCATCCTGATTACTCCACAGACACCCACCCAGCAGTGCCTGTCCCGAATCTGGTGCCTTATCGCTCACGAACAGCTTCCTTTCACGTGCACTTTTGGTTTCAACTCCAGTGTCTCTGAAGGGACAGAGGGCCGGGTCGGCCTGCTTGTTCTCTACTTGAAGGAACGGAGGCCCCACGAGGAGCGCAGCTTGCCCACGCTCACGCAGCTCCTAGGGGACACATGGGCCGGGCTCACTGGCTGGCTGCGTGTGAGCATCAGAATGGGCCGCTGACGTTGTCTCAGCAGTCCTGCATCCCGGGAGGCCTGCTCCCAGGGTTCGCTTGGGCCCAGTTATCAGGAACACAGAGTGATTTCCTAAGCACACAGAGTTACACGCACTACCAAGGGTTCTAGTTCGGCTACCCCGATCTTCCTAACATCACCTCTGTGGTACCAGACATTTCCCGTTCCAGCTGCACAGCAGCTCCCTCCCTGCAGAGGAGCCCTTGACGACTGAGAATTTTTTAAATACCAAGTCTGGACGGAAATTGAAACTTGTCCAGCTCAGTGTTCTTGTGGTTTGCGACACGAAGGCCGAGGGAAGATAAAGACCTTGACTTGTTTGCTCTGAGTTTGGGGCACACAAAGTATCTCAGCCGCAGTGAGGGACATGTGACACCTCACTCCACTGGGACAACAGGGTGCCTTGGCCCAGGGCCAGCCTGGAAAGGGGCGTCTTTTCCTGAAGGTGTCTGGTTCTGCCCAGGGAGGAGGCCTCTTCCTGACGTGCAGGAAGGGGCTGTTCAGGTGTCTATAAATGCCGCCCCTCTCTGGGCGGGGCCTGCCCCTCAGGTGGACGCCATCTGGGAGGGCCACCCACTGTCCTTACCGCGGTGTGTTTGGGGTGCGCGCTTGCAGCATTCCCCTGGACGAACGGAACACCGCCCATTCTTCCGCTCACGGATACCCGGATCACCTCCAGTTTTACGTTAGGATGTGATGCTACCAACAATCTCATGTTTACTTAGTCCTTTCAGCAGCATTTCATGATTATAGAGATTAACATGCGTTTTTCTCTACGATCTGAAATTTTAAAGTGCCCGCGCCAGGCCCCGTGTGATGTGGGCGAGGCCCTCAGTGGGCCCTTCTGACGAGGCCCAGGTGTGGCTTAGTGCGGGCCGCAGGTCCCTGATCTACTGCGGTCACAGTCCTAGTGCTCCCTCTTGGTGGCGGTGGAGAGTCCTGCAGGGTGGGTGTTTTTAGGTGACAGGTCAACTGTGAAAACCAGTCTTAGCTAGTTTGATTTCTCAACAGAAGAAAAATCAACACTGTAGTACGTACACTGTGATGTTTAACTTTGAAGAGTTCAAAGTGCACATGAGTTAGCCTCCCCTCTTGGCCTTGGCCTTGGTCTGTGTGGCCAATGTACTGGGGGCTGGGGGGGGAGGAAAAAGAAGAAGGAGGGTGCTGCTGGTTCTAGGACCCCTTCAGCCCACCCCACACAGGAGGAACACCAACCCTTCTCTCCTGAGGCCCCTCCTTCCCTCCCCTCGCTCCCTGGCTGCGACCCCAGGGCGGGCTCAGAGTGAATCTGGCAAAAATGAGCTTAGTCCTCCATGCTGTGTGGTAGTTCATGTAATTTCCACACACTATTCATGGAAAAAATTGTGTTCAGTTCTTTTGTTTTATATATTCAAAACACCAGGAAGCTTGTTTTCTTTCTGAGGTGTAGACAGAGGTTTCAACAGTTAAAGCCCAAAGACTTTCCCTCCTTGTTTTCCAGTTAGTGGCCCTAAAACCAAAACAAAACGGAAGAGGTCTTAGCTTTTGAATGGAAAACGTGATGATGAACTTGGCAGTGAATCCTTGACTATTCGGGCATGGCTGGGCAGAGATAGGCTAAGTCAGAATGCTTTCTATAAACTTTTCTCTCTCACCCAAGTAGAAGAATAAAACCTCACAACCACAGAGAAAGTGACAATGGTTTACAGAGGAAGGCACAGAGGCCACCCTGTAGGGGGACCAAGAGCGGTGTGCTGTGCCTGCTCCTCTGGCTCAGTAGGTGAAGGTCAGAAACTGGCCTCGGTACCTGGCGGGGTGAGGATCAGGGCCTGCAGAATATCCGACAGGGAAATAATACCCACGATACTATCAGATTCATTCACTACCACCAGCCGATGCACCTGCAAACGAGAGAAAAGTAGACCACGTGAGCAAGCTGGAATACAAAGCTTTAAAATGGAAAATAGAAAAAAACTGTCTTTCATGTGCTTTACAATGACTGCACCCCACAAATGACAGAAAGTCACAGTAAGAACCACGTGAAGGTCTTTGGTGCTAATGTTCAAATGCAATGCTGATTGGCTTGACTACTTTAAAAAAAAAAAAGGTTTATTTATTTTTGAGAGAGGGGGAGGAGGGAAGAAAGACGGGGGGCGGTGGCGCAGAGAGAGAGAGAGAGAGAGAGAGAGAGAGAGAGAGAGATTGATTGGTTGCCCCTCATACACGTTCTGGCAAGGGCCCAAACCTGCAACCCAGGCATGTGCCCGGAGCGGGAATCGAACCCGCGACCTTTCATTCTGTGGGACCACACCCAACCTACTGAGCCCCACCAGGCAGGGCCTTTCTTTCAGCACTTCATGGATGTCCTGCCGTTCCCTTCTGGTGTGTAAAGTTGCTGCTGAAAACGGCTCACACACAGCCTCACGGGTTTCCTTTGCCTGTAACTAGTTGTTCTCCTCTCGCTGCCTAAACATTGTCTCGTCATCTCTCACTGCTCCCGGTCTGATTGCATGACTTGGTGTGGCTCTCTCTGTGCTTCCCTGACTGGGACGTCTGTGTCCTTTGCCAGGTTAGGAAAGTTTTCAGCCATTATTTCTTCAAATAAAGTTTCGGTTCCTTTCTCTTTCTTCTTCTTCCGGGATCCCTATAACGTGAATGCCTTTGTGCTTGATGTTTCCCCGAGCTTCCTTACATTACCCTCATTTTTAAAACTTTCTTCTTTTCTGCCGTTCTGGATGGTTGACTTCCACTAGTCTGTCTCCCCAGCCCCTCATCCATTCTTTTGTGGTAGCTAATCTGTTGTTGAGTCCTTCCTTCCAGAGTATTTTCATTTTAGTTATTGTATTCTTCAGCTCTGCTTAGTTCTTTATTATGCTAATTCCTTGCTGCAGGTCTTCTGTTCCACCCTCAAGTTCGGCGAGCACCCTTATGGCCGTCTCTTCATCGGAGAAGTGACGTATCTCCATTTCCTGAGGTTATTTTCCCCTCTGGAGATTTTTCTTCTGACCTCATTTGAGACAGTCTTCTCTCTTTTCATTTTGTTTGACTTTCTATGTTTGCTTGTATGAACTAGATAGACAAAATAGCGCTCTTTCTCAGCCTTCAAAAAGCAGCCGTGACCTCTGGGTAGGCTGTGTGCCAGGTGGTTCTGGCAGGCTGGTTGGAACGAGGCAGGCACTTCCGGTACCTAGAGCCAGGCCTGCCAGTCCAGAGTGGCTCTGGGCAGGGGGGGCCAGGTGCATGTGGGGGTGCCCTGTTGATGCTGCTTGCTCCCTTTTCGGGGGGCTGAAATGGGCTCTGGGCGGGTGTCTGAGAATGCGCTGTGGTGGCCTTACAGGTGGGCCAGAGCGCCTGGATATCGAGGTGCATGGGGATGTGAAGAGTGGTGCTCACGGGCTCTCGGACCCCAGAGAGCGACTGCAGTTTCCCAGTCTTCTCTCTTCTCTGCCTCACTCTTGTCTTGTTTAGAAGCAGTTCTGTTCACGAGGTCCGTCCGGAAAAAGTCCAGCCACTGTTAATATAATGAGAACAGTCTGCACAACATCGATGTGATCTGGAGGCCGAGAAGGGTGGACTGCAATGCACATGCGTGAACAGTGATGACTTCACTGTACGTCAGTGGGGGCGGTAGATGTCATTGAGTGAGCGTGTGCCCTGTGTGGCTGTCACATTCAAGATGATTGACCAGTAGATCAACGAATCTGCATCAAATTTTGCGGTAAGCTTGAAAATTCCTCCACAGAAACTATTCAGATAATTCAGAAGGCCGCAGCCATGGGCAACTGATGATTGGCAGCCTCATCATGACAACGTGCCTGCTCATGCATCACGTCTCCTGCAGAATTTTGTGGTGAAACATCAAATCACTCAGGTGACTCAGCCCTGCTACAGCCCAGATTTGGTGCCCTGTGACTTCTGGATTTTCCCCAAACTAAGATCACCTTTGAAAAGGAAGGGATTTCAGACGGTCAATGAGATTCAGGAAAATACAATGGGGCAGCTGATGGTGATTGGGAGAACTGTGTGAAGTTCCAAGGTGCCTCCTTTGAAGGGGACTGGGGCGTCATTGTCCTATGTACAACGTTTCTTGTATCTCCTTCAATAAATGTTTCTATTTTTCACAGCACCTGGCTGGATACTTTCTGGACAGACCTGCTGTGTACTCGGAGGTGTACATTTGAGTGTGCTTGTGGGAGGGGGTGAGTTCAGGGTCCTCCTAGGTGCCACCACCTTGGCTCTGTCTGTAGTTTGTCCGCAGTGACATTTTTGGTGATGCTTTTGATGTCCTAACTTGCTTCAGGTTAAAAAAAAAATCACTGTCATCTTTCTCACGCTAATCAACATGTATTTATTTCTTGTATAAGTTTCTCTAAAAAACTTGAGTTCTTCAATAATCCCGTGACTACACAATTACTTAACAATTATAACTATAAATTAAAATAATGGTTTACATCTAGGACAGAGCTCTATATTTTGTTAACGTTAACTATCTTTTGAGCTACTTAAGGTCAAGGGCAAACCGTCTCACCTGGAGAATGAATTCCACTAGACAGAAATGACCACTAAAAGCATTTTCTTGTCTTCTGTTCTTAGTCTGAACTTTACAAATGTCCCTTCTCTGAGATACCTAAAAGCCAGGGTGACACTTAGGTCATACAAATAAATTGAATTGTTGCTGATATTGCACGCCCTTCTCCTATCAAACTACTCAATATGTCGAAGCTAAAAACCTGTCTTTGCCCCTCGCCGAGAAGTCACCTGGTGAAAGGGACTATTTTAATGAGGAAAAAAGCCAGGATGGTTGACTTTCGAAACTGATTAATTACATCTTTACTTTCCCCGATGACTTGCTTTGTATTTTAATGAAGCTTCTGAGGCTCACCAGATGAACTTCAAAGACCAGCCAGCTGGTTTTCTCTTCTGCCCAACAGTGACACCTGCCCACGCCAGAGCGCTTAGGGACAGAGGAGCTTTGGCACAACCAGGACGCAGCCACCCGGAGGCAGACAGTTAATGCGGGCATGTAAGTCCTTTAGCCGCTTGCCCACGTGTGTGGGTGTGTGTGACCGCAGAGTCGCACTGCTGTGCGGCAGCTGGCTTTTCTCCCGGCAGGACACGGCTCGTGTCTGTGCACAGCACAAACATTCTCCCACAACACGATTTTTAATCATTATAAAGGATGCCCCCATCTGGATGTCCACTCTGCTTATGAGTAGGAAGGATCCCTGATCTATTTCTGCTAAAAATCTTCAAAAGGCACAAAATTCTAAGGACCTTCATAAAATTACACATTCCTAAGTCAATGAAACTCCTTCGCAAAACAAGCAGTGATGGACGCTACATTCAGGTCGGAAAAGGAAAGACTTCCTATTGAGACTCCAGGGAAACACGTCAGTAACCACAGCAGGTGAAGCTGGGGCACCACCTCTGGGGAGGCCGGAGCAGGGCAGGGCTTGTCAACATGTAGAGGAAACGGGGCTGGGTGCGCTCTCTAATGACGGCTCCCGAGACGGAGCCCCACGCCCTCCTTCACCTGAAACGTTCAGAAAGCAAGTCAGTTGTCCGTTATTAGCCTAAGGAACAACCAGGCACTTTTCTTCTTGGGCTGTGTGCATGCATTCAGAATAAGCATCCAAACACGCTGATCCTCATGGATTGATTTTGCCTAATCAGGCCTTGGTCCCAGAAGGAACACGGCTGCGTCCTTCAGCCCTAAAGAGGGATGGACAGGGTATTGCTCTCCCTGTCTAACAAGAAAGGAACAAATAATGATGTAGGGATGAGTATGCCGAATTAGGTGTGCTATGACGTGATCTCGCTCATCTTCGACTGAGTGTGTTACGCAAAGCACACCGGCAAGTCTGTGGGCAGGAAGGGCAGCGGGGCACAAGAGCGGAGGGTCAGGAGACGAGGTCACTAGACACGTACAATTTACCTGGATCAGGAGACGAAGGTTCTTGTAGGAAGAGAGAAATTAGTTAAAAAAAAATCAGAGTACCTTTTATCATTTACTTTGTTAAAACCACGTAACTGCGCATTTTTAGCTTTTAGTTCATAAATACCCTAAGGGAACTTAAAGCTCTTGGGACACTTCAGTTTCCTCAAGAATGTATTTTTTAAACCATGGGAGGACGGCCCTGGCTGGTGTGGCTCAGTGGATGGAGTACCAGCCTGCGAACCAAAGGGTTGCCAGTTTGATTCCCAGTCAGGGCACATGCCTGGGTTGCGGGCCGGGTCTCCACTTGGAGGCGTGAGAGAGGCAACCACTCATTGATGTTTCTCTCCCTCTCTTCTTCTCTCTCTAAAAATAAATAAATAAAATCTTAAAAAAAAAATAAACCATGGGAGTATCTGACCAGTTTACCTAATTCCAGTATGGATATCAGGACTTAAAAATTCCATTCAGTGAACATTTAGAGAAGACCTACTATGTGCCAGTAACATGCTAGGTTCTGGCACTGGGAGGCAACGGCATCATCCCAATGAACTTGATGGCAGCCCCACAGGCCGGTCCTGAGATTCACAACCCCACGGCACCATTCAGTGGTCGGGGCTTGTGTGGCTCGGGGGACGGAGGTCGGGGCGGGTGGCGGGGGGAGGAAGGAACCTGGAACAGCCATCTCACCTCCGCTCGCACTATCCTGTCCACGATGGTCTCCAGTATTTCCAGCTTATTGCACTTGACGACGCCCTCAAAATACTGGGAGCGGTGCTGAAGCGCCTGGGTCACCGTGATGTCTAGGTTGTTGTATGTTTTTTCAGCAGCAAGGTTCTGTAATGAAGCAACAGGCGGGATTACACACTTTCACTCAGGGTCACACCAATGACCCAAACGAGTAAGTGTAAAGCAACCCGACTGTAAACCCGTGAATGTTGACTCAGTGCCCACACACAGAGCTTGGAAGATGCCGTCTGCGCTACCATCCTCTTCATAGTGATCTTTAAGGCTCACGAGGTGCACTTTCATCATGGAGCCTTGCTGCTAACTTGACTGCCTATCCCTGTGAAGATCCCCGCCGCTGTCCTCATCCTGCACGGCTCCCTGCCTGCAGAAGGAGTCTATCGAGAGGTGGACTAACCTTGGGTGGGAAGCACCACGGGGCTGGGGAGCCTGCGCTGAGAGCCCCCTGGGGTTCTGATTAATCTGAGCAGATTCCGCTCAATCAAATTCCAATGAGCATATACATATATATTTTTTGGTGACTATTCTGTTAAGCAGAACAGGATGAAACAGAAGGCTTTGAGACAGCTGAATGGGGCTGCCGAAGTTTCAGTTCCCTTTCCCAGAGGTAACGGCAGATTCAGGAAGTGTGTTTAAAATGAACGAGGAGAAAAAGCATCGTGGGGAAAGATGCAGCACCCAAGTCAACCCAGCAAACTTAAACCAGGGATTCACATGGGACTTTACGTAGCTAATCCATTTGCTGTGTTCCTTAGGACAGCTGTCCCCAGTCATCAAACAATGACTACAAGTTCAGGTGCATCAAGTTCATGCACACTGAGCATGTGCCTGCTGGGGGAATACATAACGTCCCCGCAGAGAAAATGACCATTTCAGGTGCGCACGCATGCTGCAGTGATGGGCAAACTCTACGTGTACGGAAGAGACGGAAGAATTATAAAATGGTACTAACACAGTACGCATTGCTGAACTGGTGAATATTAGAAGTGCAATTACTAGGGGGGTCTATGGAATTCTCTCAATAAGATCTCCACACTCAAAAAAGCTAGAAATCAGTAAATTATAGAAAACCACACAACGGATTAGTCAATGTGTTCTAAACACATTCTAGATGGCAGACGTAACAAAATTGAAAATACTTACAATTACATCAAATTTGGAATAAATATCCACAACTTTTCCTAAAAATGGAAATATACGTTAGCAGAATGTCTTGGGAACACAAAGTAACATTTAAAATCAGCTGTGCCTAGGCACTGATTAAGGATTCCCTATTGCTAAACAAAATAAGCAGGTCTATTTTTAAATGAACATGAGATCCTATCTTCATGAACACAGGGAACACCAGTCAGTTTGCAATTCCGACTCTCCCGAGTGCCCCTTGGCGCTGAATTTGTCCCCCTGATCTAAATGTTCACTGCCTCCGCTTAGCACCTAGGCTGAGGCCAGGGTGTCCAGCCTGCATGTGGCCCAGGGTGGCTGTGGACCTGGCCCAACGCACAATCGTGAATTTACTTAAAACACGATGAGATGATTTTGTGATCATGAGTCACACTGTATTGAATGCGCCGCCCAAGACAACTCTTCTTCTGCCAGGGCGGCCCAGAGACGCCAAAAGGCTGCCCGCCCCAGGTGCCTGGGCCGTCTGACGGTAACCTGTCTCTGTTCAAGGCCAAGCACAGACCTGACTCGTCCACAACGGGCAAGGCGGACACACGTCTCTCCACGAACACGCTCAGCGCCTTGATGATGGGTGTGTCCGGGTGGATGAAGGCGATGTTGTGGTACGTCCCGATGCCCAGCGCGTCCAGGTTCTGCTTCATGAAGGCCGGCTTTGGCATGTCGGACATCTGCACGGAGGGCAAGGACACAGGCTCTAGAGGCTCAGCAGGCCCCTTGGGCGTCCGCATGTCCACACGAATGAGAAACTAGTGCGACACATTCCAGTGAGTCTTTCCTAGCTTTCTCCCTGGGGGTCTGAATGAATAGGGAAATGCCAGAACTGCTTTTTGTTCCAACCACTGCACAGGTCTGTCGTGTTTAACTACGTAGTGAAATATCACAAAGCACTGACGCTGTAGCATTTTCCCCCTTCTCTCCACCCCGTGGAAAAGGGGACGGAAGGGAACAACAGCTCTTTTTCGAAACTAAAACCCAGAGGCCACCGAGAACCCTTCACTCTTAAGCATTCACGTGAAATCCGCGGTCCTGCGGTCCTCACTGGGTCACACATGGAGAACCCGCACGTTTCCAAACCCGCGTGCTGGACGGTGGCTCCCTGAGCACCTAAGCTTGTCTTCATACCAACCCACCTCCATCCACACCCTGAACTCTGCTTTGGAGGGATCCAATTTTTGTCTACTAGGAATAAAGGACAAGCCAAGCGAACAGAATTAAAAGAACCTTTAAAAGTTAACTGTTTTGTTTTGTTTTGTTTTTTCCCACAGCTGTTTTAAAGGAGGAGGGAGAAGGCAGAGGAGAGGAGTCTAGGATCACGTTTGACTAAAAACAAAACGAGGTCTATGGTTTCGAAAATCCACCTTTTAGAAAGGGTACAGCTGATTCCATCCTCCTGGTGTACCTTATAATTATCAGGAAAAGATGAACAATTAGAAGAAACAAAATGTTCAAGTCAAAGAGTTCACCAATATTCAAATCATGAGACTCCTAGAAATTTAGAGAAAAAAAAGAAAGACCTATTAGGTCACCTAGCCCACGGCAGGACCACCCCTGCTCCATCCTGCACGCTGAGGCTGCCTGTCCGCTGTCTCCAAGGGGAACGCTCCTCTTTCTCAGAAAGTGAGGCCACAACTCGGTACAAACCAGGTTCTGAAACCTCTTTAAAGCTCTGTCTTGTGATCTGAAGACCTCTGGCTCTCCGGCTACTCTAACAGAATGACGCTGATTACCATATTGGCCCAAATACAAGGCGGTCCTGGCAGGGTGACCGCCTCGACTTTTCCTAGGGGAGACGGACACAAAAGGCCAGTCTCACCGGTTGCCCCTTTCCTGCGGCAGCAGAGCCTTTTGGGGGCGGGGCGGGCTAGAACCTGGCCACTGCGTGTCTGGAGACCGGGGGAGCCAGGTGCCCGTGTACACAGGGCGGGGGGCGGGGGTGCTGGGACAGGCTGCTGGTCACACTGCCCGTGGGGACCGCGGCAGTGACTCAGCCTCACTCAGTTTTGTCCCTTGTGAAATGGGAGTAACAAAAACACCTGAGAGGGCGGTGGCGAGGCTCAAACTGATCACGTGAAGTGCTCAGGCCAGTGTCTGACTTACCGTAAATGTTCCTTTAAAATACTTTCTCTGGGGGCTACATGGGTAAGATCGTGGGCCTTTCATGGCTGTCCGGGCGCTGTCACGGCTCAGACCCAAGGCAGCTGTTTCCAGCCCACGTGACGTCCAGTCTGACCCACAGCATCCACATGTCCCTAATTCCCCTTCCAGGGCTGTCTTTCTACCGCACCTCATGCTTTTTTAATAAATGACCCTTCCCACTACCTTCTGTATCATTAATTTTAAAGTGAAGAGTGCCATTTTCCCACGTAAACTATTATAATACGAGACTGGCACGCTAGGCAGGAGCCTCTCCCGGTCACTGAGCCCTCTGAGCCTGACCCAGCAGTGGTGGGGGGCATTCTGGGAGCGGGGCCTGGCCCTTCCTTCCCCCCACCAGAGGGCCATGCCATCGCCTTATCTGTAGTTGTGGGGAGGCAAATGGGAGAGCTAATCGGATGCACTTTTTAATGTCTGTTAACCCCTTTTAAAAAAACGAGTCTTCCAATGGTCTCTTTGGCACCGTGAAATGCGGCCACCCTCTGTTCTAGCTGACCTTACAAGGAAGAAAGTCAAGTTCGGTGGCTGTCATTAAGAGGGAAAACTTGGACGCGCTGGTCCCTCTGTGCCTCAGTGAAACCTGCCAACCAAACGGGGTCTAAGTTTCGCATGCTTACGAAGCTGCCTCGTTCCAAATGCGGTGGGGAAACCCTGCAGGTGACACAGCCCTCATTTGGACCAACATGGTACTCTCCTGCCAAAACTGTATTTGCTTTGGGTTTTCCTCTCGCTGCTGCCGTTAATAACAGGAAGCTCATTCTGGGGATAGCGCTCGGCGAACGTGCATTCCCAAAACCACGACGCCAATAAAGCGCCCTAAGACAATCCGCGGTAAGTAACTGGCTGCATCCACATTGTGGAGCGGTCCCCTCATTAGGCTGACCGGCAGACTGCTTTCTTCCCCTCCTCTTTCAGGTGGTCAAATGTTCTCACGGAGACAGAGGGTTCCAAGCGGTTCTGCTATTTTGCCACTTGCCCTGAAAAAGGTGACGGCTTTTTCACTGGGATCACCTTGGAGAATGCACCGTTCAGACACAGTCAGAAGCCGAGAAACCGAAGTGAGAAGCAGAGGCCTCAAACCTGACGGCGACTTCTGCTGAGGGCAGTGGGGGGCCCACGCACCGGAAGCGGGTCAGCTCGGGGAGCGGCGGCGCCCCTGGAAGCGCCGCAGACTACTTACGAAGAGCTGGAGGAACTTGAGGATTCTTTTGTGGGTGAGAATGTAAAGTGCGTTCCCGCTGACGGGGTCAATCACCGGCAGCCTGTGGATTCTGTTTTTGATCAGCGAGCGCACGGCGTCGAAGAGGCTGCGGGAAGAGCCGTGACAGCGGTCAGGAGGGTTTCGGGAGAAATGGGAGGGACGCCGGGCCACCCCAGCTTCCAAAGCGCGTCTCAGCGCTCTCACGTTGAGGTCACGGGGCGCTGACCGGCTTAAATGGTGTTTTGGAAAAGTTTTAAATGGGAGGTCACGGTAAATATTTTGGTTATCCCCCCCCCCCCCACAGTCTGCATTAATTAAATCTCCAACACGGCTGTGAGCTACTCATCTCTAGCCGTCATTTAGCAGGCCTGTTTATTGCTTTCATTGGAGAGAGGACAGGTGCCGAGCCCCAGGAACACTAATGGACACTGCGAGCGGCAGCAGCGTTTGGGGCCAGTAGAGCCCCTGGGCTGGCTTGTGGCCTCTCCTGAGACCGCCAACCAGGAGGCATTTGTCTGTTATTTATCTGTTTGTTGGGACTAGGAAATAAAATACTAAAAATCAACATCCCACTTTTTCGCGCCAGTAGCCTACGGAGTTAAGAATGCTTCCGTACGGATGTGGAAATGGACCAGCGCCGCCCCAGAAGGCCTGGGTCAAACCGCATGGGCAAGGAGACCTCTGAGAGTGCAGCCCCTTCTTTGGGACCCCCTTGGACCAGGGTCTAACAGAGACTGACTTTTCAACTTCAGGGTGCTTGAGAACTACCAGGGCGGTTGTTTTGAGGTGCATTCCTGGGCACTGCTCCCCATGGACTGCTTTCATTGGTGGGAGGGGGGCCCGGGAACCCGCTGTTTTACCCGGCTCCCTGCTCCCAGGTTTCTGCTGCAGGGGATCGGGGCTTTAAGGCTGCTTAGTATGACCATTTCCCTGGTCCATTACCGACCCTCTGCACCAACAATGCTGTGGTTTCTACTGTCTCTCGATTTACTGAATTTAATCTGTGGAATTAAGGAGGCTGGCCCTTAGTCTGGATTAAAAAAAAAAAATCTATCAACCAACCAATCACGGTGACAAAACATGAATCTGAATGAAGGTTTTCGAAGGAGAAAAACTTCACAAGTTTACCTTGCATCTGGAGAGATATTCACTAAAGGCTTAAATGTCTCTTGTAAATAAAGCTCTGTATTTACAGAAAGAAAATATGTAATTAGTAACACATTTCCTGTTTGCAAAGACTACATAAATCAAAATACCCTGCAATTTATAGATGATAACTAGATTAAAAACCCAAATCAAATTTAATTTAGCGGAAACTATCGTCTTGATGACATTTATGGCTATTTTAAACAACTTCCGAATGGTTTTCAGGATCGTGCCTTTGTGGAAATGTTAAATACTTGAAAAGGAGTACTACAGGAGATGCTGTAAAAATGAGAAGTCAAGGTAGCTGGTAAAAGCAGTGCCAGCAGAGGCCACTACTGAGCTACATCACCGGCAAGAGAAGACGAAGCCTTTATGAATTCCTTTAAGACTGATTTTCTTGAGTTAAAGAATAAACCCCAAGTCCTAAGAAACTTCATTCTTTAAGTGGTCTGAAGTTTTATGTTACCAAATGAATGCTCAAAATGCACTGCATCCTGGGGATCTTTCTAGTAGGTGGAAATTAACGTTGTAAAGAGCAACACGTCAGTTTACTGAGGCTCTTGTAGAGAAGGCATTCAAGGACGTCTGGCGGTACTATGATCACTATCAAATGACCTCGTAATGTCAAAATGTGAACAGACTCACACCTGGTCTAACAGGAGAACTGGGAAGCAAGTAACTGTTGGTGTTGAGGTGTGCGGGGCGGGCAAACGTAGGTTCACGGCTGTCATACTAGTGACAGAATAAATAAATAGCAACATGAGCATAAACTCCATTTTGCATACGCACAACTGTAAACCCGTGTTTGCCTGCCCCGTACATTCGCGTCAGGACAGGCAGGGGCTAAGATATGGACCACTGGGCTGGCGCTGTTGAGTTGGAGTCGATAAAGCCGTCACCCATCAAATACGTCACTCAATGCAACTTCCGAGTCACACGGAATTGCCAGTCCCTGAGCCCTTCAGAGAACCCTAACAGATGTTCAGATTTCCCTGCCAGTCACAAGGGTTGCTTCTCAAACCAAGTAGATTATGGGAAGTACGAAGCTACATTTCATTTTTCAATTCAAAATTTGCCTTCAACAGGTCCTTCCATTTCTCACTAGCACCCCCCACCCACCTCCAGAACAGGCTCCCCCCTGATTCCTGCCAGGCCTGTGTCTACGGTTCTCCTGCCAACAGGCGGTGCCCTCACCAGCCCAGCCAAGGGGCCTCATTAACACAGAACAGCTCCCCAGCCGCGCAGTTTGGATTTTAAAATGCTCCATTTTCAAGAAGGGGGCTGTGATTACAAAGGGCGAACGCCAATGTCACAAACAACCAGGAGCAACCTGGTCACGAATCTCACATTAGCTGCTCCCAATATCATCTAGTTTAAGGGCCACTGGTTCCGTGTTCCTCCCTGATTTGTAAAGAAATGAGGAGTAAATTCAAATAAGCACAGAACCTTGCCTTGGTTCATCTTAGGTATTCCTTGGTGCATTTTCTGTACCAAGGCAAGTTTTTTGGGGGGTAATACTTCCTACTGAAACGGTGGCTCCTGGGCGGGGATAGAGATGTGTGCACTGGCTAGCTTACTCATCTTCACATTCCCCGCCTTACTAAGGCTTGCTACAGGTGCTCCGTAAATTTCCGTAGAACAGAACGGACACTAGGCATGGTAGGAGGGCATGCCATCAAAACTAAGACAGAAATAAATGGCTGCCCTGGCTGGTGTGGCTCAGTGGGTTGGGCATTGTCCCTTAAAAGGTGGCCGGTTTGGTTCCTGGTCAGGGCACATGCCTGAGTCCCCTGAGGCCAGGTCCCCAGCTGGGGAAGTACGAGAGGCAACCTATCAACATTTCTCTCTCATGTCGATGTCTCTCTCTCTTTCTCCTTCCCTTCCCCTCTCTCTACAAAATAAATAAATAAAATCTTTAAAAAATGCATTAATTAATGTAGTTTATCATTAAGCAGAGAAAAGGGTCTGTGAAATTAAAACGTATTTTAGACACTAAGTAGAACATTTTTGCTGACATTAAAGGATTTTAAACACCCAACAGTACTTACCCCTCCATGTTTCAATCTTGTGTTCCTCTAATTCATAAATCTGAACCTGAAAATAAGAATCCTTATTTACAAATGTTCATACAACATAAGAAAATGATTTCATAACTACTTCTGAGCCCTGCGATTCTGCAGGTGGGAATAATCAAGAGAATACTGGAATATAAATGAGAAATATAACGCTCTGCATTTCTTTGAAGATAAATGTTCTATTAATTTAAAACATAATAAACCAGCCTAATATATTTTCATTGATTTAACTTGAAAATTTCTGACACGTTTACATTTTAAAACACACATGGACATACACACTCATTCCTTTGAAAGATTTTTAGCGTCGCTGATTTAAAAGGGCGGCTGGTTGAATCCCGAGCAGACAGGAGCTGTGTCGCATCAGCTCACACCTGGGCTGCCTCACTTGTCTTTGAGCAGGGGGAGGGGACAGGGCCGAGAGCGTCGATGGCAAGCTGCAGGACCACACGCTGCACGCGCTCTGGAGTCTCCAGCTCTGTCTCAAATCTCCACACCTGCCTTACCACTTCTCAGCTGCTATTCTTTTTTTCTCTTTTTTTAAAGATTTCATTACTTTATTGTTGTTCAACTACAGTTGTCTTCAGCTGCTACTCTTGGCCAAATTATTGAACCTCTCTAAACGCGTTTCCCTGTCTAAACGACTGGATAAAAGAGCCACGCCCCCCCGTTCAGCTTCTGGAGGGGGCCTCGGAGATCACGAGCCACGTGCTCACCACCCTGGAACTCCCTGCTGCTCCTTCTGCAGCCTCCCGCTTTCAAGAACACGACCAGGACGCAGCCCGGCATTCTACCAGGGCGCATCAGGGCCCTGCGGTAGAAAACCTGGCCTCTTCTTGAGGCGGCCAGTGCAGTTGGCAGGCAGCATGAATACAGTCCTACAGAACAGTGCCACCGAAAAGTGCCACCGACAACTGACGAGAGAATGCACACTAGGCCACACTCCAAAGGGCTCAGTCCGGGGACATGGAAGCTGGAGGTGAACAGAGGTCAGGTAAGGAACGGGTGGCGGGGGCAGATCACTCACAGGTGAGAAACCCTGCATGACCACTAATCAGAACACGATCTGAAAAGTGCCACAAGGCTATTAATTAGTCCCTGACTTAGTGACCTACGCTGCCCGAAGGGAGACTCGTACAGGGAACCCCCCATCACTAAGGGGATGCTCGAAGGGATTCTGAAAGAGCAGGTTTTCCACTGGCAGGGCCCAAGGTCAGGAGGAAGAATCACAGAGAGAAGTCAAGGAAGCGGACTGAGACCCCCACGGAAGAGAAGCCCCCCGGAGAAGAGCAGAGGGCCAAGGGCCATGCCTCGGACAGCGTCCACGGCAGGGATCTGGAGGGGAAGGAACTTCCTGAGTCAGATGACAGAAGACAAGTAAGTCTCCCCAACACCAAGTGTGACAAACACTCTACAGGACTCTGCAGAAAGGGAGAGAAGAAGTGACCACTGCTCCTGTGTACAAAATTTAATAATTAAAAAGAAAAAGGATCCAGTACCCACATTTGTGTAAATGACAGTGTTTGATCGGAAGAGCAGCAGCCTCGCCTGCCATTATGAAGAGCAGTTCTTTCCAAAATATACATGAGCGTTGTCGTTTAAAAGTTTCGTTTCCATTTTGTGGAAAATCAGCCACAGAAGACTTTACAAAGAAGCTACAGAATCTTTCAAGTTTACATTCCCAATCTCACTGAAAATTCAAGAGGAATAAGGGTTGAAAATAAGACTGGGGATCACCCGAGGAAGAACTGGCAAATTGAAGATCAATCAACAGATGAGATCTAATCTGAAGGTCAATGACACTGAAGTCTCAGTGACCTGGGGCACAGCGTCACGTGGTCCAACAGACGTGTACTGAAGTCCCAGAGAAGCCTGAAAGAGTGAGAAAGAAAACAGCCCCAAATTTCCCAAATTACACAAAAAACCAACTTAGAGGATCCTATCAACTCAATATACCTACAGCAGGGTGCACACAAAGGAAACCACACACGGGCAGATCACAGTCACTGCTAACATCCAGAGTTGAAGCAAAACTCTTGCCCCAGCCGTATAGCTCAGTCAGTCAGAGACTCATCCCGATACACCAACACTGTGGGTTTGAGCCCCGGTCAGGGCACATACAAGAATCAACCAGTGAATGCATGAATAAGTGGAACAACAATTTGATGTTTTTCTCTCTTTAAAAATCAAAAAAATAAAAAAAAGAAAAAAAAAAGAAAGAGAAACTCTTGAAACAGAAGCAGCATTGGGGGAGGGGGTGAAAAGACAATGAAATTACACCCTTAAAGTGTTAAAGAAAACATGTTAACTCAGCCTCTGTAAAACTGTCTTTCAAAAATGATGATGCAATAACAACATTGTCAGATGGACAAAATCTGAGAGAATTCATCACCAACAGCACCGATGACACAGATGTTGAGGGTTCTTCAGAACAATGGGAAATGCAGGGGCAGACTTAATGGAACTATGTTTTATGCCAAAAGTTTAATATTAACTCTAGAAAGACTGTGGTAAGTTAAAATTGATAGTAAAATCCACTCAGCAACCACACACAAAAACAAAAAGGAAAAAGAAAAAGACAGTGCAAAGAGGTACGGCTAAAACATTGATAGAGCTCTATCAGCCAAGATGGACCAGAGGGGGCCACACTTAGTCTCCTGCTGAAAACAACTAGAAAACAGGAAAAAATATGCAAACAACCTTTTCCCAGACATCAGCTCACAGGCAGGGCGACACTCTGATCCCCGAGAGAAGGCAAGCAGACAAACTGAGCCCACGATCAGCACATTCTCTCCAGAGACCCCTCTGGGACTGCGAGGAAGGCAGCTGGCCCCAGGCAAGAACACAACAGCCTCACAGAGCTGAGAAGACAGAAATCGAAGGCTGGGCATACCGAGCCGACTGGAATGTACAGGGCCAGGCACAGCATGGTGGGCGGGAGCTGTGCAGATAGAGCAGCTGAGGCTGCACCCAGCATTCCTTGCGTGCTTACTGAACACTCGGCTGGGCACACGTGGCGTGGAAGTGCATGAAGCCAGGCAAAAACTGACACTCGGGGCTATCTACATTCTGACCAGGCAGAGGGGAAAGTCCTCGTTAACCAACCAAGGAAATGCCTGGAGATTCAGGAAGTAGAACTAAACCAGCAGGGAGAAGAAACTGACACTCTAACAAAGCCTAAAACCAGCTCTGCCCCCACCCCAGAAGCACATCAAAGATACAAAGTAAAACCACAAGATATATCCCTTCACACCCACTAGAATGGCTGTACCCAGAAAGACAGACAGTAACAAGTGTTGACCAGGATGGGGAGCACCTGGAACCCTCCTACATGGCTGGTGGGGATACGTCTGGCGGTCTCTCATAGAGTTAAACATAACTCACAGGACCCGTCAACTCCACTCCTAGGCATACACCCAAGGGAAAGGAAAACACAGGTCCATACAGACACTTGTACGTGAACGTTCACGGCATCATATCCACAGCAGACAAGACGTGGAGACCATTCAAATGTCCATCGACTGGAGAATGGACAAGTGAAATGTGGTATATCCATATCACAGCATATTATTCAGCAATAAAAAGAAATGAAGTGTTGACATATGCTACAAGACGAAGAAACCTTGAAAACATTGTGCTAAGAGAAAGAAGCCAGTCACAAAGAACTATATATTGGATGATTCTGTTTATAGGCAAATCTATGGACACAGAGAGCAGATTAGTAGTTGCCTGGGGTTGGAGAGACAGAGGGTTGTGTGTGGGGAGCCATAACTAAGGGGTGTGGAGTTTCTTTTCGGAGGAATGAAAATGTTCTAAAATTGACTGTGGCGATGGTTGCAGAAAACCGTATTTTAAAGCCACTGAACTGTACACTTCAAATGGGTAGGAAAAGGGTATATGAATTATATCTCAATGAAACTTAAAAAAAAAAAACAAAACCCGCAAAAGAATCCAGCTGATCTGCCAGTAAATTCATTGCCTGCCCAAATAACCTCCAATACTTTTTAATGGAAGACAATACAGATATTCAATACACACTAACAATGTCCAGCACCCACCAGACATTATTCGATTTTGAGGAAGCAGGAAAATGTGATCTGTAAATATGAGAAAAACCAGTCAATAGAATCAGGCCCAGAATAGACAGAGATGATGAAATTAGGAGAGAACTTTAAAACAACTGATATTTGTTCGAAGAATTAAAGGTATGAACATAACAGCAAGAAGAAAAATGAAAAGTAAAACAAAAACAAAAAACTTCTAGAGCAGAAAAGACAGTATCTGATTTAAAAAAATTAATAGATTAGATATGGCAGAAGAGAATAGTGAGACTGAAGTTAAATAAAATATATCTGAAATGAAGCACAGACAGAAAAAAAAACAAACAGAAGGAAAACCCACACAACAAAAGAGTCTCACCTGAGTAACTGGCATCTCCAAAGTGGGGGGAAGGGACAGAAGAACATTTGAAGAAATAATATCGAAGAGAATGAAGAAAAAGAGTATGAGAATTCCAACAGATGCATAGAGAGCGCCTGACACAATTCAACATCCACTGATGATGAAAGCTTTTGACAAACCTGGACGAGCAATACCCTCAACAGAGCAACAGGCATCTATGAAAAGCTGGAGCTAACATCATGCTGCCCAGTGAGACTCAGAACGGTCCCCCCTCTGCGGTGGGCTGAACAAGGCGAGGTCTGCCTTGACTTCAGTGCTGTACTGGAGGTGCTGGCCAATGCAATAAGGCAAGAAGAAAAAGACGACGTTCACGGACTGCAAGCCTCAGTATTGTTAAGATGCCAATTCTTCCCAAATGGATCTACAGACGCTCAATAATACCAGAAGGCTCTTTTTTTTAAACAGTCATCAAGAGACTATGGTACAAGAGACAGATAAGTAGGACAATGGAATGGAGTGGAGTCCAGCAACAGAGCCAAACCTAAGGCAGTACAACAATTCTGTGACAAGAAGGCTTTTCAGTAAATGGTGTGGGTACAAATGACTGAAAAAACCCCTAATAAATGCATGAAAAGGTTCCAAGAACTAATCAGGGAATCTTACAGAATAAAAGGTCAATGTATAAAAATCAATTGTTGTTTTTCACTAACGATGGATCCTTGGAAAATGAAATAAGCCATAGCTTTCACAGTAGCATTTTTCTGCCCGTAATTAGAAAATGAGGTGGACTGTGGAGGGGGAAAAAAAATGCATCCTCGAGTATTAAGAAAAACTTCGGGCTGTACAATTTAGACACAACTGTGTTTTTAAACATTCCAATTTAATTGACTACTGCTGAGACTTCTTAGACAGGGTGTGGCTGCCCTTAATAAAAATCCATCCACTTAATAATCCAACTCTACGATTTTGCTGGCCCCCAAGCAGACAGACATCCATTATAAGGAAAATCAATATTTGCCTGCATTAGTAGTATTAAGAAATCAGATGTATCAGGTGAAATGAATATGGAATAACGACAGGTCTTGGGTAGAATTTTCTTCGAGGAGTATGCTGTCTGAAGGAACTTATTTTCCTATTTTATGATGGGATTAAATTACTGGGCAATATTGACTATTACATGTAAAACCAGCATTAACATAACGCCAGACTGTCTTTTACCTTCCACATACCCAAGACAGTACTACAGAAACAGTATACAACCCTGTCCTTTCAACCCTGGCCAAAACAAACAAACAAACAAACCCAAACAGCCCCTCCCCCCAAACAGCAGAACCAGACTCGCTGGTGGAATCATGAAGTCGGAATGCTAGAATAAGGGCCATATGTGGGTTTTTAAACACTCTTTTATAGAAAGAAGTTGGACCAGGGACCAGGGCGTTCCACCACAAAAACTAACGACTAGCAGTCCGTTTTTAACTGGCAGGAAAATGTCAACGCTGAATTTCTTCGATTTTAATTTTTACTTCTTTAAACGACGGAATACATGTCGTTTTTGTTGTAACATTTCGGGGGTAAGTGCATGAAGCTGCCCTCCTAGCACCAGCCCGTGAGGCTAAGTCCTGTGACAAGGGTAATTCTCATTTCCGAGCATGTCAGTCACGGCGGACGGCCACCCACACGAGAGTGGGGTGGGGGCCGCCTCTCGACACTGTAGTGTGCCCATGAAGCTATTCAAAGTTGTAAATTCAGTGAAACCTATGGGCCATCTAGGCCACAGGTGGCAAATACAAGGCCCATCCGGCCCAGCACCTTGCTTCTACCCGGCAGCAGCGCCAAGCTCTTGCTTAACTGTTAAGGAGTAGTTACATTTATACAGTCCCAAAGTTACATTCGGCCCTTTGAAGGCAACTGCAAGGCTGATGTGGCCCCCTGTGACAATGGGTTTGACATGCCTGATCTAGGCAATAAGTAAGCACACAGAACTCCACTGCCTGTGAATTCCTGAAAGCCGGATACAAAACTGACTGCCTTTTATGTTTCCTGAGACTGACTACCTTCCCCAGGCTTCAACCACAGGACTGATTTACACAGGGCCCCCTGTGCATCATGTATGTTTGGAAAAAATCAACTAACAGCACCACCCCTGTACCAAAAAACCCCCAAACTCACAAAATCTTAAAATGCACACACACACACACACACACACACACACACACACACACACACACAAACCCTTACACACGTCCACAGAACACAGCTATGATCATGGATATAAGGATTTCTGGCACTTACCATGGGTGATTTATAGTATCTATGCAGTATATTTATGAAATCTGTAATTGTTAGCATTCCTGGAACAAAGAATTTTATGTTAAATAGGGAACTCTGGAAACACGAAAGAAAAATTTCAAATGACAGGCGAACGTGGAACAGTTACTAGAAAAGTGCTGGCGTGTGCGTATCAAGCGCAGGGTAATTCATTATTTAAAGCACTTAATCTGTTAATTATCTACAGCCAGCGAAGATACACAAATTTAGCTGAAATTTAATCCAACAGTAACTGGACTTAATCACAGCATTTGGCAACTCAATGGGGGAAAACTTAATGACTGTTATAAAACATCACAAAAGACTGGCAGCTACATGTAAATAATTTAAAATACTTTCAAATAAGATAAAGTATTCCAGAAGCTCTAGCAACATGATACTTCTGGGGGCTCTTGGATTGTTTCCTGGGAAGCATTTTGGAAACACCGGTTTTAACAGTCGTTACGTGTTAAGTGCCTACTATGTGCAAGATGCCAGGACTACGAAGAAGGAACTGTCACCGAGGAAACTGTAACTAAGGAAACTGTAACCAAGGAAACCGTAACAGAGATGGGGAGGCAGGCACACTCTGGTCATTTCATCGTAATATGATACACCCCGACAGGGATGACACCCACAGTGCCAAGATGTGACATCACAGAGTACAGACACTGTCAGTCACACGATGTTTAACAATGTAACAATGTTTAGCGAAGGGATTGATCACTTTTACATCACATTGTTTGCCCCGTCTAAAGGTGTTCACCCATGAGAAAACCGGGAGGGACCACAGGTGTGTAAACGTGAGCAAAGATGGCCGACAAACAGACGTCTGACCACGGCCTCCCCCTCGGACCCTGGTCCCTGGGATCACTGGTACATGAAGTCCTCCAGAGACAAGGTGCCGAATCACAGGAAACTCCGCAAAAGCAGAGAGGTGGTTTGGGGTTTACCAGCAGCCCTGCCTTACCTGGACACGTAAAAGCAAGCACGCTTTTCAATCTGCTACAGTGTTCACAGGGTGAATTCCAACCAGCGCCCACTAGAATGTCCTGGGCCTTGTGTTTTCAAGGTTCCAGGGTATTCTCCGGGGCTGCACTGCTTACCTACAAAACTTTGCTTTTTACTCTCCCACAGAGGCGCCGCGCGAACACCATTGGCCACTAAGGCGAAGAAGGCCTTTTTAACCTGGAGACAGAGAAGAGAAACAGCACAGACGTTTAGAGTCCACACGTTAGGAAGAAAAACACCTTTGACAACAACGGCCCACCAAACCGTATCTTCAATATTAAGTTTTCTGAGTTTGATACGCTAAGAACAACCAAATTTGTTAATGGCAGCAAAAGTGCTTCTGTATCATTGAAAGGCATGTAGGGGCTGGGGGATTATGTTTTGAAACGGAAACAATACAATTAACTTCAAAAATGGTTTCTTATTGTAGCTGAAGACTCTTGTAAACAGAAACTTTATACAGTAATTAAAACTGTGTAAAAGAATTAAACTTCAGAGTTTAATTTCTCCTATACGTGATTCTTAGTTCATTTCAAAACACTGAAGTTCTATTGGGTTCCTTGAAATGAAAACTTGCTTCTTACACGTTCACTAACAAAACGAACAAGCATGCTTTCTCACGTCCTCGAGGCTAAGAGGAGGTACAAAAGATGTCATTTATTGGGACATTTACATCTTTTAGACATGAACACCCGTGTGCCTGTCACAAGTTGGCCCCCTGAGACATTCCGATGACATTCGTGTGCCCTAGCTCATAGTACCCTCCTGACCAATGCCCCTGGGAACCACGGCAGGTAAAGGAGGATCAGAGGTGCCCTGGCTGGTGTGGCTCAGTGGATTGAGCCTGTGAATCAAAGGGTCGCCGGTTCGATTCCCAGTCAGGGCATGTGCCTGGGTGTGGGCCAGGTCCCCAGTAGGGGGCGCGAGAGAGGCAACCACACATTGATGTTTCTCTCCCTCTCCTTCTCCCTCCTTCCCTTCCCCCCTTCTAAAAATAAATAAATAAAATCCTAAATTTTTTTTCAAAGTCTATTAAAAGCTGAATGTCCAGTGCTGTAAACGAGCCTCTCAATACAGACAGCAAATAGGGGAAATGGCTCAACTTGATGAGGAGCCAAAAAACCCAAAATCAAAGCAAATTTAGAGCACCTTGTAGAGCTCAGCCGCATTTTTCAGGCACAGCACCTACTGATGGGGCTGCCGCGAAGGACTGGCAGCACCCAGAACGGCCAGGGAAGGTTTTGAGCCACAGCGTGTATCAGGAATCACTAAAATATTCATGCTGTCTGGGCATCGGGGCGCTTGCCTTTTCTCTGTTGAATTATTTACTCAGACTAAAATTTTAGGAGCAGGATTCCTCAATCGATGATGCTCGATGTGACACTATTTCTAGTTCTGAAACTGGAAAGATACCCACCCCGAACAAAAGCCACCTGGGTTAATGCTGGTGCCCCAACGAGAAAGGCATCTAAGAGTATGATTCTGAAGACCGAGTTGCAATGAAAACAAAACAGGTCCATGACAGTGAAAAATGCAAATTATAAAATTACACATGATTATTATATAAAATGTCTGTTTAAATGGAAAAGATCAAAGAGAAATAAGCAAAAAAAAAAAGTTCTGATCAAGAAGCGGGGACAGGGAAGTGCATTTTCTTGAAGGAATTATTGGTAGCTCTCTTTTTAACGAAGGAAAAAATGATTCTTTCTCACTCACTATATTCCAGAACCCGTTTACTGAGTAACAAAAAGAAACAAGGAAATGGCTGAGACTTGGAGTTCCAAACCAGACCAGGCTTAATAATTCTGCACCTGTTTGCGCCTTTGATGTGACAGATTCCGCCTTGACTGAGAATGACTTGTGTAGGCGCCTGGTAGGGACGCGGACTCATTAATCAGTCTCTGCCCCGTCTCAGCCAGGCCGGCACTTCCCCGAGTGCTGCAGGGGGTCCACCTACCAGCTGAGGGAACCAGCAGAGGCCTGGGAAGGGGAGGGCGTGGAGCCCACCCAAGGACATGGGGACACACAGTAGTCAAATTGGCACCACGAACGATGAAGCATTTCCTGAGTCACAGCCTGTACCAAGAACTGCCAAAACATCCACACTGTCTGCGTGACTAGCAGTCACGACGCCCAGGGACGGCGTGCCAGGTTTGAATGGGCTACTCTGACCTGCGAGCGACTCTGGGAACCTTGGGTGTGGTCCTAGGAAGTATCAGAAAAGACTAGGGGGAGAGAAGGCATAAATACACAGATTTTAAAACACAGGAAGTAATCTGCTTAGCTGGTTTTTCTAAACTGGAAGGAGTGGGGACCTCTTTTAGCAGAGAAAACCAGGACTAACATCATTCATCAGGATCACCCATCAAGGTCGAAGTGCCCAAAGCTGTTGAAAGGCCATCTGTTCTGAGAGTCCGGAGTTTGGACCTGATGGAAGCAAACAAGGTGGGCCCAACACATCCTCGGCTATTAGAAAGCCCTGGTGTGCACAGACCAGGCCAGGTCGGGGTGGGGGTGGGGGTGGGGGTAAGGGTGGGGGCGCTACAACTCTTGAGAGGGAAGCAAATCTCCACGTCACCTTCCGATGACTGAACCTCGACAGAAAACTGCAACCTGCCCAAAGGAATCAAATCCCTAGGCAGGATGAAGACAAAGAAAACCACTCCTCAGCACATCCCAGACAAAAATGCCAAAAAATCAGAGGCAAAGAGACAATCAGCCACAGAGAAAAAGACATTAGCTTCCTCAGGAGCCACCCTCAGATGGACAGGGACCAATTTTCACATTCAAATATAATGACTGTTCTTTCAGAAACAGGATAAAAAAGAAGACCGTGCTTCCCCACGAGAGTGCCTCTGAGTCATCCGCTGCGCAAAAGCTCCACACAGCCGCTAAATGCTGCCGAGTCACTGAGTCCCACGGCCAGCGTGCAGGAGACACGGAGGGAAGGGTTCTAATGGAGGCAGACACACGTGTGCAGTCACACAGGCCGGCCACGTGGACGTCAGAAACCGGCCGAGTGGGCTCACCAGTTAGTTCTGAGCAGACACGCACTGCTGACGCTCAGCAGGCCAACGGCAGGGAGACAGAAAAGCCCTAGGGAGCGGCCGCCCAAAGGCAGAGGATGGTCAGAATTTAAGGTGAGGCGTGCCCTCGCTTGGGCAGAAGAGGTAAAACGAGGCAAATGCCAAGGAGGATGCCTGGAGGGAAGTAACACGCTCGGGTCCTAGCCCTCTCCGATTGATGTTGCAAGGGATGAAATGGGACTCACAGGGGTGGGGGTGGGGGTGGTGGGGATTCACTGGGCTTGGAGGTGAAGACGTTCAGTGTGGTATCACACATATAGCCCCAAAGAATAAAGGTTTTAATTTCCCACTGTGCTGACCCAACCAGAAGCAGGCAGAGACAGATTTACGGCTTTAATTTCTCCGCCACACACTGCTGATGTGACATGCCCACACATCATGGAGGGAGTCACGATTCTGAACCTCCAAAGATCTCACAGAATATTCTACGGTGGACAATACACACTCACAGCACCTTCACCTCCGAGGTTCTTCCAGAATGTCCTGGCTCGGTAACGAGCCCGCTGCTTCTGTGGCGTGGCAGCCCTTCTTTGGGATAATGAAGCCTTCTTTGGCTTTTTAAACATGTGCGTGGAGCTGTTTGAGGGCCACTTAAAACTACACTTACAAAGTCTTCCCAGTTCTAGAAGGCACAGGGTGTTACCAATTCACCAACAAACAGGACTGGAAAGGGACTGGAACAGTCTTGTTCTGACCAGGAACAATCTCTTGAGGACCGCTGAAAAGTTTTTTCTCTGCAACGGATGTGCAATTTGCTCCAACTGTTTTCAATTTTAAAATTTACTTTTTAATGGGGTTTTCAGACGACCAAATGGGACAATTAGCACGGACAATAGTAATACATCAAGAGGAAGCAAGGCCTTTGCTGGGTAAGACACCCTGACAACCAGATGCCCAGCAGCACACTGTGTCCCAGAACACGGGAATTTGGTTCCGCGGATGCTTTTTACATAGCTTTACCCTGCTTTTTACTAATTCAACTGATTGTGGACTTTTTAAAAAATCATTTTAAAAAAGACTTTTTGTATTTATTTTTTAGAAAGGGAGAGAAACATTGATGTGCGAGAGAAACATGGATTGGTTTCCTCTCACGCCCTCAACAGGGGACCTGGCCCACAACCCAGGCATGCGCCCTGACTGGGGATCGAACCTGCGACACCTCGGCCCGCAGGCCGGCGCTCCATCCACTGAGCCACACCAGCCAGGGTGATCGCAGGGCTTTTATGGTTAATGCTGATGAACAGCGGAAAGTGCTGTAAAGCTGTCCAATTTGGTTTTTTACTAAGTTTTTACATCAGAGCCCATCAAAAGTATTCATGGGTCTGTCTGTATGGCTCTCCACTGTGTGGAGCAGGGCCTGGCCTCTCAGCAATGGGATCTAAGACCCTGCAAAACCAGCCCCGGCCTGATCCCTATAGCCACTCCTTAGTCTCTGAACTTCCATTTTAGGGGGGGAGGGGACTCTATGTCCCACTGTTCCTTCTAGTTCAGACGGACTAACCTTCCACTCTACCTGTGAAAACCAACCCCCCTTTGACTTTTGACCCCACCACCAAACCTGTCCACATCCCTCCAACCAAAGCTGAGACCCCCATCGCTCCCCACAGGACCTCATTAATTGCCCCCTGTCACTGTGAGCTTCCCTTGTGACTCTGTGGGTGGAAAAACTGGCAACACAAACACATTTCTGACAACGTTCCCTCTTGAATCGTTATGCCCACTGCAGGGAGTACAAACTACAAGCAAAAGGAACGAGGAGACCACTGGGGCACAAAGCAGACGGAGGGAGGCCGAGGAGGACAGAGAGGGACAGCCTTGTCCTGGGAGAGTCTGGTGTCAGGAGAAGCAGCCCAGTGTCTCCCTGGGCACGGAAGACCCAAGACTGGAGGCTCTGGATGTGCCCCGGGGTGGGGACAGGTCTCAAATCAAACAGGAAGACTGTTTCACTTCCGTGGTCATAACCACAGCCCCTTGGCACCACCATCAAAAGGTTATTTTCTGGAGAAACTGCTCCCAAAATGAAACATCCGGACAGGAACATTTGGGGGCTGCCAACGAGAAGATGGCTGGTCTTCCGTTCTTCGGTGGGACCCGTCGAGCAAGCAGCCCGCCTGGGAACCCAGTGCGTCCCCTCAAACTGTCCCAGCCCCATGACGGCACCCTGAACGCTGGGCCTGCAGGAGCTCCAGTTTTATACGTATTCTACTTGATGGGCCGGGAAAATGCAGAGCCTTCCAAAAAGAACAACAAAAGGCAACGAGACAAAGAGACAGAATAAGAATATTCAGGGATCGGTTCAGGCGCCCAAGAGCTGCCCACGGAAGTTGCAGAAGAAAACAGCCGGGGCGGTCGTGCGGGGAGTCGGCCCTGAGCGACGTGCCTTAGGTGGCAAGGGCACACACACAGCGTGCCCGCCTGAGGGACGAAAACCACCACAACCAGGCGCCGCGTGTGCAGTCCTGGAGGGCCAGCTGCAGAGCGAAGACCCCAGAAGCTCCGGAGGGGAGACAACAATCACACACAAAAGACGGAGATCAGCAAAGACACATGACAGCTTCCTCCAGCAACCCTGGCAGTGAGCGGTAACTCTCAACAAAAGTGACCTTCGTTAGGGACTCTGTGATGCCTTCCTCACAGCGGGCTATGAACTGAGTCGAAGGGCCATGTGCTCGCCCTCGCAGCCCCGCAGTGCTCAGTCCCCAGATTTGTTCTTTTCTGGAATGTCGACAGGCTACCATCATTTCACATAGTTATTAATCGGTCCTAAGAATGATTTAGCTTGTTGAGGGATCTTTCTGGCTATCGATGATGATCACCTATCGCTCCTGGTTTCAAGTCATGTGTTAACCAGATGACCTTAGAGTACAAGAATCCTGTGGTGCCCGGTGTGCCTTAGCTCCGGTCCCGGGAGGCAGAGCCCGGCCTGCACGCAGTTCATTGGGAGTGGAGCTTGGGAGAGGGGTGGAGGATGGGAAGGCCAGGGTGTGTGTGTGTGTGGGGTGGTGACTGAGTGGCTACAAGTGCAGGCCAGCTGACACTCATTCCGCGGAGGTCTTCTCAGGACTGTCCACCCTGAGGGCGTGTTTATCCACCGGCTCATGTCCTGTACCGGTTAAGGAGCCAGAGGTACCCTGTGCTGGGCTGAGGCGGGCGGCGGCTGCAGGAAAACATGATGTGAAATGGCCCAGAAGAGGCATCCAATACAACCAGAAGCCTCGCTGCAGGCTGACGGAGACTTAACCACATTCTCTTCAGGTCCAGATGAGCCGCCATACTCTGCCTCTTATCCATGGGGACATCACGCTGTCAACTGTCTAGCCGAAAGCCGGACATGCCTGTCATGGCATAAAAGGTTCACCTTCTGTGACTTTTATTTTTGGTCAGTTCATGATAGGCTCCCAGAGGTGACCACCACTTCTATTTTTTGTTAATAATTCAGTCAAGCATCTCAGCTGGGATGGATGCTGCCTTCCCTACCCGCTGCCTCGGGACCAGAGCATTCTCATTGTCCACAATCCCCCTGACATCCCAAGAGCCCGGCAGTGCCCCCTCATTTACTAGGATGTGACCACCCCAACCTGTGTAATGCACCTCCTAAAGTCTCCACACCTGTCCTGGGCTTCAAAGTCCTCTAATCACCCTTTACGGTAGTCTTCCCATTTTGAAGATCATTTACCTTGAGGATGAAAAAGTACGCAGTTCCGCCCCCTCCTCATGGGCACCTGCTGCCAGAATCTTGAGCAGCAGGCCCTGCCTGGCTCTATCGATCCGCTCAGCTTTTAAAATAAGCAAGTCCCGCCCCCTGTGGATCTGAGCCAATCCCAGCGGAGATCACCCGGGCAGCCCCGCCCGGCCATCCCTTCTCTGAGCTCACTTTTGACGCTAAGATCTTCATTCTACGATTCCTACACCTTCTTCTGAAAAACGTGTGCTCGGTGAACAGCTGCTTATTTGGGTAATTGCCTATTTTCTCTTTCATTGGCATAATTAGCAATCGTGTTGATTGGAATAATCTGAGCAACAAAACAAAGTAGTAATAAATTATAAAACCCAATGGACTATATACATATATATTTCTGTCTCTCCGTAAACCTACACTGCTATTAGTGACTGAATAAATCCATGGGGGTGGGGGACAGTATAATGTCCCTTGCAGAAAAGTTCCAACTCACTCACGTAGACATTCCGCCCTCAAGGGGTGGGAAGCGTCAGGCCCACCCCATTGGCCCCCAGTTCAACTGCTCTGTGACCGCGTCTTCCTGAGTGACCATGGGGACTAACTGCAGCAGCACCCAGATGGGGCATGGCGGGCACCAGCCGCTGTTGCCAGGACACACTGTCTGTCCATGGTCCGGGTGGTCTGTGTGGACCTGGCATGGCTCAGGCCACCAGCATGTCCCGGGACCCAGCACCCTGTGTGCTCTGCACAATGCTGCTCATCCTGACGTGTCACCTGTCACGCTGGCCACTGTCGGTGACACTGCTCACCAGATCTGGCGGTCAGGGAGCAGCAACACTTTCAATGCCACACGAGACACCTGCCAACTAGAGGGTGAGGCTTGGGGGTCGGGGAGGCGCTGGCACCCTGCCCAGGGGCGTCTGAGTTGGCTGTTCTGTGCACCCTGCCGGCCGCACACCACTCGGTCTCTCGGAAGCAGCACGCACGGCTCTGAGCAGCCACTCGGACACGTTTACTGAGTGACCCAAAAGGCTGTTCTCAGAGGGGACCAGAGCAAGCTAATTCTCAGCAGCAGTGCAGGCTCCTGGCCCACGTGGCCTGTGACCAGCAAAGTCACGGCCAGGGCTGCCTGGTGAGGCCCCATCAGGTCCCTGGCTTCCCACTGGGCCCTGGTAGGGATGGAAAACTAATGAGGAGAAGCCACATGTCTGTGCGGCCTGAGCGTCCCCATAAACGGGTGCCATCTGACCCATCCAGCCACACAGCCGGCCACCATCAGTTGCCCACGGTGTAGGGGATGGAGCTGGCCAGGTCCAGAGAGTGAGGATGATGCCCCAGCAGTGCCTCCCGCTCCTGCCACCGGCACCACCTGCGTCCCCTCCTGTCCCCTGTCCACACCCACAGCAGGGGTGGGAGGGACTCCCTGTGAACCGCTGACCGACCAGCGACAGCCGGGCTTGCTTTACAGACGGTCCTCGCGGCAGGCTGGCCCCGCGTTGTTCACGGATCACTCACTTTGGCTACAGTCTGCATTCAGGGGAAAGTCAATTTTCTGGCAAAGGAGGAGCTGCATGAGGGCAGAGACAGGTCGCGGCAGCTGTCGCTTTCCTGGCGGTGGGCAACCGGCAGTCAGGACACCTGGTTCTGGAGGGAGTGAGCCTTCTGGGGGGGTCGCAGCCGGCGGGAGATGGGCTGACCCAGCCGTTGTTTGTGGGAATTCAGAATTTCTAGTTATTATCGTTCCAGCGAGAGAGGCTGTGTTTCTTATCTGAAAGCGCCCGTCTTTCCCTTTCTCTACTACAGTATTGTATTTGGAGGCTTCCTCGTCTCTTGCCTCAAACAGAGTCTTTGGGTTTTAGAGGGACCTGGTCCAAAATGAATTTAACAAAGTCGTACGAAGAGAAAAAACGTCAGTTTGACAAAATCCGCTGTATTTCGATGTGTGAACCACACACAAGTGGACTGGGGACACAGAACTGCAGACAGCCCTGCTTGGCAAAGGTGCATGTGTCACGCAGACACTAAGCACACATGTGTGCACACAGGCGACACCTGGCACACCCTGAACGCATTACCTAGGACTGCCCGCACAGAGTTATAAGTCATATTGGTAGAAATGAGCTGCAGTAAGCACAGTCTCAACACCAGAACGGTCAGGTTCAAATTTTCTGCTAACAGAGGCAGACTACCACCCATTGTAGTGATTTTTTTCTTTTTAACCAGCATGATTTCAAACTACTTCATGATCTATTTTACTAAATTAAAAAACCCCAGGGTGTGCGGAGGGAGGCAGCCATTCCATACGAGCTGCGGAGGCTGACGCCACTCGGGCCGGGGGCTGGGGACCGTCACACGCCAGCTCTGCGGGTTAAGCTCCTCCGTTCTAGAATCTGTGGGGTCAGCTGTGAGATTCGAGTTCTTCAAGTCTAGGACTTGAGGTTCCTCATCTGTACGAACAGGACAGTCAGGGCACGTTCCCCTCAAGGCTGCCTCGAGGAGGACGGATCCAGACAGAGCCTCTGACGTGCGGAGAGGACCCCACGCGCCCCTGCTGGGATTTTCATACGGCAATGACCTTGTCAGGCAGCTGCCCGAACGGTATGCCAGCCACTCGTGAAGACTGAGCACACTCACCTGTAATGTGGTGTCAAAGACCACGAGCTTTGAGCTGGTTGGAACGATGTCGTAACACTTGTGTGACCTCATGAATCGCATGTAAACGCCACTTTCCGAGTCTTCTGCTGAAAAAGAAGGAAAAAAGGCAACTCTCAGTGACAATAAAGGAGCGCCCTCCACTGGACAAATGGCAAGTACGAAAAACCTGCTGCTAACAGACTTCATGGGAAGCAGGACCCGCTCTCCTCGTGAGAGCGAGAAGGTGACAGGACGCATGCTCTCGCTGACGTGGCGCCGTGCCGGAGGTCCTCACTGGGACAGCAAGGCGGGGAAAAACAAGGTGTGCAGATTGAGAGGGGAAAAGCCAAACTGTCTTTATTTGAAGACTACCTGGTTTTCTAACTAGAAAATACCAAAGAACCTACAAAAAAAGCAAGGTCACAGGAGGCAGGGTTAATAAAAGACAAAAAGCGTGCCGCCGTATTTCTGTACGCCAGCAGTGAGCAGCTGGGACCCGCTCCGCCAGCCCCGTCCTCTCTCAGTCCCTGCTAAGTGCTCGCTCCCCGCCGCCCCTGGACAGCTTCACACACCTCCTCTTGGCCCAGTGAGCCCCTCTGCCGCTAGGCCTCAGCTCACGGACGTGGCTGGGACACCGTGGAGCCAGGGTTTGAACCCAGACACCCCCCGATTCCAGCGTGGCACTCCCTGCGGGGACAATGTCTCTCCTGCCGGGCCTGCAGCGACCTAACTCCTAACCCGTGTCCATGGCTCGGTGCACAGCGTTCTCTCCGGGAGACTCTGACCAGGCCTCTGAGCCCACACCGATCGGGACAGTGTGGGGACCGTCTGGGAGGACAAATTGACCGCATAGTACTCGGCAAAATAATCAGTTAAACCGCATGCCCTTAACCAAAGGAGTCTCGTGAGTCCTGGGCTTCCTGGCAACCGGCGTGTGCCGACTGGTCTGCCAACTTCATGGTCAACTGCATGGCCCTCTCCCAAACCTGCTTTAATTCTGACCTGCCTGCAGGGCACGGTAATCCACAACTCATCATCCCCATCATCCCCGGGGCAGCTCCCTCCTGCAGGGTCTCCCCTCCTGCTCGGGAATCAGTCCGACATGCTGGTCCAGCATCTGGCTGGAAGACCAGGTGTTACACTAAATCACCTTATTTAATCTAGTAATGACCTTGAGGAGTACACCCTAATTTCTTCACAGGAGCCAACTGAGGCTCGTGGGAGCTAAGTATCTGCCTACCTCGGATGGGCAGGAAGCGGCCATGGCATGGTTCTGTCCCATCCGAGGCTCTGGCACTCCCACGGAGACTGTTGCCTCACCTGCTGGCGACCACGTGGGGCCGGCAGACACTTGTGGGCTGCTGCTGGCTGCCGGGCACCATCTCTGGTGCCCAGATCAACGGCCAGCACAACAGACATGGCCCCTGCCCTGCGAACTCACATGCGGGCAGAGAATGAGGGCGCCTGGCGGTAAGCGATAGGCCTGAGGTGCTGGGTCACATAGGGTCACTCACACAGGCGGCCACCACCCCTGAGCTGCAAAGAGGGAGGAAGGGGCTGGACAATGCCCCCACTCTGGGTGCGTACGGCACCCTCTCTGTGTTTCTCTTCAGTCATCACTTTATATCCCATTGGTAGTAACTTGGAAATTCTCATCATACTCTTCTTTCCTGGATACGCTGTGGACGGTCAGGATCTCACTCATTTAGGATATTAACCCATTCCACTGATAACTGTGTATTGCAGAGGGTCTTCGTGCGGGCCCTCCCAAAGCCAGCTGAGATCAGGGAAGTGAGCCAGGGGAGGAAAAAGGCAAGACAGGGCATGTGGGCAAGCAGGTGGCAGCTTTGTGCAGCGCGGGTTGAGGCTGTGAGACATGCACAGGCCCCAGACTGTCTCACTGTACCCCCCTTCTGTGGTTAGGGGTCACCCCAGGGCATTAACTCGGGCATCTCTGCCCTGTGCCCACAAGGCTGGCTGCCATGGAAGGCTCCAGGCAGAGATGATGAAAGGAGGGCGTGCATGCAGGCCAGCCGGGCTGAGGGCACTTCCGCTGTGCTAGAGGCTGCAGTCCCTGGAGCTGCCCCAGTGGAGCAGAGACAAGGACTGCCACCATGCCACCGCCAGCTCGACCCAGGACAGGTGGGCGCTCAGGAGTGAATGAGAGAGTGGAACTCAGAGAAGGGAAGCTGACGTTCACATGTGTGCATCTGCGCTCCCTGAAACATGTGCCGGGACATGGGAGCCATGTGCTGGGAAGAACAGAAACTTGGAGAGCTCTCCTAACAGGTGCACACACGCCTCCAACCCGTCTCTGCCGCCGCTGGCCCCACATCGCTGAGGACAGACTGTGAAAGGTGCAGCGTCCCCGCCACAGCGTCCCCGCTGCAGCCTGCTGACCAGGGAATGCGCACAGACACAAGCTCAAAAAGGTCACTGCAGACAAGCACACTCTGGACTAAATACCTAAGTGACATGCCGCCAGCCAAACCCTGAAGTTCAAACTGGTGAAATCCAGAGGGAAACTATAATCACACGTAATCATCCGTCTTCCAGGAAGGAACCCTTACACAAGATTTAGTTTATCGATTAAATCAAACCTTTTCATAAAAGGAGCACACGTATTATAGATGATAATATGATATGAATATCTGGGATGAAATCCTAAAATATCATGAAAAGAAACATTCAAACTTTTAATTTTTTAAACCCTGAGTGTCATCGTAATTCCTCTGATTTTAAAAAATATATATTTAAATAAACATTTTATTTTTTAAGCACTTTTTAAAAAAGATTTTACTTATTTTTAGAGAGAGGGGAACGGAGGAAGAGAGGGAGAGAAACATCAATGTGTGGTCGCCTCTCGTGCGCCCCCTACTGGGGAACCTGGCCCACAACCCAGGCATGTGCCCTGACTGGGAATCGAACCGGCGACACTTTGGTTCATAGGCTGGCGCTCAATCCACTGAGCCACACCAGCCAGGTCTAAATAAACATTTTATTTGAAACAGTTTTACAGCAAAGCCATGGTTGATGAATCAGTTCCCGGTACACCTCACACCAGGCTTCCCCTACAGCCAACATCTGATGCTCCTCACTAGGGCGCACTGTCACAGCGGACCAACCCCCACTGACCGTTCCTATTGCAGTTCACGCTCTACTGGACTCCCTTCACTTCCCTGATGTCCCTCTCCTGACCCACGACCTCACACAGGAAGGGCACGTTAGTCATCACACTCCTTCGGCTCCCCCAGACTGTCGCGTTTGTCAGACCTTGTGTTGGGTGACCTTGACCATTCAGAGGGGTACTGGGCAGGTATTCTGTGGAATGGCTCTCTACTTGGATTTGTGCGATGTTTTTCTCATCATCTCGCGCCTGGGGCTGTGTTCTGGGAGGAAGACCCTGAGCTATCAAGGGTGCCTGCCATGCACGTGACCCATCCCCAGACCACCTGGCTCAGGTAAGAAGCTGGCAGGCCTCTCCGCTGTACTTCTTCCCTTCCTTCCACACTGCAGCCTGGACACTGACAGGGTTGGGGGTTAGGCTCCCCCTCCTTGAGGGCGGGGCAGCTCCAGAAATGACCGGGAATTATTCTGTCTGTCTGTCTGTCTGTCTGTCTGTCTGTCTCGGTGTGGACTCACGACGTTATTTTACACTCTGAGTTGCCACCCACTGCTTCGTCAGGGTTGGTCAGGGTTGTGCTTGGCTGATGGGTCTGGGGGGAGGTGTGGAATTCCTTCCAAGGTCCTTGCAAGGCTGCCCTGGCTCGGAATTCCGCCCCTCCCCCACCCTTGTCCTCCCTGGACTCCCCTGCAGGGCCTGGTCGGGAGCTGGGCCCCTGGGATCCTCAGGCAGGGAGGGCATGTGGGGGTGGGGCTCCCTGGGCTCCTTCCTGAGCACCCACCAGCCCCCTGGCCATGAGAGCCGGGGTTCCGCCATCACTGACTTCGCACGAGGTAGGGTACATTTGTTGCAATTACTGAACCGATGCAATGATCGCGAACAAATTATTAACAGAGACCCAGACGTCCCTTGTTTTGGTGGAGGGCTGGGCAGGTGCCTCAGAGGACGCCCCTTGGCTGGAATGTGCGGCGTTTTTCTCATAATTAGAACGGGGCTCTGGGGCTTCAGGAGAATATACAATACCTTTTTAAAATGTAAAAAGCTTGACCCCACGGGGCAAAAGCAAAATATGAAATATGTAAAACAAATCACAACAAAATTTATTTGGGTCCGCAATCCAAGTAGATTGTTACTGACATGATAACACAACATCAGTAACGAAAGTGTCAGCATTTAAGTTAGGAAAGCAAAGTGAACACTTAGTGTGGAGCTGAGTTCGGGTGGCCTCATCTGTGCTGTGGACACTATGACGAAGCCTCAAATTGCACTTGAAGGGAAAAAGACACCGAAACAGAGAAAACCAGAGTAATTTGGCGTCAAACCAAAAAGAAAAAAAACCCCAGCAAAACCATTCAACAATAACAAGCTGTTTGGAATGCATTATTAAAATTCCTGGGAAGGCATGAAGTTCAAACTTGCATTATTCAACAGGTAACTGGGGTTAAGATATTATCACAATGTTCCATTCTTTTGTTATTTTATGTATCGGTGGGTAGGAGCGCAGTTACAGAGTTACTGGTCTACCAGCGGGGGCTGTTTGGGGAGCAATGTGAAGGCCCACGACCCTTCCAGTAACCCTGCTAACCTAACACGACAGACAGACACCGTTGTTGGAGGGAGCTGCTAGAGAGCCCAGCTGGGAAGTAGGAAGTACACGGTGAAGTGTTTACTGGGCAAAGGTGAACAAGACACCTCGAAAATGCAACATCTAAGTTTAAATGCAAAGGATCATACGCACTCAAGGGGACAAGCATGGCAGGGAGCGTGTCTCTTTCTAAAAGATCTGACCACCTACCACCCTTGGTCCAATAATCCCTGGAGGGTCCTCACTACTACACCCACCCTGTCCCCGCCCCATCACTCCAGGTTTCTAGCACCCACCATATCCCCCCCCCCCCCCCCCCCCCCCCCCCCCCCCGGGATGTCCCACCCCCCACCCAGGACCCCATGGCTACTCCCTTGGGGAACGCCTTCCTTATTTCCATGTCTGCTTTGCATGTGCTTTTCTCTCTTCTAGAACAGCCCCTTCCCGTCCCACATGCCTTTCTGCTGCCGGTTGAATTCGGGCCCCTAAAGATGTCCCCTCCTGGCGCGTCAGAAGGAGACTATTTGGAGCAGAGGTCTTCCCTGATGTAATTCAAGTAAGAATCTTTGAGATGAGATCATCCTGGATTAGGGTAGGCCCTAAATCCAATGAGCAATGTTTTTACAGACGAGAAAGAGGAGGCCATGGCTGGGCAGCTCAGTTGGTTAGAACATCATCCTGACACACGCCAAGGTTGTGGGTTCGATCCCTGGTCAGGGCACATACATCAACCAACCAATGAATGCATACATAAGTGGAACCACAAATCCATGTTTCTCTCTCTAAAATCAATAAAAACAATACTAAAGAGGGAAGAGGAGAAGACACAGACAGACAGACCCACAGGCGGTGGCCAGTGAAGACTGGGCAGAGATTAGGCTGATGCAGCCATAAGCCAAGGGCACCGTGTGGTGTGGGGGAGACCCTCTCTCAGAGCCTCCAGAAGGAACCAGCCCGGCCGACACCTTCTGGCCAGACTTCTGGCCCCCGCACTGGGAGAGAAGTTCGGCTATTCTAAGCCACCACACCGAGTTTGGGGCAATGTGTGATGGTGGCCTCGGGACATGAACACACCTTCAAAGTTGGGTTCTAAGGCCTGGAACACCTTCCTGAAGACCCTCAGGTCAGAAGGAATCGCGCCAGTTCTGACATTCTCACTACAGCTAGGTGAGTCACTTGCTCTTGGAGTCGTGGGCCTTGCACTGAGGGGAGGGGTCTGCACTTCCTTTCCACTGTGGCTTTTGTGGGCAGGGGGTTAGGACAGGCCTGCCAAACATGTCGCTGGCAGACACACAGGTAAAAAACACCGAGTATGAATTACTGTGTTTACTTTTCTAGTCTGAGAGAGGAAAGTAACACACCTCGGTTTAAAAGAATACCAGTGATTCCAGATCTAATGACCGATAAAGATACATTGTTATAGACCGAAGGACAGGAAGTGGATGCTTTTGGTCACAGAAACAATGTACCCATGGAAGTGCCTCCTGAAAATATATTTTTAAAGCAAAACAGCATTGATCTACAGCTTTAAAAGTGCTTGCACGTATATTTTATATTGAAGCTATTTTCTACTTCTATTGAACAAAGACATGTTATTAAGACTGCTGAAGACCGGAAAATGTTCACACTTATTGTAAGCCTGAAAGACAGAGCAAAACACTTTTATCAGTGCACATCCCAGAGGTAAACACTAGGGTCACAAACGACTTCTGAAAACTACACACACAGAATTGTAATTCAGAGCTTGCACAGAACGTCTTCAAAGATGGTGTGATTCTTGGGCACTTCCAGCCTCAACTGTGTGAAAGTGAAGAGACCAGACTGTCACTGACCATTTGTTCCTGGGACAATGACGGGACCAAAGGAGGGGGTCAGACAGACCGACGGGCAGGAGGAGGTGGCGGGGGCAGCTGCGAGTGCCCCAGGGACGCAGAGGGACACGAGTCGCTGAGGGTGAAGGAGCGTCACAAAACAGCAGAGCCCCCTGCAATAGCCGTGACCCTGTAATGATGCCGCCGAACCTCCGGCAGCACAGAGGATCAATTCTGCTCGCTCGGGCCGAACGCCCCAGGTACTGATGCGGGCCCTGGGGGTTTCCAATCAAAGGAAGTAAGTAAAGCCTCAGAGCGCAGAAGAGTGAGTGACTACTCCCTTTGACCAGCTCCTGTCCTGTGCTGTTGTCGCTAAATCAGCCAGAAACGCTAGCGGGCCACAGGGTTTATCATTAAAATAAAAAATTTTAAGGTTATCAATATGTTAATTGGAGGGAGAGAGAGAAACATTGATGGGTTGCCTCCTGCCCACGCCCGAACCCGGGGTCATGCCCACAACCTTTTTGATGCACGGGACGACACTCCAACTGACTGAGCCGCCAAGCCAGGGCGTCATCAGTGTATTAGTTATTTTAAAATTTAGAAATACAATGCCCAAGCCAGTGTGGCTGAGGTGGCTGGCATGTTGTCCCATAGACTGAAGGGTAGGGGGTTCAATTCCCAGTCAGGGCACACACCCAGGATGAGAGTTCACTCTCCACTCCTCCCTTCTTTCTCTTTAAAGAATGAAAAAGTGTCCTCGGGTGAGGATAAAAATGAAATAAAATTTAGAAACACAAGCTTACTATATGCACATGGTTATCTTTTCAGAAAACCATTTCAAATAGTTGAGCAAGAAACAGGTAAAAAAGTTCAAAGTGCGTGGAAAAGATTAAACTCTCATAAATTTTCCTAAAGTGCTTAGAAACGGGAATATTAACAAAGTCAAAGCTTAAATATAACTTTACAGGACTCGTAAGGTAGCAGAACAAATGACATGTTTGATTTTTTTCTTTTTCATGCCTCCCCCGTTTGCTCTCGTGTGTGCTGGGGGCCAAGCGTCCACTGGAGAAGGAAATGCATTTGCTTTTCCCGATTGGGGCGAACGGGACGAAGGACGGAAAAGTATAGGTAAGTAAAGGCACATAGTTTCCCCAGTTAGGTGCTTCAAGGAGCTGCAACAGATGCCTAAGGAATGTCTCGGGCAAAGCAGTGGCCTTGAAATTCAGGTGACACCCATCAGAGTTTTAAACGGCTTCTCGTGGAGTTCTAGGGACCACGCCATGGCCTCTATCATGGCCAGCGCTTCCTCTTTTTCAGGAAACAGACCCAACCGCTGAGCTGAGCAACAGTGAGGACCAGGTCCGCTCGCAGGGGTCAAGCTCCAGACCGGCTAGGAGAGGGAGGACCACCTTGACCGTGACAACGCCTGGAACCACACTGCCCCACCCCCGCCCTCATGTCCACTACACTCTCAGCAACTGGAAGAAGTTCCTTCTCTCTGGAGCTCCTTAAGGACTTTGCGGAAGGAGCACGTGTTAAATTGTATCAATTGCTATTCCTGTATCCGCTGCGAGGCCCAGAGGTCTCTCCTCTTTCCTCTGCGGGCCTGCCTGCCCTTGGCGGATTTCTCACGCAACTGCAGGAGCAGCGTCGACGGCTCCCAGCTCGGTGTGTGACTCACCGCGCTGAAGTTTCGGTAGGAGTTTGGCCTGCATCTCCAGCGCCAGGCCAATCGTTTGCTGTCTTCTTTGTGGCTGTCATCTGGTTTCAATGTCAAGAATGAGCTGGGAAGCTGCCACCCTTTCCTGTGCCCTAAAATAATTCAAATGACAGAGGCCAGAGCCGTTCCTGGTGGGGTTTACCGAACCCGCCCACTAACAGCCTGGGAACGGGCCTCTTCTGCGGGCCCTGAGGAGGGCTGAGGACATTTCATTGCTTCTGGTACAAAACGGCTTTATTCCGCTACAGTTCAAGTTCATATCCATCCCATTCATCCAGTTCCAGTGTGCGATTCAATGAATGCCTGTTTAACTTCTTTTATGGTGATTGATCAAAGGGATCATCAACTAACCAGGAAAACACACATTTATAAAATCCATTCAAAAGTCATGGGCAGATTTTAAAATTTATTGGTATAGTTTGAAATATGCAAGTTTCTTTTAATGTTATTTTCTAAATCTCTGCACTTATAAGTAAGAAGGCCCTTTTGTTTCTAATGCTTTGCATTTTGACTCACTTTTTTTGAACAGACTTGGCAAAGGTTTATCCACTTCACTGGTCTTTTCTAGGATCAAAGCTTTTGTTTTTGCTGAGCGAGACTACGTTCTGTGTTTGATTTCGTGGGTTACTGTAGTAGTTCACAGGGTTTTAGGAGGGAAGGGGGGGTAAGTGAAGATACTCAGCAAACCACCCCAAGGCACCTGTGTGGCAGCCCAGTGCAGTGGGTTCGGTGAGCTGACGCCACGCACACCAACGGACATGGTACAGGTGACCAGAGCCCGAAGCTAGGGCCACCAACGCCTGCACGTGTTTGGGGCTAAGCCTTTTTCAGCAGATCCTTCTGCCTCGGGCCTCCGGCTGCCTGAAACGGCACGCCGTGGTTCTTGTCACATGGTAAGCTCTGTTAAGCATTACGATTTGCAACCAAAATACGCAATGATGACTGGCAGAGTGAGGTGCAGACGGCGGAGGCTTCCTTTGTGAGCCCGCGGGCCTCAGGGCCCTCCCTCCAGGGTGCTGGCAGGCAAGCGACCAGCCTTGGCTGACAATGAGGACTCCAGGTGGGCAGATCCAGACCGAAGCTGGATCCGAACTGCTGTGGTCTGAAGCCACCGAAGTGATCCCTGTGGGTCTGAACATCTTCATCTGTAAAGTGGGGACAATCCCATTTGTGCTGCATGGTGATCCCAAGGAACAGGGACTGAGAAACTCAGACAGACAGTCACCCAGGCTGCCGATGGATCAGGGCAGCCAGGGTGCACATGGGAGAGGCCTGGCAGCACGGACACCAAGCTGCCCCTGGAGGAGCGGCTGCCACTGGGTGACACACTCGCGGTGACTTGACGTTTTTGCTGAGTTGCCTTTTTGGTCCTTGCTCGAATCATGCCCGTGGTTACACTTCTGGAGGTGGCAGTTCCAGGGTGGGCACTTGGAGTGAATATATCACGCTCACGTTATTCGACCCCACATGTAATTCTCCTGGCCAGCCTCCGTTATTATTTCCTGCTTACACATGAAGAAGTGAGGCCTGAAATAGCCTGCCTGGGTGAGGTCTCCCGGCTTTTAAGTAGGAGAAATGGGACTCCGACCTGGGGCTGAGTCACACTCTCAGTAATGGTGACTCTAATTACACCCGGGCTGAAAGGGGGGCACACCCCAGAGCCAGAGAGGTCAAGGTGACAGTGCGGGCCCCAGGGAGGGTCGAAATAAACAAGGAGGGTGTGGATGTGGGTGTTCCTAACGAGGTCCTCATGGAATGAGTAAACATGGCATTTCAAGGAACACGTGTGCCGATCTAGAAGGTAACCCTGTTCGCTACAAATGAACCAATATGACCAAAAACACATGAATCACAACCTTCAGAAACCACAGGAAATAGCTCAAGAGGAGACAGAAACAGCAAATTAAACATTTTAAAAAAAAGTGACTTCGATTTAACCCCAAGGCTCCCAAACTGGTTTCCTTCCCCAAGGACTGTCCCCCTTTGTCACCAGAGGTACACCAGGCTCTTTGTCCCTAACATCTGTGCCAGCGCAACCACAAGACAAGGGCCGGAAAGACGTCCATCAGACCCCAGGTTTCATAAGCCAGCCGTCACACCACCTCCATGTGCTGTTCCTACCTTTCAGCTGTCCCCTCCCCGGGGGTGATAAATATATTCGGACCTCCTACTCAGGTGGGAGACGCCCGAGTCACCTGGTGACTCGGCTCTGGGATTAGCACATGTTAATGAACGTGATGTCCTCTGGTCGCCTCAAACAGAAAGAGATGCCTTAGTTCCTCTTCAGAAACAACACGGACTCCTGGAGGTATCCTGAGCTTTTGTGCGGGAGTGAAAGGTGGAGCTTTTCTGCCCATGTACACAGAGAGACACACACACATGGCAAGCATTTACCGGAAATCAAGCCACAAGTATCACGATCTCCGAGACCTGGTGAGCAGTAAGTTTTCAGACCCCAACCTCTTGGAGCTTACAATTCGGCACCTAAGAAAGTGGGTAAACGCATCTCTGCTTCACAGCCCAGCTCCGCCGCCCCGAGGGATCGCGAGACCCCGTGTGAAGCCCTGCCCGGGGCTCCTGGACAGGCCTCCCCAAGCCAGCGACATGGAGGCGGCGATCTGCCAGCCAGGAGAGGGAAGAATACTCCAGGGACAGGGAACAGCCTGTGTGTGGTGCAGGTGGCATGGAGGCTCTGGCTCCGGCGGTGAGCGGAACGGAAAGGCCAGGAGAGCTGGAGGGAAACGCAAGGAGGAGACAGGTGTGCTGAGGCAGGAGGGAGGGGAGCAGGGACACTGGAGAACAGCGTGAGAAGCATGGGCTCCAGCGGAGGAAAACCACCGAGCTCTGAACCAGGGACGTGACGTGCCTGGACAGGTGTTGTAGGCAGTCTCTCTCAGGGCAGCACATACGGTCGGTCGGAGCGGCCAGAGCTGATGCTGGGAGAGGCCTGGCTACTCAACAGATCGAGAGCGTGGCGGCCGGGCTGGAGGGGGGCGGGCAGGGGTGCCCATGAGCTAACACTTAGGAAGCAGAAACGAGGGGCTCTGATCACTTGGATGGAGGACAGCGCGACAGCCACAGCTAAACATCGTTCTTGTTAAAAGGAAAAAAAACTAACTTGGTGGGGGCAGTGCCACTTAGGGAATCAGACTGATTGAGCAAAAAGGGGGGGAGGGCAGGGCAGGAGACTAGAACAGACGGGCCGCGAAATGCATCAGGAGGAGACACTGAGCAGGTAACTGGACACTCAGGTGAGCTCTGGCTGGAGATATCTATCTGGGATCATCAGTTATTGAAGCATCGTGGTAATTAAATCCATGGGATTAAAGCACTGGGCAACAGGAGTCGTGGTAACTAAAGCCACAGAAGGACCAAGGGGGGTGGGGATGAGGGTGCAGAAACAGAAGGGACCTAGGACAGGCCCTGGGGAGGCCCCACGTCTAAAACTCAGGAAAGAAGAGCAACTGGTGAATACCCTCACGTACGTGAATAACCTCACGAAGCCTGTCACCCAGCCAAAGAAGGGAAGAAGAGTAAGAACCATCACAGAAACCAAGAGCCAGACACACATGAGGAATGTCATGTGGGAGGGGAGGGAACAGTCATCTTTGCTGGCTGTGAAAAGGAGCCATTGTCAGCACCTCGGAGGCTTGGGGGGAGCCGTGAACCCAGGCCTGAACCTGGGCCTGACCCCGGGATGAGGAGGTGAGAACCAGGAGGGGGGTTTCTGAACACGGTTGCTTCCTATGGGTCAGGCACACAGGCTCAGAGCGGGGCTGGGGCTCTGAGTCTGCACTGGAAACCGGGTTCCCCCACCGTCCCAGAAATGCCCCTCACGGAATTTATATGACCTCTTACTTTCTTGGGTTTCTTCCTCTACAAAAACGGGGATGCTACAAATACTTACTTCTTAGGGTTGTCCTGCGATCAGATGAGCTGAGGAGAGGACTCAGAGAACAGGGCCTCACCGCACTTGGCCAGCCATTATAACCATTCAAAAGGGTGTCGAAGCCTCCACTTTCTTTTCAAGTGCACGCCAAATGCCTCGTAGTGCCAGCGGTGTCCCGACTTGGAAATCCACAGGGGAAGCGTAGAGTCGCAGGGGCTCCGGTGAAACACCGTTCCCAGGCCCCGCCGCCCCACACAGAGCTGTCAGAGGGGTGCACCCCTGGGCGTCGGGCAGCTGTCTGAGCCAGCGGTCTGGGCTCTGGTCAGCTGGCAGGCAGGGTCAGAGCGGGGTGCCCACCAGGCCGCAGACAAAGCCGGTCTCGAGAAGCAAGGTGACGGAGCTCCCTCATCCCCGGGATGACCAGAGTGCTGGCTTAGCACCCAATGACCTTCCTTTCCTTGGGAAGCTGGGGGACAAGTCCCACTTCCGGAAGCCCCCAAGGCCTCCTGGGCACACTCCTTTAACAGTTAGGGGCCTTTCCATTTCAGGCAACAAAACCCTCTGGATCTCCAAGACAGCCATTCTCTCTCACCGATGAAGATACCATCCATTCGAAGCTAGGCCCTGACTTCGGAGGCAATAAAATGTGCACCTACCCTCGACTAAACGCAGTCAGCTTTTGACGTGGGGCCGGCCAGCGAAGAAAACATTTCATTGTAACTATTTCATAAGGTTGTAATGACGTTCGTAACCAGGTCACAATCAGCCTCTTGTGGAAGGTGAGTGTGCCAACTCGGAAGGGGAGGGCCTGATGGAGGAGCAACCCACAAACCTGACACTTGACTGTCTCTGCCACCAGAGGTCAGTGCCCGTCACTCTATCACCTAAAAGCCGTCAAGGGCACTGGTAGCTCTGAAGCTTGGCAGCAGCGGCGGGGACTGCTTTCCCCGGTGAAGACAGACACACAGAGCCAATTGTCCCCTAAGCACATCAGAGCGGCGTTTCTCAGCCTCTGCGCCATTACCCGCCCCCCTTCTTTTTACACATTTCCCCCCCACCGGGAAACGAAAACCACAGGTACACACGCTGTCTGTCTGTCCGTGTACCGTGGTCCGGTGAGTGTCTAGGCCGAGCAATCTCGCTCCAGATCTGAGTTTGAAGACACGTTCCAAAAGGGCTGTGCTCTGGAAACGCCCTACAGGTGGAGCGGAGGAGAAGCAGCCAGGACAGACAGGGCGGGGGGGGGCGGGGGGTGGAGAGGCCGCTGGCAGGACAGGTGGACAAAACCACCACAGCACTTTAGGGCACACCTGCATTGCTGAAGAGTCTGGGACAGCTGACAGAGAAAGAGGGCGGCCAGGAGACAGCAGAGGAGACTGCAAGTGCCGGAACGACAGGTGTGCTAATCACGGACAAGCGGCGCTCGCCTGCTTCGGAGAGCGTTTGTGCGCTGGGTTTCGGCGCTGAAAAGTGCGTGCCCTCGGTCCTGCCGGTACGCTGGTTTAAGGCAGTTAACCCTGAAAAACGCACGTAGACCCGACTGACAGAATAACACGAAATCTGGGGAGCAAAGACAGAACTGTGGGCTGGGCACTGTGGTCCTCGCTTGGCACATACTGAACCCCGGGTTCCCACAAAGTACATTCAGTCACCTCCCCCTTATCCACGGGCTCCCTTTCTGTGATTTCAGTTACCCACGGTCAACCGTGGTCCGAAAACATTACACGGAAAATTCCTGCACTAAATAATTTGTCAGTTTCAAGTTGCACGCCATTCTGAGTAGCAGGAGACGATGTCACATCAACCCCGTTCTGTCCTGCTGAGGATGGGATGCCTCCCTCTGTCCAGCGTCTCCCCACTGTGGACGCTCCTGCCTGTGAGTCACTTAAGTCATCTCTGCCGCCATCAGATCCCCCTGCTTTGGTGTGGCAGTGCCTGTGTCCAAGTCGCCCTTATTTTATGGAAGGATGACCGCAAAGCGCACGCACAGTGATGCCGGCCATTTGGATAAGCCCAGGAGAAGCCGTACAAGTGCTTCCTGTGAGCAAAAAGGTGTGTACGCACAGGGAAAACCGGGCGTGTGGGCCTTGGGACTGTCCGCAGTATTGAGCATCCGCCGGGTATCTTGGACTGTACCCCTGAGGGTGATGCGGGACTATTGGTATAAACCTTCACTGTACTCATTGAGGTATCGAAACACTGTTGAGCACCTACTGTGTGCCAGCCACAACAGACACTGGGGAGGGAAAGAGAGGAGTTGTTAGAGAAGTGGAGAAGGGGCTTGGGGCGCGGCCTCAAGGAGAGGGTGAGGGGTGGGGCAAGCCATGGTGGATTGGTAGGGTTGGCAAGGTGCAGATCGGAAGCAGAGAAGTCCTTACTTCTAAAAGTGGTAACACCTGGAGGCACAGACACGTGAGGGGACACTCCGAGACTGGGAGGGACACACAGAGCAAACTGCGCCTGCAGGCCACGTCCGGCCCCTTTTCTGTCTGTACAGTTTTACTGGACTGGTCTGGTCCCTGGCTGCTGCCTGCCTCACTGCAGCGCAGGCGAGCTGAGTGGCGGTGCCAGAGACGGAGACCAGCTGGCCCTCTGCAGAAGCTGGGGGACACCTGGTCTGGAGCCTTGTTACTCAGAGGTGTCTGTGAGGCAGGAGCACCTGGGGGTCTGGCAGAAACACAGATGCCCGGGTCTTACCCCAGATCCCCTGGAGCTGGTACCTGCCTCCTAAAAAGGTCTCTGGTGATTTTTACGCCCAGAAAGCTCTCCTGTCACCGGCGTGTGTGGCTGGGAGGCGGCGGCAATGAGGCTGCAGGTGAAGAAAAGCAGGTGCTTATCCTGTACAGAGTCAGCGGAAAGAGGTAAAGCTTTTCCCACAAAGGAGGGGAGCCACCCGCCCATGCCCCAGGGAGGTCCCTCGGTCACACCATGACGGTCCACAGGGGCGACAGCAGGAAGTGGCACCAGGACCCATGCAAAGACCCGGACGACACAGGGGACATCGCCAGACAGCTCCTTCTTTCTTCCCAGACGCAAATGACATTTTGAGACAGGGCTCCAATTTCACCGATGCTTCCGATTTGCCTCCAACCAATACAGCATCGGTTATAATTTATTAGGACACAGAAAAACAGTCTGTAACAAAATATCAGTAACCATGTGTTGCCCCGCACGCCAAATGTATCTCCATCTAAGTGATGCTTCCGGACCGCAATGCATAAATTATGACATTATCTGGATAAGGAGGAAGTTTAAAGATTAAATGAGGATCGACTCATCAGCTATCTATTATGTAGGCTGCTAACACATCAGTTCACAGGATATTTAAAGGTGTAATGTCTTATGTTAGAATTTTTTCCCCCCAAAATAAATGCACGGCTCTGCTTGATATTCAGTTTTTCCGTATTTTGGATGAATAAGCAATCTAAAGTTAAAAAAAAAAATCACCCAAAGCAGCATTTTACACAGCACGCCAACACCACTCTTTCTCCGAGCTCGGCTAACAGCTTCTGAGCAATTGCTTAACATTCTGCTTCCTTAATAATCCAGAAAAGTTTGACAGGGTTATTTGTGGGGTGCGGCATGCTTCAATGTAATGGCAGCAACAGAGATAAAACACAGACGAGCGAAAATGGGAAATTCCCTTTCTCAGGTGCTCAGGTTCCACTGGCAGGAACAAGGCAAAAGAAATAAGGCTCATATATCTGTTCTGAGCGATGAGACATAATTAAATCACTGAATCTCAAGTAAGAAAAGAATCTATTAAACCTCCTGTTGAGAAGAATCTCTCTGTTAAAATTCATTGACAGAGGCCTGAGGAAGTCCTTGAATTCAGTACAGTGGTTAAGAGATAACAGTTAAGAGATAACCGTTAATAACATTTACAGGGTGCTTCCTCAGGGCTTATACGCTGTATTAAACCTCACTGTATGGACTATTTCAGTTAATCCTCAAAATACTCTGATACAGCTCTAGCTCATAAACTGGGAAACCAAGGCACAGAGAGGTTAAGTGACTTGTCCAAGGTCACACAGCTACATAAGAAGTGGGGCTACGGTTTGCAGCTGGGCCTGGGTTCTGGACCATAACTGTGGCAACTCTCTATTAGCACCTGCCCTCCATCTTCCCTTTGTCCCCAGGTGAATCTGCAAAAATGCTGAAACGCAGTGGGCTCTCATTGTTACTGACATCACAGACAAAGAAAATCCCCTGTGATTTAGCTATTCAAAGTCTTAATAGAAAGGTGGGGGTGGGGAGGGGGAGCCCACCATACTGCCCTGGGGACAGTGGCCAAAATTTGGCTTGGGATACAGTAAAACCAAGGAATAATGAGGTGGATTCCTCAGTAGGATAATTTCTCAGTAGGATAAAATGCAAATGAAGTCCCAGTAAAATTCTGCCACGTATACCATGCAACTGCTTGTTAGTAGTAAACACGGACGCAGACTTTCAAGGCTAATTGCTATGAATGCATTATTTTCTAGCTAAGATCTTCGTGAAATGCTACAGGGAACCTAAAGCAAAACGGACGTTAGGCACTGGCCTAACACTGCCTCCTGGGTTAGCGTTCTCCTGTTGGTTGTGCATGTTCTTCAAGGAACTGCCTGACTGTAGTACACCAACACAAGTATAGAAGTGAAGTTGGCACAAGCACCCACCCCGCACGCCCTTTGCTCCGGGAGCGTTATTTTTATTCTTAGAAAAAAGAGAAGTTCACTAAATCAATAATGCAAGTCCACAAGACAGTGAGCAAGTCCTTCAAATCCCTCAAACTGTCAAGCATCCCAGACAAACTTCTCTCCCCACTTTGAGCTCATTCTATTCCACTTGAAACACTGATTTTGCCAAAAACCAAGCTATTCCCTTTCAAGTTCCTAAGTTTCAAAACAAGACCCAGGTGAAAGCTCATCGTATCCCATTTTAAACATTAATTTTGCCAAAGAACAAACCATTCCCTTTACGTTTTAGTAGCTTCAAAGGAAGATCCAGATTAAGAACGAAAAAAAAAACGGGCGGGGGCGGGGGCACCAAGCGAGAGGAGAAGAGGCGGCAGAAATGATGGAGTGACAGAGTCACCTGAACTCCGGACCAAGTCACTCAGCCGCTTCGCGTCTTCCCATGTAACTTTCCCTATTTACGACCAGACGACACACCCTGGCGGCGGTATTTTCGCAAATACACATCAGGGGACAGTTTGCGTTATTCACAGGGATGGACCACAAACAGAATTTGGGGGTTGCCCCTGCGGCATTACAAGCAGTTACTACCGCATGACACCTTGCTCTCTTTCGGGTGCGGCTGGTAAGGACAAAAGGAGCGACCATCCTGGAACCCCGCTCGGCTCCCCCTGCGGAGGCACCGCGGGCCACTGCGGACGCGCTCCGCCAGCCCCGCGCCTCCATCGCCGGCTGCCGGGCAGACGGGCCGGGCGCGCGGCGGGGTGCGCGGCCTCTGGGGCGTGGGGAGCCGGCGGCCCGGCCCCCGGGCGCAGGAGCGGAGGCGCGTCCAGGCGGGGGGCACTCACCTTCTTCTTCCAACTCGAATTTCTCCAGCATGCCGGCTTCCGCGGGTCCCGGGGCCGCCGCCAGCGCCGCCTGAGGAGGAAGAGGACAGGGATCAGCATGCGCTGGGCGGCGCTCGTCCCCGCGCGGGGCGGGGGCGCGGGGACGCGGGAGTCGTGGTGGTGGGGAGGGACGGGGGCGGGCTCCGCGGCCCCGCCGAGCGCTGCGGCCTCGCCCCGCGCCACCGCCGGGAGGAGGGGCCTCCGCGCGAGGACGGGACGGAACGGGACGCGGCGCGGCCCAGCCCCCCGGGCCCGCCCCCGCTGCGCCCGCGCCCCTCCCCGAGTGGAATGGCCCGCCCTCCCCTGCCAGCAGCTTTGGTACGGACCGGCGGAGCAAAACGCGTGGGAAGAGGACCCTGGCTCTCGAGCGGCCGGCACATCCCCTCCAGCCGCGGCCCTCGTCCCCTGTCCCCGCCGGGCCGCGCGGCCATTAGCGGAGGAGGCCCGCGTTCCCATCGCCGCCCAGCCCCCCCCCCACCCCGCCGCGCACCTCCGCTCACCTCCCCCGCACCCACGGCCAGCGCGTTCCCGCGGGTTTAACCTGCGCAGGTGCGGCCCGGGCCAGCCCCGGGGTGGGGCGCGAGGGGCGCGCCGCGTGGGGGTGGGGCGTGGGGGCGGGGCGACGCGCGGAGCCGGGGGCGGGGCCCAGAGGGGAAGGCTCCGTGGGCCGGGGTGACTGCACTTCTTTTTTAAATTGTAGGTTCCACTGCCCATCCCCCTCGCGTATTAGAAAGAATTGCTCTTTGGGTCCCAGGTACAGTGCTTGCGCTTTGGGGCCGCCACTGTTACCAGCCACGGCAGTCTCACTGTGCCGCCTGTCAGGCGACTCCCTTCTTTGGGTGGGCCGCTGCGGAAAGCTCACACAAATCTGAACCTGGCCCTGGCCACTCTGTCGCCCTGGATCTGGGTATCTGAGACTCTCCTATCGCCGGCTGAGGTTGGCAGGCAGCGCGGCTGGCAGCCCCGAGCCAGCTACCAGGGAGAGCAGCGCAGCCGGGGAGGGTACAGGCACCCCGCTCCCGAGGCTCTGCTGTGTGACCGCCGGTTTCTGCCTCATGTCCAGGGGGCCCTCAGCTCAGTCCCCCGTGCAAGGGCGCTGATAATGAGCTTAGCTCCCGTGCTGATTGGGGCTGTCAAGGGGCCCCCTGGCCTCTTGAAAGGAACTTGGTTTTATCGCACTTGCAAACCTAGCCCAGAGAAGGAAGTACTGAAATCTCCTGTGGGCTTTCTTTTTGCTCTGTCATCTCAGTTGGGCCAAACCCTAAGTCTTAAGCTTCTTCTTAAACAGAACGGGGTGGTGGGCAGGTAGGGGGAAGAAAAAAGGCCAAAATACATTTTGTCAGAGGATTGATGGCAAAAACCTACAGCTGTGTCATGTTTAACAGCCAACGACTGTTCCTTCTAAGTTCAGGGAATAAAGCAAGGATGCCTGCTTTCTATCCTTATTCAACACAGTACTGGAAGTTCCAGCTGCTGCAATAAAGCAAGAAAAATTAATAACAGGCACACAAATTGCAAAGAAAAACACAAAAACAGCCCTATTTGCAGATGACATGGTTTTCTGCATAGAACGTCCCAAGGAATTTAAAAGTGAACGAACATACAAAAAAAAAGCCCCAAACTAGAACTAGTGAGTTCAGTGTGTGATACCAGATCAATATACAAAAATCAACCTCATTTCTGTATACTAGCAATGAACATGCAGAAACTGATATTAAAAACAATACCGTCTACAACCACCGCAAAGGAAATGAAATACTTCGCGATATACTGAAGGACGGACAAGATCTACGTGCTGGAAATGGCGAAACGTGGACGCCATAGAGGGAGACCTACATAAATGCGGAGACACTGCGTGTTTGTGGACTGGAAGGCCCGACACAGCGAGGACGTCAGTTCACCCCCAAACTGCTCTCCAGGTTTCATGCAAATCCTACTGAAATTCTGATAAGTTTTTTTTTTTTTTTTGTAGACAAGCATAGTTTAACATCTGTAAGGAAACACTCAGGCTCTAGAATAGCTAAAGCCATCTTGAAAAAGGTGCATGAAGTGGGAAGACTCAGGGTTAAAGCTTACTCCAGAGCTGCCACGGTCAGGACGCGTGTGCTGCATGTGATCTCACTACACTGTGTGGAGCTGAAAGAACAAAGTCAATGAACAAAACAGAAACAGATTTGTAGACACACAGAGAGCAGCCTGATGGGTGGAGGGTTGGGGGACTGGGTGGAAAAGGGGAAGGGATGGAGAAGCACAGACTGGTAGTTACAGAACAGTCACGGGGAGGTGACGTCCAGCACAGGAAATCGAGTCAATAATACTGTCATAACTATGTATGGGGTCAGGTGAGTACTGGAAATATCAGGGGGAAACTACTTTAGAAAGGGTATGATTGTCGAACCACCGTGCTGTACACCCAAAATGAATACAAAGTAACATTGAATGTAAATGGTAATTGAAAAATAAAATGAAAAAAATGACTACGTGGTATTGACAGGGACAGACACACGATCAGTCAAAACAGAGAATCTGACCCCCCCCCCGCCATGGGCGTCAAGCTGATGTTTGCACAGGCGCAAAGGCAGTGATGCTCGAGCAACTGGGCACCAATGGGCGAAAAATGTGCCTTGGCGTAAGCCTCCCACCCCATACGAAAATCATCTCGACGGGATCCTGGACGGAAAGAAAACGTAAAAGTGAAACTTTCAGAAAGAAACAGGGTAATGTCTTCAGGACCTCTTGTTAGGAAAGAGACTCGACCTCAAAAGCATGAGCCACACAGGGAAAAATTAATAAGTGGGACCTCATTAACATGAAAAGGTTTGCTCTGTGACAGACTCTGAAAAGAGGATGGAAAGATGAGCTACAGAGTGCAAGAAAACACTTGCACTCCACATAGCAAAAGGCTAGCATCTGGACCATGTGAGGAACTCTCAAAACTCAGCAGTAGGAAAAAATCCAGTTAGAACGTGGGCAAAAGATATGAACAGACACTTCACTGAAAATGATGTACAGGGGGCAAATGAGCACACATAGAGATGCTCAACATCATTCGCCAGCAGGGAAATGCAAATTAGAATCACACTAAGCGATCACTCTCCACCTATCAGAATGGCCAGAATAAAAATGGTCCATGCTGCTGGGGATGCAGATCAACAGTCACTTCTGCCTCGCTGCGGGGATGCAAAATCGTACCCCGGCTCTGAAGGACAATGTGACAGTCTCTTACGAAACTACACCTGCAGTTGTCACAGGACACAGCAATTGCACGCTTGGGTGTTTATCCCAGATACACAAAAACTACGTTTACACAAACACCTGTATGCGCACGTTCCCAGCAGCTTCGTTTGTAATGGCCCAGCCTGGAAATAACAGATGCCGTTCTTCGGGTGAACGGTTCACTGAACAAACCACAGTTGTGCGTCACTTAATGATGGGGACGCACCCAGAGAAATGCGTCGTTAGGTGATTTCGTCACGGTGCGAACACCGCAATGTGCGCTTCCACGGACCTGGGTGGTGCAGCCCATGGCACACCAGGCTGTGCGGTATGGACTGCTGCTCCCGGGCCCCAAGCCTGCATGACAGGTGGCTGGGCTGCATGATGGAGGCAGTTGTGTACTTACACACGGGAGAGGCCCACTTGCACACAGGAAGGGCGTGGGAGACAGAAAATGGTACCCCGGTAAAGAGCACTTGCCAGGAATGGAGCTTATATTTGCACGTGTTTCTGGAAGCCGCTCTGCGTGTGTCAGGGAGTGAGTGGCGAGTGGACGTGAAGGCCTAGGACACTACGGTGCATTGCTCTAGACTTTACACTGTAACGTAGGCCACACTAAATTTATAAAGTGACACTTTTTCTTCAAGAACAAATTTACCTTAGTTTACTGTAACTTTTTCTGAAAGAGTTTATTTACTTATTTTCAGAGAGAGGGGAAGGGAGGGAGAAAGAGAGGGAGAGAAACATCAATGGGTGATTACCTCTCATGCGCCCCCTACTGGGGTCCTGGCCTGCAACCCAGGCACGTGCCCTGACAGGGAATTGAACCAGCAACCCTTTGGTTCACAGGCCTGCACTCAATCCACTGAGCTGTACCAGCCAGGTACTGTAACTTTTTTAACAAAACATTTAAAAATACTTTGGGTCTTGTAATAACACTTAGCTTAAAACACATTTTATACAGCTGTACAAAACCATTTTCTTTACATTCTTATGCTGTGTTTTTTCCATTTGAAAATTTTTAATTTTTAAAACTTTTTTGTTGTTTGATTTTTAAAATGTGTGGTGGTACACAGTGGAAGTGTCGATCATTTTACTTTTCGAAAATACCACATTATAATTTCTTGAAGTAATTTTAGTATAATTTAAACAGACTAGGAGAGTGGGGGTGGTGGGATGGGCAGAGGAAGGCAAAGGGGGAAAGACTGGGACAACTGTAATAGAATAACAATGAGAAACTCTTAAAAAAAGAAAGAATAGTTCTAATTTAAAAGAAATTAAAAAGATAAAAAAAAAAGACACCCCTCATTGCTGTTTATTCAGCACGTCATCAATCTCACCTGTAACCCCGATGGGCTGCTCTTTGGAGGCAGAAATGGGTGGCAGTGGGCGTGGGCGTGTGTCTGTCGGGAGGCTGCCAACTCTGCAAACGTGGTCCTCAGACTCCAAAGTCCTGCTCCCCTCACTGCAGAAGTTGGTGGTGGATAGAAATGGACACAGATTCCCATGAGCCTCTTCGGTGTGACGTCACTGGATCACAGGTGTCCAGGAGGAGGCTAAAATAAAAACGATGCTGAATGGTGCTAGCGAGGCTGAACGTATTTCCACGGGTTGTTTTCTCTTAGAGATCTCACGCCTTTTTCCACAGAAAGGAGCACAGTCCCAGGAGACTAGCAAGGGCAGAAGAGGGAAGTTCTCCAGGACACGCGAGGTCGGGTGAGTGATGGATTAGTTGGCGCAAATAATTGAAAGTCGGTGGTTGTCAGCTGCCCTTTCCAGGGAGATGTTTTCTTGAAGCCTCAACAGACCTATAGGCCTGACTTGATTTTAGCAATTTCAGGTGGGGGGGGGGCGGTGGGGAAGGGCAAGGCAGGAGGGGCCCGGGAAGGGCGGGGGCCCTGTTCCGTGAGCGTGACAGAAGGGGTCAGCGTGTGTGATGCTCCCCGCTCGCTCTCTCCAGAACTCCATTGAGTGCTGAGTTGAACTTGAGTGAGACAACGCCTGAGAAACACGGAGCCATTGCAAGGGCGACTTTTGGGTTGGTGAAAAATGCTACATTGGTGAGGTTTCCTGTCCCAGGTCGTTGTGCCCAGGTGCCACAAAAGACGGTATTTTGAAGGACCCTCGGGAAGGAAAACTTCAGCCTGAAAACTTAATCACAAAACGACTGCCATGAAAGCTTTCCTTTATGCACAGAAGTCGGATATGAGCTCACTTTGCCTTTTTTTAAAATTGTCCTCTTAAATAGCTACTGCAAGGAATAAATCAGCCCAAACCACTGGACACGTAGCTCCTGAATATTTCAGGGTCTGGAACCGCAGCTTCGGTGTTGCTGGTTGGGGGACGTTTTGACGCTGTTTTCGAGCCCTGGCGGGGCTCTGTTCTGCAAAGACATCCTCTGTGAGGTGGGAAAGGCAGGTTGGGGACCTGCCACCAGTGCCAGGACAGGAGCTGAGTGCCCTCTGACCAGCACTCATCCCACCTCGGGGCTCAACACCGCAAGCCTCGGTCCCAAGCTCACAGCTCTCTCGAGTGCAGGCATCTGCCAGTCCTCTCCATTTGTACTTTCTACAGACCACTCAGCCTCATCCTCCTGAAACAGCACCTGTGTCCTCTCACTTTGTCACGTTGTGTCCTCAGAGGCTGCCTCACTTGTCTGCATCTCCACTCCGGCTCGTTGGTGCGGCCTCTGCGTCTCAGGCGTGGCTGCTGGAGCAACTCCAGTTCCTTCTGTCTCGCCCTTTTCTACCCTGGAGCCAGAGCGGCCTTTTAAAAACACAGCCTTGTTCTCATGACTCCCCGTGTGAAGCAGCTCAGTGACTCTCAGGGACCTTCAGGAAGGTCGGGCCAGCTCCTCGGCTCAGCTGGGCCTGGCCATTCCTCTCTTTACCTTTTCCTGCCAGCTGGGCCTTAGGCGCGGTCCCTGCTCACCACGCGAAGGGTTTGAACATTCTGGCCTGTCTCCTGACTTCCCCCCGCCGCTCGGCTGGTTCCTACTCACTCCTGAACTACGAGTCTTATGAGGAAGGCTCTGATTCTTGGCTTCTTCTTATAACGTACTGGGTTGGCCAAAAAGTTTTGTTTTGTTTTGTTTTTCTGTTACAATGTCTCTAGTAGTGCTTAGTTGTCTTTAACTTCATTCAAAACAATTTCGTTAGATTGTATGGTGGCAGCTGTCACATCGGCATGCATTAAAAAAACTTATTAAAATTGGAGAATTTTTGTGTAGCCATTTTAATATGGGAGATGGAAGACAATATGCAACATTTTTGGCATACCGTCCTTTATTATCTCAAGAAAGGTAAAAATGCAACTGAAATGCAAAAGAAGATTTGTGCTGTGTTTGGAGAAGGGGCTGGGACTGATTGAACGTGTCAAAAGTGGTTTGTGAAGTTTCGTGCTGGAGATTCCTCGCCGGACGATGTGCCGTGGTTGGGTGGACCAGTTGAAGGAAAGAAGAGCATTTTGGATGACGGCAGAAGGAATGCTCTGAAGGCAAAGATATTTGCAGGACCCAGCAGACCACATGGCCTTTATCCCAGAACAGAGTGTTCCTTCTTTATTTTTTAAAAAAGATTTTATTTATTTACTTTTAGAAAGGGGAAGGGAGAGAGAAAGAGAGGGAGAAAAAAATCAATGTGTGGTTGCCTCTCGCACCCCCCCTACTGGAGACCTGGCCTGCAACCCAGGCATGTGCCGTGACTGGGAATCGAACCAGTGACCCTTTGGATCGCAGGCCGGCACTCAATCCCCTGAGCCGCACTAGCCAGGGCTCTTTGTTTTTGGTGGTATGAAAAGACTCTAACGTCTCTGTAAAGTACAGAGGGAGGCGTTGGGAGAGCCAAGGATCAGTGAGAATATTTAAGATGTCTTTACAATGAACGTAGGAATTAAGGAAGAAAGTCTGAGAAGTATCACGGAAATAATAGTTTGGACTTGATATTTCGGTGAATTAGAAAATAAGTAGAAAAGAAACAAGAGTAATAATTAGAAACAGAAGCATCCAAAGAAGCCTTTAAATAGAGCAATGAAGTCTTTATAGAAGCAAAGACAAGCCCGTAAAGGAAAACAGACGGGATCACAAAAGCCGCACAGTGTGGCTGTAAATATCACTCAAGAGCTTCTTGAAGTTCCTGCTTAGTTCCCAAAGGCTTTGCCAACACCTTTCTACCGCTCAGCTTTAAAAACCAGTGGGTTAGTCCTGGCTTTCTATTCCTAAAACTCTCCTAAAAAGAATGCACCTTGAAAATTTAAGTTCAGATTAAGTACTGTTTTCCTGGAGCGATCCTAAATAGTGTCTGAAGTTTGTTTGTTTGTTTTTTTTTTAATCAAGTACAAGACTTTTTAATTTTTAAAGCTTCATGATCACCAGCATCTCAGGACCTTTTCTCTCCCCTTCCCTTCCCTTCCCTAACCTAACCTAGGCTGGCTGGCTCCTCACGGGGCCTGCTTTCCGGCTGCTCGGGAAGGGGGCTTCACAGCGAGGTGTCACACACAGGCTTGGAGCAGCTGGGGGAACAGGGCAGCAGAAACAGGACAAAAACTGGGGCAACTCACTGGGTGCACAGGATTTTAGGTTTTAAATGTTTTTTTTTTTTTTTTTAAATCCTAACCTGAGGATGTGTCTATTGATTTCAGAGAGAGAGAGAGAGAGAGAGACAAAGAGAAAGATGCAGACAGACAGACAAACAGACATCGATGGGAGAGAGAAACATGGATCGGTTGCCTCCCGTACATGCCCTGACTGGGGATCGAACCCACAACCTGGATATGTGCCCTGACCTGGGATCGAACCGACAACATGATGGTGCCCAGGACGATGCCTAACCAACTAAGCCACCCGGCCAGGGCCAGGATTTTAGGCTTTAGAGGCAGAACAACTATCTAGGGTTGAAAGAAAAGGAGCTCACTGCAGGTAACCGTAGCAGGAAGGGGCTGTGTATTTGCACCGCCCCCCCAAACTCTTTCTGTCCTGTCTGATGGCTGAGACACTGCCACAGACAGGAAATGGAGACAAGTGAGGAAGAGGAAGAGGAGGAAGGTCAGAGAAGATCGCAGTGTTTTATTGCTGTTGCTGAATTTACCTTTAACATGGAAACCATTCCCAAATTTAACCGGAGGAGAGTTGCCCAAATTCCAGGCATATCTCAGGATATAGGAGACCAGGTGATGTTATTTTTCTGCCGATGTGTTGCTTCCTTGGGCAGTTTTATCAGCGAATGCACCGTGACAACCGAAAACCCAGTCTGAGCCTGACATCTCCGCAGCTTTCCACTGCGGGGGTGAAGTTACTAAAGTTACAAGCACGTTGCTTATCGTGGCCATAGGAAAATACAAATGTGCTGTCCCCGAGTCCAGAAAAACTGGAAATAACTAAACGTTTAAAATGGACGACAACAGCCCTGGCCGGGTGGCTCCGATGGTTAGAGCATCGTCCTGATACACCAAGGTTGCAGGTTTGATCCCCAGTCTGGGCACATACAAGCATCAACCAGTGAGTGCATGAATCAGTGCAACGACAAATCGATGTTTCTCTGTCTCTCTCTTTCCTCCCTAAAATCAACAAAAATAAAAATAAATACATAAAAAGTGTGATAACGCAAACTATGCTTCATGACAACAAACAAAACCACAGCTTCACACGCAAGGTCCTTAGTCCAATAATAGCTGACGCGGGGCGGATCCACTGATCGGCTCAGAGCGCAGAGGTCCATGATAGGGACAGCCGTGGGAGTCAGGCCAATGGCTGACCTTCGTTTCCGGACCGAGGGAGGGACTGTCACTCAACTGTCTTGGATCGGCACTTGGATTCATGCCACATCAGGGAATTCGAAAGCCAACAGGGGTAAAAATCCCCAAAGGGGTGTCATCGGCTGGTACTTCTTTCTATTAAGATCTCCAAGACTAATCTCAAGGTTAAAACGTGTGACCAAAGAAAAAATAAAGAAACTAAACAGTGTCTCTGGGAATAAGTTGGGCTGTGACCTCAGAGCTCAGGCCCCTCTGCCCTCCACTGAGTCTGGTCCCAGCTCTGAGTCTGCTGCGGCCCCACAGGGCTGTGCCCTCCCACGTCGGTCTCTGAGCCTCGAGCCTGTGCATGCCGTGCACCTGGTACCATCCCTAGCTCAGGCCTGGTGCCCATAAATGACAGCTACTCTCAGTGAGGGGGCTGCCCTTGGGCAAAATGAAAAAAAAACCCCCCAAAACATAGGTTTTGAACCTAGGCCTCCATTTGAGCCCGTTTACTAGTCATAAAAGCTCAAGCAATGCGTTAATTTTCCTAAACCTGGATTCTCCACCTGAAAAAATGCAGATAATGGTATCTCCTGGGCAGGGCTGGCGTGAAAATTAATTGAACCAGTGGACGCCTGGCCCGTAACAGGCATCAGCTATGTGGTGTTTAATTGAGTCCCGCGTTTTGTCATTGGCAGGAGACACGGGCTGCATCGCATCGGGAGGACAGGAGGCCTGCAGAGGACCTGCACTTGCTGAGAATTTGCATGCACCGAGTGCTTGTTTCCATTTGCAAAGGAAGCATAAACTGCATTCTGTTCAAAGAATGGCCGGACCATTCACTCCACAGACCCAGAGCCTGGTGCCCTCTGCCGTCCCCAAATCCACCGAAGGTCGTTTTAAGACTGGAAATGACATTTCCATCAGCTATCTGCCACCAAATGTACCCGATCTGAGTCAGTGCTGGGCTGAGCACACACACAGAAACACTGTAAAATAGGATTGTCCCAAGCACGTGCGTGAGGGACATGTGACGAGACAATTTTAACTGACCTACAGCTGGTATTGCTGAGCGTCTGCAAGTGTCATAACCACCCCGTGAAGGACAGGAGGCGGCACACCGAGTGCAGAAGTGAAAGCCGTCTACAGCCCGTGCCTGGTGGGAAATGGACTTTTCCTTTAAGGGTCCGCGTGTAAGGCTGAATGCGGGGACAGGCGGAGCGAAAATGCAGCCCCATCTGTGGCCACCTGTCCTGAGAACTGGAAGGATCACAGATTTGGAACATGATTTCTTCGATTATTTCGGCGTGGAGTGCAAGACACAGCCCCTTGGGGGGCCTACCGAGAAACTCTCTGACCCAATTAAGTGTGCACTTTCCCCTGGCTGTGTTCGAACACAGCCAACGTCGCTGCAGGGGTTACTGCTGATGGTCACTATCACATTCTGGAGATAAATAAATGCACCATTTTGATATTACGTCTCCATTTAGTGTCATTAAATATGGGTAAATATTAGTATTTGGGGATCCCCTGAAACGGTCTTTAACTGCCAGACACTATAAAACCTAGGGGCCAGACTCAAGTCCAGAATAAGGACAGATCTGAAGAGGGGAAAACTCCCTCCCTTCCTGTTCCCTCGACTCCTCCGAGGGGCCCCGGAGTCTTGGGCAGGCAAGCAGCTCAAAAACCCTCACGGCCTCCAGGTGCTGAAGTATCTTATGCTCAATTTCTTAAAGAATTCCACTACTAACGAGTAAGTCTATGAGACTGCAGTGAATGTCACCGTGATCTCTCTCTGATGGCTTCAGGAAGTCACACCTCGTACCCAGGATCAGTGTCACATTTGTTTCCTGTCCTAGGCCCAGCTGCGCACTTCAAAACTGGAAGAGCGTAAAGAAAGAGCTAATGCTGAGTGACCACCACATTTTTTGAAAATAAGACTTTAAAAAAATTTTTGTATTTTTTCTTGGAAATTTTTAAAATTTTTATTTATTTATTTTAGAGAGAGAGGAAGGGGGGAGGGAGAGAGAGCGAGAGAGACATTGACTTGTTTCGCTTTGCGTGCCTTCATTGGCTGCTTCTCATGTGTGCCCTGACCCAAGACGAAACCCACAACCTCGGGGCATCGGGACGATGCTCTGACCGATGGAGCTATCCATCCAGGGCCTAAAAAATTCCTTAAACTTTCTAATTACAGTTGACATTCTGTATTATAGGAGCTTCAGGTGTTCCACACACTGGTTAGATATTTATATAACCTAGGAAGTGATCCCCCTGGTAAGTCCAATTACCAATCTGACGCCGTACATAAAAAAATGAGACTTTTAACCATGACACTCCCCTAACCACCAAGCTATGGACACGGAACACGGGGGACCTGGTTATACTGTTTAAGTGAAAAGCTAAGTTGCTGAGTCACTTCACCAGGGTCCGATGTGTGTAACACGTCTGTTTCTGGTCTGTGCACAAAGGCCAAGCAAAAACTAACAAACAAAACAAATAAAGCAAAACAAAACAAAAGCCGCCAGGCTACAGTTCACCTGTCTCAAAGAGGTAGAATTGTGGGAGGCTTTTCTTATCTTTACGCTTTCCTTTTTATAATCAGAGGACTTTTTAAAAAGTTCTCATTGTGGCCCTGGCTGATGTGGCTCAGCAGATCAAGTGTCGGCCTGCAAATCAAAAGGTCGCCAGTTCGATTCCCAGTCAGGGCACTTGCCTGGGTTGTGGGCCAGGTCCCAGTTGGGGGCTTGTGAGAGGCAACTAGTCGATGTTTCTCTTGAGCATCAACGTTTCTCTCCCTCCCTTCCCCTCTCTCTAAAAATAAGTAACTAAATACATAAAAATTTCCAGCTGTGGTAAAACGCACACAACATAATTCACCTTCTTACCCACTTGTGGCACACAGTTTGGTAGAAGTCAGTACATTCACACTGTTGGGCCACCAGTCCGGGATGCCTGCATCTCAGGGAAACGCTATTTTTCCAAGAGGTGACCAAGTACTTCTCCAGATGAATCCATTTTTTGAAATCAAAGGCAAAGACGGTAGGTGGAGTGTCTTGCTCAGGCTGAACCCAGGTACGGGCCTAAGCCTACCAACTTGTGAATGCACACCTAATAAGCAGCGGGGTTTTAACTGGTTTTTGATAGGGTGTGCGAAGACACACGCCAGTATACCCGCGGTGTAGTCCCTTAGAACCGCCTGCCTCAACCCCCTTTTCCGAATAAAATACCCCTCTTCTCCAACCATGCTCAAGTTGACCAGAGGCCCCTCTGACTCAGGACGCCAAACAATGTTGACTTAGGGCTCTGCTCCAAGCCTCGGAAACAGCGGGGGAAGCATGAGATCACGCACCTCCTGAAAGAGGCTCCCGGGTCGCTGCCGGAGGATTCGGGCCGTCACTCACAAACAGGTTCTGCTCGCCCTTCTTGGAGAGACACCAGAGCAGGCTTGTCCTAAACTTTTCTGCTGCTCCAGCTGCTAATTCCGACTGAGTCGTTAAGGGGCTGCTATTAATACTGCGGATGTACCAACGATACCCCACGAGCTCAGGTTAATGCTTTTCTAAGGGCTGAGAGTGAGGGGGCTCTCCTGGTTCGGAGCCAAAAGAATTTCCATCTAAATGCAAATGGAGACAAGCCCGACTAGAATGCATGAGTAGGTGCAGTGGTTTTTCCCCCAGCCAGGGATCGGCGCCCCGCCCCGCCACTCCCCCGCTGGACCCATTTTCAGACAACTGTGTCGGGAAACAAGCGTTCCTCATGAGGTGAGCATGCTTCCTGTTCCTTCCCGGCGCCCGCGAGGAGGTAAAGGTGCCTGGAGTCTTGACTTTATTCGTGGTCAATTAAATGCACACAGAGCATCATTTTTCCAGCCTCTGCTTCTCCAGTCTAGACCCCTAATGTCACTATCTGATGTCCCAAAGGAATCAGAGAAAGTGTGCCCAGGGTGGGTCTTCTCTTTCCTCCTCAGATCTGCATCTCCTTCCGAAAGGAATGACACTGCTGGAAACTGGGGTCCTCCCCGCCATATGCCACACACCTGGGCGTCCCCATGGCCAGCCTAGTCCATCTCCCACATACATTTAGAACGAGTCCCTTCCTCTGGATCTTCACTTCGGCGCCCTTAATCCAGTCCTCTGTCATCTCTCCTGTGACTAGTGTTTCTTTGCTAGGCTTCTTGTGTAGTCTTTCCCCTGTAAATTCCAACCAAAACCCTGTTACTGGACTAATCCTTCTATTAAAATACAAGTCTGGCCCTGGCCAGTGGGGCTCAGTTGGGGGAGCATCGTCTCGCGAACTGAAAGGTCGCCGTTTGATTCTTGGCCAGGACACATGCCTGGGTTGCCGGTTCAGTCCTCTAGAGCATGTACAGAAGGCAACCTATCGGTGTTTCTCTCTCACATCGATGTTTCCACATCGATGTTTCTCTCCCTCTTTCTCCCTCCCATCCCCTCTCTGTAAAATCAAAAATAAAAAAATATATTTTTTAAAGAATTTTAAAAGGCGAGTCTGACCACCTCTCCTCTCTGCACCGCCGTCAGGGCAGGCTGCGGACCGTCTGTGACTGATCTGTGGGCTTGTGTCTAATCTGCATCCCTTCCTCACCCACGAGGGTTATGGGAGGAAGTGGGGCCTTTCCACCCTAAACTCACACAGCTCCGGACTCCCTCGGTCCAGTCGGCAGGCAGCCTGTGCAGCTTCATCGCACCCTGAGGGCGGGGCGAATACTCATCCTCCGCCCCAACTCTGCAGGACGAGCTGCCAGTTGGCCAACTTCATGGCCAGGCTGATTCCTGGGTCACTCAGGGGAGGGACGGACGACCGATTTCACGTGTCATCTCCAAGGACCCTGCTCTGCATCTGCAGAGGGGCAATGCTCGACGGCTGGTCTCTCGCCTTCCTGGGGACGCGTCTCATTTTGCCGCTTTGCACGGGCAGTCCCGTCCACTCACTGGGTGGCAGTAAAGGAAGCTCCGGCACAGGGGAGTCAATGTTTTTCTGAAAAAGGGCTGGGTAGGAAACATTTTAGGCTCTGCTGGCCACCCAGTCTCTGTGGCCAACACCCACCTGTGCTGTCGCAGCAGGGAAGCAGTCACAGAAGGCGCAGAAAGGCACGAGCGTGGCTGTGTATGAATGAAGCTTTAATTCCCGTGGGCCTGAGGGTACCAACCCCTGAACTGGGCATACATGTGCAACTGTTAGGCTAAGACGCTTGGACTTATCTGGAGGTGGGTGGAAACCATGCCAAGAACAGGGATTTTGGAGCTAAATCGCTTTGGTTCAAACCTTGACTTTTTTTTTTTAAAGATTTTATTTATTTATTTTTAGAGAGGGGAAGGGAGGGAGAAAGAGAGGGAGAGAAACATTAATGTGTTTGCCTCTCATGCGCCCCCTAGTGGGGACCTGGCCCACAACCCAGGCACATACCCTGACTGGGAATTGAACCAGCGACCCTTTGGTTCTCAGGCTGGTGCTCAATCTGCTGAGCCCCACCAGCCGGGGCCAAATCTTGACTTTGGTGTTGCTAGCTCTGGAGCCTGTGGGTGACTTCACGCAGGTTATCTTGGTGGACTCTCTCAGCAATCCTTTCAAGGAGACAGTATCTTCCCAGCACAGAGGTGTGAGTGGAGAGGGGCCCTCGCTCAGGACCTTGGGAGTCCTTTCATCAGCTCATGTCATGCCGTGCTCACGTCACACCCAGCCCTCACTCCGGCCGCCTCTTCACACCCGGCTTCTGGATGGAGCTGTCCACACTCTCCGTCCGTGCTGTCACCTCACACTCACGCAGGGACCCTCTGCAGGCTGGCGTCTGCCCCGGCTTCTCAAGAATCATGATCAGTTTGTGGAACAGAGAGGTTCAGCCTGTCTCACATTTAGGTGGCGTCTGTCACACTGTCCACCCAAGTGGGGGTAACAGTAATCGAGGTGTATCCTGCCTCCCGGGAGAGGTGCTGTTGAAGATTAGCCGGGGTCACCTCCAGGGGCCACCCCAACGCCACATGACACCGGTATTTCAACCACTGCCTCTCCCAGGTAAAGGCAGGGCCGCTCCTCCAGGGTGGCAGCGCCGCATGAATCCTGAAGTGGCTACTGTCCTAACGGCCAGTTCCACCACGAGAGGCATTGGCTCCATCAACCCAGACAGCAAATGACTCAGCAGTGGAAATTGACCTTTTTAAAAAAGGTTTTATTTATTTATTTTTAGAGAGGGGAAGGGAGGGAGAAAGAGAGAAATATCAATGTGTGGTTGCCTCTTGCATGACCCCTACTGGGGACCTGGCCCACAACCCAGGCATGTGCCCTTGACTGGGAATCGAACCGGCGACCCTGTGGTTCTCAGGCCAGCGCTCAATCCACTGAGCCACACCAGCCAGGGCTGACTTCTTTTTAACCCACATTTGTGTCCCTGTGATCACAGCCATGCCGAGTGCATGGCCCTGGGACCTCTAGGTCTTTGGAAACAGATCCCCCCTCTGTCAGGCTGGGACCTAGAAGTGACAGGGGGGAGGTGTACCCTGACACGTCAGCTCCAGGGCCCCGATTTTGCAGGCCTCAGTGCCTGCTGGGACGTGCTCACGGGCAGGGTGAGCTGAGCCATCACTGAGTGCCCAGGGCCCAGTGTGGTGCCAGGCACGTGACAGGGCCTTAGGAACCTGTGGAACAAATGATTTCCTGCGAGGGGACAGAGGCAGGGCATTTATCAAGTTAGAAAAGTCTTTCCCCGACTGGTGTGGCTCAGTGGGCTGGGCGTCATCCCACAAACTGAAAGGTCACAAATTTGATTCCCGGTCACAGTATATACTTGTTTTGCGGGCCTGGTCCTTGGCTGGCAGTACATGAGAGACAACCAATCTGTTTCTCTGTCGCGTTGATGTTTCCCTCCCTCTCTTTCCCTCTTCCTTCCCCTCTCTCTAAAAATAAATAAATAAAATATTTAAAATAATACTCCTTAAAAAAAAATCTTGAGGCAAAAAGATCCAACATCCTTTCCTTGGAACTCAACCAGCCCTGGGGAACAGAATGAACGAGACCCCCTAAGGAGCCAGGGCACTGCTCAGAAAAATGGGCTGAGTCCTCAGCCAAGGGTGCCTCTCTGGTCTGGGCTCTGTCTTCTTTCCGATCACTGGGTTGTGGCTCCAGCAGGGCAGCAGCACAGGATGAGTGCCAGTGACAACACCTTTCCTGGACAGCCCGGAGGACAGGGCTTCTCTGCCAGTCTCTTCAGCCCCCAGGCAACACTTGTCTGCCATCATGATAACCAATCCCCGCAGCTCCCGCCCCTGGACCCAAGGGGAAATTTTCCCCAAACTATTTTTACAACTTCTAATCTGCTGTGAGTCACAGACTATGGGGCTGCTGCTTGGCCATTTCTGGGCAGACAGTTTTAATGTCAAGACCTTATTAGGCGGTAACTTGATATTTCGGACGGGGAGACAGGAATCTAAAAACAAAGTCGTGCCCATAAAACCTTCAACTGCTCCTCAATATCAAGTGATTTGAAACAGTTTTAGATTTTAAAAGTGCTTCCCTATTTTTTTTAAGAAGGGTCCTTATTCCAAATAATAATCTTGAAAGACTGGTGCGTGATTTCCTTCCATATCCTAGGAAAACCAGGAATCTTGGAGATGGATTCTGGGGAAAGACAGGGGAGTTTAAGAAACAACTCAAGTTCACGAGTTCCTTGGCTTACATCACCTCCCACACACACACGATGAAACAAATGTTAGATCTCCTTTGACACATAACAAATCACCCCAAAAACTCGTGGCTGAAGATAACAACCATTTATAATCTGTTAGGAACTAAACTGTGTCCCCCCCAAACTCAAATATTGAAGCCTCAACTCCTCATATGACTATATTTGGGGAGGGGCCTTTAAAGAAGTTCCCTAGGTCAAATGAGGTCACGGGGGGTGGGGCCCTAAGCCAATAGGACTGGTGCCCTCCCACGAGGAGGGAGAGACACAGAGATGTGTGTGCGTGGAGGGAAGACCACGTGAGGACACGGCGAGAAGACAGTGCCTGCAGCCAAGGAGGGTGGCCTCAGGAGAAACTGAGCACGCCAGCGCCTTGGTCCTGGAGTCCCAGCCGCCAGAACCGTGAGAAACAAACGTCTGCTCTTTGAGCCGCCCTGTCTGCGGTGTGGTTACGGCAAACCGAGAGGACTGGCAAGTTATGTTTATGGTTTCTGTGGGTCAGGAATTCACGAGCGGTTCGGCTGGGTGGACTGGGGCGGGCCTCCCAGGGGTTGGCCGCTCTGCTGCATCTGACGACTCTGGCCACCCGCTCCAAACGCGGGGAGCACAGTGAAACGCCTTCCTTCTGCTTCTGTGGTACGGGGTTGTGTGTCTGGTTTTCTGCCAGCCTTCCTGGTGATTCAGAATCCTCCTGCTTTGTCCCTGAGTGTGCGTGTTTCTCTGGCTTTCTTCTTCCCACCACATGTTTCTCTGCGTTACTTCATGTGCTCTGATGCCGTAAATACCGCCTCTGATGGTTTTCAAAGGTTAACGATTAGCTCCAGACACACGCATGTGATTGCTCTTTATACCTCTCCCTGTGAGTGTCCTGCAGACACCTTATTGTACATCTACTGCCACCTCCACACACACACACGTGCACACACCTCACACATGCTCACACACACATGCACACACTCATGCATGCACATGTGTGCATACAGACACACATGCACACATGGACCCATTCACAAAGCACACATGTGTATAAGCACACACAAGCACACACATACCATGCACACACACAGCCCGCTCCTCTGCCTCCTCTGTTCCCTATCCCAGAAAATGCGGCTACATCCATCTAGTTTCCCAAGGCAAGACCCTGGGAGTCCGTCTTTGACTCTGCTCTTTCCCCTGCATGTAATCAATCACTACATTCCAAATGCCTTTCAACGCGACCTCTTAAATAGCTCTTTGCTTTTAAAAAAAATCCTCACCCAAGGACATTTTTTCCTTGCTTTTTAGAGAGAGGAAGGGAGAGAGAAAAACATCAGTTTGAGAGAGAAGTATTGATTGGTTGCCTCTCGTACATGCCCTGACTGGGAATCGAACCCGCCACCTTTCGGTTACAGGATGATGGTTAACCAACTGAGCCACAACCATCAGGGAAGGAGCTCTTTACTTTTCAACACTGGTCCTTTCCACTTCCTCCCGCCAGCAGGCCAGCGTCACTTCACACTGCATCTCGTCTGGGCTTCCATGCTGCCCAAATCCAATCTAACTGCCGCACCCGGCCGGGGGAATAATCTTAAAATGCGAGGCTGATGACTGCCCTCTGCCGCATGAGAAAATGTCCAGGCCCTCCCTCTGCGGCTGGTCCTCCACTCATTGAGCGCGGACCAGGCGTTTCCTCCCATAACTGCGTGGGTTCTGTCAAACGCTGCTGCACTTACTTACATGCCTGTACCTTCCAAGCGGACAAAAGTGCCTCCTTCGGTTCAGTCGGTGATTAGCGATTTTAACCGTCCCATGTACGATGTGTTGTTAATGCCGTGAACAGAAGGGACACTGTCTCCGCCTCGTGGGAATGACTCACATTTGCCGCCCATCGCCCTTTCCTAGCACGGCGCCTGGCACGCCGCAGCTGCTTCGTATTTGCTGAGAAAATCAGTGACAACATGGGAGCTGTCTACTACAGACTGACCACCCGCACCCCCTATTCAACTTTAAAAGGCAGTTCATGGGAACGAGTTTTATAAAAGCGATCTTCGTGGCTAACGTTTACAGAAAGGGTCTTCTTATTCCAAAAGACAGAGATAAATTCTACCTACATATTTTCAGGCTGACAGATATCTTGAAGCAGCTGACATTCCTCCATGGAGACTGGGCTGGTTGGCCAAGTGAATGAACTCGGCCAAGCTCTCCAGGAATTTAGCACACAAACTAAAGACATTCGACACAACCCAGTGGTAAAGAAACACACTGGACATGATCTCGAAACTACGAGGGGCGGGGAGCAGCCCCTGGAGGCCTTGGGTGACAAAGCTCACGAACGGGATTGAGACCTTGTTCAATGTCGGGCAGCCGGTGGCACCAGGGCCACCCAATTTGGAAACGTATCATTTCAGAACAAAGTAGGGCACCCCTGGTGATCACCCTGGTTTTCTGAAGCTCAAGCTACATAAACGTGGTAGCCTTGACTGGATCATTTTGAAAAAACCGTGGTGACAGATACACCACACGGAAGTTACCATTCAACCGTCTTTACGAGGACAGTTCAGGGGTACGGTTGTGTGGCCGTCATTGTCTCCAGAGCTTTTTCCGTCTTGCAAAACCGAAACCATCTTCTGGTCAGGCAGGCACTGCCAGCCCTGGCACCCACCGTCCTACTTTCAGTCTCTGTGAGTCTGACGACCTGAGGGACCTCACGTGGGTGGGACCACACACTGTCCTTCTGTGACTGGCTTATTTCCTTTGGTGTCGCATCTTCCAGGCTCATCCACTCTGTAGCCCGTGTCAGAATCTCCTTCCTCTCCGAGGCTGGGTAATAGTCCCTTGTATGGAAATGACCACATCTTGAGTGTCTCCTGGTGACTTCTAAATTGACATGCACTATCAGTGTCCCTGAGCAGGGCAGGGATACAGCCACGGACGCTGCCTTTCTGGCCCCAGAACCACCTCTGGAAGCCTGGGGGGACCCATGCATGTTGGCCTCTGTGGCGTGAAGTATCAACAGGTAAGAAAGAACAACACCTTCCAGTCATCACCGTGGCAGAATGCTGTCCTCAGATTCTCTTCCACGCCAGCTGGGAAAGGTTATGGGCTTGTCCCAGTCGTGGAAAAACCCTGTGTCCGTGCCTGCCACCATCACGTCCAGTGATCTAAAGCCAAAATAACTGCTTTCTCTTCAAATCAGTGTCTCTTCTTCCAGGAGGCTCTTCTCTTGATTCCCATGGCTCAGTGAGAAGAAGCCACTACTTTGAGAGGTTTATCTGCCATATCATTTAATCCTCTCTGTGGGCCATTTCGCTCTTTGCTCCCTTTCCTGGTCTTTCCCCTGCTCCCTGCTCCTGCAGGCTCACCTGCCCTGGATCACCTGGCCCCCTGGCCTCTGGGTAGGCCTGGCACAGGGCTGGAGGGCTGGGCGGGGCAGCAGTGCAGGGATCTCTATTCCTTTACCTGGAATGGCACCTCTGGCTGCTTCCCCTCAACGGCTCCAGCTCTTGCAGGGCTGACACATTAGGTCCCCCACCCCCCACCCGCTGCCATCTATCTGATAGGCTCCAGTAACACCACCTCCTGTCACTGTCCCCTAGCCGTAAGGGAGTGGTGGCTTCCTGCTTCTGATCACCGTTGGGCTGCCTCTTCCTTCCTTTCTTGGATTCTCTGTGTCCCATTACCTCTGTCACCGAGTGTCCCAGTTAAATGTGCAGGAGAACAGTAACCTCTCTAGACCTTCCCTCACTCACCCCCACGAACGTGGATGACCTTCCTCCCAGGCCCGCTGCTGCAGGGGGCTGCGCCCTGGGTGCCCAGGTCGGGCCTTCTCAGTGCCTCCCGGGGCTTCCTGTCTGGCGTCTGTCTTCTCCTGCTACCAGGTTCCCACCTCTCAGGCCCGCCCTTGGCTCCCCCACCACGGCCTCTTCCTTCTCCGAGCGACATGGCCCACTCATTCCCGCTCCACGTATTGGCGAATTGTTTTTTTCTAGAAGGCTCTCCACCTGTCCCCTTATTTAAACCCTACCAATGACTCAGGCTCAGCTCAGTGGGTGGCCCTCTGCACAGAAGCCCTCTCTGCCCTTAGCGGATGGCATGGTGTCCCTTTCTCCTTTCCTGCAGTCACGACCAGGTGCCTCGCCGCTTAGTCCCACCCAACCCAGTTGCTGCGTTTACTTCACTTTTACCTAGTGTCACTCTGTCCCCAGGAAGACTGTCAGCCCTGGAGGGCAGAAGCAGCAGCTTGCACTTTATCCCTCAGCACGTAACACAGACAATACTCTGCTGCACACACAGCTGGTAAAACCACCTCTGAATGAAGAATGACCACGGCATGTGCTCGGCATGACCTGCATGTCCACTTTTTCCCCAGCGTGACAACTGTCCTGGTTGGACTGTGTCCCCCCAAAAAGTGACATGGCAGTCCTAACCTCTGATACCTGCGAACCTGACCTTATTTGGAAATAAAGTCTCTGCAGATGTCACCAAGTTAAGATGAAGTCGTTCTGGATTAGGCTGGGCTCTAATCCAATGGGACTGGTGTCCGTATAAGAAGAAGGAAATGTGGACCCAGACAAACGCAGAGAGAGGGTCCAGAGTCGTGTACAGGGGGAGGCGGAGGCTGGAGGGGCGCTGCCCCAAACCGAGGAGAGCCTGGGGCCCCGCGAAGCTGGACGAGACAAGGAAGGACCCTTCCCTGAGAGACCCCGGACGGAGCTAGGTCCTGCCCACCCCTGGCCGGCAGACTTCCAGCCTCCAGAGATGCGACCTAGCAGCTTCCCGTTGGTACAAGGTCCCCAGTCTGTGCTACTTTGCTGCACCAGCCCCAGGAAACGAAAACAGCGGAATGAAATAGTTATGTCCAGGCAGATTGAGCTTAGCGACGCGCTTCTTGTGCCCTGGCTGGGTACAGACCTCGCACTGAGTATCCTTGGCGCCGAGCACGGGCCTGGTGGGCAGGGAGGGGCGGAGTCCACGCGTGTACACGCAGGGCCCCGTGGGGAGCGGGAGAGGGCCTCCCCCATGGATCCTCACAGGGCTCCTTCTCAGGAGAGAGGACAGCTGCTTCGCCCCCACTCCGCTTTGAAAGGCTCCTCTCAAGAATGATTCCCAGCCACCTCCAACGACGTCAGACTTAACATCTAAAAACTCCCGAATCAAATTCCTATTTTTAAAAACCTTTTTTTTTTTTCCTTGCCTGTGAGTCGTTACTGGAGTCTTCCCCTCAAGATACATTCAAATGAAACTTTTAATGGCCGATTTTCAAAAAGAGGCCGAGGGAACAAAAAACACCCGTTTCTGGTCAAGGTCCAGGTGTTGCCACTTTTCAGGGGGTTCCCAGCTGCCTGCTGGGCCCTCCCCATTTTTTCTCTCAGCCTGTGACTTCGGATAAAACATCCCCCAATGTCAGCGGTGCACAGCCTTAGCTTCAGCTGAATGCGGTCAGGCTCGGTCCCGCCCCAGCCGCTGCCGCCTGGCCACCAGCCCACAAGACGAGGCCCGGACTTACGGTTCTGGAGGGAGCATGGTGCGTGGGCGATGCCACCGGAGGCCTGGCTGAACTCTGGAAGGAGGACGGGCAGAACCTCTGGCGGGTGTCCGGAGGGGAAGTCGAGGCATAGATGCGGTTTTCCAGGCGCTCAGGCTCCTGCTTATAGGACTCGAGCGGGAATGAGTGCTGCTTGGTCACTTGGGTGGGTGTCGACGGCGAGGAGGAGAGGCCGGAGGCTGGGGAGGGAAACCACACGGTGTTGTCAGAGGCTCGGCCGGGAGAGAGGAGGCAGCGCCAGGTCCCCCACTTCCAAGTGCGAAGAGCTCAGAATGGCAAGAGTGAAACGACGCAGTTCCGAATGTCGGGACCGGCTTTTGTAAACTGACGTCTGATCCCTTAGAACGAGCTGTGCCCAGGACTCCCCTCGTCATCCAACGTGTTTTCTCATTTCTTTTTTTTTTTAAAGATTTTATTTATTTAGTTTTAGAAATAGGAAAGGGAAGGAGAGGCTGAGAAACATCAATGTGTGGAAACCCAGGTATGTGCTCTGACTGGGAATCAAACTGGCAACCCTTTGGTTCACAGGCTGGTGCTCAGTCCACGGAGCCACACCAGCCAGGGCTTTGTCATCCAACTTCAGCCACAGGCGGGGCCCCCTTGTGGGAAGGGGGTGCTCGGACAGTTCAGAGGTCATCTGGGGGGAAGGTCTCTCACACACACACGTCAGATGAAACTTTCTTCCGTTTAGTCAAATCCCATTTGACCCGGGCAGAGAGCACCTGCAGCGCATCCCCTGCCACCTGAGACAAGACCTGGGAGAGTCCACAAAGAAGTCAACAGAGACAAAGGCCGGTGTTGCAGACAACACATGACAACATTCGACAAGGACCAGGCGACACAATACACTGTCACTGTCCCGATGCACAAGGTGAATGTGGCCCCTGGGAGTCAGCGAGAGTGAGAGGGTACCATGAAGGTGGGAGCCGGGGGGATCACAGGGGAGGGGGAGGGGTGGGACCGGGGAGGGGCCTTGTGAAGTGACGATGTAGATGGGCAGGAACCAGGAGGAAGCAGACAGGGGCACTGGGGACATGAATGTGCCCTTCTGGGTTGAACTGTGTACCCTAAAGAGATACACTGAAGTCTTAACCCTCAGCACCTGCGAATTTAGAAATAGCATCTTTGCGGTTAAGACGAGGTCATACTGGAGTAGGGTGGGTCCTTTGCCCAGTGTGACCAGTGTTCTTACGAGAGGAGAGGACACAGAGACACAGAGGAGAAGGCCAAGTGGTGACAGAGGCGGAGGCTGGAGTGCTGTACCTACAAGCCAAGGAGTGACAAGCCACCCGAGGCTGGGAGAGGCCAGGAAGGATTCGACCCAGAGTCTCAGAGGGAGGCGGCCCCACCAGCCCCTGGGTTTCAGAGTCAGCCTCCCACCCTGTGACAGGTTAAGTTCCTGTTGTTTTAAGTCACTGGTTTGTGGCGCTTGGTCATAGCGGCCTCAGGACACCAATACACAGTAATGCTGCCTGATACTGATGTGTTTTCCAAGAGAAGTAGAACTGGGATGTGGGTCTGGTCTCTCCCAATTTCCAAGGAACTAAATGGAATTTTCATTTTAAATGTGTCATTTAAAATGTTTTAATTTGGCGAGTCAAAGCCAAGACGTCAGTGGACATGGCCAAGGCCACCTCCTGGCTGCTTCTGACCTAGACAAGACCTGGTCAGCCCACAGAGCCACAGCCTGGGTCCCCTTCGCCGTGCTCCCTGTGCCACGTGCTGCCCTGGGCCACGCGAGGGTGCTGGGTAAACGCCCACCAGCTGCCCACCAGCTGCCAACCGGCAAGGAGAGAGGAGGGAGCAGGGAAAGAGGAAGGCTCAGGTGCGTGTTTCCAGGGAGGAAGTCACCAATGAAAGGAGCAGTGTCCCTTTCCAGGGAACCCCCCTATGCCACGCAGTCACACCAAGTGGGACTCTCCAACCCCAAGCCCCAGGCTGGCCTCCGGAGCAGCTCTGGTGCAAGCAGGATGCAGAACGCTCTACGCAGCGTCCCCGTGGATCTCAGAACTGCAGTCTCCGTGGATCTTAGAACTGCAGCGAGGAAGGGCCTCCTGCAGCAAAGCCCCTGGTGCTTTGAAGATACAAAGTTTCCCCCCACCTAAAGCCTTGAGAAGCAAGGTCTGCTTTGAGGTGGGGCTGTGGGTGGGGGGTGGAGGGGAAGGAGAGCGAGCACCAGGAGCAAGAAGAAAGCAGGTGGCACAGCGGCTCTGGCGTGCTGGCCGACAAAGGAGGCCCCTGGGCCAGGGCCCAGCCCTTCTCCAGGCCAGGCTCCCGAGTCCTTGCGGCACCAGCGCTCCCCAGAGACGCCCCCGGGAGGGCAAGGAATGAGGACGCCAGCCAAGGCTTGGAGGGGGTGGCCCGGCTGCCTGAGCCTGGGGGGCCCCCCGGGGTGATGGCATGTTGGTCAAGGAGTCTCCCAGGGAGACAGTCCTCAGCAGGGGCGCCAGCCTGGCTAGGGCAGGCTAGTTCCCGGCATCACAGTCGAGCAGAAAATGTTACGGTCTGTACTCCCAGCCCTCACTCTGGCCACTGGACACAGGCTTGGCTTTGGGGGGGAGTGGAGACCCAACGGAGGGACAGAACAGAGCAGGATGAGGTGGGGGCAGTTTAAGAACTGGCCACACCCTAACAGCCCGGGAGAGCCCCTAGGGCAGAGACCGTCTGGGGGCCTCGGTTCCTCATGTCGAGGGGGCCTGGCCCCAATGATCTCTAGCACTCGAGTGACAGCGCAGAGCACCCACGTCTGTCCCAACTCCGGGCACACTCTAAACCAGCCCCTCCCCCTGCCTGTGCCCTTACTTTCCGGCTCAAACCATGCCCACGAAGGACTTTTCAGAGGCCCAGAGCGTGGAAGGAAGTACCTGTCCTGCGGCATTCTGGCAAAATGTATCAAAGTAACGTGCACATTCCCGACCACACTTCGCTTTGGGAGCATCTCCTGCAGACACCTGTGGCTGCTATGCGGCGGGCGTGGGTGCTGTTCGTCACCACGCTGCTTGGGAAAGCAGGGACCAGAGGCAGAGATGCTACCGGTAGGGAGAGGTTCAATGCCTCGTGGCTCACTCACACAAGACAGCCACGACTCTGCATCCGCGGCGGGGGTGGGGGGCATAGGAAAAAGCGACCTGAGCACCCATCTGTACGGAATGACACTGTGCACGTGGCCCTGCCTCTGCACACGCCCCGAGGGTCTCAGGAAGGGTCTGGAAACACTGTCACCAGACGCAGGAGCAGCTGGTGGGGAAGTTTTCTGTGGCACGCCCTTTCTAGTTTTCAACTCATATGCCATGGAAATGTATTATCTAGTCAGAAAATTGCTTTTCTTCGGCCACGGTTCTGCTTTTGAGCAAGAGGCTGGCTCACATGGCGTTTAAACGCTTCCTGCCTCCCCTCCTGCCCAGGGCCCATGTGCAGGCCGGTCTCCCGACTAGACCGAGTTCTCAGAGGGCAGGGCCTGGACCTCCCGGGCTCACGGTCACCCACAGAAGAAGAGCTACGACAGCCCCATCCCCCAACAAGCTGTCCCACTGACAACCTTCTGCTGGGACCAAGCCCGGATGCCAGTGCGAGGGACATTCATAGCTGGCGGAAGCCCTTGCTCATTCCGTGGGCACAGAACATCAGTTCCTCACACGGGAACAACTGAGAGGCCCGGGACTCAGCAGCTTGCCCCCCACCAGGGCTCTTTACAGCACAGCCCTCGGCATCTGCTTCTCCCGCAGCGCACGCAGCCCAGGCAGGCGAACCCACGTCGTGCCGCTGCCGCGACGGCAACCTAGTCCCAACGAGGGCAAGAGAGAGCAGCCAGGTGCCGAAGACGCGCCGCCCCAGGCTGCTTGGGATGCCAAGAAGATACGGCGGGGCTTTTCATGGAGGGGGATAATTTGTTTCCGGTGGGACAGATTCTCCATGGCCCTCAGAAAAGCTCCTCTCACTGAAATCTTTTCAAGTTCAAAGACACTTCCACTCTTGGGCCTGGCCTTCCTGCCTCTTTCTCTGCTCCCTTCCCAGAGTCAGTGATCCTTGTAGCCCCGAGGGACAGCGGACAAGGAAATTGCCGTGTGAAGGACGAGTCTGTCTGTGTGTTTTTAGGGTACAGGGGAAGAGCCTTCCTGAAAACCAAAGCGCGCCCCCTCTTTTCACGGTACCCGAAATGGCTTTCAGAGGGGCAGCGTCTCGCGGTAACGCCTTTTCTGCGGGATGCCTTGCTGTTGGCGAAGTGCTCTCACGCAGCCCCCCTCCATGCGCTCCCCGAAGCCACGGGCAAGACGGGGGCAGGCCCACACCCACTTTTCAGGTGAGGAAACTTTCACCCGTGTGTGTGTGTGTGTGTGTGTGTGCGCGCGCGCGTGTGCACATGTGTGTGCTGAGGGGCTGTCTTATGATCGGGAAGTGGGCAGGGAAGAATATCGCTAAACTCTTTAAGAAGATATTGGTGTCACAACTCACAAATGAAGAGGAAAATAGAGCAGGGCAGACACAAGCCCCCACTACTTTTAAGTAGACTGATTTATTGCTTAGGCGTAGGTTCGATCTTTCAGAAAAACCATGCGTCTGACCAACAAACACAGGTGCTGAGGGGATAGCGGGAATCAGACAGAGTCCTGCATTCTGAGAGGGTTGGGACAAATGGGACAAAAACAAAATCCAAACTCCAGTTGGTAATATTGCCCAATAAGCACCGAGAGTTAAGTGCACGACCCCAGGAGGAGGCCTCAGAGAAGAGCACAGCACTGGGGCTGGGGGGGCGGGGGGTGAAAGCTCCCAGAAACACAGGGAAGCCCTGGGCCTCAACTTCAGAGAAAAGGAAACATCTGCCCCAATCAGGGGACTTCCCAACGGCCCAGAAGGACAGACAGGTTTCCCACTGTGTTCCGCAGAGAAGACTTCCCTCCCTCTTCTGCTTCTAAGGACGTCGTTCCGGGCGGCTGTCAAAGAGGAACAATGCCTTCGATTCTTCCCGGGCAGCAGCCAGGGCGATTGAATAGGCCCCGTGGGGAGCAGAACCGGCTCCTGGCAGCCACACAGCACACCAGACAGCCAGGAGCTGGTGACTTCACAGGGACGACTGCACTGGCAGGCGCTGCGTCTGGAGAGAAGGGGGTGTGGGCAGAAGGGGCAGCCACTGGAGGAACGTGGGCAGTGGCCTGTGGTCTCACCACCAGGAGCCAGGGCCGTGAGCCAGCCAGCCGCTTGCCCTGGTGGCATAACCAGGTAGACCAGATGGCCGTGTGGTGTGCACCTGCATGCATTCCCGCCCTCCTCACCCCTGCTTGGGCAGAGCCAGCCCTTTTCATGCATATGCTCTAAACTTACACGGAAGAATGAAAAATCTGTTTTGTTTCTGATCTCAGAACGCCCTTGAAGACCATGATTACAAGAAGCACGGGATGAGAAAAGCAAACTTTCAGTTTGCACTGGATGAGGGGTTTGCTTACATGCAGTTTTTAAAAACAACTACTGGTCACGGACATGAGGGGGCTTGTGCTGTCCCTCACTTCGGAGGCATGGTAACAAGGGTCAGAGGGGATGGTGGCACAGACAGGGTGGGTCAAAGTGCACAGCCAGGCAGCCGCAGGGTTCCTGCGGATAAGGAGCTTGCCACAGAGGGACATTAGGAGGGACAGAAAGCCCCAGGTGACACAAATACATCCATAAGGGAGGGGGTGGGCGGTGCAGGCAGAACCTGCTGTAAAAGGCAGGACCAATACAACGGCACTGGTCTGGTCAAGACAGCACAAAGTACAAAGTACCAAGTGGAGTCACGTCAACCACGAGGGCTGCCCGTCAGCCATGACACTTTGGTTCAAGAGGGAGACCACCTCAGTCACACTAGACACCTGGCAAGGAGACACGCCTCAGATATTTCTATACATGTAGTCAGAACAGCCATGTCTGCAGAGCGGGGCCACCCACAGATAGGCTTCTGGGGAGATTCCCCACTTGCCAGCAGGGGGCCAAGCCACTCATGAAGAGACCCAGAAGGGTGGAGTGCACCCCTCTCAAGGTATAACTGAGGCAGGCTCCAGACCACCGCTGAGACCGCCGAGCTCCACACCCCAGAGGGCTGCTCCACGCCACGCTGATCTCCCTTGGCACCAGCCGCCCGTGGCTCTGGAGATCCTTCCTTGCCAGACACTGATGACTCCCTTGCCCGCTGTGCTGTCTCCTGGACCCTCAGACTGAGGCTCTGGGACTCGGGTTCGTTATCCCTCAAATCTCTCGTGTGATGTTATCACTGATTGTTTCTGAGCAATCAGCATTGTTACGAGGTTAATACAGATTTGGATTGAATCTGCATTAATCACGTCTGAGCAAACAGCACAGTCCCCTGTGTTGGCTCCGTTATTTCTGGGTGCCAGTGTCACCTGTAGGACTGTGGCCGTACAGGTGGCTTGGCACTTTTGGTTCTTAAGGCCCAGATCAGACAACCTGAGTGGGGACCGAAGGCTGACTTATACGAAGGACTGTATCGCAAATGTGACACTCTTGACACCCACCGCCGCACGCTGCTTTGCTGAGGATGCCTTTTCTCTAGGAGTAACTTCGGTTTTTAACCTTTCCTTTCCAGCTTTCCCTGTGCCCAGCTAACCTCTGCTCCTCCCTACTTTAAGCCTGATCTCTGGACACCAGAGTTCACGCAGCCTTCAGCCAGCTCTCCCACGGTCCCGGCTGCTTTGAGACTTTGGAATGCTCCAGAATCGCCCATCTCCTCAAAGACATTGGCCTGGCGTCTCCCACCAACTCCACCCCACCCCCTTCACCAGGACCCCTCACTCTCAGGGGTGAAGTTTCCAGCCTCCTGTCTCAGGATTGGCCTATGTGGCGTTACAATCCAATGGCATCGTCTGTGTGGACTTGAGCTTACTCTCAGTTCAGGTATGAACTTGCAGTCAGGTTCCTGGGCTGCAAGCCTCATTTCTGGAATCTTTTAGCAATCTGCTTTACGATCTTTCAGAGTTGAAACTATTCAAAATATGTTGCAGAATGTCCGAAGTCACCTTGCAGTCACAGCCTTATGGTAATGTGGTGGGTGAAAAAGTCGATTTAAAAAACAACAACAACAAAAAACAGCCCTGGCTGGTGTGGCTCAGTGGATTGAGTGCCAGCCTACAAACCAAAGGGTCACTGGTTCAATTCCTAGTCAGGGCACATGCCTGGGTTCTGGACCGGGTCCCTGGTGGGACCCGGGTCAGTGTGGGGACTCATTTTCTGCGAAGACACAGGGAAGCACCCTAATTTACTAGGAGGACAATTTCACACTCACAGGCTGATGCCAAGGTGCCCGGTGGGCGGGGAGGCTTTCTTGAGCTGCCCACAGGGGAAGCCAGAATATTTCTGGGCAGGAGCCCCCCACCCCTGCCCCTCAGTGCCCTGCCCTGCTCAGATATGCTCTCAGGCCAGGACCAGATTTCGATGCAAGTTCAAACAAGTCTTCCTAACCTTGATCTCTCCAAGACAGCGTCTGTATAACACAGCATTGTTCAGGCAAATCGCTCCCACAAAGCCAGCCTGTCTACCACACACAGTTACTGCTGTGATGTCACCGCAGGTCTGGTGTGAGGGCACATGTGGAATTGGCCCTGCTGAAATGGGACGGGCAGGTCGCCGCCCGGGACCTCCAGGCTGGCCTCCCCTCTCTGTCTGGGACATGGCCCTGCCTCCAGCCCCTCTTGGAATTTGAGCGTCTATCACGCGCTTATTATTCTAGCCACTGGGGACATTCCCCAGAAACCAGGAAGGACGTGACCCTTCAACATCTGTGACCTGGTGAGAGTCTGCTGAAATCAGTCGTGAAGCGTGCACACAGCTGCTCTCTCTCTGAAATAACCTCAGCGCAGTTCCATCTCTCCAAAAGCCAGGTTTTAAGGATTTGGGCTCCTAAGGGTTTCTCAACTTTTCCACAGCCCTTATTTCCACAGGGTGGCCAGACTCCCACCATGTCAGCTGTGGCCAATAGCTGTGTCCGTGCTGAGGGACCTGGAGAGGGAGGACACAGAGTCTGAGACCAGACGGACAGCGATGAGCTGACCAAACAAAGAGAGGGTGGCGTGTGCACTGGGCTAGGACCCTGGCACACGCCAGTTCCTGGGGCATGCTTTCTATAATCTGAAATCGTGCCTTGGGCTTTTTCTTTACTTTCTGCAATTCAGCTACTTGAATCACTGAGAACCCACCCTCCAGGGAGGGCTCTGAGCCACTGTCCCCTCCTCGATGTGTGTCCTAGGTCCTTTCAAGTGTGCAGGTCTCCGACCGGTCAGCATCCACTATTCCACCAGGCACCACGGCATTTGTGGGCCCTGGGAGCAGTTTCCAAACCTCCACTCTGGAAGCAGGAGAAAGAAGAAGAGCTGGGGAGGCGGCCTGGGGGTGAATGTGACCCCTGCCCCTGCCCGGCGCTCACCTTTCGGCTGGGTCCCCACAGGCCAGGCGGTGGCTGCCAGCCAGTCCCAGGCATTCCCTTCCCGGGGTGCCGGCTGCAGCCAGCTGCTGCAGGCCTCTGTCCAGGGCTCTCCTGTGGTCTGTTGACTCAACACACATATCACCTGACATCACCCGCTGGGCCCTCTGGGTGGGAGGTGCCGGGAGCCTAGATGGAGTGCGGGTGAAGCCGGGGAGGCCTAGGACTGGGAAGGCGTCCAGGCTGGGCCTTGGCCCCAGCGCAGGCTTCTGTGGGGCAGTTGTCCTCGCTCGCCTCCCGAGGAATAATAAAAGAGAACAGCCGCACGCCTGGGCTCTTGGGAGAGGGCTGACAACACCACCGCGGGGACTGGGAATAGAACTGTCTTTCTGGGAAGCTTAGAATTCCTCACCTCCCAGCATCTGACCTATGGTCACCGCTGCTGCCTGAGTTTGTTTTTTTTTGTCTTTTAATCCTCACCCGAAGATATGCTTATTGATTTTAGAGAGAGAGGAAGAGAGAGAGACAGACAGAAACACTGATTGATTGCCTCCCACATGTGCCGTGACTGGGGATCAAACCTGAAAACCCAGGCATGTGCCCTGACTGGGGATTAAACCCACAACCTTTTGGTTTGCGGGAGGACGTTCCAATCAACCGAGCCACGTGGCCAGGGCTGCCTGCACTTGTTTTATGGTGAGTAAGAAGGCAGCCCCCTATTAGCATGACTTTAGGGTTTGGAGAGTCCCCTGCCCCCTTCCAAATACCTCACCTGCTTGCTGGATCTCTTTGACGGCCCTGTTACCCCTTGGGCAGGCTGCTGTCGCCTGAAAGGCTCCGAGTCCTAATCATCTTGGCCAACCTGCTGAAGGCTGGTCTGGATAACGTTTTTCCCTACATATGACCCCACAGAGGGACCGTCGCCGGGCAAGGGAATACAGGTGGGGTCCTGGGCTCGGCTGTGCCCAGTCAGCCTCCTGCCTCCACGAGATTTAATTTTCTCTCGGGTCCCCCGCACCGGGCGTCCAGAGCTGTGTGTGACAAATGCCGTCAGACTGCTGTGCACAGGGGAGCTGGTTTTGCCCCACGCCTTCAGCATTTATTGTCGGCTAAGTTCTAAGCCTGCTCTGGTTCCCAGAGCTGATTGTTCCTGCTGTGTGTGCCCCAGCACATTCCAATGCTATAAAACGACGGTATGCTGCGGCTTCTCGATGACACGTGCCGTTCTCCCCGGACAGCAGGAGCTGTCGTGACAGTCACTTACTGCCCGGCCGCCAGTGCGCAGGGCCGGCACATGCTGCCCCTCCCCGCAGTGAGTATGAGCCACATTTACCAGGGACCGCTGTTAGCGCACCTGTGCTCAACAAAGCACCCAATGAGCACCATCCATAAAAGAACAAGCAGAAAAACTGGGTTCCATCAAAACTTAGCACTTCAGGTCTTCCAAAGATGCAGTGAAGAAGATGAAAAAGTGGCAAGTGACAAGGAGAAAACAGGCGGGGACACACAGGCGATGCAGGACCCACTTCCAGAATACGTAAACGGCTCTCACAACTTGGCAACAGGGGAACAAATGATCCGATAGGACAAGCGGCCAGAAGACGGGACGGATACTTCACCAGGGAGGAGGCACAGAGGACAAGCACGTGAGAAAATGCTCCACGCTTGAGTTATGAGGGAAATGCGAATTAAAACTGCAGGGAGACACCACGCCCCACCCCGTCCCCCCGCAGACTAGCTGCGGTTTCAGTCTGACCATACCAAGGGCCGGCCTGAGGGTGTGGAGCAGCAGAAACCCTCCCATGTTGCTGATGGACCTGCAACATGGAGCAGCAGGTTGGGGAAACAGTTTGGTAGGGGAAAGGATACTTATCTTCACACAAAAGCCTGATGCGAATGTTTAGCGCGGCTTCACTCATAGTCGCCCTAAAGTGGGAGTGACCCAAATGTCCCTAGGATGGTGAGTCAATGAGCAAATGGGGGCATCCACACAGCGAGGAACCGCCCTAACGGAGAGGAAAGAATCACAGGTACAGCTGCGTGGGTGCGACCCTCACTGTGCTGAGTGAAAGCGGCCAGACCTGAAAGGCTACGTGCTGCGTCTGTGCCCATAGGTGACATTCTGGGAAGAGCAAAGTGATAGGGGACAGAGAAGTTAAAGGTGGCCAGGGGTTGGGGATGGAAGGAGGGGTTGGGGAAGCGGGAGGGGCTGACTATGGAAGGGCATGGACTTTGGTGGCCACGATGGTTATTTTTGTCAAAACGCACAGCACCAGATGCTGAGACAGGTGAGGGTACTGTGTGTAAACTGTCCCTGCACCTGCCTTTCTCGGGAAGTGCTCTAGGTGAGCCCGGGGTCGCCTGGGCTGAGCAGCCTGGGGCCAAGTTCCCTGGGCCCTGAGACCCCTCCACTCTGGGTCCTGAGACTCGGTCTTTTAAAAACAGCAGCTGGCACCCCCGCCCTCTGGCCAGAATGCTGTCTCAGGAGACTGGACGGAGCCACCACTGCTGAGCAGGGAAAAGGAGTGATGAGGTCTTGGCTCCCAGCCCCCTGAGGCTCAAGCACCCTCCTCTGCTCTGAGGACTGGCTGGAGAGAGTTCAAAGGTCAGGCAGGGGAAAGGGAAGGAGGTTCCTGCAGAGTGAGCAGGGAGGGGTCTGCAGGCAGGCTCACCCCACCTTCAGCCTCCTCGGACAGTCAGTGGGCAGAGCCTTCTTCAGGGGCTCCTGGCATAGGTCTGAGCACACAGAAAGGTCCCCTATGTCCAGCTGCCTGGGGACAGTGCAGGGGCCCTGTCCCAGACTACTAGGAGATCATGGGGGCTCTCGTTGGGGCGTGTAGGGGTCCCAGAGCAGAGGAGCAAGGGTGAGGCCCTGGCCAACTGGCCGCTGTCCCAGGGCACCTTCTGCAGGAGACGACTCCAGCCAGCCCCTCCCAGGCTCCCCACGCCTTGGGGCTTCCCCTTTGCCTGCTTTGTCCCTTGAAGTCACTCCAGGCCCAGCAGAGGGGTCTGTGTCCCTGCACACAGGCAGGGCTTTTTCCTTTTAAAATGCCATGGCAGCCCCGGCTGGGTGGCTCAGTTGGCTAGAGCGTCACCCCGCACACCAGAAAGGCTGTGGGTTCAATCCCTAGTCGCAGTGCGAACGGGAGGCCACTGATTGATTTTTCTCTTTCACTTTGATGTCTCTCTCTCTCTCTCTGTCAGATAAACATATTCTTGGGTGAGGATTAGAAAAACAAAAACCTTGTGGCAAAACATGGCGTTTTGTTTGGTGTTTTAGAAACCTATGTGCTGACGACATGCGCCCTTCTTTCATATCCAAGAAATACATTCGTCCAAACGTCTGAACAACCTAACTGGTTGATCAGAACTGCCTCTCTTTTAGATGTTATTTTTAATTGCGGTAAAATAACACCAAACGTGAATTTTACCATCCGAGCCATTTTAAGGGCAGGATGCAGCGGCATCAAATACCCTCACACCTCTACCACCGCTGCCACCATCTCCAGGTCGCCCAGGTCGCCCATCCCCCCCAGGGCCCGGTGCCCTCCTCCTATCTCTCTGTGCATCTGATGACTCTAGGGACCTCATCTAAGTGGAGTCACACATGACCCTTTGAGACTGGTGGCTGTCACCCAGCACAATGTCCCCAGGGTTCATCCACATGGTAGCTGTGTGTGTCAGAACTTCCTCCTTTTAAAACCTGGACTTTTAAATTTGGATAGACCACAAAGCTTTCTTTTCAAATCCCGCCCCCCAGCTTTGCTGTGGCTTTGTTTCTCCTCTGGTTGCCCCTCCCTGTGGCAGCGGCAGCCCCCCCACAGCCCCGTGGGCCGGCTTCCATGTGTCCCTCACTCGGACGCAAACAGCCCGGAACAAGGAGTCAGGTGTTCGGTACCCACGCGGCTCCTAAACACTCCTGGGGACACCCCTCTGTGCCTCTTGGCCAGAATCCATCCATCCTTCTGAGCCCATGCCACAGCCTGTCCCTTCTTCCAGGTCGGGGCGTGTGTAGGATGCCTGGTCACAGTCACAGGACCCTCAGCGAGTCACCAGGCCCACAGTGGGAGGGACTCCAGGGAGGTGGCGCACACTCCTTGCCATCCCGAAGCCAAGTTTCTAACGCGCTATCTGAGAAGCCCTGCCAAGGGTAATGTGACATTTACATGACACCTGGTAAGGCTGCCTAGGTGACATAATGGGTGTAGGGGGGAAGGGAGGGTGGGCGGGGGTGTGTTCCTGGGCACAGAGCCTGCAGCTGGGCACGGCCGATGACTCGGTGTTGTGTAAATTAAACCGACGGTCACCTGCTCTCCCACGTCTTGGCTGAGCCTGCTCCCTCTGACATGCCCATGGCATCCCAAAGTCGGTCACTTCCACCTTCAGCAATTCAGCTGCCTGAGAAAACACGGATCAGCAGCCTGGGGAGGCGAGGCAAACGCCCCGCTGTGAATGATCACGAGGGGCTCCCAGGGAGAACAAGCCCCTCATGCAGGTGCCCGTGACAGGCCATTCAGTGGGTCGTTCACGGATGAACTCACTGGGGGCTCTGGGAGGGCCAACCCAGAGCTGGACACTGTGCCCGGGGCTGTGACCACCCTGGTAGGGGGCACGGCCCTGCCCTCTTTCATCTTATTCTGCACCGACTTCAGCAGCCAACTCCTAGGTCTAGCCCACGAGGGCCGGTCACTACGGTCTGAGCCTCAGTGTGGCCCTCAGTGAAATGGACACACGGAATCTGAGCGTCTGCACGGTGCCTGCACCAGGTAGCACCTCTGCTCCCAAAGCTGAAAGCCGTGGCCCTCCCCGGGGTTCTGGGCAGGAGCTGTGAGGCTGGGCATGGCCTCGCCTGTAGCCCCGCATCCGGGGCACCCTGGACTGTAGACCTGCAAACCCCACCCACGGGGGGCGCTGGACCCCTGCGGGCAGGTGGGACCCACAGGCATGGCACCTGCCAAACGTTCGGCACGGGAAGCACAGTCTGAGGTTTGTCGGGCGGGAGCCTGAAGGAAAAGGCCGACCCCACTGTGTGTATTCACTACCCCAGCTTTTCAGGGCCCCCCACCCCATCTTTCCCATTCAGAGGGTGGCTCTCGCGGGCCCAGCCACAGCTAACAGTGCTTCAGAGGACACACAGTGTGCCTGGAGGGGCTGTCTCAGCAACAGGAGCTCAGGCTCCAGGGCAGCATGGTGCAACGGGACCTTAGCGTGGGTGTAACAGTGGCTGCTCTGGCGACCTGGGGCAGGCGGGAAAGTGGGGGACGTTGGGGGACGAACCTAGGCCCTTTGCACAGCTGCAGTCACCTGCTCTGTAGGCCTGGACCTCCCGTCCGCTGTCACCCAGCTCCGAATGCCACCGTCTCTGCTCTGACCCGGAACAAGGTCCTCTTTCCCTCGCCTAACTTTTGAACGGCTAAGAGGAAACCCTTGCCCCCAGTTACCAAAGGTTACGAGAGGTCCCCCCTCCAACCTGCCTCCGCTATTGTCAAACTCTCAAAAGTGGTTGGTGATCCGGGTGAGGGTGGGGCTGGGCGAGCCTCCCCCCTCCTTTCCGGCCAGGTGTCAGGGAAGAGGGCCGACGGAAAGGACAGGAAGGGGCAGCCTGGAGGAAAGTGAAGGAGGAGGAGCCAGCCCATCCTTGTCCCTGAGCTGGCCAGTTGTCCGCTGGGAAGGGACAGAGCCACCCACCCGGCGGCCAGGCCCTGGAGCTCAGAAGTGGTGAGTTGAGCAGCTCTGTCTTCCCCAGGCCTGTGGTCATGCCCGGCTGCCACCTGCAGGCTCAGACCCTTGGCTCCCCTGACCCCAGGCTCCTCATGAAAGAGATGAAAAAGTGGCCCCACCCCGGGGAGGCTAGGTTGAGAGAGGCAGTGGAGCTGGGTGGGTGATCTGTCTAGTCTGGGTCAGAGGGACCCAGCTGAGTCCAGGTGCTGGGGGTGGGGCATGAGGACAGCCTGGAGGGTGAGTAGCAGCCTCGGGGACACGGTGGGTGTGTGTGTTTGGAATGGCACAGCCCGTAGTGGTCAGAACAAAGTGGGCCTCTGGCTGTGGCCACTCCAGCAGGCTCCCCACTTGTTTCCCCTTGAGAGCCGTGACAGCTGAGCCGAGTTTCGTGGGGACCCTGAGACACCACATGAACAGTTATGATGATGGCCTGGGCAAGGGCCTGCCTGGTGAAAGCCCCCTCTCGAAGGCTGTCTTCGTGCCCCAGGTGAGGCTGCAGCTGGCCCAGTCCCAACAGGGAACAAGAGGAGCTGGGTTGCCACGGTGGTGGCGGTGTCCCAGATTCACTGGCGGTGACATGGGGAGACATTTCCCTTCGATCTGTGTCATGGAGGAGGCAGTATCAGGGAGTTCCCTTCCTGCTGGCCATGTTTAGTTTTTGATTAACAAATGGCAAAGAGGCTCTGCAGAGTATTTTTGCTTTGAAAGAACCAATTAATGGGACAATAAGCATTTACTGGGTACCCGCTGCACAGTGAAATGTTCGGCGTGGTTGAGCTTGAGACAAGGGACAATGGGATGGGCCGAGGACACAGACAGAAACATACGAGCCCGTTAAGCCGCAGTGCACGGAGGCATGTGATTAAGTATGCATACGCCCTGTTTGGAGAGAGAGAAAGTGTCCCTCAGGAAACGAAAGCCACGTAAGATAAGGAGCCCGGTACCCGGCAGAGAGAACAAAGTGCCGGGGGCACTGGGTGGGGGGCATTCTTGGCAGAGGCTGGCCTGTGAGAATGCTCAGCATTACGGGGGAACGAGGGGCAGGGAAACCAGAGGGTGGTGGGGGAGGACAGCGGCCTGCTGCCATTGACTGTCACAAAATAGAGCCCCCAAGCTGTGAAAACACCACGCCGCCGTCAGAGAGGCCTGCCAACGTGTTGCTGCACCCAAGACGGACGAAATGGTGTCACTAAGACCTTGTAACGCGGTTTTGAGCCACGTGGCTTTTGTTTTAATGTTTAGTAGGAAAGAGGTCATTGAGTAAGTTATCACAAAATGTTTTCTTTCCCCACAAGGGGACCAGGAGGTGACGATCAGAGCCCCCTCTATGGTACCCAAACATTTTATGTTGGATGAATGAGGCGTATTGTTTGCAAGGCTCTGTGCCAGGTGCTGGGGACAGTGAGAAGAGGCCCAGCCCTGAGGGAGCTAGATTTTTGGACCCTGGGGATGCCAAGAGTGGGCAGAGGACCAAGTGGCCTGGCATCACCAGGGCCTTGTTAGACATGTAGACACCTGGGTCCCACCCGGACCCATGGAATCTGAATCTGCCCTTTGGTGACTCTCACGCAGGGCAGAGTCGAGAGCTGGCTCCAGGCCAGCCACTCAGACTGTGAGTAAGAGTCGGGCCCCTCGGAGGGCCCGTCAGAGCGCAGGCTCCTGGGCTGTGCTCCTGGAGATGGAGATGTGGGAGCTGGGGCCGAGGCCCGGGACTCTGCACTGCTAACAATTTCCAGGTGATGGGTGAGCTGGTCTGGGACTCACTGTGAGAGCCAGCTGCTTGGGTTCCGGGGCAGCCTGAGAGTACCCTGGCCCCACGCCCAAGGACAGGCCCGAGGATGGCTGCCCTGTGTGGCCAGGCCCAGTCCCTCACTCCCCATACCATTCCTTCCATTCAGGAACGGCCTGGCTGTGTGCCCAGCCAGGCTGATCCTCAGCACTTGTCCCACCCACTTAGAGACCACATGTCTCTGCAGGACACATGCATCCTGCCTGGGAATCCGAGGAGGGTGGCATGGGGGACCCTGGCACTTCATGCGGGCGAGGCAGCCTTGCTGTGCCAACTATATCACAAAATACACACAGAATCACCCGCCAGAGTGCCAGTCCCTCTCCCCCCTCATCTGTCTGAGGTGAGTAGGGCTCCCTCCTGCCCTCTAGTCCTCAGGGGCTGCTGTCCAGGGAAGAAGCTTCACCACAGCCTGCACCTTGGAACAGTCACTGGGTGCAGGTTGGCTCTGAACCACGATGCTGAGTTATCCAAATTCTCCCTGCACCCTCTGTAGCTGTGTGGTCCGGAGCCAGTCACTAGCCACGTGTGGCTGTTCACACTTAAAATAAACTAAAAAACTTCAATTCCTTTTTGCTGTGATGGGTTGAATTGTGCATGTTGAAATCCTACCCCCCACCCCCCCCAAAACTGTGAATGTTACTTTAATTGGAAATTGAGTCTTGACAGAGGTAATCAAGTTAAAACGAGGTCACATTAGGGTGGGCTTGATCCAATATGACCGGTGTTCTTATAAGAAGAGGGGAAATTTGGATTTGGATTAGAGGACTTCTGGTCAAGGTGGAGGCATAGATAAACATGCTTCGCCTCCTTGCACAACTACAGAAAAAATTACAACTTGACTACAAAACAAATATCACCCAGAACCATCAGAAAATTGAGCTGTAAGGAAGTCCGACAAGCAAGGGTTTACAGAAGCCACATTCATCCAGCTGGGTAGGAGAGGCAGAGAGACAGAGAGGCATGGCGCCACGGGAGTAGCTCGGAGATGCAGCGGAGCTGGCAGTCCCACACCCACATGTGGTGGATAAAAGTCAGGAGGGACACCTTCGGAGCAAGTGATCCCAGTCCTAGACCAGACCACCCAGCCCAGGGTTCCGGTGCCGGGAAGATAAGTACCCATAACTTCTGGCTATAAAGGCCAGTGGGGTTTGGGGCAGCAGAAGAAACTGCTAGATTATCAGGAGATTCCTCTTAAAGGGCCCACATGGACTTGGGACTTACACAGACCCACCCCCTGCGGGATTCAGCACCAGGACAACAGCTGGAAGGGCACAAGTGGCACACGGGGAGAAAGTGAAGGGACTGGAAACAGGACAAGTGCCGGGCAAACCTCCAGAAGCCAGGCAGTGGCACTGTCCCCTCTCTGACCCCTTCCCCACACAGTCACAGAGCAGTGAAATAGGTCGCCCCGCCCTGGTGATCACTTGAGGCTCTGTCCCACACAATTTAGAGGTCTGCTCTTCTACAATAGCCCTCCCTACTAAGACAGGGAGCCAAAGCAGCTCCACCTAACACACGGGAACAAACACAGGGAGGCTGCCAAACTGAGGAGGCAAAGAAATATGGCCCAAATGAAAGAACAGATCAAAACTCCAAAAACAAAGAATTAAAGGAAGGGGAGATAACCAACTTATCAGATGCAGAGTTCAAAGCACTGGTGATGAGGGTTCTCAAAGAACTCACTGAGTATGGCAACAGTATAAAAAAAAAGCCAGGCAGAAATAAAGGTTGTATTAAGTAAAACAAAGAAAAATCTACAGGGAGCCAACGTGGAGAGGAGAAAGCTGAGAACCAAATCAATGATTTGGAACACGAGGAAGAAAACCAAAACCAAAACCAAAACGAGGATAGACTGAGAAGCCTCTGGGACGTCTTCAAACGTACTCACATCCAAATCATAGGGGTGCCAGAAGGAGAAGAGGAAGAGGAAGAAATTGAAAACTTATTTGAAACAATAATGAAAGAAAACTTCTCTAATGAATTCTTTAGCTTTCATTATCACCAAGCCCTTATTATATATGAAACGTTCAAGGGACTTATTTAAGAAAAAGAAGATCAAAACCAGGAACATTCAAATGGCGGCTAATCCACAACCATCAACCACTAAATCTAAAACAACAAACTAAACAAACAAGCAGAACAGGAACAGAATCACAGATCAGGAGATCACTTGGAGGGTTAACAGTGGGGAAAGAGAAGGGGGAAATTGGGGGAAAAGGTACAGGGAATAAGAAGCATACATGGTAGGCAGAAAACAGACAGGGGGAGGTTAAGAATAGTATAGGAAATATAGAAGCCAAAGAACTTACATGTACAACCCATGGACATGAACTATAGGGGGGACTGCTGGAGGTAATGGGGGTACTGAGCAGAGGGGAGCAAAAGGGGGAAAATTGGGACAACTGTAATAGCATCATCAATACAATACATTTTTTAAAAAGAAGAGGGAAGACTGGACACAGACACTACACAGGGACACCGCCACGGAAGGATGGAGGCAGCGAGGGGAGTGACGTATCTACAAGCTGGCGATGGCCAGCAAGCCCCAGCAGCTGGGAGACAGGCTGGGAAAGGGTCTCCCTCAGAGCCTCCCGTGGGAGCCGACCTTGTGACACCTTGACTTCAGACGTCCAGCCTCCAGAACTGAGAGCGAGCGGTGCCTTGTTTTAAGCCACCTGGTTAGTGGTGCTTTGTCCCAGCTGCCCCAGGCGCTGACACAGCTGCACTGTCCCTACTGCTGGTGCTCAGTGGCCACAGGTGGCTTGTGGCTACCCAGTAGGACAGCCCAGAGATCACTGCTGTCTCTGCAGAAAGCTCTGAACAGTGTCGTTCTACGGCATGTCTTTCTAAGAGAGAGACGGAAAGTGTAACAGCCTGATTTTCAGAAGAAGCTGGTTTTTGTCGGGCTAGTCCGGACTTGTCTTCCATATGCTCCACATCTCTCGTCCCTGGCTTTCAAAAGGGGGAGACACCCTCCTTGTCAAAGGCTCACAGGCTCCTCCCCAACACAAGAAAGCAACATTGGCATTTGGGCCAGAGTCCTGGCGGATGCTGACAGCAGGCGGCTAGGGTGCCAGGTCTACTAGGAACCTGAGACCCAGTCCACAGAGTGAGCCCACTCCTGCCTTCTTGCCAGGAGCATCCCCATCTGCTAACTTATCTCTCATCTGTCTTCTCTGGTCATCTGCCAATAAGCCCATCAGGGGCATGCCATCGCCACTCTGCGCATAGACAGATGCAACTCTGAAGTTCAACACTCTCCTGTTAATAATTGATTCCTTAGGATGAGGCATTCACCATTCCAAGAATCTCAAGTTAACACATCCAAGTTATTGACTAAGACTGTAGCATGAGTGAAGGATCACATGAGGCCCAAGGAGCTCAGTCCCTGATGACGGCGAAGTTGACTGGGGGAGCGGGCTCATGGCACAAGGAGGGAGGGCCAGGGCCCAGAGGTTTCCTGGGAGGGGTCCAAGTTCAGGACTGCAGGCACGCCCCCAAGGCCAGAGCTGGAGGGAATAGCCTGAGACCAGAACCAAGCAAAGCTGATGCTGAGCTGTCCATGGTGTGCTTCTGCCTCTGAGTATTCCTTCCTGACCTTGTCACTCAGCTGTCCCTGGACTGGGTCCTTCCTTCGGCCAAGTGCGGCGCACACCAGCGTGCCTGAGAGAGAAGGGAAGCCTGGCCGAAAGACACCCCCACCCCACCTTCCTTCAGCCTCCCACATGGCTGAAGACAAGACAGCTCATCTTTCTTTAACGCCGCTTCACATCGTTTAAGTTACTTGTTGGTGGAGCCAGAGGCAAAGACGGGAAAAAGAAGGGCAGCCCTTTGTCCCCATAATCAATAAGCTCTGCAAATAGATGGCAGCTGCTCCGAGCAAGAAAATTCCTTTGAAAAACTCCTCAAGGTGGATTTCCAGACTGTCTCCAATTTACTCTCCCAAAGGGCAGATAAACCGCTGTCTCGTCCACTAGCGCCTCCTGCCTGGATGGCAGCAATTCCGCTCACAGCGCCGGCCCACCACCTTGCCAGCTCCCGAGGTCCTGTGTGTATTGTTGATGCAGTGAACTCCGATCGCTCCCTTCCTGCTGCTCGGGTTTGTGAGAACCAGAGAGGAGGAGGGAAGGATTCTGATTTACGGGAGGGAAGTGCACACACCACGAGTGCACGGATTTGCACAAGCAAGGGCATCCCGTAAGCAGCTCTCGGATGCAGAACAAATGTCACTCCCCAGGAGCCCCGTCTGGCCCCCTTGCAGGCCCACCCACCCCTTAAGGTAGTCACCGTCGTGGTTCTAACATCTTGGTCAGTTCCACCTGCCTGGTCTGTGACGTGGATGGAACCAGCGTTCGCATCCTGCTCGTTCTGTGTGTGAGGTGCACCCGTTTGCTGCTCCGTTCACTCTCATGCCGTGAAAGACCCCTTTACCGAGGTGCGGCGGTCCTTGCTACTGGGGACGCCATCTGGGTGGTTTCTATGATGGGGCTGTTACGGACAATGCCGCCTGAAATCATACACACACGCACTCTCGCTAGGAGGCGTGTCCGCATTCTCTGGGGTTGCTGCTTGCTTTCCCTTGACGAATTTATTAACTATGAAGGTCTCAGGGGTGAGGAGGGAGGGGGAGCCTGAGGTAGGAGGGTGCTGGGCACACGGGTCTCTTTGGATGGAACCACGTGCCACCTGTAAGGTAGGATTTATCCCTCTGCCTGCAGGATGCAAAGACAGACAGAGAGCGAGAGAGCGCCGCTTAGAGACGCACAGTAGGAGTAAGGCTGGGAAGTGATGGACGCAAGTCTGAACAACCCTCCTGGCCGATGATTTAGCCCCAAATTGCTAGTACCCAACACTCCTACCCACAGGCCACCGTGGCCACAGGACAGAGAGAGCCCTGAGTGGAATGAGGTTTCTCTGGCGTCTCAGACACTACCAAATACTACAAGACAGAGCAGCATGCGGCCCAACCAAATGCTGAGCGCAGCTGTGGCCGCCAGCAGGTTATTGAGAATTTTTCCAGGTTCTGATACAGAAAGCGCTGCCGGGCCGGGCTGCCCTGATCCGAGGCGCCGGCGGCCGAGGCACACGCTGCAACGCTGTGCTGCTGAGCTGCCCTGGGAACCCCTCTGGCATCAGAGCCTGCTGAGGGTGTCAGGTTTCCCGTCCTTCCGGCCGATAAGAGAACGGAGGCCTGTCGGTTTGTTGCCTTACACACGTGCACACATGCACCACACACGGATCGGAAGTTAATCCTGCCGGGAAAGTTGGTCAGGAGCACTAAGCCCCAAACAGGATTACCCAGCAGGCTGGACACAGAGCCAACACCCGTCTGCCAACACCCGTTCGTCACGCAGAGCTGGCCTTGGGGACCGCCAGGTGGGGCGTCTGCTGCAGCCCAACTGTGTGACAGACACTCCCCAGGGAGACAGACGGTGGAGGGGCTGTGCCTGCAGGTGGTGGGTGGGGGACGGACACGGGATAAGGTGTTAGGAATACAAGCAGGGCTGCTTCCGGCTGGTCTGTGGCACCGCTGGGTGGGGCTGCATCTCTCTGTGCAGCAGGGGCTGGGGTTGGGGGGCTGCGATGTCTCCTACACTCAGCCCAGCGGGAAGCCTGACGCAGGAGTCACGTGTCCCTGTCAGGATGGCTCCTGATTTGCTTTCTTATGTAAGAGGACGTGGGCAGAGTCTGGGACTGGTCGATGGAGCAGCTGCGGGGCAGCGGTAAGGGAAAGCAGGACTTTCCAAGAGAAGGGATGGGTGAGGCAGGTGCAGCTGGTTTTCACCGGGCCCGCAAAGGAAACCACCATATTGTACCGGCACCCTCGGGGCCTTCTAGACCTGCCACCTGAGACTGGAATGCATTTCTGTCTCTCCGCCGAAGTGCCCAGGCTCTGAAGTCAAAGCGACAGCCACGGGTCCACCTTTTCTCCTGGTGCACGCCGCACGTGGGAGTTCAGGGGCAAGGGCTGGCCTCGGAGTGGCCTGCTTTACCATTGCCTTTTTCTCGACAGGCCCACACACCAGCTTTACGACCTTGTCCCCTCCAACTCCGAGGCCTGTGCCGGTGAGGGTGAGGGCTCCAAGCCGGCATCCCAAGTCCTCTCAGCCCCACTTCTCAGGGGAAAGACGAGATAACAGTGCACGTGGACTAGGCTGGTCCACCGCAGGCAGGTCAGAAGTAGGTGGCATTTGTCCACAGAGTGACAGCTAGATACCGAGTTTTTATATGGCCGCGTGTGACCCAGCCTAGCAGACACACCCATCACAGGGAAACCTGCCCAAAGGGGTCTAAGCAGAGCCCCGGCTAACAGGTGGCTTCAAGCCCACTGAGCCCTGATGGAGACCCCATTTCTCAAGCCAAGGAGGGCATTCCCCAAGGCCAAGCCCGTCTCTGGCCACCGACAGAGCAAATTCCCAACCACTGAAAATCACCGGTTACCATGGACCGGAAGTGACGGGGCCATCTCTCGGCAGTCACACCTGGGGCCACCTTACCTTCCTGCCACCACAGCTCTAAGGGCAGGGGAGGATGCCACACTGAGCCTGACCCAGTGGGAGTCCCCAGGACTTGTGTGGTGTATTGGCTGTGCCACAGAATGCCACCTGCTGTCCCATCTGCCATGCATAAGAAGCAGAAAGCTCCGGGAAAACTCCAGTGGGGTGTCACTCCCTGGGAACTACTCTGTTCTCAGGCCCCACAAGTCTGTAAATGGCCACCACAGGGATGGCCCTGCAAGGTCCCTCGTTCTGGGGGACAGAGAGAGCCCCTGTCCCCACTGATGAAGCCAAACAAGAGCTCTTCTGGGCTCTGACTAGCTGACACCCACCTGGAGCCAAGGCTGGGGGCTGGGAGGCCCCCCAGGCTGACCAGGAGACAGAAAGTCCCTAGGGATACCAGCTGCAGGGGGAGTCGGGCAACATTAGGCTCCTGCCGCTAAAAATGGGGGATGATCCTCACCTACCTCGATCACGTCCTGACGATTCAGAGGAAAGAAATGGTCTGGCCAAGCAAACCCATGCCATTGGCCTCCACATTTTCCATCATTCACTGGGGAACAGGGTATTTCCGGGAGACTCAGCACCCAAAGCAAATCATGTTAAGGGGGCTCCCCATGCCCTTGGGGGAGGAGGCCACACCACAGAGGAGAGGGATGCCCGCTGGCTCAGGGTGTTCTCTCTGTTCCCTCTCCACACACTCTTCACTTGCTGGGTGGACCTCCCTTTGGGGCCGAAGCAGTTTCTGAGTTCTTTTTTCTGTGGCTGAATAATTAAATCAAGGACAGCCAAGGGAATCGGTTGAACGGAGAGAAGGAAGACTCGAGCAAGAGCGAACTCCCAGAAGGGTAAGAGGTTGGCAAAGAAAGCCCTGGGAGTCCCCGAGCTCAGAGAGCCGACGGGCTCCCTCATGGACCGAAACGCCCTCATCTTGTTCCGGGAGTAGACGGACGGCAGGTTTTGGATCTTCTGTTCTGATCCCTCCCCTCCAAGGGAGATGACGATTTCCGTGTGGGTTTTAGGACACACTGTTGCCGGCCAGCCAGGCTGCCAATCAGCAGCCTGTAAAAGGATGCAGTGCCAGGTCTCATACCCGTGGGGGACGTGGTCTTGTTCTTTCGCTTTCCGGTGTGGGCACATCTGGCCACGTATGAATGTCGAACGGAATCTCGAACCTCCATGTCCCTCCCGCCCAACGTCCACACCTGTTGGGGCATGGAGACAGTGTATCTCCAAGCCCACGCCCACATCCCTTAGAAGTCCTATAAAAAAAGGCAAATTCCTGGGCCCCACCTGGACTGAGGTGTCACAGTTCAGGGGTGACATCCCAGAATCTGCACTTTCCCCATACACATTCTCACAGATGGCGATGCGTGGGGTCACGGGTGGCGGGGGCGGAACCCCAGGCTTGGGTCCCTGCTGTGCTGTTGACTAGCTGGGGAACTTGGACAAGTTTCTTATGCTTCCTTAGCGACATCCACATCCAGATACCGATGTTATAAGGGCTGCTGGGAGGCAGGAACATCTAAGATGGGTAAGAAAAGAGCCTGACACGCAGCAAATGCTCACGGAACACCCCAGGCTGCCTCTCCCCTGCTTCACTATGGCTGCTTTGCAGACGACCTATGTCAAGACGGAGATTTCCGTGGGAGCCTCCATCCAACCCCCCACGCCCTGCCATCTCTCTGGGCGAAGACAGAACCATCTGTGCTTCTGTTTATGGCCACTGACCAACCAAGAAAAGAAATAAGACACTCACTGGAGAGCTCGTATTGTGGACCATGAAGGGGCTCCGTCATCAATCTGCCTGAATGGAGCCTTCCAGGGCGATGTGATCATAAATCCCTAACTGGGTGGGTCGTGGCGGTCGTCACGCCCCAGGCATGTAACGTCCACACTGAGAGGTCCCTTTGCCTTCACTGAGCCACCCCGTCCATTGTTCTTGTGCGTCCAGGTGAAGACACTCTGAGTGCCTCTTTCTCAGACCCCTTCAAGGCTCACACCCTCAAAGGAGCCCAGAAACTTGTTAACTCTGCTCTAATCGCTTTATCCCAGTGCCCCCCACCCTCCGCCCCTTGCCTTTTCCCACCTCTGCTTTACGACCCCTCCTGAGTTGCAGACGCATCAAAGAAACCGCAAAACTTCTCCAGAGAACCTGGGATCTTGCTTCCTGACACAGTTGCCCGTTTGGCTCAAATAAACTCTCACAAAAATTCTGTACAGGTTTGGATGTTGCCTATGATGATCGCAGGTCACTGTGACTGCCCCCGGGGCTGGTTATGCACCAAGCCCCGGTTCCCTTGGTCCTTTATTAAGAAAACTCAGAGGACGATGAATGTGGGAGCCCTCAGTGTGAAGTGTGAATATCTTGCCAAGGAAATGGATAGAGACCTCTGCCATGTCTTCCTGTCCCCCCTCCACGATCCTGGGTGTTCATTAGAGAGGTGGGGAAAGGGGTGGGGAAGGGGGCACAGCAAGCCCCCCTGGCCTGGCCCAGTATCAACAGCTCAGGGCTCGAACAGCCAGCACCCACCAGTCACCGACTGAGCTTAGCCCGGTCCTGCACATAATAGATGCACAATAAACACTCACAGAGGCCGATGGGGAGCCTGTTTCCCCCACGTCGATGTGGAAACTGAGGCTTAGACACGACGAAGCTTAGACATAATGCGGCTCCATGGAAACTCATTTCACAAAGCACAGGGATTAAGAAAATTCTTTTGGTTGATTGAGCACGGGCCTGGGAAGCAAAGGGTCACTCGTTCGATTCCCAGTCAGGGCACATGCCTGGGTTGCGGGCCAGGTCCCCAGTAGGGGGCGCGCAAGAGGCAACCACACATTGATGTTTCTCTCCCTCTCTCCTTCCCTTCCCCCCCTCTCTAAAAATAAATAAATAAATCTTTTTTTTTAAAGAAAGCTCTTTTGGTTAGTGGTTTGAATTCCTCTAAGGAAAACCATTTCTCAAACACAGAGTATTGGGGGAAGGGGCAGCTGCCACACTTTTAGAAAACATTAACGTGAGAGAAACATCGATTGGTTGCCTTCCATATGCATCCCAACCAGGGATCAAAACCCCAAACCTAGGTATGTGACTGGGGATCGAACCCTCAACCTTTTGGTACACAGGACGATGCTCCAATCCACTGAGCCACCCAGCCAGGGCGGCGTCTGTAACTTTTTGGAGAAATGAGTACTGGCAGTGGTCGGGCAGCAGAACTGTGCCCCATAAGAATTTGGGAAAAAATAAGAGGTTGCCCTTATACAGTCAAGTTTTGGAAAACACATTAAAACAAAAAAAGACATAATTAGCCACTGATGATCGTTACCCAAAAGGCGGTGATTATGTGGCTAAAGAATTTGGGAACACCCGCAACGCCACTCAGGGGGGCCTGGGTCCCCTGCAGGGAGGCAGAAGTAACACTTCACTCTAACTCAGTAAGCCGCAACTTCTTAGAGAAGCTCCAGAAAGAGAACAGGGATAGACAGTCATGTAAGGGCACAAAATAGGAAGCCCAAAAGCCCTTCGACACCCGGTCCAAGGGGAGGGTAGCCCAGCTCCAGACCTGCCTGGGCCCCTCTCTCCATCATGCCGTGGCTGCTGGCCTGGCGCCCTGTGTCACCTGGCTGTAGGGCGCTGATGTGTGCACGCCGGTCCCCATAGGTGCCCGTCGCCTCTGCCACTCAGGTAAGAAAGCTCTACATCTGGCCGGTGTCTGTGAACCGAGACAGAGCCCTGCTCTCCGTGTGCTGGGAGTGCTGGGTTTGAGCCTACAAAGCGGATGACACACCCTGAGACTCGGTGACTCGCTGAGGAAGTGTCACCACATGGGACAGGCCTCTTGGCAGCTGGCCTCGACCTTGCTGGGCCCTCCCTCGAAGTCACAGTCCCTGTACTGGGAAGATGTTTGTCACTCCTTTGGCCTACCAGTGCCCTTCCATCTTCCCTGGGGTTGGCCTCAGGAGTGCGCAGGGGCAGGGGGGTGGCTCCAACATGGGGACCTCCCTCAACACCCTTTCCAGCCTCGCTGTAGCCACAGCATGTCACCATGGGACCTAGACAGGCCAGTGGATGTCCTGGACCAGACTCAGTCTCTGCAGCCCAAAAGCAGGTGCAAAGCAGGCTGCAGACGGGGGTATAGGGGGTCTTCTCCATCCGCTATAGCCAAAGGTCCTAGACGGAGTGGCCTGTCGAACTGACATTCATTGCCACACAGTTCTGGAGGCTGGCAGGTCCAAGGTCAAGGTGCTGGCATGGTCAAGACCTAGTGAGACCTCCCTTCCTGGCTTGCAGGCGGTTGCCTTCTTTCCGTGTCCTCACATTCCTCTTTTTACAAGGTCACCAATGCCATCAGATTCGGGGTCCACCCTTTCGACCTCTTTTAACCTTAATGATCATCTAAAAGCCCCCTCTTCACAGACTGTCTGTCACATTGGGGCCTTAGCATATGATGGGGGGGCTACCATTCCCACCAGGGCAGGGGCGGAGGTCCTCCTGGGGTGCCGCCCAGCGCCGGGTCTAGGTGTCCGCGTCCGGCGGCTGCGTGCTCATCTGCTGTCCCTGCTCCGGAAGTGACTTGGAGGTCTTCTCGGAACACCAGCCTGGCACTGTGCATCCTGGGGAATCTGTGAGCTACTCACTATCCTTTAATACATTTTCTTTTTTTTGGTCCACACAACTAGCTAAACAAATTTCTGACCCTGTGACTCAGCGCTCGGAGGCCAGGCTGAACAGGAACCCCTTCCACGGAGTCCCAGGCTGACCTCTCTGGATCTAGTTCTTGCTCTGGATCTGAAGGGGGGCCTGCCCCAGCCCCGACCTGTCTACTTAGGAACTTGCAACATCACTTTTTAGCGCCGCCTGGCGGTGCCGCCTGGCGGTGCTGCCTGCGGTGCTGCCGGGCCTGCGGTGCTGCCGGGAAAAGGCAAGAGACAGAGCCCCCGTCCTACGTCCGGGTGGGGCGTCAGTGAGACAACGCATGTGGAAACATCTCAGCAGTCCAAGGAGTTCTCACAGGGCAGGGAGGGGCATCTCTGTTGGGACCCCTGCAATACTCCCGGCCAAGGGGAGGGGTGGCCAGAATTGACGCTTTGGCGTCCCCGGGCACCTGTTTGTGCTCCTGTTGTAGCACCAAGGCTGCTGCAGCCCCATTCTGGGACCACCGAAAAGCTTTCATCTACCAGCAGCACGCAGCGAGGACGCGGCGGAAGCGAGCTCTCGTCCGGGTGCCGGTGTGCACGGCACGACCTCCACGGGGGCAGTTTGGTGACAGCCCCAAGGAGGAACTACCTGCCCCCTCGGACCCAACAAGCCTCCTCCCAGGACTTCACATCACAGGGGGGATGGCACAGAAGCACCAAGAGTGCGTGCCCATCGCAGCATTTTTACAGCAAAGAACCGAGACTGGCTCCACCAGTGCAGGACTGGGTCAGCAATCCCCAGACAGGCCACAGAATGGAGTACTACGCAGCCATGAAAAGGAGCGGTGGCCAGCGCACACGGTCGAGGGGTTATGAAGCAAGGTGTAGAGCAAGATGCACAATATGCTACCATTTGTGCAAAAAAAACAACAACAACAAACCCTTGAAAACACACAGAACATCTTCGAAAGGATCTGAGTAAGTGCCGCAGGAAAACCAGAGGCCCGGGGTCCAGGGTGGAAGGGTGCCTCACTTCGCACCTCTCGCATGTTTCCACAGCCACACGGTCTTGCCTGTTCAAGGGTGTGAGTGTGTCCACGACACGAGATTATTCTAGGACTGGAGTTGATTGAACTTCTGGCACATTCAGCTGCCCAGTGTTGTGTCAATCTCTCCACCTGAGCCCCCAGGTCCCTTGTTTGCAAAACCGGGGCAGAGAGGTTTCACCTCTGTGAACGAGGGAGGCACGGACAGTGCCTTTTAGACGCCCTTCTGCTCTGAGATATGATCCCCGTGGGTGGAGCACACATAGGGTGCATCCCAGCGAAGGAACCCCAGGATCGGCCCGGGGTGAGTCCTCCCTGAGCAAAGCTAAATGCTCCTCCTTCCCCGCAGCTAGTGGGGTCCGAAAGATGGGGGCTGGGAGAGGCTGCGAAGGGTGGAGGGCTGGGCTGCTTGAAAGCTCCGCCTGCGCCCTCTGCACCGCCCCGCCCATCTTTCCCTCTTGACTCAAGGACACACTGCCCTTGGGTTCCACGCCTCCCCTTGCCCTGTTCTCAGTCACTGGTACCTTCTCCCTCCACAGGGGCTCCTCCTGGGGCTTATCTCTCCCCGGAAAGAAGGCTTCGCTTTGATAAAGGAGAGCTGGTCACTGCCAGGCAGGGAGCAGGGGGCAGAGTTGCTTTGCTTGAAACCAGCGTGATCCCAGAGGGACGCGTGGAGACAACAGCCCCGACGCTCCAGGGCTCGAGTCGGGACTTGGGAGGGCACTTCTGCCTCGTCAGCCAACAGCTCAACACCCGTCCCGGCTCACAGGGTGGCCCGTCACCTGGCACTTTCTTATTATGGATGTGCTGCTAACATACACCACGCCCGATTAGATAGACACGGGCTGCAGGCTCTCACTAAGTGACATTCCTCACTTCCCTGACGCCCTGGTATCTTCCAACTGGCTCCCCACTTCCGAGCCTCCTTGAGCCCCGTGTCCCTCCCTCTCCTCCTCCCTGAGGTCCAGAAACAGGGACACTGAGGACTGCCCTCCACTGAGGGGGAGCTGGAGAAATTCTAGGCTGGACTTGTCAGCTCTTCTTCCCCCCATAAGCTGCTGCTGGGACGGTGGGCCTCAGCCACATTCTGGGTCTCCTGGGACTAGAGTCAGGAATCTGTAAGAGTCTCATTATTTCCTTTCCCCTGACGTGGTCACCCTTGTGAAGGCCGCAGGTCCCCGGGGGAAGGCTGGGGAAAAGGGGACCTGGCCTCCCCCCCACTCAAGGGGCGTGGGTCCGTAAACTGGCTCCTGCCTGGGCACGGAGGGGTCACGACTCTGCTTTTATGGCCCAGGTTAGACTTCTGTCCACTTGCCCCAGACTTCTCTGCATAAACAGATCGAGTAAGAATTGAGTCCTGCTAGGACACCGTGGTCAAGCAGCCGAGGCTCAGATGGCCCTGTCCCGCCGTGTCCATCGTGGCTGCAGGGGCCATGCCCACCTCGTCTCGGTGACTGAGGGTTGCCCCTTGGCCCCACCACCTGGATCCCACTGTCCCCATGGCAGTCAGGACTTCAGGTCGGTGCCAGCAGTCCCTCTGTCCTTTCTGCCCTACAGAGAGCAGGGACACCAGAGCTTCAAAGGACGCTGGGGCTTCCCTTACACGTTATTTGTCAGGGGCTTTGTGAAAAGTGTGTCCTCTGGACGCTCCTGGGTTGGGGGCAGAGAAGCAGGTCTTACGTGACAACCTACACTCACGTTCCACCCTCCTGAAGTCCTTTGACACCTTCCTCTCCAGTGTCCCCAGGTGGGCTTGGCATTTCGACTCCGTTTAGGGTAGGCCACCTTTGGGTCCATGTTGCAGGCAAACAAGCCTCAGGGCCCTTCCCGGTCCCCTGAGCCCTTCTGAGCCCTCTTGGCAAGCCCCGGGGTGCACGCCTCCACAGTAAGCCAGCTCTGCCGCTCCCACAGGGAGGTGACCCACAGAAGCAGGGCTGGTCCCCACTCACCTGTGACACATGCCAGGCATGCCTCCAAGTCCCTCCTGGGCTTCTTGGGCTCTCTCTGCTGGCTCCTCTAAGGACAGTGCCCCAGCCACACCTAGTCTTTTAGCCCCACACACCTCTGAACCCGCCACCCCGCCTCCCATCCCCAGAGCCTTGCTCTGTGTAACGGGCTAATTCACACTTAGCTTCGAAGCCCTGGTTCCCAGGCTTAGAGAGGCACAGAGGACTCTGGGAGGGGGAGTGCCACCAGGCTCCCACACATGCCACCCAAGGCACGCACCTTTAGAAAACCAGGCTGTGGGGACTGGAGGGGTGTTTACCGTGTCCTCCTAGGTCACACCGCAGGTGGCTGTGCCCTCAGGTGGCTGTGGGGCCTGACACGCTGGCAGCCGGTGCAGAGAGGGCTCCAGGCCCTCGGCACCTTCTCATCACGCATAGCACGGCCGCATGAGGCCCGCTCAGCCGGTGGCGTCGCCCTGGAAACCATGCAGCCATCCATCTGGCCGTGTGCAGGGTGTGGGCACATGTGAGGTCCTCAGCCAGCAGGAGTGAGGGCGCACTGCTGCCTGAAGGGCCTGCGGTCTAGGGGGGAGAGTGACCACGTCCGCGGACGAGAGGAGAAGCAGAACGTGGTGCCGGCGCACTGCGGGTGCCAGTGCATCGCAGAAAGCAGGGACAGTCCGATAGACGCTCCACCACGAAGGGACCCTGAGGACAAGGTGCTACCTGAGAGACGCCAGGCGTGAAAGCGTGCACACATGGTGTGACCCCCCCCCCCTACGTGAGCACTGGACTCGTCAGATAGCGGAGACAGAGTCGGATGGCGGGGCCGCGGGCGCTGGTGTGCCAGGGGGACAGAGGGTCGGTTAGGGAAGGTGAAGAGCTGATGGACGGGGCTGATGGCTGCAGAACAATGCGAACGTGCTCGACGCCTCTGAACTGAACCCTTACGGTTAAGATGGCACATTTTTACCATCAACGACGCAAACAAAAATAAAGGAGTGTACACACCCCTCACAGCTGCCCCTCATGTACGACTCATGGGACGTGGGGGCTCCCTAGGAAGGTGCAGATCCGAGGACCCCAGCATCCCCTGCCTTCCCTAGGCCTGACTGTGCACAGGGGCTACTTCCTGCGACATTGGCTCTGATCACTCCTTGGGGTGAGCTTCCTTCTCTCGCCGCCACGTCCACGGTCTCTCCTGGCCCGAGTCCCAGGGCTCTGAGAGGGCTCAGAGAACCTCCCATCAGATAATTAAAAACTCGTCCTGCACCCTGGCTGCTGTGGCTCAGTGGATTGAGCGCCGGCCTGCAATCCAAAGGGTCGCCAGTTCGATTCTCAGCCAGGGCACGTGCCTGGGTTGCGGCCCACGTCCCCAGTAGGGGGTGCACAAGAGGCAACCACACACTGATGTTTCTCTCCCTCTCTTTCTCTCTCCCTTCCCCTCTCTAAAAATAAATATAAAATCTTTAAAAACAAACAAACAAAATCTCACCCTGGGCTATGATAACATGCTGTTGAGGACCTCCTGTGTGTGAGGCCCAGGGCTCAGGGTGTCACATGGCGTCTTCACAGCTGCCTTTGGAGGACCCCCTACCCCTGCTCAGCTGACACAGTGGCCCTGTCCTTGCAGGAACCTCCTTCCCAAAGCAGACACCTCCAGGACTCTGCGCTCTTCAGAGGTCCAGCAAGATATCAGCGCGTTGTGGGGCTTGTGATTCAAGGGGACTTTTTCCAGCTTTCAAACATTTCGAAAGGTTATTTTACTGTATGATTTTAAAAACGCAAGGAAATGCACTAAAAAGAAATACATATATTTTCCCGGCGGGGCGTGGTGGTGGTAGGGAACCCTCCCCCGCTGCAGCCGGGCGCCCCTGGAGTGTTAGTTCCCTCCAGTCCCTGCCGGTGTCTCCAAATCCTTTCAACTCCTTTTCATTCTACAGGATTTCCAGGTCCCGTACCACCCTGCTAATTAAGTCCTCGACCTTGAAAGGCATTTACAATCTCATAGGAGAGTAAGATTAAAGATTAAGAAACTGAATAAGGTCCAAATGCAATAAGACTGTTTACGACTAAGTATTAAGTTCTGGGGTCCAGACTAAAAAGCAGAAGACAGCCGAGCTTTAAAGCAACGGTGGACTTTGGTGTCCCTGCGGCCCGGGTTGGCCACCCCACCCAACCCTGCTTGCCTTTTCGGTGGCCGGCGGAAAAGTCCCTGAGCAGGGACATCACTGCGCCTTGCAGTCCACCTGGGGTCTCACAGGCAGGGTGTACCCAGCCCTCCCCCGCTTTGGTTTTCTTTGATTTTTCTGTCCCGGGATGAAGGTGATCTATTTTTAGTGTAGGAGCGGGTGTGTGAGTGAGGAGTTGCTATAGCGACAGCTGGTGGTTACAGACCAGGTCCTGCTATAGTCCCCAGTCAGAAATAAACCCCAAAGGCTGGGCCGCTGGGCCCGGGAAGGCTGTTGTCTCTGAGGCATGAGCTCCTCCCTGACCCACTGGGGTCCCCGCCTGCTGCCCGAAGGGGGCAATGGCAGGCTGTGGGGCGCCGGGGCCCTCCAGTCAGAGGCGTCCTGGTGATGGATGCCACACCCCAGCTCCCAAGTGTGGAAGAGCTCCTGGGAGCGGTTCAATGCTGGGTGCCGGCAGGAGGTTGGGTGTGCTGTGTGAGGCACTAGGTTAGGAATCCCGGGGGGCGGGCATGTGTGCACACACTAATGCTGAAGTATCTACCCCGGCTGCACGCACGTGTGCTGACAGCCGGCAGCCCTCGAACGTGTCCAACAGAAAAGCTCACAAACGTAAAAAGATGTTCCCAGCCGCTGAGGGAGCCCCAACCTGCCCAGGCCCCACGAGGGGGCTGGAGCTGTGGGCCCTGCAGGCGATGACCGTGAGGGACCCTTTGTTACCCGGCAACCAAGTGAATGGAGGGACGGCAACCACACCCTCGGCCTGGCCGTGTCTCCCAAAGTTCAAGGGAAAGAAGCCAGATGACAACAGCAATCTTGCAGGGACCCATCCTATGAAGTTCAAAGCCAGATAATGCTAACCTCGGCGGGCAGTGCCTGGCAGGGGGCGCGGGAGGCTTCTGTGCCAGGACGTTCTGTTCCTTCTCTGCACGGCGGCCCCACGAACTCGTCCACACTGTGCGGACTCTGCCGACGGTGAGCACACGTTTCTGTGTGCACGCACTTGAGCAGAATTCACGTGAATGAGCCTGCTCTGCACCGTGGATCCGATGACCCAGGCATTCAGTGCTGGGAGAACTTGAGTGTTCACGGCATTCAGGAGCCTGCCTGGCCCCACGTGGTTGCAGTTAGTGCAGATGCGGGACGGCCCAGGCCTGGCCATCAGGGCAGGTAGAGCCCAGAGACCTGCTACCAGACCCCTATGGGACCCCTGCTGTGGGGGGCGATCCTGGAGAAGGGAGGCTGGTGGAGCAGACAGCCCTGAGAAGGGGGACCCTGGAGCAGCTATGGAAGGCAAGGTGTCAAGTGCCCCTTAGTGGAGGGGGAGGCTGGCCCACAGGTGCCAGCCTGAAGACACAGTGATTTGCTCTCCTTTCCGTGGTACCACCTGGGCTTCTCCTCAGAGTTGTGGCCATAGCTGCTCAGAGGCCAGCTCCAGGCCACCATCACTTGTCCATTCTGATCAGCCTGGACCACTCGCTGACCACGCTGAGTCACCCAGGAATGAGAAGCAGAGAGGACAGAGGGGACTTCTGACTCAGTAACCCCCATGACTCACAGCCAGCCTGCGGTGGCGGCCGGAGGGTCGGTGGAGAATGAGGCAGAGAGATGATGCTTTCGTGTCACTGTGGGAGAGGGGCAAGTGTGGCCCACCTATTGCCCGTAAATGGCACCTAGTCTCACCATGGCCCCAGGCTGCCAGGCCAGGGGCTGGCACTCAGAGTTCTCCCGGGGCAGCGCCACCCGTGACGGACACGTCTCTCAGCCTCTCTGGGCTTCTGCTCTCCCTGTCCCATACGGAGGGAGCAACACCTGCCCTGCACGCTCTCCCTGCCTTCCCAGAGTCACTGAATGTAAAACACTGCAGCAGCCACACCCTGTGCTATCGTCACAGGGGGCTAACGGTGGTGTCCCAGCCACCCACAGGAGACACCTGGCTCAGGGCAATGGGGCAGCCACTGGCGAGGGGCAGGAGGTGCGGGCCAGGAGCCACCAACATCCACGCTGGACTCTGTGGGCTGACCACAGGTCTGAGGAGGGGCCTAGCTAGGAGGGGACATACTCCCTCTGGGGGGGGCCCACTCCCTGGACCACCTGTGGAGGCCCAGAGTCACGGAGCCAAGTCCTGGGCCACAGGGCACAGCAGTACAAGGAGCCCTCATAGACACATCAGTGTTGACTCATTCTAGAGTATCCTGATTACAACAAAGTATCACTTGAGGATGGAGGCACCTTGCTCTTTCAATGGAACGAGTCCCTGATCTCGTCCAGCAGCCGGAAGCCCACCTGACGCTCTGTTGGGTTAGAGGCCCCGGGCCCTGAGGCCCAGCCTGGGCCAGGTCCTGTCTGGGAGGGTCTGGAGGATGGAGCAGGAGTTGTCCCGCCCCAGTCTGGCTTCCCAGCCCTGAGCCCGAGTCACCGAGCCGCTGGAGGCTTCTCCATCACTGTCCAGAGTCACGCTGTCTAAATCCACCTTTCACGAATCTTCTTCCTCCAGTCATCCCACCAGGCTCTGCAATCTTGTCCTGCTGTCTTGTGACACTTTCAGACATCCGTGGTCCCAGAGTCACTCGTCCAGTGTCGGGCTTCTCTGCTCAGAACCGGGGCTCCCCAGAGCAAAGCGGCTCCCGAAACCACACTGCTTACTCTCAGTCTTACCTTGCCCATCCTGGTGCTCCAGCACCAGCACTCACTTGGCTGGCTGTCTCCATCATCCCTGGGCCTTGTTGCTAGAACCTTCCTCATGCATTCTGCTGGGGGCATTAAGATTGACATCCCCATGTCAACCCTGCATGTGTTGGTGCACAGGTGGGAAACTGAGGCACAGAGCAGTGAATTCCCTGAGGAACCGCCCGCACGGAGCGGCTCCACCTCCTCTTGCCCGTTGAGTGCGAATGCCAGGCTTGCTGAGTGACCCGGAGTCCTCGGGGACAGTGTGAATCAGATGTGCTTAACTAAGCTGCTCCCAGGAAGCCTTGTCCGGGCCATGCCTTCCACCTGTTATCTGCAAGGGGCCCCTGCCCAGTGTTGGGTGACAGCTCCACTGAGGACACGGGGCAGGGGGACGGCGCACTCTCCCAGTGCGGCTCAGCGGAGACAGGAGGGACTCAGGAGATGTCTAGCTCAGAGCAGCATTCCTAAATCCTGGGAGCACGGGGAAGAGCACCCCTCTGATCCCAAACACCCACCACTGACTGGGACAGGCTCTGCACCCTCACCCCCGTCCCCACAAAGCCCCATCCTTGCCAATGGGATGAAGCATCTCCAGAGTGCCCTGGGTAAGCACAAACTTAGCAGAGGACAGGGGCCCGGGCCTATGGAGAGGTGGGGGACCTAGCCCCCGACCCACTGCCGCCCCTGGAGTTCACCAGTGCTCTTCCCAAGACCCCCAGGGCTTCCTCTGTCACAGCTACAAGCCTCAGCCCCTCCTCCTACACGCACAGGATGGAGAATAGACTCCTCAGGACTGCCCTCCCACCTTGTCCCTGACCGAGTGCTCTGGCCTCCCATGTTTCAGAAACACACCAATCTCCCTCCCCAGGCCTGGAAGGACCCGACCCCAAGTGTCCACATGGCCCACTGCCCCCTGTCACTCAAGCCCTAGCCGGGGAGCCCCCTGCCCAGCTAGCTGGCCCCTGTCCACGTCGCTCACACCACCTGACATTGCAAATGACCGTGTGTGGGGAAAGCCAGGCACCAGGGATGAATTCTGTATGATCACATTCATAGGAAGTATCCTGAGCCCGTAGTTCATGAGGCAGAAAGTAGAAGGGGGCTGCCAGGGGCTTGGGGGACAGAAGGGGCATTACTGCTGGGGGTGCGGAGTTTCAGTTGGGGTGACAGACAGCTCTGGTGGCGGTAGTCGAGCAGCGTAAACGCACTGAGTGCCTCCGAACTGTGCAGCTACAAGTGGTTAACGTGCTCAGTCTTACATCCTGTGTATTTGCCCAATTTCGGAAACCGCCTCAGCTGTCCGCTCCACCCAGAGTGTGCCCTTGAGGGTGGACTGGTGCCGTGGTCACGGCCGGGCGCCCGGGGCTGGCACAGAGTGGACGCCCAGGCACTGGTGGGACTGGCCGAGTTTTAGCTGCTGCAGGGCCCGAAGGTGGCCACCAGCTCAGGAATCTCCCCTCTCCCCCTCGTAAATGTCTGCTATAAACAGCTGAACACACGCATGTGGATGAATGAGTGTGGGGGTCGTTTGAGGCAACCCCAACGGGGACTCCAGGAGCCAGACAGGCAGGCAGGCAGGGAGACCATGAGGGGACGGGCAAAGAGCAGAGGGGGACAGGATGGACAGCAGCCTTCACGTTCCGGTTCTGCCCACTGTTTGAGGCACGGATGGGAGCCCTCTGCCCGCAGCACCAGGGGACAGGAGAGCTGAGGCAGGCAGGGCAGGGGGCCACGTGTACCTGGGTGCAAGGCAGACAGGAAGGAGAGGCTCGTGGTCATGCCAAGACCCGCCATTTGTTCTGGTCTCCCGTCTCATGTCGACTCTGGCAGCAGGGGACAGAGTGCCCGCTTCCTGGCGCTCCCTGGCTTCCTGTCTCCAGTGCCACCCTCAGAGAGACCTTTGAAGACTTGAGGTCACTCTTATTTGCTACTCCCCTCTAACTGCAGAGGGCAGGGACGATGTCTAATCCTCTCCTCATGTTCTTTTTCTGTTTTTTTTTTTAATCCTCACCTGAAGATATTTTTTTTTAATTGATTTTGGGGAGAAAGAAAGAGAAACATTGACGTGAGAGAGAAACATCCATCGGTCACCTCCCCTAGACGCCCAGACCAGTGACCGAACCTGCAAGCTTTTGGTGTGCTGGGTGACAGTCCAGCCAATGGAGTCACCCAGCCTGGGCCCTTTTCCATTTTTATTGTGATTGCCACGTGCTCTTGGTTCCATTATCCGGAACTCTGTTGACCATAGAGAAGGCGTAGGTCAAAATCCTCACTGTCTGTCCCATGGGACGTGAGAACAAGAGGGGGACATGAACTGGACCGGGGTGGGGAGTGGGGGTGTGGGGGGTGTGGTGGGGGGCAGGGGCTAAACGTCGGGGCCCGAAGGGGTGAGCTGTTCATGAATCAGAAGTTTCCAGGGTGCTTTACCACCAGGTGTGACGTGTTCAAATTCCAGTGAGAGACGAGTCCTTCCTAACGAAAATGCCACCCACGGGCAAACGCAAATGGACCCAGTAGGTGCTGACCTGCCCGCCCTGACGCTCTCGGGAGGTCGTTCTGGCTGTGCGTGACAAAGACGACGGGTCTCCTGGTGTCTCTTGATCTGAGCAACGGCAGGGAAACCCACCAAGGAAGCGAAAGGTACCTTGTCCTCTGAGGAAGGGTCCCCCCTCCCGCTACAGCCAAGGAGAGAGCGAGCGGCCCTGGGGAAGAGGCTAAGTCAGCCACAGATGCAGCTAAAGGGCCCCAGGAATCCATGCCGACCACCTAAGCGGTGCTTGACTTGGGGGAAATGAGGATGCATAAAAGATGAAGAAAAGACCTTCACAAAGCTGCCTTAGCGGGGGAAGAGGCCCCCTCCACAGTTCTTTTGGCTACAGGAATAACTGGAGGAAGGAGAGGCAGGGATTGGAAGGGAATTAAAACACCACAAACCGCCCTGGCTGGTGTGGCTCAGTGGATTTAGTGCCGCCCTATGAACCAGAGGGTTGCCGGTTCCATTCCCAGTCAGGGCACATGCCTGGGTTATGGGCCAGGTCCCCAGTGGGGGGTGCGTGAGAGGCATCCACACGTTGCCATTTCTCTCCCTCTCTTTCTCCCTCCCTTCCCCTCTCTCTAAAAATAAATAAATAAAATCTTAAAACAAACACCACAAACCCCAAAGCCCTGCTTACTGCAGAAGCAGGGACGACCAGGAGTGGCTATTTTGCCACCTGTGTATAACCAGCAATTCCGCAGTGACAGTGTGACGCTACAAGGTGTTCGGGTTAGAAGGGCGGGTGAAACGCTGCTCTGGGGACAGGATCCCTGTCCCTGACAAGCCAGGAAGTCCCAGAATGGGCGAGGGGGATGGTTTTAGAGGGAAGGCTGGTTAGACTGGGTCTTAAAAGGTAAGTTGTGGAAGGGGCGGGAGCTGGGACGCCACACTTAGTCGAGATTCTCTGTTTCTCCTTCACCTGGCGCCTCCACACCGGCCACTGTCGGCGGGGCCCACACCGGCCGTCTGGCTGTGCTCCTGGGTCCTCACTGGACTCAGGGAAATGAGGACACACCTGGACACCCTGGCTTGGGTCACCCCAGGTAGCCTCTGCGAGCTTCTGGAGGGAGCCCTGATTTCCCTGCTCCCCCTTCCCATGTCGGCACTGGCATTTACATGTGAGAACTTGCAAAACTCAGCGAACATGCAAATATTATTTTTGCTCCCAGAAGTGTAGGGAACAGGGTGACAGCCAGATTTAACACACACGGGGAGAAACCGCCCTCTGGCCAGTGAGAGGCTTTTAATAACAGGCCCGCCCATCCCCATCCACAGAACCTGACTGCTAGATAAATAGCGGGTTCAGATTTAATTCTAGAGTAAATGAGTGATTATTACTTTATTACTTAAAGTGTCGTCTTTTTACACCATGTCCAGGAATCTGGGGCAGGACGTCTGTGATTCCTTCCTGGGAGGGGTGAGGCACCAACCTCGTTCTTATGAGAATTCACCTTTGTATCCAATTACATTCTGGTTCCTCCCCGAGACTGAAAACTCCCTGTGCCGTGGAGCGGCTGCCAGGTCCTGGGCTCTGACACCCCGGGCCACCTGCGTCGCACAAGGCCCGCCGTCCGGAAGTGACTGGACGGCGCCGAGATACAGGCGAGTTTCCTGATGACCTTTCTCTTGTCTCACTTCCCCGCCTTCCATGCTCTGCCACTGTCACTTCCTTACGGCTCACACACTGTGTCACATTCCGCTCGAGCGACATAAAATCTGACACACCCCTCCTTGTCCCCATCTTTACTACCCCTGGGTGTGAGAGTCTGTCCCATCAGACAGCGAGGCACTCAGGAAGCGACTGGGACATACCAGCGGTGTGGCCAGGAACAGGTGAACTCCTGTGCCTATAAAATGAAGTCTCCCATCTGATGGGAGTGGGCAGGTCTCGCAGGCACCAGGAAGCTAAGAAGGATTCGGGCTCTACCTGCCCCACTCCGGCCACACAGGCAAAGCCCACCCCAACCCATAGGTCTCTGGACACACCCCATTGGAGATGCCTCCCCACTGATACAGCCACAGTGTCCTGACCCCCTGTGCATGGAGAAGCTGGGGAGGGTCCCAGGGGACGAACAGCAAGCTTCTCCCCCAGATCAGGCAGGTGTTGTTCCCTCCCACATGCACCCTGATCTGTCCAATGGCTCAGCCCCAGGGCGAAGGTGGCCACAGGATTCCTTCTCCCAGACCCCTACTGCTAGGTTCCTTCTCTCTCTCACACACACACACACACACACACACACACACACACACACGCCTCACTCCTAACAGCCAAAAACAGCAGCTCCCGCCCATTCTTCCTTGTCCCCAAGCTGCTGGCTTTGCCTAAATGAACGACAGCCCAACAGGTCATGAACCGCATCAGGCCAGGTGGGCGAGAGAGAGGAAGTCACCTCAGAAAAAGGCACATGGGACAGTTGATGACCAGCATTGCCATCAATAAGGAAACACCCAAACACACCCATCCGTGCCTCTAACTGCTGCCTAACAGTCACAGACACAGTGGGAAGGGAGAGACTGCACCGGCTCTTGCCCAGGAGTCTGCACACGCACGCGCGCACATGTGCGCGCGCACACACACACACACACACACACACACACGCCCTGGGGTATCCCTCCCCTGCATGACCAGCGGACAGGGAGCAAAGGGAAGCGTCCTACCAAAGAGACCATGGGGCTCCGACTGGCGCCTCTCAGTGCTTCGGTTCGGCTCCTTGTGTTTCTTCTTCCCCCTGAGGCTACCGAAGCGCTTCATCTGTAGCTGTGGCCACAGGAGCGGCGACAGGTGACCATACCAGGCCCTGCGTAACCGGCGTCAGCCCCAGGTGGCAGGGAGCCAGGAGAGGTGCAGCATCCGCCAGTAGGAGTGGGGCGCCCCGCAGCCTCGGCCACCAACAGCCCAGAGACGCAGCCTGGGAGTCCGGGCGAAGTCCCCGGGGGGCCACGGATGCGGGATGGCCACTCTCGGGGCCAGCAGTCACAGGACACACCGGGTGGTAATCCCCTGCCGCCCTTCCTCCGACAGAGCTCCGGCTGCAGCGGCTGGGGCAGCCCGCTGGCCTGAAGTGGCAAGAAGCCTCAGCAAGCACAGGCAGAACCTGGCCTGGGTTTGTTTATGGAGTGAAGGTCAGGGTGCACTCAGGCACGCCTGGGGCTTCTTCCCCCTTTACATTAAAAAAGGAGGGAAGACGAAATAGGCCCAGGGAGCACCGGCCGCCAGTCATGTGCGGGTCTGCAGATGTCTCTTTAAAAAGACTGAAAAAGGAAACCGCACTGGGCAGACAATCCTTGGCACCAATTGGCCGGAGCACACTCCCATTATGACATGACATCACACAACTATTTTGATTCATGAGTTCCAAGGGTCAGGAGGCTCCGGCTGCCTCTCGGTGGAGGGGCCACCTGTCTCTGGGCTGGAACCTGGTGAATCTGCTTCAGCTCAGGCTCCTCGAGATGGAAGAAACAAGCCCACCTATGAGGGGTGGGGGGTGGGGGTCCCCTGGAATTCCCCGGAAGGGGCAGCAAATGCAAACTGGAACCTGGGATTTGCTAAGAACTGCAGAGTCACAGAGCTCAAAAGGGATTTCTAGAGGCTCTGGTCCAACCCCCTTCTGGGACACACGGGGAAACTGAGGCTTGGGAAGGGTCGTGACTTGCCCGAGGTCCCGCAGCTGACAGCAGGACCAGGACGGCGGTTCTAAGCCGGACCCCGGATTTAGTAAAACAAACCAAAGTACTTTCAGTTTGTGCTCTGCAATTATGAAACAAACTTTAAAACCACGAGGTAGGGAAACATTTTCCCTTTTCTTTTCTTTTTTTCTGGTGTCCTCACTAGACTCCAGGAAACAGAGGGGATGTGCCAACTATTGTAACCTTGAGAAAGTTTCTTCCTGTCTGGGGGCCTCAGTGGCCCCCTCCGTGAACCGAGATGAGACATGAGCACACTGGTCTGCCACTCAGAGTCTGAGCGTCTGACCTCTGAACATTCAGCATGCTGCCCACTCCTGTGGGACCGATGGGCAGATCGGCGGTCCGTCCACTCTCTGCCACCAGGATGCCCGAACGCACATGCCCAAGTGGTCACACCCTCCAGAGGGGTTCCAGTGACTTGGACAGACGAAGATTCAACACTGTTGACTTCTCACGAAAGCTGCTTGTGATGGATAGCAAGTGGTCAGAATGGACGCGTGTCACCGGGACAGATGGACGGAGGGACAGTCACACGGCACAGCTTGGAGAGCAGAGTTCAGGTCAGCCTTGAGGGCTAGAGGGTCCGGAGAGAGGAGAGAGGCCAGGCCAGGCCAAGACCACCCGCGGCGGGTGCTGACCTCCAGAACCAAGATGTAAAACCGCAGCCAGCTGGGTCCCCAGTGCACGAGCAGGTTATCTCTGTGCTCAGTTTACTGTGATAGACCCCGAAAAAGACCGCATAGGTTGGTTTCAGAGTTCCACAATCAGATTTCCTTCCTTCCTCCCTCCTTCCCTTCCTTGCTTCCCTCTTTCCTTTTAAACCAATTCAGCCCTTAACAGACACTGCATGTTCTGATTTAGAAATGAGGCCTAGCCCTGGCCCGGTGGGTCAGTTGGTTGGAGTGCCGTCCCGAACAACAAAAGGTTGCAGGTTCCATTCCCAGTCAGGGCACACACCTAAACGGCAGGTTTGTTTGATCCCCGGTAGGAGGTGCGCATGGGAAGCAACCAATCCATGCTTCTCTCTCACATTGATGTTTCTTTCTCTCTTTCTCTCTCTCTCTCCCCCCCTTCCTCTCTCTAAAGCAAATAAACATATCCTCAGGTGAGGATTAAAAAATAAGTAAATAAGCCCCGGCTGGTGTAGCTCAGTGGACTGAGCGTGGGCTGCAAATCAAAGGGTCGCTGGTTCGATTCCCAGTCAGGGCACAGGCCTGGGTTGTGGGCCAGGTCCCCAGTAGGGGGCGTGCAAGAGGCAACCACACATTGATGTTTCTCTCCCTCTCTTTCTCCTTCCCTTCCCTCTAAAAATAAATAAATAAAATCTTAAAAAATAAGTAAATAAATAAACAAACAAAGCCTAACTTCTTTAGGAAAGGACCCCTAAACAGGTATTCCCCTAAGAAAAATAAAAGGGGGCACATTTGATGAAAAGGAACAGTTTTTGCCTCAGTCAGTACTCTTGTCTTGCATGATCAAGTACGGAGCAAGGCAGAACATGTGAGCGTGACTAAAATGTGAACGAGGATAAACAGCCACGGGGCCACGCCCAATGGTTCTGCACCTGGCACGGCCGCTCACTGACCCAGTAGTGATTAAGCCTCCATCCGATGCACCGGCAGCTGCTGATGGAGGGGATCAGGGTCGTGGGTAATTCGGAGGCATTCTTGTCCTCTAAGAACTCCCTTTCCATGAGGGAAATATCAGCTCCCATTTGTCCAGTGCCCACCACCTGCCAGTCGGAGTGTGGGTCGCCTCACAGGTACTATTGTATCTCAGCCTCCCTGGTGCCTGGAGGGCAGATGTTAGTACCACGTTTTATTGATGACGAATCACTGAGAGTCAGAGGTGCACCCTGACTGGGATCAGGCAGCTAACAAGTGGGGAGACCATGGACTTGACCCTTATTTATCTGATTCCAAAATCCACATCTCCCCACCTAACCCTATGCAGACCAAAGTCCACCATCGGTGAGGCAAGAGGTCGAATCCTACTGGATTTCAGAGGGCCACCGGGGGCCAGAGGGGTTTAGAAAGTTCCTTTCCCTGCACTCCCTCTTGTCACTGTAATCTTCAGGCAACAGAGGGACACACGGTGTTTGAAAGTCTCTGTCCCCAACACAGCTCATCTTGTGACACTGACCAGCCGCGGGGGCGTCTGTGCCGAGCTGACCTGCCCACTGGGTGCATGTCCCAGGCTCTGACAACACCCCACAGACCCGCTCGCCCTCCTGGGGACACGTCTGAGGTGCTGGGCACAGAAGCAGGAAGACACCTTGTTCCCTCCGGCCCTGGGGCCAGGGCCATTGCAGCCACCCAGCCTGGGAGCTGCTCTGTGAACTTGCCCCGGGAGCAGCTGGTGCCTTTGGAAAGCAGGGACTGGGTAGGACCCTGCGTGAGGAAAAGGACCACCCACATCACTTAGGGTCACTGCTGGGTGCCCAGACGGTGGCCGGATGCTCTGAAAGGAGGTGGTGGCGTCGGTCTGACTCAGCAGACACCTGCGCTCGGCCCACAGTTCACTCTGCTCACAGCGGGGCCAGGGGTCGGGAGCCGCGTGCCGTGCAGCTTTAAGAAAAGCCAGGTGAGAGTCGGGGGACACAAAGCCCCAAAGAGACCCCAACTACACCAACATGTACTTCTTTTTTTTCATCCTCACCCAAGGGCATTTTTTAGAAAAATTGTTTAGAGAGAGAGGACGCACCCCAACGGCGGATCACAGAGCGCTCACAGGAGCGCTCACCCTGCCTGTGTTCATGGTTTCCACCAGCTGATGGTCCCAAATGAATGAGCGGGGTGTGACTCACCAGCCGGACAGCATCCTCCCAGGGTGCTTTCCACCCTCAGGGATGTTTTTTTTTAAGGGAGGAAGTGCTGGTCCCCGGACATCTCTCCAAGGGCCAGGACCTCTCTGGATCAGACGTTCCAGCTCCCTCGGCTGGCACTGGGACCAACCGGAACCGGACCAGGTCGCTGGGACAGCAGGCAAGTCTTCGTGCCTTAGCATGTCCCCCGGCCCGAGGGACCAGGCCCCCGGTCACCACTGTGACTCGTTCTACAAGGGGTAGATTACAGGTCACGTAAACTGCGTTCTCTGTTCTTGTCACTGCGGTTTTTCTAGTTTTTCAGCTCTAAACCCACATGTGACATGGAAGAGCACTTTCTGGAGATACTTCACACAGGGAGCTCACATCTTATTCCATCCTGTGTGAGTCTTCGGTCCCCAGACAGAGGGACAGCTCCCGCCTTGTGGGGACCAGCCCTTAGTGAGCAGGCTCCTTGCACGGAGATAGGACAGGGACCGGAAGCAGGGTGAGCTCTGCGCTCAGCCACCTTAGGGGGAGCAGCATGTCCCACCCAGGGGGGCGGGGGGAGGCACGGCAGCCTGCGGCACTTCCGGGCTGTGGGTATGGTAAGCTCTTACAGTTGTGGAAAAAGACCCCGTGACCCCAAACTATGGGTAAATCAGCTCAATCACTGCACTTCCTCAGCTGGTGACCTGGGAGGCCTGTCCCCCAGCCTAACATACAGGTGTCTGGTGTCCCAGTCACCTGGTTCTGATGCCATGCTTCTGGATGCAGCCTCTACCAGGACTTGTCATCCCTCTGTGGTAGACACCATGGCTGATGCCCAACTTCTGTTTGTCACCCCCTCTGCCCAACGCCCGGCCTGGCTGTGGGTGGATCGCCCCCAGCAACAACCCCCTTGGAGCCCAAGCTACCTCTAGATTGCTAAGTGTATTTAAAATAATTTTTTTTTAAAGGCCTCAAACTTTCCTTATTCTCAAAACCGCTTGGGCATTGCGTTAGGCACAGAGCTACCAGGAAAGCTGAGCCCCACCGGTTAACCGTCCTTCCGTCTGCCGGAGTTCACAGACGTTTCCCACAGCACTTTCCTCGGCTGAGAGGCAGGGAGGCCGGCCATTACTGTTCAACTTAAGAAATAAAAAGGTTCAGAGAAGGAGAAAGATTTGGCCAAGAGCCCCTGGGAGGGAGGCCAGTGGATGAGGTGGGGCTTGATCCCGGGCCCTCTGGTGCCTGGTCCAGGGGCCTGGAAGACCCCAGGCTGCCTCTCCTCCGTCGGGATGTTGACAAAGTAAACGAACATGTGTCAGCCGGAGCCTCACTCGGAAACCTCTGAGGGTCTGGTGACGGTGCCTGAAAAGCGCCCAGACCTCTGAAAGGCCACGGCCAAACACAACCCGGTTATGCAAGAGGACAGCGGGGGCCCGAGCCCGGAGTGGCCACACGCGTTAGCACATTTTCTGCCAGCGCCCTCCTGCCGGTTGCAAAATCCTGTGTCATATTTCATGGAAAATTCTAAAGGTCGCCGTGGCACTTGACTCTGAGTGAGATCCCATGTCACCTCTCTGGGGCCTTCCGAGTCCCTTCCCTGGAGCTGTTGGTGAGGCGGCGGCTCAGGAGAGTGCCACCCCACCCTGACTCAGGCACCCGCGGCCGCCAGCACCTCCCACGTCACCCAGCACACTCACGGTCAGGCACAGCCTCAAGGTGCCCCAGGAGCTGGAGTTGAGAGACACTTTGTGTGACAAGGGGTTGGTTTTGTTTGGCAAAGACAAAGCCCCTCAACTTGCAAGCTCCTACCAGTGACACATCAACCCAAGGGCAGTAGGGTTATCTTAATTCTTAGAACACAGAAAAGTACAAAGTGAAAACCCACGGCAGAAATGATTCTTAGCATGCCTATTGCGGCATCCCCAAAATATGAAATCCAGAAATATCCTTAACATCTGAAGGGGCACCACAGGCCCCATGGAAGGGCTCGGTGCGGGGCCTCCTTTAATCCATTCATGAGAGCCCTGCAGTCCCTGGGGGTCTCCATGCCAGGCCAAGGGCCCCCAAGGTGCCAGAGACAGTTGACAAGGACCTGCTGTGAATCTCAGCTTTCAGGAGCGACCCCCCAGGGCGAGCCTTGGACTCAAGGGCCATGGAGCAATAGTTTCAAAGGCTCCAAAGGTTCTGGAGGCCGAGTGCCTGGACCCGTTTTGTTCTCTCTCTAAGTTATGTCTTAGAAAGGCCGAGTGAAGAGGGGCGTGCAAAGCCTGGGCAAGGCTCAAGACCTCGATACCTTGCCTGCTCCGCCACAGTGCGGCCCACCCGGGCCCTCGCCTCCCAGATCTGGGGCTCCCCAAGGGGCACCCCAGCTGCCCTGGCACTGCCTTCCCCTGGAAACCACTGGCTGAGACGTGAGGCCTGAGCTGACCTTTGCCTTCAACCTGCTTCTTCCGACTGGTGAAATACAGCACAAAACACAGTGACAGACACGTTTAAAGTAACTTAGGTTGCGCGTAGCACCTCAGAGCAATTCGGGTTCGCTGATCGGGCATGTTTCTTCCCTGAAAGAGATCAAGACACAGCCTGAGCCCATTTCATGGGGGTCCGAAGGAAATCACACGAGATAACATAGCAAAATCACCCCGTCAGCGGCAGAGCATTGGACATGTGCCACCGTTGCCTGTGTGGAAGGACACCTCTCGGGAAATCGCAGCGCGGCCTTGGTTACTGACGCTCGGCTGCTGCCCGGACTCTGCACGGGGACAACGCTGGGGGTGGCACCTGGGCTTGAACAAGGAGCCCTGCAGACTGGGCGGTTCCTGCTGCAGACCCCAGAGCTGAGACATCAGAAGTTCACGGCCAACACCCTGCTCGTTGGCCAAAGCTCAAGCATTTTATTTCTTGAATGAAGAGCCAAGGGCCTCTTCCTACTAATGACTTCCTCTTTGCAACCACACACTCGGAACCCTGGCCTTTTAGCAGCGACTGGGCCGGGGTGGGGCGCGGCCCTGCTCCCAGCGAGGACATGGGCTGCAGAGCCAGTCTCCCGCATGGAAGGGGACGGAGCGTAGTGACTCAGGAAGATGGTGTCAGGGGTCCCTCAGTGTTTGGACTTGGTCTTCACACTTGAGTGGTGGCTGGGTCCGCGAATGGTGGTCACAGGGCCAAATAATTAGGACCCCAAAGCATCTATAAAGAGTGAAACTATATTTAGTATCTTCTGAGAAAGAAGACCACCGAGTGTCTATGCATCTCACCCTTACAAAGATTTACGTCTGGGCGCTAAGTGGCTGAGGCTTCAGGGATCTAGAAAGTCCACTCATGTGTCTGGCTCATTTCCTCAGGTTGACAAAATATAAAAAAGATAACCAATAACTCAGAATGTTCACTAATTCAGAGGGGCCCTATCCCAAGTTAATTGATGTTACTATACTCACTAACACCCCTCCCCCACCTCAAATTCTTCTCTGTTCAAGGAGGGTGGTACTGCCCCGGGGTGGGGGTGGGGAGGGGTGAAAATGGGCCCAGCAGGAGGGGCAGTGAATTCTTTTTATATCTAAAGCACAAACACAGGTACAGTATATGAATAATACATCTGTTGCCACCTTGTAGAAATAGTGCATCTATTTTATTAAAATTGCAAGGGAGTGATTAGAAAAAAAACATCTAAAATGGCTCTCTTTATAGAAAGAAAAGGTTGATTAATTTTTAAAAAGAGGCTAGAAGGGAAATTGGGGAAGATGCGGGGAAGTGAGTATTCATCGCCCATCATAATGGATGCCAGACAAGGTTTAACTGTGATAAGCCGTAAAATAGTTCAATACGTATGTAACTTAAAAAGGTCCCCTTGGGGTTTGGGTTGGGGGGGCAGGGGTCTGCTGCCCTTCAGAATATATCATTCTGTGTTGTCTGCTTTCGTGACATGGTGAGTGACAATGAGAGGGGACTGAGAGAGGGCCCTTGCCCATCAGCCTGTCCTGGTGTCCCATTCCCTTGGGAGAGAGACATTCCGAGGAATCAATGAACTGTGGTCCCTGGTAGTTAATCCCTCCTACAGCAAGTCTCAGTGTCGCCAGAAGCCAACTACAAATGAGCAACACATTATTTTTGTCATTGAACCCTTGTATGTCAAAGGACACTATTAAGAGCCCCAGCTGGTGTGGCTCAGTGGATTGAGTGCCGGCCTGCGAACCAAAGGGTTGCTGGTTCGATTCCCAGTCGGGACATGTGCCTGGGTTGCAGGCCAGGTCCCCAGTAGGGGGTGCATGAGAGACAACCACATACTGATGTTTGTTTCCCTCTCTTTCTCCCTCCCTTACCCTCTCTCTAAAAATAAATAAAAAAATCTTTTTTAAAAAAGGACATTGTTAAGAGAATGAAAAGATAACCCACAGGAAGGGGGACAATATCTGGAAATCCCACATCTGATAACTATAAGCAGAATATATGAGAAACTCCTATAACTCACCGACAAAAAGACACCCCGATTCAGAAATGAAGAGCCGTCTCTCCAGGGAAGGTGTGTACCCATGGCCAAGAAGCAAATGAAAAGATGCTCAGCATCATCGGGGATCGGCAAACCAAAACCAGTGAGAGACCGCTTCACACCCCCTCGGGCGGCAACCATAATAGCAAGGAAAATCCAAAGTGCTGGCGAGGACGTGGAGGGACTGGAGCCCTCATACACTGCCGGTGGGACTGTAAAATGGTGTGGCCCCTGTGGGAGAGCTGGGCCATTCCTCAGCTAGCCACGGAATTACCAAGTGGGCCAGACATTCCCGTCCTAGATATTTACCCAACAGAACTGCAAAGGGGGGAATCGGACAAAAACTGGCCCGTGAATGTTCCCAGCAGCATAATCCCCAGGAGCCAAAAGGCAGAAACCACTTAAATGCCCAGCAGCAGAGGTAGGGAGAAACAACAGGTGGTCTGTCCATCCAGGGGGATATTATTCATCCATAAAAAAGGAGGAATGTCTGATATATCCTACACCAGGGATGAACCTTCCAACCAGCAGGCCAGGGAAAGCAGCCAGACACAAAAGGGCACATTCTGTAGGGTTCCATATACTCGGCCTGTCCAGAACAGGCAAGTCCCTGGAGACAGAAAGCAGATTCGCGCTGGCCAGGAGCTGGGGGTGGGTGGGGGTAGGGGTGCAGAGTGATGGCTAAGGGGTGTGAAGTTTCCGTCCGGGGCGATAAAAAGGCCTGGAACTACATGGATAGGTGATATGTGAATGTTCTCTAAAATGGTTAAGATGATAAATCATATATTATGGATATTTTATCACACAAAAAAGAAAGAAACATTAAACCATACAGACGCCAGGGGAAAATATGGGTGAATTCTTCTACCATCTGGACTGAGGGAAATACCTGTACAGACACCCAAGTGAGCTCGGTGCTGCCGTTTAAGGGCCATTTCCATGTCTCCTGAGAACTGTCTATTCGTGGCTTTTGCCATATTGGTTCGAAGATATCATCTTTATATTTTTCATGGCTACATGGTACTACCCTGTGTAGATGTGCCTTTTTTTTTAATCCAACTCTTGCCCTGTGTGAGGGTACATTTCCGATGCCTGTTTGGGGGGCCTGTGGGCAACGACACCCCAGCAGCACAGGGCACAGTCAGCCCTGGGTCTTACTTCTAAAGACGACAGGCCACTAAAAGTCATAAGGGGTGTTCAAGAAACGGCAGGACCAGGCGGGCCTGGGGCCAGTCTGGAGGGGCTCCTGCCGGCCAAGTCTCAGCCAATCTGAGCATCAAAATGTGATGCTGACCACCTGGGACCTACCGAGTAAAACAGGAATGAATCCACGAGTCTCCCTGTAACACAGGGAGAGAGGGAAAATGCTTCCTTAGGGTTGCTCCAGTCCACGTAGCATAAATGATAAAATCAGAAAATCCCCTTCTGGCGGCCACTATACGAGTAATTCAGGCATGAATAACAGAGCCCTGGCCGGGTTGTTCTGTTGGTTGGAGGGTCATCTCGTGCACCAAAAGGTTGCAGGTTCAATCCCATCAGGGCACAAACCTGGGATGTGGGTTTGATCCCTGGTTGGGGCACGTGTGAGAGGCAACTGACCAATGTCTCTCTGTCTCTCTCCCCCTTCCCCTCTCTCTAGAAATCCGTAAATGCCATATTTTACTGTGTATAATGCCCTCCCATGTACAATGCGCACCCATGTATTCATGCACATTGTATGCGGGATCATTATACCCCTTATCATACACACGGTATGGAGTCATTATGCCCATGTATAATGTGCATCCTTATTTTCCCCTCAGAAATTTGGGCCAAGACATGTGCAGTATACACGGCAAAATACGGTATATCCTCAGGGGAGGGTAATAAAAAAAAGAATAACTGACTGATGCTCAAACTAGCAAGGGAAAATTTGACGAGAAGGTATCTAGCCCTGGCCAGTGTGGCTCTGCTGGTTGGAGCATCGTCGCCCAGTAAACCGAAAGGTCCTGGGTTCGATTCCTGGTCAGGGCACATACCTGGGTTGCGGGATCAGTCCCTGGTTGGGGCGCGTACGGGAGGCAGCCGATCCATGTTTCTCTCTCACATCAATGTTTCTCTCCTTTTCTCTCTCTCCCTTCCCCTCTCTCTAAAACCAGTAAGCATGTCCTCAGGTGAGGACAAAAGAATTTTTTTAAAGAAGATATTTACACAATACCTAAGTTGGAGTCCATGAAATATTTGTTGCTCACCAAGGAAAAAGCAATACCTTTCTTAGCGTGGAGAACCTGAGTGTGGCAGACACCTCCCTTAACCAAGCCACCAGTTAGCATCCCCAGGAATGGCTCAGAGTGATGAGAGCAGACGCTCTCCTCTCCGCTGTGGCTCCAGGACAGGACACCAGGCGTGTGGCACTCCTGCCTGACCAGCAAACCCGGGTCTAATCAGGGGGGAATGTCCAGCTAACCCGGAGCGAGGGAGGGTCAGACTGCCCGATGACCGGCCTGTGTCATCTAGAAAAATGCTGGGGACTAAGAGAGACTGAGAAGGAGGAGGACAACCCAGAGCAGGGCAAGATCAGGGATTTCTGCTTCCAAAAAAGCGAGTGACTAGGACAACTCGTGACATGTGAATGAAGTCTGGCTTAGCGCAGAATCTGGTACCGGTGTTAACTTCCTGATTGTGATTACCAAGCTGTAGGTAGGAGAATGCCCTCGTTTGTATGAGATCTGCACTGACGGGCTGAGGAATAAGGGAACACTATGTCTGCAGCCTTTTCTGGATGGTTCAGACGTCATTTTAACCCACACAAATTTGTACTGAGACACAGCAAGAGAGAGGCCACGGCAAAGGGGGGAAAATGTTAACACTGTGGGTAATCTGGGTGAAAGATACATGAGAATTCTTTGTACTGTTTTTGCAATGTTTCTCTAGGTTCGAAATTGTCAAGATAAAATGTGATTTTTCAAAAGGAATTAAGAAACAAAGTGGTCAGGGCAGGAACGCCTTGTTGGTCAGCATCTCTGGACGGTGCCCCGGGGCTCCTTTCGGGCACATGTGCGTGACAGCCACCAGAGGGCGCCCTCCCAGGGGACCACGCTGGGTGCCAGGCCACATAGCTCGGCAGAGTGTTGGCTGAACTTTTCAGGAAACTCAGATGCCACGCATACTTTTCCTTTCTTTGTGGGCAGGCAAGACGAGTCACGTTCTTGTGAAGTCTGCTCAGCCCCAGGAGTCAGGCCTCACCAGCTGCCCGGATCCGGAAGGCTCCAGCCGTGGCTGGTCAGCGCAGGGCCCAAGGCCCCGGCTTCCGCAGAGCCAGCGCAGCTCAGGGGTTGTCTGTGGACGGCAGGGCGGGCTGTCTGCCCCGGAAACGAGCCAGGGAGCATAGCCAAGCCGGGGAAAATCTTATTTAGCCATGCACAGGGTAAAACTCACCGAACTCTGGATTCTGGCAACATATGGGGACAAAACCAGGGCTACTGGCACAACTTTCCAGGAGCAGGACAAAGTGTCCGTCCCCAGACCTAACTAGTACCACCAGCACTCAGGCTGGGCTTGGTCCCGCCTCATTCATTCATTCATTCATTCATTCATCCACTCCTTCCTTCAAATGGTCACCGCGACCTCAGGACACTGGAGTAGAGGACTGAAGTGAGGGGCGCCCTGACCTCAAGAAGAGTTGCAAGTTCCCCGAGTGGCAGACTCTGAGAAGGACACCAACGTGCAGGATACATGTTTTAGGGACACATGTGAGATCAGCATTCGGGACAAGGAATGGAAGGAGGCAGGACAGGGCTCTGGACAAAGATGGGAGGCACGCACGCTGAAGGGGACCCTTATAGAAAGTTCTGGAGCTGGGATGACCCTGCCCCAAGAGTGGCTCTGCTTGGCACCCAGGGCTGACCTTTTTCAACTGGCTCGCTGCCTGGGGCTTGGAGAGGCCTTAGTCAGGAGGCATCTCTGGCTGTGGCCGCAGCCCCTCTGTCCCGATCTTGCCACACAGACTGACCTGCGGCTTCTACCAGGTCACCCCTGCATGCCCCCCCGCTCCCTGCACTGCTGCCTCCCAGAGCCTCTCCCACCCGGGGAGAGGAGGGCTCCCTCACTTGTCTCTGGCCGGCGTCTCAGCTCCTCTGTCACCTTCAGAGCCACTCAGTCATTAAGTGCCAACTGCTTCGACTGCACAGAGTGGTTCTGGACTGCGGGCGAGACCCTGACTGCCGTGCACCATGAATGAGCTCCTTGAGAGAAGACAGGTTGTGCAGAGAAACTGGCCTCGGGTGTCAGACCTGAACGCTGGGGGCCTGAGACCACCGGAGTGGGACAAACAGGCCACCACGCTCCCGTGGTGGCTGATCATGGGTGACCGCAGCAGGGAGGTGCCAGCACCTGGAGCCCCTGGCACGTGAAGCAAAGCCTTGCAGGCTCTACGTTAAAGTCTCAAAAGCCAGAGTTCATTCCTCCACACACAATCCAAACCCTTTGGACTTTATGGGAAAACAGATTTTTACTTGGAACACAAACTCGAGTTGCTGGGAGAGAAAGGGAGAGCTGTCGACAGTCCAGCACAGAGCCGGGCGAAAGGACCAGCGTCTTACAAGCTAAACTTCTCAAACGGCTCACCCGACACCCGAAGATACAGAGCCACAGACAGCGGGGCGGACGGAGCCGAGGTGCGGCCGACCCAGCCGGGGAGCCCAGCCCTGCACGGGAGAGTCTTCGTGCCCTAATTCAACCACGAGCAGAAAATGAAATTGACTTGGATGATCCAAGTGCTCACGAGCTCGGTCACAGCCGCGAGCTAGCTGGTCTTAGAAACAGCTACCACCCCGCACCGCTGGCCAAAGCCCAGCGCTTCCCTCCGCCCCTGGCGCTCCGGGCCCTGCAAGTTCCCAGGCCGACTGGGCTCCAGCCGCTCCAACCCCACCCTGCTGCTCGGGACCCTGCGGGGCGGTGTTTTCCTCGGCTCCCTGCTGGGAGTCCCACTGGGTGGGTGGGAGGAGGCACACCTGGAAAACAAGCAGGAGCAGAACAGAAAAGAGAAGGCAGGGTCCAGGGCAAATATTGTTCCGTGAGAAGTGGCTTCTGGCCCTACATGAGCTGGATTACGACAGATGTTGTATTTCGTCTGGGTGGCTGCGGGCAAGGGCATTTCAAACCACTGCTGTGACCAGCTGTGTGTGTCCCTCACTGGTTGATGGGGACGCCTGGGTCCCCAGGCATGTTGTCACCTTCTTGCCTGTCCTACAGACACCACAGCTGAGACTTGCAGTAGCCCTCGGTGTAATCAGAGTAGCTGGCTGTCCTGGCCAGCAATTTTCAATGCCTTTTTTCTGGTAGGACAAAGATGATGTCCCAGTGCCCAGCGGGGCCGGCCTCTATCAGTGGTGGTCACTGGGTGTGGACCGCAGCCCACGTAGACGCCCCTTCTTTTTTTGTTAAATCCTCACCCGAGGGTATGTTTATTAATTTTTTTAGAAAAAGGGGAAGGACGAGAGAGGGAGGGAAACATTGACCGGCTGCCTCTTGTATGTGCCCTGACCAGAGATCAACACTCCAACCAGCTGAGCCACCTGGCCAGGGCTGGGTGCCCCTTCTTGCTCAGTGGGGGGCCAGCTGGCAAAATGCCATCCCCCCTCTGCCCCTGAGAGCCGCTGCCGCGTGACCGAGAGGTTCTGGGAAGAAAACCGCTTCTGAAAAGCATCAGTCATATCTGGCTGTTGACGCGAGAAACCCCTTCTCTGTTATGAATGTGTCAGCTGCACCCCAAGTGTGTGGCCTTGAACTTCTGGCCTGAATTCCTCTGCCAGACCTTCCCTGGAAGCTGCTTTCGGTCTGAGCGAGGAGGGAAAAGACACAGGCACTGCAGCTCTGGGAGCTGGCGCCCCCAAGAGGAAGGAGATGGGAGCGAGCTCCGGGGTCCTCAGATCAACTCTGCCTCCTTCATAGCCGGGATGCCAGGGCCAGCCCTCTCCTCACCAGTGCTGGTGGCTGTCATCTTCACCCAGACACACGTGCACCTCCAGACACACACACCCTCTGCCCGGATCCCCGGGGCCCCTCCCAGGAAGGAGGCTCTGGCTGGCACTGGGGAGGGCCTCAGAGAGCTTGGGGCAGTGAGGGTCAGGAACGTGGAACGTCAGACCTGCGACCTTCTAAAAGACAGACACACAGCCTGGGGGAACATGGTTTGCGCAGACACCTAAAATAACAGTCACATTCCAGAGCTCGGGTGGGCGGCTCACGGCAGGTACAATCACGTAAGGCTCTCTGAGAAGGCAGGGTGCGTGGGGATCTGGACGGAGGTGGGAGACCACCGTGATGGATCTCTGGGCCTCCCACCCCCCACATCCATCTCTACCATCTCTCGCTGCACAGTAGCCACACATTCCCCTGAGCACACGTCATTCCCTCAGAAACACGGTCCTAGAGCTCCCTGAGGACCCCCTACGCCCACCTGGCCGCCCCCTCTCATCCCTGCTCAACTGCCTCCACATCCGAGGCCTGCCTAAAGCAGCACCATCCCCTCACCTTGCCACATTTTTGTATATGATACATACTCCTCAGTGTCCCCTCTCCCTAGAATGTCACCCCACGAGGACAGGCACTCACTGGCTCGTGGCCGTATCCTGAGTCCCTAGCAGCTCTGGGCAAATGTACTCAGTGTGATGTGACTTGAAAGGCCTGGGTAGGCTGGTCAGGGGTGAAGTGGACATGTCTCCTCTGTGACATCAGCTTTCTTCTGTTTGGCAGGTGCATGTAAGGGCAAATGTCCCAGGCTGGACACACCAGGCAGGGCAGGCAGGGACAGGGAATCTCCGTCCTTGTCCCCTGGGCAGGACCACCTGTGGCCGGCACCAGGCCCAGTGGTGAGGCTACGTCGCCCCCTAGTGGTCACCCGGCCAGAAAGACAGAAAAAGTCAAGGTTTGCTGAGTCTGGCCAGGTACCTGGCACCTGTAAGGGAAACACCTGGTCTCTCCCAGCTTCCCATGGTTGCTGGCACCCCTTGGCGTCCTCAACTGGTAGATGCATCATGCCAATCCTTACATTTGCCGGCACGTGGCATTCTCCCTACATTGCCGTCTTCCTATAAAACACCAGTGACACTGAGTCGGCCCCCACCCCCACTCTGGTTTGACTTGGCCTCAACTAATGACACCGACAATGGCTTTCCTTCCAGGTCAGGTCATATTCAGAGACACCAGGGGTGAGGACGTCAACGTTTTTTTTTGCAGGTTCACACTGCAACCCGTAACCATCACCAGAAGGGTAAAATGAGATTGTGTGTGTATAGTCTGCATTGACAGTGCCTGAAATGAATTCTTTGTCTGGCCTCATTGCCCCGCTAGCCCTGGCCCGAGAACTTGACGGCGATTCCCGAACGACCCCTGCTAACCGGAGGCTGCCGGCGTCGGGGCTTTCCTCACACGCGACCGGGGTTCTGAGTGTCTGTTGTGTGCAGAACCCGCAGGGAGGACCACTCCTCCAGCAACTGTGATACGCGGCGGTTCAGGCTCAGTTTCACCCCCTTCCTCTGCGACACCCATACTCAGCCCTCACCTGTGTCTTCTGGGAAGGGCACGGGGACCCACCACCACCCCTCACAGGAGTGCGTGGTGGGGAGTGGGCAGCGCTGGCTGCAGATCGGATTCTGGGGTCTGCCTCCGTCACCATGGAGACAAAACTGCAGTTACTGGAATCGGGCTCCCTTTGCTGCAGGAAGGCGCTTGTCAAAGGAGGGGTTCTCAGAAACCCTGTGATGTGGGAGGCCAGGAGGGGGTGTGCTGGGGACTTTCCAGAAACCTGCATCCTCCTTGCAGGGACTCAGTGGTGGTCTCTCAGGACTTTTTGTTCTGGGTAGTTTGCTCTCCATTCTCTTCCAAACGGTCTCCTGGCCACAGCCCAGCTGCCCATCGGCAGGCACGCCACCTGGGAGACAGACGTGCCCAGGAGGCCGAGAGTCCTGCTGGGAGGAGGAGCACAGCGAGGTCCCTTCGCTGTGCCCCTGCTGAGACCCTGCTGGCCACAGATAGCCTCTGAGCCAAAGTGATTCGGAAAGGGCCCGTGTTTCTCCTCAGAACCTGGCACTCACAAGCATGGTGCCGGGATGTGGGCACGGCTGGCGCCCAGCAGGCAGTGCACCAGCACGGCCAGGCCAGCTACAAAGACTGAACTGCTTCTGAAGCAGTCGGGGACAGCCACCGCCCAGAGGCTTCCGACGGCCCCGCCTGGGACGTCCAGCAAGCCCCTGTCAGGCAACACGCTTACCCCAAAAGGTGACCTCCAGGATAAGGGGCCACTGGAACCAAGGCCAGAACGCTGTTCTGTCCCCAGGGGCCGGTGCTGGGCCTTCCTGGCTGGTAAGTGTTCTGAGTAGCGTCCCTGGTTAGATGGCTGTGGAGGGGTGTGAGGATGAGGGACGGAGACAAGGGCAGCCGTCGCCTCGGAGCTGGTCTATGCCTTGTCACTGCATTTACAAGCCAGGCGCTGACTCCTACAATCTTCAGGACAAGCGGCGAGGCCCTACTTGGCTCTTGGGAGACAACAGGAGAGAAGAAAAAACCCTGGAGAGAATTCACGGACACCCCAAGCACGGCAAGTGCTGTCCTGCCTGCCAGGGCTAGAAGGTGGGGCGAAGTGGCTGTGAAGGGCCGAGGTGGGTCTGGCTGGTCCCGGCAGGTACAGGTCTCCCAGCAGCCTGACATGAAGATGGCAGGTGTGCAGAGGCCTGCGGGGGCGGGGGGGGGGGTGGCGTGTCTTCCCTCACCCGGCAGGTGGGGTCTGGCGTCAACCTCTGTAGGAGGTGGTGGGCAGGCGAGGCCTGGTGGCGGACGTATTTCTTGTGGAGAAAAAGCAGTGTACCATGGGGAAAGGGCTTCTATTTCATTGGTCCGGAAGGATGGGTCCTGTCAGGACACCCTTGGGGAGGTGTGCAGAGGGGCAGGGTGGGCTTTCGGGGTGGGCTTGTATTCTCCAGACACAGCCAAAAGGATGCTCTTTTAATCGAGTCCTTCACGTCTGCTTTCCCTGTTTCTCTGTCCTTCTCAGCATGGTCCCTGGGCTTCCAGCTCAGTCTTGCCCTCCAAAGTCCAACCCGTTCTCCCTCCCCGACTCCAATCCACCTTCTTGAGTCTCCCTTACTCGCCCCCCCACCCCAGACAGTTCCGGCGTTTTCTCATGTCAGTCCGTCTGCTCTTCTCTCTGTGGATCGCTGTGCCGAAGCTCTGAGGGTCAGGACTGCAAACTTCCAGGGACGGCGAGGAAGGCTGTCAATGGTCACAGCACACGTACCGACCTGTGTTTGCATTCATCACGTAGACAGACACCCCAAGATTAAGATAGCCACCCACTTTTGGGGACGTTTAAGGAGCATTCGAGCTTCATTCCCTGTGGGAGTTACTTTGATAGAAGAAATGCCCAAGGAACCACCTCTGTTTCACCCCCTAAATGGCTACTTCAGTCGTCCGGTCACTGGCTTTTCATTCCGGAAATGCTCTCCTGTGCAGCGGAGTCTCTCCAGCTGGGTTAGACGTGGATCTGGGAGTAAGATCGCCAAGTTCAAACCCTGGTCCTGCCACTTACTGGCTGTGTGGTCTTTTCTCCGAGACTTACCCCCGCTGTGCTCCACTTTCCCACCTCGATGAAAATGGTCAAGATACTACTTCATAGAGTTTTTACGAAGATTTAAAAAAATCTCTACATATAATGCAATTAGCAATGTGCGTGGCAGGCGTTTATAATTACCTATGATTATTCGGTTTACTGCTCATAGTATTATAATTATTGTCAATGATTAGGGAACGACGTTTAGTAACATGAAATTAAATCCTTTTTTAAAAAAAATTATTTTCAGAGAGAAGAAAAAGGAGGGAACAAGAGAGGAAGATAAACATTGACCGGCTGTCTCTAGCACGCCCCAACTGGGGACCTGGCCCGCAACCTAGGCACGTGCCCTGATCGGAAATTGAACTGGCAACCTTTTGGTTCACAGGCCAGCATTCAATCCACTGAACTACACCAGCCAGGGCAGAATTAAATCTTTCTTAAACAACGGATTGGTCCAGGGGTCTTAGCCTGGCTGAGCGCACCCTCTAGGATGAGCAATGTAAAACGGATGTGGAGAGACACAAAGACGAGGAGTTCTCTGAACCTTTCTAACATGAAAGATCCATGAATTCTTGTTGCCAAGGGCCCCCCGGGGCCAGCGGGTTCCTCCCCTTCCCGAATCCTGAGCAGTCAGCTCTTCCTCGAATTCTGTGAATACCTCCAAATCCTCCAGCCCACAAGATTGGCTTTCTTGTTTAAAAAAGTGGCGTGAAAGTAAAAGGGACTGAAAATGAATTCGGAAATAAGGCTACCCACACAGCCCACGTGGTCTAGCATACAGATTTGGCTCTAGGATTCCTAGCAGGCCATGCCAACAGGGAAAACCAGACCCTTTCATGGTGAGTGTCCACTGGACACAGAACAACCCCGGTGCTTAGAAGCCCAGCGAGTCCTGGTGCCCAGTCCAGACAGGAGTTCTCCCCAGGGCCTCCCTCAGCAAACAGTGTCTTCACAGCATCCCCGCATGGACACGGAGGGTCAAGGGCTGTTTCTCATGAAGACCCTCCCCACAGGCTCACAGCATTACTCCCAAGCTCGACTTTACGAAATCAGTTCTGGGCAGCGGGGAGCCGTAGGTGGTCCGGGCACCTCGATCCAGGAACAGGCTGAAGTTGAGGAAGAGCAGGAAGACCGTGTGCCCTCCACTCGTGCTGAGCTCACGCACAACTACAGAATCAAGTGGCCAAGAGACCGACGGCCCCCCCCAGGGAAGTGGGGTACGCTCTGGCTGGACACAGGCCTGGACCTTCCCATATTACCCATGACAGGGCTGGGCAGGGTTGGTTTCCCATTTAGGGAAAGTCAAGGTCTTGGGCTCCATAGTTCAAGGGCCAATGTCCTGGTGCCAGGCCTCCCCTGGCCTAAACAACACTCGCCATGATGAGCAGCCAGTCATTCCAGAACCTTCCGGAGCCCTGCCGACAGCTGCCTCCCCAAGGTAGGGGAGAACCATACCAAACCACCTACACCTAATTCAAAGCATCTTACAAGACAGACCTTTGAAACTGGGTGTTTTCTGGCCAAGGACCTGGATGAGCCTTTTAAACCACTGAACAGAAAAGGGGGGTGTGGACCCCTGTTTCCTGGGCACGGAAAGTCGGGCCCATCTCCTAGACCCACCGTCCCACCTGCGGGCTCCCCCAGACCACCAGTCCCCGTGTCTTCTCTGCCCCTCCCCCAGGCCAGCCACCCAATGCCCAGCAGCCCTGCACATCCCAGCCAGGGGTGTGAACAGCAGACCGCAGCTTCGCCTGCCCAACCTGTGCGCTGGGTTCGAGTGTTCTCCCCAAATCACATCTTCCCAGGAATACCTCAGAACGTGACCTTGCTTGGAAATAGGGTTGCTGCCAATGCAATCAATTAAGGAAAGGAAGGAGAGACAGCCACCCTTGCTTGTAAGTCGCGGAGATCAGAGTTGCATTCTGGGCCTGTCCTCCCGGGTCACACTGCAGTGACCCGCAGGTCTCGGTGCCCAGGCGGCCCAGGAGTAAAGAAGACGCTGCAAACCTCTGATGCCCGAGGGCAAGCTTTCCAAATCGCCATCTTCCTGAATAGGCACTTCCCAGGTCATCAGAAAGAGTCAGGAAGAGCGGGGAGGGGCACTGAGACCCAGGAAAGGGGGAATAAGCCCCGCCCACCTGAGAGTGCAGGGCGGGGAGGGGGGGGCATTTCCAGCCACCATCCACAGCACTCAACTGGGACTGGTTCACACTTACAACGCAAGTACTTGTGATCCGAAAGAACTCTCTCTTACACACACTCAATCTGTCCCAAAGACATCGCTCAGACCCCCCAATGTGGGACCACAGGCTCCGGGGCCATCAGCAGACCTGAGCAAGGGCTGGGGCCCTGGCCCTGGGCAGGGGACACACCTTAGCTTCAGGCTGCTGCTGTTTCTCAGAAAAGGCTGGAGGCCAAGGCCTCACTGACAGTCAGATATTTTCAGTTCACTCTACGGCCCGGGCCATACGCAATGGGCTTAGCATAGGGAGGAGCCGACAGGTGGAAACTGACATTGATCCGGAAAGAGATCTGTTCCCGGGAACAGACACGGATGTAGGTGCTGAACACCAACCAACAGCCACCCGGCCAGCTTTGCTGCCCCTGCAGGTGGCACGGTGGCCAAGAGGCCAGAGGAAGGTCCCCAGCAGCCCGGCACCCATCTGAAAAATAGCAACGATGTCTTACTTTTTTTGGAGCGGGAGAAGAACCTGATGCCCCCGGGTGAGGTAGACGAGCTGGAGGTGGGGGAAGACTCTTTGGACGAGGAGCGGAAGATCCCACTGAAGCTCATGCGGCGCGGAGAGCGCGGTGGGGACTCCTGGTAGGAGAACGGGAACACGGTCTTGGGGGAGCTGGGGCTGGTCTTGGGCCTCACGGGAGCCGACACGGGGCTGGAGGGCCGGTGCTGGGTGCCTCTGGAGAAGAAGCCCTTGGAGGGGCTGGCCGAGCCGAAGGGGCTGTCCGCCTGCAGAGAGATGGACACACGGATGGGCTCACTCAGACCTCGGCCCTGCCCTGGACCTGTCACTGTCATACCTGTCCCTGCAGTGTCCCCCATCACTGAGCTGCTCCTCCACGGCACCCCGCCTGAGAGACAGCCCTAAGCTCCTCTGTAGACAGAGGTGGCCACTGTGGTCTGGGGAAAGTACCTGATCCAGAAATGGCCTACCCACAGGCTGGTCAGCACCACCCAGGGGCCCATGGACCTCTGCCTAGCTCCCCACAGGGGCTTCCTAGAGGAGAAGGGGAGGGTGGATAGGCAGTGGACATGACTCAAAATGACGTCCCCTCCCCTCTTCAACCTGCCTGCGGGCCTGTGTCCTAGAGACCTCATGTTTGTCCTCCCTGGGTCTAACCACCCTAGAACAAGGTGCTGTCCTCTTCAGCTGAGGAAACAGACCTCTGTGATCTGAACACAGGGGCCCGGCTACCCCCAAGGGCCCCAAGCAGGGAGGAACGTGTGTCTACCTCCAAGGTGCTGTAGCACAGGGGGCGGGACAGCTGGCAGCAGCCAGGAGGAAAGGGAACAAGGCCAGGCACCTCTGAGGCTCACGGCACAGATGACGTGTCCCCAGGGCTCCCAGAGCAAGGACAAGGCCTGGCAGGGACTCGTCCAGCAGGCTGAGACCCTGGTGACCAGAGGCGTGCTGGGCAGGCAGGTGAGCACACACGCCCAGGGGTAGCCTCAGGGCCCATGTGGGTACCTGCCTGCACCCCTGATCCCTGTGAATTCCTCCACCACCAGAGGGCGCCCCCAACCTGGGCTTGAGGTTCCTTCAAGGACATGAAGTGCTCCCTCGCTCAACGGTGGGGACACCACTTTCAGTGACTCTTAATCTCTGTCCACCTCTCTGTCACACCCCACCCTGAGTGGAAGGACCAGTGTGACCACAGGGAGATGCAGAGACAGAGAGGCCGGGCCTGACAAGAACCACGTAACTCAACCTCACCTTTCACCGAGGGGTGAGGGTTTTCGTGTTCTAACCACTTAATGTGAAATGTGTGTGGAGTGCTCAGTTTCGCCACTCTGCCACTTCCCTACGGGACTCAGGATTTCTGAGGCTCTGTCAAACCCTAAGAATAATGCACCAGGAGAAGCTCTGAGTGGTCGGCAGTGTGGGCCTGGGGACATGGTGGGGCAGCTGGAACGAGGGTGACCCTACAGCAGGTGGCATGGGCAAGGGTTCTGGAGACAGAGACTGCGGTTGCACCCCCAGCTCAGTCCCCGGCAGTGTGACAAGCGAGCTTCAGTGTCCTTGCCTATCCAACGAGGACACTGGGCCGAGGCACAGGGCTGTGAAGGTGACCGGGCATACTACAAGGGACACAGCTCGCACAGTCCTGGCCCACATGTAACCTGAGGTGTCTGGAGGCTAATGCAAAGCACACCTGCCACAGTGCTACAGTCAGGAGGAACCGTGTCTGCCCTCCAGGGACGGGGCGCAAGCGGGAGTGAAGAGGCCAAGGGCAGGTGCTGGGCAACCAGGTCTGCATTCCTTCCCTCCAGGCCTCCACCAGCCATCCACACAGGCAGCTTTCCCCCTGGCCCTGTCTCCAGGCTGCACCAGGGCACCACCAGACGTAGGAAACAGGTATAGGGTGGACCTGCAGGTGGGAGCACAGTTGGGAGCACAGGTGGGAGCACAGGTGTGAATGCAGGTGAGAGCACAGATGGGAACACAGGTGGCCGTGCAGGTGGGAACACAGGTGGGAGCACGGGTGAGAGCACAGGTGTGAATGCGGGTGGGAGCACAGGTGTGAATGTGGGTGGGAGCACAGGTATGAATGCGGGTGAGAGCACAGGTGGGAACACAAGTGGCTGTGCAGGTGGGAACACAGGTTGGATATACAGGTAGAAGTGTATCTTGGGCCCCTGCTGAGGGAGTCCTGCCTTGTGGCACCCCGGGTGAGCTGTGAGGAAGGTGGCCTTACCTTACGGGAAGAGAGCTTTTCTGAACTCTCCAGGTCTCCATCCAGGAGTGGCATTGCGAAGGAGCTCAGGTCCTAGGACAGAAACAGAGTGCATGGTCAATGACAGTGGCCCTCAGGGGCCCATCGGCCTCATGCAGGTGCTGCACACAGCTCTGCATGTGTCACCGCCCCCTTCCTGATCCTTTCCAATATGATCTGGCAGGGAGGGACACGAGGGCAAAGGGGTGGGAGGAGGGGGTGACGGTGTGCTAGCCGTCTTCAGTCACCCTGACCACTCTCCATGTTCCCTTCAGAATTGGAAGTCGCTCCCTCCGGTCACCTGTCACCCCATGGGGAAGGAGCAGGGGAGAAGAGACGGGGACAAAGAGGCAGGAAGGGAAGGAGCCAAAGGGAGACAGGAATGGAAGGAAAAGGCCCATCTTTGGGGAGTGGCCCATGGACAGCACAGCAGCTCCTGACATGACACCCACCCTCGAGGAAGTGCCCAAGGAGGTGCGTCTTCCTGGGAAGGATGTCAGGGCCTCATCAGGGGCGTGGTGGACTGGCCGGGCGAAATGAACAGCAGTGCCGATGACAGAGTGGCCAGGAGGAGTGGCGTGGGGGAGGTGGAGCTGACCACACATTCGCCATGTCCATAGTAATGACGTCATTTTTCCCTCTGCCCTGCGGCTCCGCCCGCCGAGTCTACCGGCCCACGCACACGGGGTGCCTCTGCGTTTATCTGTGTCTATTTCAGCCCGTGTGTGATGGTTTTTGGGGTGCCTCTCCTTGCACCCACTCCACCCTGCCCAGGTCTGCCCCCTCCTTGGCCCAGCTCTCTCCCGGACTGCCCAGGTGGTATGCATGTCCGCCAGACTCCCCTGTTCCAAGCCACCTCCGAACCTCTACATGAAGAGTGACCCCTGAGAATACGAGGCACACTACGTCTGCATCTGCCCTGCCCCCGAAGCCCCAGGGACTCTGCTGTCACCTGGGCTCCCACACCTGGTCGGCAGAACATGTAGATTTTCACTCGGGCGGGTGGCAGACCCAGCCTCTCCGGTGTTGGCCTGGCCACACATGAGAACCTCCTAGGGACCCTGGGTCTCCCCAGGGACGGATCAACGGTGTGGCGCAGGCAGACCCTTTGGGGTGTTTCCAGACACGGCTTGTCTGGAACGCTGTCCTGACCGCCCAGGCACCCCGGCTCACAGCCACTCCACCCAATCCCAGAGCAGCCCCTCCGGGTCAGCCTGGCCTCCGTGCAGGGCCTGGCCCAGAGCTGTGCCTGATGTCCGAGCTGGCTGCCAGCCTCTGGCTGCTCCCAGCCCTGCCCCTCTCTGCTGGGCTGCTCCTCCAGCCCCCAAACCCTGGTTCAGCGAGAACCCCTCTGTGCACGCAAAGCCCGATTCCAGCATTATCTCTGGCCAGTGCCCACCCTCAGGTGGAATCTCTGTCCCCACATCGACAAGAGGGTCATTGGCTGCATTCTGCCATGTATCAGCCTATTTCTCTAGTGAGACTCACACCTTCAGGGGCAGGAGAAGCTATTCATCCTGCTGTTCTCAGCCTGTCTGCCTGGCATACAGCACGTCTGTCGAAGTTTGAATGAACTCCTGGGACAGGCACCCCCTGCCCCCAGGGCCAGCACAGGGGTGGGGGGTGAGGGGGTGCTCAGTGCGCACTGATGGGCCGGCGAACAAGCAGGCGCCACGTGGCTCAGCTCATGGGCAGTGAGGAGCAGCTGGGTGTGGGCGCTTATTTCCCATAGTGACAAGAACATTCCTCTCCGCTCTGAAGTCATCGTCACCCTCGAACGTGTGTTCAGCACCACAAGCCGAAACGTTTGCATAAACGTTCACGCATGCCTCCCCTAACAGCCCCAAACGCCATCACGTGCCAGCTACGGAGGACCCTGCGGTTAAGGGACTCACGTCCACACAGCCCTGAGAGCTGACAGCAGGACGCTGTCCTGCTCCTGACTTAGGCTGCCGGTGGGGGTGCCCTGCTGCCGTTTCCAACCCCAGGGAAAGTATCAGATCCAGCGGCCACGGCGGCGCGCCCACTCCTGGGCACTGCATGTTTGCTCGGTCAAGCGTCCCCACAGGTGGCTTTTGCTGGAAGGCTCCCCCACCCTGCATTCTGTGATTCTAATCTCCAGTGCTCACCAGGAAATGGTACACACCTGAGAGGCCAGTGTGGGAAAATCACTCACTACGGCCACCAGGCCCTTACCTGGGCGAAGAACCGGGTCCCGGCCTCTCAGGCTGCCTGACAGCCCAGGGGGTCCAGGCCGTGGAGCTGGCCTTCTCCACGTGTTTCTCACCTTTCCACTCCCACCAGAGTCCTCCTCCCTGCTCCATCCACCCTTGTGTCCCTCCCTTGTCCCCTCAGTCAGCTAGTTAGGCCCTCCCTGGGTGCTGGGTGGGCAGGTCACTGGGCAAGGCAGAAAGAGGTGTTTACGATGCAGCTTCTGCCAAGGACAGCGTGATGCTCTGGGCTTGTCACCATGCACTCACTACAGCCTAGACCTTGGCCACATGCTCCGAGAGAAGCATCAGGGGCTCTGGGGAAGTGACGCTCCAGGACTTAGACTGACAGCGTCATCTGTCAGGAAAGCATCGGGACAAAAGAGGAAAGCCCCAGGTTTGGGAACATTCCCAAGATGTGAGCTGACCCTCAAAGCAGCCCCTGGAGCCCCCCCCCCTACCCCCCCCCCCTCCGTCAGAAATTCAGGCAAAAGTCAAAAGTCAGTCACCAAAAAGGAGGGTGCCAAAGCAGAGCTGGCGCTCCCCGGCCACTGGTCTGTCCTTAAATCTGCCAGTCGTCACCTCATTTGGTCCTGAGAGCAGGCCCCACGGCCATGCAAGACAAGTGGTGTCATCCTGGAGTTCAGAAGAAGATATGGAGGGTCAGAGAGGTTACACCTCTTGCCCAGGGCCAGACAACCAGGTCCACCCACTCTAGCTCAGAACCCCTCCATCACCTCCTGGGGGTGCTCGGCACCAGGAACGAACACCAACTTGTTGTCGGAGGTTGTGACAAACCAGAGAGCTTTCCATAAAAATGAGCAACCGAGCAACCGTGGCGCGGTGAGACCTCAGGGGAAGGGACGGATGGGTGAGGATCTGTACAGTTCGATGTCATTCCCCAGGCAGCCAACGATGCTAACTTACTCTTGAAGGGCTACTTCTTAGTTAGAAGTAATGGAGACGTGGGCGCGGGGAAGTACAAGAGTCGAGTAACCCAGCACCCGACGGGGTCAGCCCACATGCCGGCATGTCTACGCTTTGTATTGTTGGGGTCCAGTTTACAGCCCCCCCGACACGTACCCCGACATTTCTCCTTAAGATAACAGAACTTACGCTGTTCACAACCAACCAGCGTGTGAGTTCTGGCAGCATGAGGCTGGTTCCCTCGTGTCTCAGCCTTGACCGACAGGGTTAGTGTCTGCGGGTCAGATGTGGTCCTGCCGGGTCAGCGTTTCTGACGCTTGGTCTTACCAAGCCTCTTTGTTGATGCAGCTGGGTACCCCGGAAAGAGGCCCGAGGAAAGTGCAAATACAGGACAAACAGAGAGGCTGGCGGCTGCCATCAGGGCCCACGCCTGCACCTGAGGGCCAGCCAGGGGGCTGGATGTCGGGGTCACGGTCAGACATTCCTGTGAAATTGCTGGCCGTTTGATTCCTGCCGAGGAAGGCACACATCCAGCAAGGTTTTCGCTCTCCACTCCCGCTGAGCAGACCCGAGGACGCTGAGCACCAGCGACATCAGGAACCACCCGGGCCGTGGACGGCTGCTCAAAGATCCTGAGATCCTGGCCAGGCATATACGAGCGCCGTGTCCCTCGGCAGGTACGAACACGACCTGTTCGCAGAGACGGAGCCAGGGGCCGGTGCCAGCCCAGCCCTGTGGTTTACTACCTGGGGGATCTTGGGCACGTCCGAAGTCTGCCAAATGAGAGGGTTCAAGCAGATAATTTCAGAAGGTGCCTTTCAGCACCCATGTCTTCTATTTTTATCTGTCGAATGGAACAGCAGGTGGGGTCCGGGGCTCTTTCAAGGGGCACGCCACAGTGAGAACACAGAGCAACCCCCTCTCCTGAGACTAGTCAGGAAAAGAACTTTTGCTGCCCCCGAACTACCAGATCCGCTCCACTGCCCTCGAAGCTCAGGCCCTTGGGGGAGAGATTTCATGAACTTGGGCAACACCCAGGGCAGGAGACAGGCGTGCCATTCGTGTCCCCGGTGATACGTCACAGAGGAGGTGGTTACGGCCCAGCTGCACTCGTGGCTTTCTGTCTGACCTATGTCTCCATCAGCTTCTGAGCGCTGACCCTCCGGGTTCACGAGCGATTTCTAAGGCCCTTCGATCCTAAGCGCCCAGGTTGTCGGTACAAACACCAGGTGGGTCCCAGTGGACCCTCAGTGTGACTCCAGAGGAGCCATGAGAGGCAGCCACCGAATGGAGGGTCCCTCAGGTTCCCCTGTGGCAACCCTGCCGTTACTGTCTCCCCAACTCCCCCACTCCCAGCCACCAACTCGGGGGAGCTGCCGCACGACTCAGCCCTGTCTGTGTCTGGCCTGTGGGGAAGAGGCTTGGGACTCGTCTGCGGTGGCGGTGAGGGCCTTGGTGAGCGCGCAGGTGGGAGATGGATCGGCTTTGCACAAAACCTCAATGCCGCCAAACAGACAATTCCTGGTGCCACGGTGGGGGGTTGGCGACCAGAACCACGGTCAATTGGAGCCTTTGAAAAACACTTGTGTTACATAACCGCTCTCAGAGAAAAATAAGGAACAAACCCTGAATCACTGGAACTCGGCAACAGGGGCGGGACAGGGGCCAAATGCGGGGAAGCCTAAACTTAACTCTTGGGGAGGCTCCAGAAGTCTTCATTTTCTGCAGAGGACATTATGGCTTCTGACTGCGGTCTCAGGGACTTCCTGATGTTAAAAAGAAAAGAAAACCCCTGTTTTTCACTCCCACGCCCCCCACCCCGCCTCCCCTACACCTGGGGGTCCTGGCTGAGTCCTGGCTGGCCTACTGCCCAGCTCTGTCCCCTCACCAGTGACCCTGGGTCTTCAGCCTGACAGTGAGCTGGCCTTTTCCCAAAGAAAGATGCCCTGAGCCGTGCAGCCTGCCCCTGCCTCAGCTTTAAGAAAGCTGCGTCCCTACCACCAGTCCCCACCCTGGCCCGGGCCGGGGCTGGCTCCGCAGCAGCACATAGGACGTTCTTGCCCCCAAACCAAGCAGCTGCAGATTCCTGGACCAGAGTGGTCAAGAGGCCTCCACTGTCCCCTGGGTGCTCTTGTATGTCACTAGTCGTCCTAGCCCCAAGGACCTCGGGCTTTCAGTCTGTTTAATGAGTCTGCAGTGTAAGGCAGTGGGTGTGCAACGCACACCGGATGGTAGGAATCAATGACGGTCCCCACACAGTGGAGACCATGCGGGTCACCAGCTGAGGACATCTTGGCCTCGCCCATCAAGGCTAGGAGGGGCACAGGATGTCCGTCACCCCACACACTGGCCCTGAGCCCTGGGTCACTGACTCCCACTTGGCCCAGGCCTGAAATCTGGCTGAAAGGCTTCCATAGAGACACTTAACTGCCACCTCCTAAAACTAGAGCCGCCTGGTCCCTCCACAGTCAGAGGCAGGACGGCGATCCGTGACCCGGGCACGGGTGTTCCAGAGGGACGGCAAAGCATAGCTGCTCTGGAGATGCCACGGTCTTCTTGCTAAAAGGCAGCTGGGCCTGCCCTGCCCTGTGGGCCGCCTGTGCTTGACCGGAGCTGAATACAACCTTGGGAGGCCCCTGTGGTGTCCTGGTTCACAGCTGAGGACGCTCCTCCTCACTCAGGCCCCACAGGGACATCTCAGGGCACATGTTCCAGGCCTCTGCTAACCACCCAGATTAGAATTGTGGAGTGGGAGGGGCGAGATGGGTCGAGGTGACAGGGGGTGGAGCCAGGAGGGCGGGGAGCAGCTGGGGAGGCCCTAGAAGACACCAATGAGGAGCAACCTGCTTACAGGCCACCAACAGGTGTCTTTCCAGACCCCTTCCGCAGGTGGTATTCAGGCCCATGTCAGATGACAGTAGGAAAGAGATGTTATAGATGAGGGGTGGGGGGCTCTGGGCTCCCCGGACCAGTACCATCGCCGAGTCCGGGAGGGTTAAGTTCTGTGTCCACGCAGCCAGGCCCCAGAACCAGTGATTCAATCCAGCTCCAACCTGGAGGCTGCTGGGAAGGTGTATGTAGATGAGGATGGCACCTTCAACCCTGCCTTTCAGTGAAGCCGATTGCCTGGCACAATGCGGCGGGTTTCACCCAATCGGCTGAAGTCCCTGCAGCAAAAACCAAGGTTTCTAGGAGAAATTTTGCCCTGAGACCTCAGTATAGATGCCTGCCCAAGTTCCCACCTGCTGGCTGCCCTTAACTATAAATATATTTACAGCCCTGCCTGGTGTGGCTCAGTGGATTGAGCGCCGGCCTGCAAACCAAAGGGTCGCCAGTTCAATTCCCAGTCAGGGCACAGGCCTGGGTTGTGGGCCAGGTCCCTGGTAGGGGGCAGGCAAGAGGCAACCACATACTGATGTTTCTCTTCCTCTCTTTCTCCTTCTCTTCTGCTCTCTCTAAAAATAAATAATAAATATATACTTACATACTGTAATATATTTATATAATTTATATAATTACTACATACACTTACTTCATTAACTTGTAACCATCTACATTAAGACACATAACATATATGTGTTAACTATATGTAACATACATATACTAACGTTGCGTGTTTATACTGATGTACTAAGGGTAGGTAACACATATGTTAATATTACCATGCAGACATTAAGGCCACATTTGGCATATCTGTCTTGTCTTGGTTCTGTTTCTCCGGTGAGCCCTGACATTGACATGGAACCCTGGACCTCCTTGCCTGAGCTGGTGGGCGCTAGGCTCGGGGGAGGGGCTGGGAGCGCATCCCCATACAGGCGAGTGGGCCCACGTGGTCGCCCGGGGTCTCTGTACACAGAGCAGGGCCTTCCCCTTGCCAAGAGCCGCGAGCAGTCCCGAAAGGAAAGAGCTGGACGGCAGGAAGCCTGACCGTCCTGGAGGAGTTGGGAGGAAAACAGGAAGTGGCACTGACAGGCCTGCCGTGGCTGCCGTGGTGGAGTGGGGACACCCAGGAGAACACCAGGTGTCGGGAAGTCTCGCCTGCACATGGCAGCCTCGTCTGTGCCAGCCTCACCTGGGAGCCCAAGGCGCCATGGGGACATCACGCGTCGGGGAAGGTGTGTCCCCCTGGACGTCGAACATGCTGTGTTAGGACCGAGCGCCCTTCCCCTCCGCACACCAGCAATCAGGGGACAACTAGGACCCGTCTCATTCACCTGAGTGACTCGCGCCTCCACTGTCACCACACATAGCAGGATTCAAATGCCAGTCTGTCTTCCCCTGGACAAAACTGCTACTGGAGAAAGTGCTAATGAGCTTGTTCGTCCCGACATGTACACGGCCAGTGACAGCTCCCCACGCAGTGAACGGCAAGACCCGCTGACAAGGGAATGACATCCGAGTGGGACATCTCTGTCACTCAGGCGAGGACAGAGGATGAGCTGTCCTTGCAAGGAAGTGCAGCCCTTCGCTTCCAGGGCTGTTTCCAGCTCTGATGTTTGTTCTGTGACGTGACTGAGACAGACCTTAAAGCAGGGTCTGAAAAGACCGGTTCTGGGTTTCTGGAGAGGGTGTCTTTACCCACGAGTAGAATGCCAAACCACCAACGGAGGCGGCTGTCACTGTGTTGACCCCTGTGTGGCTCTGCCTCACAACCCCGATGACCCTCGGTCAGCCACCGGCCACCCCCCCCCCATCTGCCCCGCAGAGCACCCTGTAGGCGGTATGGACACCACGGGGGCGGAAAATCAAGCAGGATTCGGTTTGTGTTTGAAGACAAACTGCAGGAGGGACACCACAAATTAGAATAAAATTGGCACCCAGGGAACATTTTTATAAGGGCTGCTGGCTCGCTCCGAGACACGCCCTCCCCTGTGCCGGAGGGGCTTGCGCAAGAGCCAGGGCCCTGAGACCTCCTGCTCCCAACCACCTACCCAGCGTGGCTCTGGGACTCAGCCCAGGGGCCAAGTTTTTCAGCTCAGAATTTCAGAACATCCACTGTCCATACTGGTGCAGCCACTGTGGAAAAAGGTATAGAGTTTGCTCAAAATAACTAGCCATCGCTGGTGTGGCTCAGTGGATTGAGTGCCGGACTGTGAACTAAAGGGTCACAGTTTGACCCTCAGTCAGGGCACATGCTTGAGTGGTGGGCCAGGTCTCTGGTAGGTGGTGTGCAAGAGGCAACCACACATTGATGGTTCTCTCCCTCCCTTCCCCTCTCTAAATATAAATAAATAAAATCTGTATTAAAAAACCTAAAAATGGAACTGCCGTATAATCTAGCGATCCCACTAAGAATATATTCGAAGAATCCAGAAACACCAATCAGAAAGAATATAAGCACCCTTGTGTTCACCGCAGGGTTATTTACAATCGCCCAGATGTGGCAGCAGCCCAAGTGTCCATCAGTAGATAAGCAGATAAGACAACTATGGGACATTTACACAATGGAATGCTACTCGGCAGTAAAAAGAAGGAAATCTTACCGTTTTGCAACAGCATGGATGGACCTGGAGAACATTATGCTAAGTCAAATAAGCCAGTCAGAGAAAGACAAATACCATATGATCTCACTTATATGGAATCTAACAAACAAAATAAACTGACAAAATGAAACCAGAGGCACGGATACACAGAACAGACTGACAGCTGTCGGAGGGGAGGGGTATGGGGAGGGAACTGGCCGAGATCCCCCGAAGAACACATATATATGCCCGTGTGCATGGCCCATGGACACAGACAACAACGTGGTGAAGGCCGGGGGAGGGAGGGTGGGGCTGAGTGGAGCGTGACAGAGGGCGGGAAATGGGGGACATCTGTAAGAGTGTCAACAATAAATAGAAAAAAACATATAAAAAGATTCTTCCCTACCCAGCTGCTGTGGCTCAGTGGACTGACTGCCAAAGGGTCGCTGGTTCGATTCCCAGTCAGGGAACGTGCCTGGGTTGCAGGCCAGGTCCCCAGTAGGGGGCGCACAAGAGGCAACCACACATTGAGGTTTCTCTCCCTTTCTTTCTCCCTCCCTTCCCCTCTCTCTAAAAATAAATAAAACCTAAAAAAAAAAAAAAGAAAGATTCTGCTCTAAGAGGACCTGAAGGGTCTTCTGTCCCTACTTGCTGAGTCCGGACCGGCCCTGTGCCAGCAGGAGACAGTCTGAAACGGGTGAGTGGTTCCTGCACTACACTCGGCGAAGAGCTGAGCCTCCCGCTGTCCTCCGCTGGCTTCCGCCCCGCGGTGGAGCACGGGCTGCCCCAGCAGCGTTGGGCCCCCGTATTCACACCCCCAGTCCCCACCCATCAGTGCGGGACGAGTCGCTGGGCTACAAAGCCAACAGAAGCGTGAACTGGAATAAAACGAGGGTGCCACGCGCCGCTTTGGCAAGGTTTTGTCTCAGCAGTGCACGCACATGCGCAGACGGAGGACAAAAATGTGCGCAGACGGAGGACAAAACATGCGCAGACGGAGGACGAAACGTGCGCAGACGTACTATAAAACGTGCACAGACGTGGGCTAAAACGTGCACAGACGTACAATAAAACGTGCGCAGACATAGGATGACACGTGCGCCTTAGTGTGCTGTGATCCAAAGCATCGGAACGAGCCTGCCCGGGATGGGCTTTGCAGCTGCCCAGGTGGACGTCAGAGACAGGCTGACCCTCTGTCCCCCTCCCGCTGTCCCCAGAGTGGAGACGGAAGGGCACCGTCTGTTTCCCCGTGCCCTGGCTGAAGCCCTCTGACTCCTCTTTGTCCTCCGCGCTCAGAAATGTGCGGGGAGTGAAGAGAGAGAATCCCAGGGAGGTGGGCATTTCTTTACCTCCTCCCCATCATCCGACCCCATCTGTCCCCGCCCTGTCCTGCAGTAGCCCCAGGCCGCCATCACACCCAGCACAGCAGTTGCACCCTTGGGGGGGAACCGCCCACCCAGAGCCTTCTCGTCAGCACCCAGACAGACGCACCCGCCTAGGCAGGCTGCAGACCCCCGTCCCAGACGCCTAAACCTTGGGAAATAATGCCGTCGCAGGACGCAGCCACAGGAAGAGCTCAGAAACCTTCCAAATCAACCCCCTTCCATCCTGGGAGGTTCCAGCAGGGCGCTCGGAGCCACGTGGCAGCACCCAGCCCTATCGCATCCCCTCAGATGAGGACACCCATCTCACAGTGCAGGCCCGCAGTGCTGGGCACACTGGGAATCTTTGCCGTAATTATTCTAAGAGGCCACCCTCGCAGTTTGGCTCTGCTGGCCGTTTTGCATCTTTCCTCCAAGTGACAGTGCTCCTGGTCCAAAGCTCCCTTCCTTGTCATTTGTTGGCCTGTGTGACTTTGTCAATTCCCAGAATCTTCCACACCTGTGGTCATCGCTATCGATGTGAGCAGCTGCTCTGAAAACCCTCGGAAATAAGTCACCTCAAAGTACCCTCACTGCCCTCCTGCCACCTGAAGTCTGGTGGGCGCTCTGCAGAGAGGGGCAGCATGTCCGCAGGGACCAGCAGGTCCAGGAGGTGGTACCTGCCCACTGCCCCGTCTTTCTGGGGCAGGGCCTGCCGAGGGCCAGTTCTAGCACGCTCGGGGCAGCCCGGCGTGTGAAGTTGGAGTTCTCGGGAGCCTGCAACCTAGCTGCAGGGCCTGCCCGAAGCTGCCCTGAGAGGCCTGTGGTCACTGGGCCACCTGGGGACAGGTGCCGGTGTGGCCACTTAGCCCATGCCTGCGGCTAGGAGTCCTGTCAGAATGCAGAGGGGCGAGTGCCTCGTGCGCACGCCCTGACTCCTGAGGGGATCTCGTCTGAGGTCCAGCCTCCAGGCAGAGAAGAGATTGAGCAGAGCGTGTCTTGCTGGGTGAGACAGCACAAGGTCCGGGGAAGGTCTGAGAGCGTGGGCCAGGATCTGGGGCCGTGGCCTCCAAGCTCCGGGTGGACGCAGGTGCTGGGCATGGCCACCAAGGGCCTCAGGCGGTTTGGAAGCGCAGACGAATCCTAGGGCTGGAGGGGATTCAAGGCCATCCACCATGGCAAAAGTGAATCCAAACAAGGAACTCGCTAAGTTTTTGTTGTTGGTTTTTCAGCTGCCAACAGCCCATTCCGCCAGGGGTGGGGGTGCTCCTTATGTAAGGGGGGAGGGAGGAAGGAAAACGCTGGACACAAGGCCGAAGCCAGGACAGCAGAAACTTCTAGACCAGCTGCTGCCCCCTCAGGGAGTCAGGTACAAAACACAGGGGTTGTTTTTCAAGGCAGGAGAGATCAAAGCCTGCTTCTCACATCCCGGGAATGGGGTTAAAAGCCATCACCTCTTAGGAGGCTCTAGTCACTAAGATGTCCTCATGAGCAGGACGTCTCACAGGCCACATGCCTCCCTTTGGGCCAGGATGGGGTCAGTTCTCCGCTCTTCTGCTCCCTGTTGGGATCTTTAATTTTTGCTGAAAAACCCCAGAGGATTCAGGGCCGGGGGGGACATTCCTAGAACCAGAGGACCCTTGGGATTCTCTGTCCCTTGGCACCTCCAGCCTTTTCGTTTTTGCTTGTGGCCACATGTGTCCTGGAAGCCTCTGGACCACCTGTCTCTGCCCTTTGCACCCACAAGGTCTTGGGGACCCCATTCTCCACTTGCTAAACACAGGGCTCCAGGCCCCAGGTCCTTGCGCCCAGAGTGAGCAGCCTCTGACCTTCCAGGACCACTGTGGGGAGCTGCCAGTTCCTGAGACCCATCCTAAACTGGCCTGGGAAAAAGGTCCATGGAGAAGACAGAGCCACCCCCTGGTCCAGTCCTGGAGAGGCCGCGTGACGACATCTGTCAGACGCTGTGAGCACTTTGCTCCTTGAGCAGCCATAGCACCTCGGGGAGCACACCCTGGCAATGTGAGGAACGGGCAGAGTTCCCATTGCAGCTGCCTGGGACTGCCGCAGGGGCTGGTGAAAGCAGAGCGTCCTGCGAGAGGGACATGCCTCGGACACCGAAAGAAAAAGAAAAAAAAGAAAGATCTCCTGGATGTGTAAGTGGTAAGCAAGGCGTGTAGCAGACTATACCCTCTAACAGGGAGCCCTGCGCACAGAAAGGGGGAAAACTCGCCCTCCTGACTGTGGTGTGGCAGAAGGTCCAGTCTCCCCACAGCCTCACCAGCAGAGGACACCGTCCACTGCCGGACTTCGCCGGGCCCGTGAGAAATGGCATCTGTGTGACCAAGTGGCTTATGTCTGCTTTATTTTACCGTCGGCTGAGCTGTCATAGCTCAGAGCAAGTACAGGAGTCGGTACCATGGGGAACAGTGTTTCTCCAGCTGCAGCGAGGGCGCGGCGGGTCAGTTCAGTCCAAACGGGCTTTCTGTTATGACTTGAATAGAACAGAACAGAGCAGAGTAGCACACAGCACAGGACAGAGCTGGCGCCCCAAGAAACTTGATTTAGGCTGCGTGTACCCAACCACAGCTTCGTCACCGCAGCTCCCCGTCAAAGCCTTCCAGTTTGGGCTGGTGTCCCCCACAGAAGCGCAGCAGCAGGGCACCCCGTGACTGCCGAGTTAGGTGATAAGAAGACTGTAACGTCCCCCACAAGCCTGCTCTGGGGAAACCAGTGCTGAGACAAAATCCCACCACCCTGAGACCGCCATGCCGTAAAGAAGCTCACACTCGCCACGGGAGAGGCAGCTGGCCCCGGCACCGGACGCCGGGGAGGAAGCCCTGGGGACTCCGGCCTCTGTGGCCATCGGCTGACGACACAGGAAGCCCCATGTGAGCGCTGCAGGCTGAGCCAGGCGACCCCCCGCCCCCTGCCGATGCCACTTCACATCTTAAAGTTTGAGGGTGGTTTGTGATATACCAACGGAGGACCAGAGACAATGGTATCTTATGAAAGCTGCTTAATTTCTCTGTGCCTCCGTTTTTGAATCTGTAAAGCGGGAACCACGGGGACTCTATCAGCTTATGAGTTAACACATATAAATATGTGAAGCACATAACACATGGGTGCTAACACACGATGTGACAGTGATCCGTGACAGTTACGTGGACAGCGCTAGCCGTGACTTTGAATTCCTGGACTGATTTCAGGAGTGAGCTGGTATCATTTATGGTAGACGTAGTTATCGTCTTTGACTGCAGAGGGCCGGACCATGGAATCTTCTCTCTTGGAGCTTCAATTAGGGAGATGGGCGGCCTCGACCATGCCCTGGTGTCTGCCAAGATCGATCCTGAACCCACAGGGGAAAGGACAGGTCAGCGAGGCAGGCTGAAGGGACTTCGAACCCTTGGTGACACAGTCAGGGACATAGGAAAGTCCCTGTAACCGAGAGAGCCTTTGGGGGTGTTGGACACGTTCTGCATCATCATTGGCACGTGATGGAGAATGGGGATCACGACCCGCCTAGTTGTACCCTTAAAGTGGGCGACTCCATTGTATGCAAACCGTACCTCGATAAAGCTGACTGAAAAGTGGCTGGTCAGCCACCAACCCATCCCTACACCACAGGGGAGAAAGGAAAAACAAGCAGCCTACGGGTGTCTTGTGTTACGAGTCCCAGAGTACTGAATGGGCTTTTCCATCCAGTGCAGGTGGGGTTTTCAGGAAGCAGCTGGGCTCTGGGCCACAGTTGCATCTTATCCTCTAGCAAAATTCTTCAGGTGCGACTGCTCTCTTCATGCCGAAGCACCTGCTACACTTATTGGACCGGGCACACTTGCCCCTTCTTCCCGTTCCTGGGGTCGGAAAGGCCAGCATTTCGCCTCCCGGAGAACCTGTGAACACGCACAGCTGAGACACACCCGCAGGTGCATTTGCCGGATTCTGAAAGCCCTCTTCCTCCCAAAGGCGAGTCCCCCCAGTGTGAGATGCCACAGCCCAACTCCAAGGCCCCTTACTCGGGACGAGGTGGGACTGAAAAGACAACCGACGCCTTCTCTGATTAGCTAAGTCCTGGATTTGCTCACGGCGGAAAAGAACCCTGCAGGCCCGGACGGAGGAACTGGAAGAGAGAAGTCTGATGGGGTGCTGATGCACAGAGAGAAAAGTGCCTGGGGAAGGCCAGTTGGGGAGCAGCAGAGTGGGGACCCTGAACCTCTGGCAGGGTTCTCAGAGTGGGGAAGGGGGTACCCGAGGGCACTTGTGGGCTAACAAGGCCATGACTCCCCGACCCCTCTCTAAACCACCCCTCCCCTCCCACCCAGTAGGGAGGGAGGGGTCACTGAGCACCCGGGACAGGGCAGCTGTGCACACGTGATAGAGAACCTCGTCACCACAGCCGGTTTATCTCCTGGTCCGCCAGCCCGACGTCCTGGCTCCCTGGCACTCCTCCTGTGTCACGCAGGGATTGGGAAGGCAGAAGAGAGGTGAGGGGAAAGAACAGTGGTAGGCAGGTGCTGAGCTCTGCGGCTCCCCCCGGCTCCGCAGGCCTCTGAAAGCATGTCTCAGTCCTGGGGGTGAAGCTCGCTGCACAGGTGGCCTCATGCCCTCTCTCTTGGCAGCCAGGAGGACGGGGCATCCTCCTGGGGAGAGTCACCAGGGAGGGGGCCACTCGTGAGATCACCAGGGGTCTGGCAAGGCCTGGAGGGGCTTCGTGACACTATGCCAAGAAACCCAGAAAAGAGGGATTCCCAGGCCCCCACACCAGGTACTCAGGCCCCTTTCCCCACCCCCAGGCCTGACTGGAACATGCCCCTCCAGGACCCACCCTGGATTTGTGTTGGATTTCAAGGCTCTGGGATTTGAGCACATAAATGTGAGATGACTCAGAGCGAGTGGGTGGTGACAGATGCCTGCCACCAGCTCCGAGCCAGGCCTGGCGGTTCTGGGGAAATGCCCGGCTGGGGTCCTGGCCCAACATGAAGGGCAAATCCCACCAGCGGCCAGAGGGCTCTTTGAGTCTGAGCGAAAAACCTGTTCCAAACGGAAGAACCCCAGCGTTGCCTCCCCTGCCCCCTTCCAGCCCTGTGTCAGCCCAGCACCAGCAGCAGGGTTCCCAGAGAGCCCTGGCAGGCATGGCAGGAGTCTCACCAGCCCCCCTCAGAAGGCAGGGTGCTGCCCTGCCCCACGCTGGAGGGGGCCGCACCGGGCTGCGCCAGGCTCCCCAGTGTCTGGTACCAGAAGCCTTGTCTCCCCTCGAAGCGTATCACTCCAGCTCGCTCCTAAAACGCAGCCCCTCCAGGGACCCAGCCGGCCACCCTCAGCTCACTCCCGACTCTGAAATAGGAAAGCTCGCCTGCTGCTGAGCCTCCTTGTGGGGGTGTGGAGGGGGGTTTTCTAGACCACCAGCCTTTCTATAAGTCCTGAATTCCTGCCAGGGCCAGGTAGGGGAGGGTTATGGTCAGCTTGAATTTTGGATAAGTAATAACCACCCTTCCCATCCTCACCGGTGAAAACATTCCGTACAATGCCTTTGTGAGTCTGGCAGCAGGATGAGCCACACGGGGTGGGGGTGGGAGAGGCAGGGGTTCAAGGCCGGCGGCTGTGGTCTGTGTGAGGCCGGAGGGCGATGACCAGAAGGAGCCTTTGCCTCAATCCATTATTCCACATGTCTTGTCACCGGAGAGAGGAAGTCTCGTGCCCGGGATGGTTCATGGAAGATTCTACTTGTTGGTCCTGGTCACAGGAGGGCTGGGCACCTGTCCCTACACTACGTGAGGGCCACATGCTGTCCATTTCCTCATGACCTGTGCCCGAACGCAGGCCACCCTTCACCTTGGAAGTCCGGGGACACCCTGCAGGCTCACCAGGATCAGCCCCAGTTGTGGCCCCGCCCCAGTCATGAAAATGTGACTTAGCTGACCCAGCCTGCCAACCAAGGAGAGCGTCTGTGTGCACCACATGAGCTGTTTCAGCTCTCTCCCCAGGGAGCCAGGAACCCTGCAACTCCACCTCCACGGCCCTCTGCCCGCCCCGCCCTGGGGCTGCCTGAAGCCCCAGCGATTTGGTGACTCCCCCACCCAGACGGCGGGGTCACTGAGGCGCAGCCTGCAGACGGTGGGGCTGGCTTGGCGCCAGCTGCCTCGCGGGTGTCTGCTCTCTGACTTACCGAATCTGCACAGCGAAGCTCTCACTCACGGGTGATGAACGAGCTGAAGCCATCATTACCCAGCAGATGGCAGGCCCTTTAAATGCAGGCATTAAACAATATAACGCCACCACACAGCTCGGCCCGCGAAGTAAGGTCGAAACAAAAACCCTGGGCTGCCTTTGTTCCTCTCTTCCCTTCTGCCTGCCTCCCCTGCACTGTGTCTTAGGGTGGAGGGTGCCAGTGGACATCAGGAAAGGGCTTTGTGATTCAAGGAAGATGACACGCACAGGCCGCTGTGACCTTCAGGAAACATCTCAGCAGGGGAATCACATCGAGGTAGCAGACAACCCACCGGAGAGAGCGAGCCGTGCCCACGTGGGACAGGCGGGGAGGAGGAACAGCCCGGACTTGATCACCACCAAGGACAGATGGAGAACTGGCTGGGCCGGAGTGGCAGGGAACTACACGGACCCCACAGCTCTCCTGCCTTGATTTCCTCGGGAAGAATCAAAGGGATGAGACCCAGAGAACCCCATCACACAACCGTCAAGCACCGGCTTTGAGAACCATTCTGCTGGGCTCAGCCAGGGTACTCCCCGACCTGCCCGCGCACCTGAAGGGCGGCGCCTGTTTATTGAGCATCTGTTATGTGCCAGGAACTGGCCCTGGGTCCACTGGTCTTCACCCCAACCCTGTTAGGCCTCGCTGTCACCTCGGGAAGATGAACTAACTTGCCCGTGACCCCCAGATGGTAAGAGAGTAGGATAGACTCCAACTCATGTCTGACACCCAAGCCCAGGGCCGAGGGGCTCTCTGGGGGAAGGGGGGAACGTCACCGGCTGCCTGAGCATCAGGTGACTGGATTAGACTGTTCTCCTAACTCATATCTTAGTGACTGAGGTCAGAGCCCTCAGTAGCCTGTCATTGAACCACATCAGGGCTCTGGGGCTGAAGTCACGCCCATGGAAGAGGTCCCTTGCTGGAGAACCCACAGACTTCACAGGTATCCACCGCAGGTGTCAGGGTGCTGAGACCTCCGGGCGGGAGGGGCTGGGGAGACGCAGAGCCTTTAAAAAAACACAGGCTGGTAGGTCCTGCCTAGGATTCCTGCCAAGCTTCCAGGCCACGGTGACAGCTAGAGGCACCAGACATTCGTCACATGCCCATACGGTGCAGTGGAAGGGGTGACGGAAACGCACAGCCTGAGCTTGAACCCTAGTTTGCCATTTCCTGCCTATGCAGCCTTCGTAAAATGATTCCGGGTCATAGAGCCTCCGTGTCCTCACATGTAAAACGAGGCAACCCCCCCCCCCAGGGTTGTTATGGGAATGGAAATTAACATCCACGGAGACGTCAAACATGGTGCCTGGTGCCCAATACGTGGTCAGTAAATATTTACCCAAACGTAAACAGCTGATAGTTTAAGATGAGACCACTCCTAAAAAAACAACAACCCTGGCTGACCACAGGGAGCTATCAATGGAATCAATCTATGAGAACTAGCCCCACGTGACCTGACACAAAATGACACATAAAACAAAAGCTATGGGCCTTAACCTGCATTCGCCTCCAGGCTGAGGTGGAGGGAATTCAGGACGGGAGGGGGTAAGACTGGTCTACGAGGGCCTCTTGTGGGAGGAGAGACCGGGATACTTGCAAGGAAGAAAAGGCCAGGTGGCTCAGTTGGTTGGAGCATCGTCCCGTAAACCAAAAGGTTGTGGGTTCGATCCCTAGTCGGGGCACTCAGGGGAGGCAACTGATCGATGTTGCTCTCTCTTCCCCTCTCTCTAAAATCAATAAACATATCCTCAAGCCAGAGGGTTGGGAAAGTCCAAGAAGGATTCCATTCATTAACAGCTGAGCTGAAGTGAGAACCCCAAGTTAGCCCCTCCATTTCCAGGGACCCCTGGCTATCCAGCAACACCCGCTGATGAGGTCAAGGGCAAGCACCCTGACGATGTTGGAATGGCCAGTACCTGGCACACGGACCTCAGGAGTTTGTCACAGTAAAGAGTAGGTTTCCGTGTCAGCCAGGGGTCCACCCAAGGGGGGGCGAGACAGTGAAGTGCCTTCAATATCCTACATTATCAATGATCTTCGCTGAATGAACTTAACCTTCCATTTCCTCTTCCATAAAAAAAAGTTTGCACCTGTCTCATAGGCCTGATGCTGAGCTTCACACACACACACACACACACACACACCCTCGGGATTTTCCGTGCAAACTGGGGAAGCCGCTGGGAAGCTGTGGAACTCTGGACCGAAGTGGCCATGCTTTCCGCCGCGCTGGGCCCCATGAGCAAACTGCAGCCTGGCCCGGCGGTCCCTGGGTTCACTGTCACTGCATTGATTTCTCACACTTCAGGGGGGCTGCGTGGGCTGAACCCCCACTGCCCTCCCCTGTGCACCCACACTTCTCTTACTTCGTGCACCTAACGGCAGCTGAAAGGCCCCCCATTTATGTTTTGGGGTCTCCGCTGCACTCAGACATCGGCCTCCCTGCAACACCGTGCTCACTGTATCCCCCTGCTCCCCCAGGCACGGGGCTGGGGTGGGGCCTGCAGAGCCCCCGCCCCTCACCAGAGCCCTCTCCTGACTGCCCCAGGTCACCTGCTCACACGGAGAACCCACCCCAGTCTAGGACTTGATTCTCCACTGGCCCTGGCCCTGCCTTGTTTCATATTCTCTTTGCTCCACCCCCCCACCTGGACTGAAAGTCAGAAGCACAGCATCAAGCCGCATTCTTCCATCATAAGCACTGCCCTCCCCACCCCCAGCCACCCCCACACACACCTGGGTGCCTCCCAGTGTCTGGGACTCAACTGTCAGCCCTCATGACCCCAAGCTCTCCTCACCCAGCTCCCAGCTCAGGGAAGGGACTGACTACAACCCCCTCCTGAACCAAAACACGGCAGCTAGTTAGCGGAGGGGAGGCAGCCCCCACGTGTCTGAGTCCAGGCCTCTCCAGACTGGTCAGCAGTCCGGACTTCAGGCCCCAGCCCCCTCCTGCCCACTCCCATCACAGGACAGACGGACGAGCCTCGGCTCAGACATGGGGGAGGCTGTCTCCCGTCCCCTCTTCCTTCCTGTCCTGTCTTCCCCGCTCTCCTACGCTGTTTCTTTAACGTATTTTCCCAGAAGTTCAAAGCAACAAGTGCACTCTCTAGAGCTCGCCCTCCTCCGGCTGGAGACCAGTGGACTCCACATGGGGTCGAGAGCCTCCCAAAGGGACAGCAGGGGACATGCCCAAGGGCCCCCTCATCATCCCCACCTCCTTTCCTGGCTGGGACACATTTAACACATGATGACTCAGGCAGAGACTGTCAACTCCGCTAAGGCTTCAGCGAGGGAGCCAAAAGCCAGGGTGGCGACAAGGGGCAGCCCTGTGGAGCTTAGGAGGCTGCAGCTCCGGCCCCGCAGCTGCCGGCGGGGAAGGAAGGACACGGGACACGGGAGAAGGAACAGAGATGAACACGCCCACACGCACACATACCGCCTCCACGAGTTATTCCCTTTAAATCACCAAGGAAAGTTACGTAAGGAGAAAACACACACAGCTCCAAGGTAGCCAAGGAACAGTCGGTTCCTCCTGGGGGTGTTTGATTTAATAGCGGCCCCCGCAGAACCATGCAGCAAGCCACCATCAGCGATGCACACGGAGGAGACAAAGCAGCCCGCCGTAAAGAGTCCGGTACACGGGGCTTACAATCACCATGCACTCGGCAACCCAGCTCCGGAAGGTCTGCTTACTCAGCCCCAAGGGGTCCTGGAGGCGTCCTCTCCCGGGGCGCTCCTCGGGAGTGCTGGTGACGGGGACACACGCACGCTCCCAGCTGTAAAAAATCCTGCGGCCCCGCTCCAAAGCCCCATGTGAGCAGGGCCCGCCTGGCTCCGTCAGCCCAGGCGTGTTCTGGGGCTCGGCTGCTCCCCGAGCCGCCGATGCACGTCTGCAACAGATGGGGACCGGGGCTGGGCGTGTTCCCAGTCCCCGCAGCCGCGCGCCGCACGGACGGCAGACAGCGTGAGCTGGCCTGAGCCGGCGCAGGTGACAGTCGCCTTGGCTGGAGCTGGCGTGCCGCTCCACACTCAGGCAGAAGCCCTCGTGGAGGGCCTGCACTCCACCACCTGTGACCAGGCTGCTGGGGAGGCACCTCCTCACTCCACAGGCACGTCTGCAGGGGGGAAGGGCTGAGCCAGGTCTTTTAAAAAGACAGGCAGCAGGGTGAACAGGGGGCAGGAGAGGCCGAGGACGAACAGTTGGCGGCATCGGGGATGGAGGTCCTCTGGACGGCTCGACGTCCTATCCTGTCCCCTCCCTTCATGCAAAGGCCAGTTATAGCTTAAGAGGGAAACAGCGGGGTGGCTCCGGAACCCTGGACTCCCCGGAGACCCCTGACCTTGGAAGAGAGAGATGGGTTTTCTCTCCAACAGGCCTGTGGATAGCTAGGGCTGCTCCAACGCTCTGCCAGTCAAACCTCCACTTCAAACCCTGGTCCTGCAGCCCCGAGCCGGCAGCCTATCGTATCCAGAAGGCGGTGTGGTCCCCGCCCCCCGGGTTACCCGGGCCCCGTTTTCTGCAGTTCTGACATCTGCAGCCCTGCTGGTTCTGGGGGGGTCAGCCAGGCCCTGGAGATGAAAACTGCCCACCAAGGATATGCCCCCCACCATGTACAAACCGGCCAATCCAGAGCTTGAACCCTTCACCTCCCCTAACCCAGGCTCACAGCCTGGGCCACACTATCCCCCTGCCCTGGCCCCCCGAGGGCAGGTCCCAGACAGTCCTCACACCCAGACACCAGAGACTATATTCACACCCCAGTCGGAGGCCTGCTCTGCCTGCCATGCCATGCCTACCAGAGGGAACCCCAGCAAAGGCCCCCGTCCTCCACCAGTCCCCCAGCCTCCTGACCCACCCTGGTGCAGCCCCGCACGGCCTCGCATGGCCTGCTGCTCCTCTGTTTCTAGGGACTGTGAGGACAATAAACTTCTTTCTCCTGACGTCACTCTGGTGTCTGCCCGATTACAAGGACCCCGGGTAAGCCCTCAGCACCCTGCCCCACGGGGCACACACGCTGGTTGGGAAGAAGGCAGGTTTGGGTTGTAAGGAGACAAGGAGGGTTCCCCTTTCAGAACCCGGCCGTGTCCGCTGTTAAATCGGACCTCCTTTTCGGCAACAGAGGAGCTGCTTCAAAAGACACCGAGTGACCCGGCATGGGAGGTGTTCGAGCAGAGGGGGGTCTTCTTGGAAGCACCTGCCCTCCGATTCACTGCTGTGACTTGGCCAGCAAATCTGAGGTTCAGGTAAAGGCGACGATCAGGAAAGGCAGACAAGACTGCTGTGGACAAGCCCCACAGGGGTCTTCATGGAGGGGGCCAAAGGACCTTGCGTGATGGTCCACCCAGGGTCACAATCAAATAGGCAACTAAGGAAGAGTCGGGGGCTTCGGGAAACATTCCATGCAGTTGGGAGCCTATGGCTTTCTTAAGGTGACTTTCAGCCCAGACAGGTAAGGGGCAGTCACTGTCCCTCCAACGGTCCGTTCTGAGACCAGCAGGAGCGAGGCAGAGCCTGGTGGTGACATCTCTCTGGGCACCAGGGTGTGGCTCCAACCTGTGGATTCCTGAAAAAAGTCACCTGAGGCCAGAATGCTACTTTCTTCCCTATAGGATGAGCCCTGTGTCACTTGAGGGGTCCCCAGGTCCTCTTAGACCCAAACATGAGCACTCAGGGACAGCGGCCCAGGTCCGTCATTTCTCTGAACCACAGGGGCCCCTTTGAGAAAAGAATCTGAGTGAAGACCCTTGTCCTGTGCCCATCCCAAGGCTGCTGTGGGGATTACAGATGGGCAAGCATTCGGACAAAAATAAGTGCCAGCTTGGAATGGGCGGGATTGTTCTGGAACCAGAGGGCAGTGCGAGTGTGAACTCACAGTTTGGGTGCCACTCAGAGATAAGCGAGGGGCCCCGCCTGCAGGCAGCCCCCGGGGGCAGGGGTACGAGTGTCCACCAGGGACCCAGCCAACCAAAATATTTTCTCCTGCCGGTTCTGGCACTAGCCTCACGGCCTTAGCTGGGCTTGTGTTATTGCTGTGTGTTTTCTTCCAAAGCACACAAACAAGCCTGCAGAATAGCTGGAAATGCCAGGAAAATGGGCTCCACTGTCCAAAGCGCTCATCAGAGGTTGGCTACATTCGGAGAACAGTGCCTGGGAAGGACGGCCGGGGTGTGAGCGGCTAGCGTGGGGCCGAGCGCCGGCGACCTCACGTCTCGGGCACCTGGTCGTGTTCATCAGAGACACAGCCGCATAAGCAAGTCTGCTCTGGCTTGCAGGCTCCCATCCCCAAATACGGTTATTGTTTCACCTGCATTTCCTCTCGCTTCCCAAATGTCCACCCGACCCCTCGGTCCCCGCATCTTCTTCAGGCCCTGAGCTCTTCCCCCGGCTCTTTTTGGAGACTGAATGAAGATCAGCCCTCTCGAAGGAGAAGCCCCAGTGGGTCGAAGACATTAGGAAAGCCGGGCCACTATTGGTCGATCCGCAGATTTCAGGGACATTCCTGCCTGTGGCACATGCTTCTGATTCACTCACACACACACACACACACACACACACACACACACACTCTCTCTCTCTCTCTCTCTCTCTCTCTCTCTCTCTCTCTCATTAATCTTCCTAAGCAGTACTGTCAGCAAAACCAAAATAAGACAAAAACAAACCACCAGCTCCGGGCTGCCCACAGAACACACCCCAGGTCCTGGGCGCAGTATCCCCTGAGAGCCGGGCCACAGCCACTGGGACCTCCCGACCTCTCGGTCTTGCACGAAGCTGACCCCAGAGTCCTCCGGGGTCCCCTCCACCCCCAGTTGGCTTCCCTGGGTTCTGTGGGTGGTGGCCCTGCCTCTGCCCTGGAATTGGTGTTTCTGAGCGCATTTTTTAGCGCTGGGCATCGACACGGGCTGTGTCCACCTCCACAAGAGGGAAATGAGTGAAATACTGCCTATTTGACCAATAAGGAAAACGCAGCTCAGAGAGGCTGAGTTGCGGGTGCCTTCCCTGCCAAGCCCACTTCAGTCCTTGCTGTCGGACAGGGTCACGCGCCCACTCCTTTCCTTTATTGATTTTTTTGCTTATTTTTATCTTCCAGTTGCTCCGTGGTGCAGGCTTAGTATTTATCCCTTGTGCACTTAAAACCTAAGAGGAAAAGGTCCACACTCTAGAAGCTGGGCACTCCCCCTGGAGGGGTCCACCACAAAGGAAATCTGAAATGCAAACAAAAGCCTTGCACACAGACCGCCACCTCTGCCACCCTGGGCAGGGCCTGGGCGGCAGCCTGCGCATGCCCGCAGGAGAGCTGCCAGCTGCGCCCAAAGGCGCCCTGCGTGGGGGTCCTGGGAACCACAGTGAATCGCAGCAACGACTGCAAAGAACTGCAAATGACCTTCACTGCGTAGGCGACACAGGAGACAAGAAGCACGTCCCACGGGAATAAGGTAAGAGAGGACCCCACCCCCGCCCCAGGGAAACACACCTGGGCTCCACTTCTGAGCATCCCAGGAACCCAGCACAAACCCTTGGCCAAATCCCACGCCATCTTCAGCCACGAGCCCCGAAGTCGCAGGCAGCATGTCCAGCTCGTCCTTGGACGAGAGGCCACCGTGGGAAGGCAGTCACAGCCCTGACGGGAAAGGGACCCACAGCCCACGAGGAAACGTGCAGACAGAGAGCTGCTGCTCAATAAAGACTTTATTGTCCCTCCTTTGGCTGTCCCCGCATTCAGAGTCAGCGATCCTGAGGCTGCCAAAGCCAGGTCCTCTTTGTGTGAGGCTGGCGGGTGAGGGTGAGCAGGGGTGTGCCCACAGGGTCCTCGCCTTTTGTGAGGCTCCCTGGTATAGACATGCTGTCCCTCTGGTCCCTGGACAGGCCACCAGGGCTCTGGAAGGCTCCAGAAAGCTCACGGCACCAGATCTTCCATTGAAGCCACAAGCCAGGCTTGGCTCACTCACAGCCAAGGGCTGACGGGTTGAGCTTGGCTAGTTCCAGGCAGGTGCTCCAGTTCCGACGGTGCGTGACCTAAAATCGCCTCCAAGGCACCGCTGAACAAGGATCTGGGCTGCCCAGGTGGCAGACGCCCAGGCTGTCGCCGTGCCCAGTCCTCCTGATTTAATTGAAACCAACACAAATCACGCTGGGGCGAGGGACAATGTTTTCCCTGCAGACTGCCGTCTCTAACACGGCCCGAAGCACGTCCTCACGGCTCCGCCTAGGGGGGGGGGGGGGGAGGTCGGCCCTGGTCCTTTTCCACTGAGGCTACTTTTCAGCAAGTTCAGATTCCAGCTTTGCCATTGACATGCGCTGTGGCCTTGGGTGGGTCCCTGAACTTCTCTATGCCTCAGTTTCCTCATCTGTAAAATGGGATGAACAATGACTAGACCGCCCTGGCTGGGCGGCTTGGTTGGTTGGAGTGTCACCCTGTACACCGAAAGGCTGCGGATCCGGTTTCCATTCAGGGTGGGTATGGGAGGCAGCCGATTGATGTTTCTCTCTCTTTCCCTTTCTCCCTACCCCCTTCCCTTCCTCTCTCTCTTCCTCTCTCTCTAAAATCAATGAACAGCCCTGGCTGGTGTGGCTCAGTAGATTGAGTGCCGGCCTGTGAATCAAAAGATCACGGGTTCAATTCCTGGTCAGGGCACATGTCTGGGTTGTGGGCCAGGTCCTCAGTAGGGGGCGTGCGAGAGGCCCCTGTCTTTCTCCCTTCCTTCCCCTCTATCTAAAAATAAGTAGATAACTAAAATATTAAACCATGATGGTGGATTTGGGCTCGGTGTATGAGCACGTGCCAGGCGCTGTGGTGGGCACAGACCCTCTACCTTGTATGTCTGGGGATGAGAAAGCAGAACCCAAGGAGACAGAATCTTTTTTTTTTTAACAGAGTTTCTTTCTTTTTATTGATTTAAGAGAGAGAGAAACATCGACTTGTTGTTCTACTTATCAATGCATTCATTGTTTGATTATCATAGGTGCCCTGACTGGGAATCGAACTCTCAACCTTAAGATGGAGTCTCGGACTACCAGACCAGCAGGTGCCTCATCTTCCCCAAAGCTTCACAACTCAGCAACGTCCGAGGCTGGGGAGGGAGACGCGAAGAAATGATACCCTTAGTCTGTGTGTTGCGCCTCCCTCAGGCTGGTCCTAAGGTCCCCCACCAGGGCTGAGGCAGAGAGGGGCCAGAGCCACCTTGGTGGGTGACAGCCAGAAGGGAAGTCAAGTCAACCTCTGGCCACCTCATTCTTCTAGCGGCTCCTGATGTGGAGGGAACAGCAGGCCCCCCAGGGCACTTCTGCAAAACACAGACGCCCAGCTCCGCTCAAGAACCACTGATCAGACCTCTGTGGCTGAGAGGGGGGTTATCGAATGCACTCCCATTGAGGACCACAGGTACTGTCCAGAACCCTCTGCAAAAAAGGTGAAATAACCAACAGAGAAAAGGACACGCTCATGGTCCCTCGGTTGTCCGTGGTATGATTTGTAGAGTCAAAATAGCGGGTGCCTTTGAGCAGGGCAACGGGAAGTCAGGAATCGGAGCTTCCCCTGTAAGCAGGAGTCAGGTTTGTTTGTTTTTTAATATTTTATTTCTTTATTTTTAGAGAGAGGGGAAAGGAGGGATAAGGAGAAAGAGAGGGAGAGAAACATCAGTGTGTGGTTGCCTCTCACACCCCCAGCTGGGGACCTGACCCGCAACCCAGGCACGTGCCCTGACTGGGAATCGAACCGGCAACTCTTTGTTTTGCAGGCCAGTGGTCAATCCACTGAGCCACAGCAGCCACAGCAGGAGTCAGGTTTTGATGTAAAGTAAACGGAAAGGCAATCCCTCGGACTTGGGTTATTCGTGGATGCTGCGGTAAATCGCCCTTGGTCCAGAACATCTGTCGTCATCTAGGGCTTAGAAAGCATGTGAACCAAAAGCTTTGTGACTGGCTAAGGCCAAAGGCCCCGATTCGGGCTGCATGTTGCCTTTGTTGCCCCTCAGCAGTCGTCCTGCCTGTGTCCCAACCCCACATCCGAAGTCTGAGACACACGTGTGCTTGGTGTGTGCTGCTGGGTCACCGAGAAGGGGTGTGAAGCAGATGGCAGAGACCAGCGTGTGCTCAGAACCTCTCTCTCCTCACTCTACTCCACTCCCTCTACAAGCTCCGTGTGACGTCCTGGGGCCGAACGCGCCCTTTCCTTGGCCACTTGCCCTGTCTGCCTCGAGTTTGGGTTGAGGGGTCCCAGAGAGTGAGCCCTAAACCCAAACACAATGCGATGCTTTGGTTTTCTTCAACAGATTTTGTTTTAGTTTGGGCTCTGATAACTGATATTTGAGTGTATGTCCCGTGTCCTCAATGATATCTTAAAAGAATGTTCTGACCACCTTTCTGAAAATACTCTCAACTCTTAATGCTGACGCCAGGCACCCAGTATGTGCTTCCCCTTGGCTGGACCTAACCCAACGACATGTACTGGACGTGCATCCTGTGCCAGGGGACAAGGGCGCACAGAGGAAGGGCAGACTCTCTGCCCTTCAGCCAGTCCTACTTGGGGGGGGGGGCGGGGAGAGCACATTCCAGCAGGTGTGTTTGTCTAAAGGTAAAGCCTGTTGTCACAGGAGGCCCCCGGCCCTGTTTCCATCTGCGGCCCTCCTCTCCCACCCCTTCTGTCATGTCCCACTCTCTCCACTGGGGACTGTTCATGTGTCCCTCCCCGGGGAAGAATGCGTTAGGTTGAGGCACACCCAGAATTTCAGACCCTGGTGCTCTAACTCCAGGTTGGTCATTGCCAGGCCAAACTTCCCGTCCCACCCAGGACCCCTTCACTCCCTTTTTCTGCCCCCAACTCGCCCCCAAAATTGATAACCAAGCAACCAGGTCCTTCGCCACTAAGTACTGAGAGTGATGTGCCCGGGACTGTCCTGGTTCAGAACAGAAAGTTTCATGGTCCCAGAATCCCCTTAGTCCCAAGCCAACCCAGACAGCTGGTCACCCTAACAGGTACTGGATCTCTCCCGCTGCCTGCCCCCACGTTCCCTCATTTTATCCCCCCAAAATCAGATGCGCCCTAGCCTCCCATGCCCACCCACGCCCGCCCTCCCCTCCCCTCTGTCTCTCCTGACTTCTGGCTATCCTGATTTCACCCATTTCCTCGTTCCATTTCCCAGCTCTTGGTATCCGAGGAAAGCCCCTCCCACCTTTCCCTTCCTGTCCGTGTCATTCACGAGGTAGAAATTCACACCGATCACTGAATAAGACCAGGACCAGGGACTTATGCTCATCAAGAAGAAGTCACTACTACCAAGTGAAAACCCAAGTTTTAAAACGAAGTTTAACGTGAATGCCTGAGTCACCCCATCCCAAATGTAGTCCCTCATGTTCTCCTAACACGACACGTGGCAGAAAACCTTCCATAGCCATGAAAGGTCCTGGGTAAGCCAAAGGCCACCGGAATTCCTCAGGAATTGGGATCAGGAAATGTAAGATCAAAAGCAGAAACGAGAAAAACAGAGACAGCCGGAGGGAACAAAATGTCACGCCTCCCAGTTGGCGGCAGGCTGTCTGCCTTCGACCTTGACGACGCATTCCACCAAGGGCATTAAGAAACAGCAGCAACAATGACAGAAATGAGTACGAACCAGGTGCTCATTTCATCGACTGAGGGCGTACCTGCAGCCGAAGCTGTCCCTGGCCTCCCGGTGATTTGAGCACACAGCCCCGGTTGAGAGCCACGTGGCTGACCGAGAAAAATGAAAACACAGGGAGGGGCAGGGTGCTCGTTTCCCATCGACAGAAACTAGACCAGGAGAGCGCGGCGGCATTCCTGCACACACGTTCCAACAGGTGTTTCCCAAGATGGCCTCAGCTAAAACCCGCGTTGATATATGCAGCCCCTTTGGTCGCGGCTTCCGACGCCAGACCGCACACGCGCCTGTGGGTGCTCCTGGGGAACCACGGGGCACCCCTGCTGCGGAGCAGACACCATGACCCTGCCTCACTGTGATTCCCTCTCCCTTCTCACGCTCTCTAGGACAATGCCAGGGTGACCATTCGGGTCCACACAAGCCTGGGGCTCCAACGTGCCTGGAAACTGAGGAGGACGCTCAGGTGGCCGCGCTGTCTGCCCAGCGGGCACACCCTGAGCACCTGCGACCTAAGCCAAGCCCCGCCCACACTGGCCCTGGAAGTGGTGCAAGTCCTTGCTTGTCCGTGGGTGCTCCAGCTTTTGTGAGGAAGACCTGCGTCTCCTTCCCATGAAGCCTTCAGACAGATCCCGAGGGTCCAAGTGGCAGTTTAGGGTCTCGAGAGGGTACTGGGTAAACGAGTCGGAGTCGGGGGGCTGTCCCTGAAAGCAGGGCCACCGTTCGACTTGCAGTCCTGATGAACAGGGGGTGCTCAGCAAGTATTTGCTGAAAGGGAGAATAAATAGTTTGAAGCACGAGCCCTGGCCGGGTGGCTCAGTGGGTTAGAGCATCGGCCCAATACGCCAAGGTTTCAGGTTCGGTTCCCGGTCAGGACACACGTAAGAACCAACAGTGAGTGCGTTGAAAAATGGAACAACACAGTGCCCTTGGAGGTCCAGGGTTTGGGCGGCGCAGACCCAAGGATGCACCTTCTCTCCAAAGCTCTGCCAGCCTGTTTTCCAGTCACCGCCTTCGGAACCACCTCAGCCACCCTCAGCCTCGGAGACCAGCCAATGCCGGGGTTTTTTTGACCTTGATTCTTCATTGCCGAACAACCGTGAGCTCCCAGATTCGCCAGAATTATTCCACCCAGGTGGAGGCTGCCATCAACCGCCGCGCCTCCCACACCTACCTCGCTCTCCGGGCGTCTGTTTCGACCACGACGCTGTGGCTCTGCAGGGCTCGGGCCAGTTTCCGTGGGGTCTGGCTGAGGAGGACCTTGAGCGCACCAAGCGTTTCTGAACATTGAAAAGCAAGTGCGGGGCCTGCGCTTTTCTCCAGATCGCGACGAAGCCATCCCAAGATGAGCGCGGTGAGACTCAGGACGCTGCGGAATCAGCCTTGGATTTGGCTTGCTCAACCAGGCTGTTTCGGGTCTACGTGTCCAGGGTTCCGTAAGCACCGCCCCTCATCCCTGTGACTTCCTGGAGAACGACTTCCTGGCCAGGACGCAAAACTCATCAGGAAGACAGGCAACACCTGACGAACGTCTACAGGTTGGCCAGCCCCCAGGTGGAGATTGGTGAGTACGTCTTCGAAAGGCTCACCCTCAAAGCACAACTAGGAAGCCTTCGGAGCCCAGAGCCCTTTGAGGGGCCCCTCTGCATCTCCCTGGTGTCTCGCTTTTGTCTGAGCTCCCCGAAGCCAAGACACACTCTTTTAACCACCCTGGACCCCTCTCCTATGCACTGGACCAAATAGAAACAGTAAAGGTTTTTGCAGAAAAAAAAAAAGTGGAACAATGGAACAACGTATCAACGTGTGTGTGTGTGTGTGTGTGTGTGTGTGTGTGTGTGAGAGAGAGAGAGAGAGAGAGAGAGAGAAGAAATAAATAAATAAATTAGCCCTGGCTGGGTGGCTCAGGTGGCTGGAGCATCATCATCATCCAGTACATCAAAAACTGTGGGTTCGATCCCCAGTCAGGGCACATACCTGGGGTTGATCCCTGGTTGGGGCGGGTGCAGGAGGCAACCAACTGATGTTTCTCTCTCTCAAATCAATACACATGCCCCTCGGAGAGAATTAAACAGATGAATATGAATGAAATAAAAATCAGTATTTTCTTTTCCTAAAAAGAGAATGAGTGAACAAGCCCACTTCACCCAGGCGGCAGTGCTAGGACCTGGTAAAGGACCACGGGACAGCGTATGGGCTTCCTGCAGCCCCAGGAGACCTAGGAACTGAGCACATCCTTGTCTCATCTTTTCTCTCTCCAGGAACCAGTGAGAGACTGCCAGTCTGCGAGTTTATTTGGTGTGTTCTGAGGGGTTCTGAGGGTGCTTGGCTAGGGCACCAAAGCAGAGGTAACAAAAGGAAAAAGCAGCCTATTGGGACTTCATCAAAATTAAAAACCTACCTACATGCTTCAAAATGTACCACTGAAAAAATTAAAGGACAGCCCACAGGAGAAAAGATTTGCCTGTCGTTCTTCTGAGACGGGATCTGTATCCAGAATATAGAAAGGACTCTTCTTTTTTTAAGTACATTTTATCGATTATGCTATGAGAGTTTTCCCAATTTTCCCCTTTATCCCCCCTCCACACTGCACCCTCCAACCCTCCAGCATTCCCCCCCTTAGTTCATGTCCATGGGTCGGACATGTAAGTTCTTTGACCTCTCTCTTTCCTGTACCATTTGTGACCTCTCCCTGTCTATTTTATGCCTACCAATTATGCTTCTTCTCCCCTGTACCTTTCCCCCCTCATTCCTCCTTTCCCCCTCCCACTGAGAACCCTCCATGAGATGCCCATTTCTCTGATTCTGTTCCTGTTCTAGTTGTTTGCTTAGTTTTTGTTTTCATTGTTTTTCTTTTTTCTTTTTAGGTTCAGTTGTTGATAGTTGTGAGTTTGTTGGCATTTTACAGTTCATAGTTTTTTATCTTCTTTTTCTTAGATAAGTCCCTTCAACATTTCATATAATAAGGGTTTGGTGATGATGAACTCCTTGAACTTGACCTTATCTGGGAAGCACTTTATCTGCCCTTCCATTCTAAATGACAGCTTGGCTGGATAGAGTCATCTTGGATGTAGGTCCTTGGCTTTCATGACTTGGAATACTTCTTTCCAGCCCCTTCTTGCCTGCAAGGTTTCTTTTGAGAAATCAGCTGATAGTCTTATGGACACTCCTTTGTAGGTAAATGTCTCCTTTTCTCTTGCTGCTTTTAAGATTCTCTCTTTATCTTTAATCTTGGGTAACTTAATGATGATGTGCCTTGGTGTGTTCCTCCTTGGGTCCAACTTCTTTGGGACTCTCTGAGCTTCCTGGACTTCTATTTCCTTTGCCAGATCGGGGAAGTTCTCCTTCATTATTTGTTCAAACAAGTCTTCAATTTCTTGCTCTTCCTCTTCTCCTTCTGGCACCCCTATGATTTGGATGTTGGAATGTTTCAAGTTGTCCCCAAGGTCCCTAAGCCTCTCCTCATTTTCTTGAATTCTTGTTTCTTCATTCTGTTCTGGTTGGATGATTATTTCTTCCTTTTCTTCCAAATCGTTGATTTGAGTCCTGGTTTCCTTCCTGCCACTGTTGGTTCCCTGAACATTCTGCTTTATTTCACTTTGGGTCTCCTTCATTTGTTTTTTAATTTTGTGACCAAGCTCAGTCAGTTCTGTGAGCATCCTGATTACCAGGGCTTTAAATTCTCCATCAGATAGGTTGGCTGTCTCCTCATCGCTAAGTTCTGAGGTTTTGCTCTGTTCTTTCATTTGGGCCCTATTTCTTTGTCTCGGGGCACCTGCTAAGTTGTATGGGGGCGGGGCCTTAGTATTCACCTGGGTAGGGCGACCCTCCTTACTGCCCTGTGGCCCTGCCTGTGGGGCAGGGGCCAGAGAGGGAACAGTGCAGCTCGCCTGCTCGTCCCTAGTGCACTTTCCAATGGACTCTCGTGTGAGCCTGGGAGTTTCTCCCCACGTGGCAACCACCCTAGTCCCCAGTCAGCTCTGAGCCCATTCAGTCAGCCCTGCCTACACAGTCCGCTGCCTTGTCGGTCTGGTTGTTCTGTTTGCTTCTTTAATTCCTTGGTTGTCAGAGTTCCATGCAGTTTGATTTCCTGGCACTTCTGGTTGTTTATTGATTATAGATTGGTTGTCTTCCTCCTTTTGGTTGTGTGAGGAAGCAGAGGGTTTCTACCTATGCCTCCATCTTGGCTGGAACTCCAAACGCACTGTAGAAAGACTTCTTAACCTTAATTATAAAAGGAGAATAATAATAAATAAGAGAATCCCATTTAAAGATGGGCAAAGGAACAGACATTTCCCCGAGGAAGATTTATAAGTGGCTCAAAAGCATGTTTTTAAAAGATAGTCCACAGCAATAGCCACTAGGGGACTGGAAATCAAAACCACCATGAGACACCACTTCACCCGCAAGAGGACGGCTAAAATGAACAAACAGACAATACCAAGTGTTGGTGAGGATGTTGCTGGGGAAGTTGGAACCCTCCTACACGGTTGACAGAAGTAGGATTTACTGTAAGCCCAGCTGTTCCCCAAAAGTTAAACATGGGTTGACCAAAGGAGCAGCATGTTATTCCTGGGTGTAAACCCAAGAGAATTAACAGCGTGAGTCCACACCAGAACATGCACGAAAACATTTACAGCAGCATTCTTCCTAAGGGCCACGCCACGTGTCCTCTCACTGATGAGCGACGAGCAAAAGGAGGTCTGTTCCTACGGAACACGGTGCGGCCGCAGAAAAGAAAGAAGCACCAGCACCTAACGGAACAAAGGTGAGCCTTGGAAACGCTGCAGGTAAGTCAGAGATCGGCAACCTCTTCCATCTCGTGGAGCACCCAAACGAATTACTAAAATTCTGCAGTGCACCAAAAAAACACATATTTTTTGCCGATCTGACAAAAAAAAAAAGATAGGTATGATTTGATTCCTTCACACCAGACGGCTCTTGCTGTGTTGGCTGCTGCCCTTGCTTCACGATCTAAGGAAAAAAGCGGTCCGTGCCCCTGACTAAACAGCCTGGTTCAGCACGTTTTAAAGATTGTGGCGGGCACGCACGCCGGCTGACAATCGCCGCGGCAAGTGAAAGAAGCCAGTTTCCAAGACCACAATTCCATTTATATAAACGTCCGGAGCAGGAAAATCCACACCGACCAAGACTTGTTTCACAGTCACTTAGGGCTGCGGGTAGGGGACGGGGACGGATGGCTGACAGCTACCAGCATTCCCCATGTGCACCTCTGTCTCCAAATTTCTCCTTTTTATAAGGACACAGTCACACCAGATTAGGTTCCCATCCTGCTCCGGTCTGACCTCCTCTTGCCTAATTTCCAAATAAGGCCACAATGTGAGATGCTGGAGGTTAGGGCTTCCACTTACCCTTTTTGGAGAGCACATAATTCAACCCACCCTAGGGTGCCCTTAGAAAGCTTTTTTTTTTTTTTTTACTTTGGCTTCTCTGTCCACCTCTTAGCCCTTGGGAGTCGCTTAATATTTATAACACGTAGTCCTAAATCCGCAAGCTCGCTCAAGAGTAACAAAGTATCATCTAAAATGTTAAAAGCAGCATTTCATGCACCTCCGGGGACCAAGCTGTCCTGGCTCCAGCAGCGGAGGCTAAAATAGCTTTAATTCCAGACCTTTCCGTTCGCAAGGACAGAGGCCACAACACCTCATAATTAGGTGACACTTCCTGTGCAGGAGCTGGAGCCCGGCCAGGAGTGGGCGTGGCACACGCCTCCCATCTGGACGTATTTTTAAGTGGTGGCCCCTAGTTACAGAAGGACAGGCTGCCGTGGGGGCAGACGCCCCGAAAGGAAGTGCCGTGGCTCCAGCGGACAGAGAGGTGCTTCTCACCCGGGGCTGTGGGGCGTCTCCAGGCTTTGAGGGAGAGGGAACATGAGAGGGGCTGCCGTCTGGGTCTCGCCCTGCCAGGCACAGAGCCCTCACCCCTCCTGCAAGGGGGGACTCCCATCATCCCATCTTACAGACGCAGGGCTGTGGCCCCAGTCACAGAGCTCCTGAGTGGCAGAGCGCATTCCGGGTACAGGTCTGAACACTCTGAAGCCCGTGTTCTTCCCAGATGCAGGAAGTGGTGGGCGAAGCCAAGAAGGAGCCCCTGGCTCCTCAGCCTGCAGCCACCACCCCCTGCCACCTTCCCCGGGGGTCCCGCCTTGGAGCCAGCGCCCCAGCCCACTGCGCAGCCTCCCCTTTATCTGGCCTGGGTCAGCACACAGGTGGGCGTTGTGTCAAAAGCTCCTGGTGACTCCAATGGATGATGGGCAGAGAGTGGAGAGCCACCTGCCCGTGGGGTGATGCCTCCTGGGGGAGGCGGGGCTGGGAAGGCTGGGAGCATCCGTCCAGCAGTGGGGCGTCTGCCTGTCCCACAGAGGGCAGCCTGCCCTCTCTGAGAGGTGCAGCGACTTCCTGAGACAGGGGCTCTGCAGGCAGAATCGGGGGCATCCGGGATCCTCATCCACTGAGCCGCCTGCAGGCGCACCTACTTTGAGGCAAGCGGGACTCAAAGCACATCACGCTGCCCCACACCCGACCCTGCAGGCTTTTGTTCTGACACCCGGGACATCCGGTGAGAACGAGCATCAGTGACAGCTTCTCATGCCTCCAGTTCCGCCCTGGGTCGGGCAGCTTTTGATGAATCCTTCCCTACTCGATTTCTCTTTCCCTCTGGGAGCAGGTACCCTCCCGCCTCGCCACCCACCCCAGCAAGAGTCTGAGGTCTCAGAGCAGCTCGGCTGCACCTACAGATGGGGACGTCCCTGAGAGCTTTCTTCATTCAGAGACAGCCCCCACCCCGCCCCACCCCACCCTACCCTGTTTATGAGACTAGCCAGGACATCTCAGGAGGACGCTGGCCTTCTGCTGTGAGGTCTGGTGACCAGTTCTCTTAGGACCCCGGGAGACTCGGATGTGCAGGTCCTGGGTGGCCCCAGCAGCGAAGACCTGGGGCAGGGCTCTTGATGTGAGAGGGCCAGGCAGCCCGTCTGCTAAGATGTCCCAAAGGAGGGTCGCCCAGCCCATAGGCAGCGCTTAGTAAAGGCAGCGCTTAGTAAAGGCAGCTGTTTGTTCCAGGCCCACGTGAGAGCTTCCCCCGCTTCGAGCCCTGCCCTGGGTGTCCCCTTCTGGCTGCCTCTTCAGGGCAGGAACCCCTGTAAGGAGGTCCCACTGAGGGGCCTAAGTGTGACGTGTGTCTGCACATGGGGACAGACAACACCTCCCCCCAACCTCACCACTCACAAGAAAAAGCAAATCCCTCAGACCTGAGATGCTGATTGTTTTTTTTTTTTAATTAAGGAGAAAGTTAAACTTCTTCGCATAACAATCACAGATATTTAGAAGTGGCCTGGAATTCCCTATCGGGGTCCACTCAGGGGTGGTGGGGAGGGAAGTGGCAAACCAGGCAGGAAGACGCAACCATAGGAGAGGAAAACCCACAGCTCACGGGAGGGGCCGACGGAACCTGGGGACACTCTGACACCCACCCTGCACCCGGAAAGTTTCCCAGGGATGTACTGGGACTCACAACAGATGCAGACCAACAGTCCATAATAAGATAGAAATACTCCGTATCGAATTAACTTGCACAGAAATAGCCACAATAATTTTTTTTAAAGATTAGAAGCCGTCCTGGACAAGGGGCTATTGTAGCATTGAGAAGCGGGGGCTGGGGGTGGGGGAGAAAGGGAGAGTTCAGAAGGTTCCGGGCAGCTAGCGAGCCTTCAGCACCGACCCTTCCTTCATGGGTTCTCCTTGAGATGCTGGTGATGGGTTAGTCACTGCTATTCCCATGATCCGCAACCTGCCTGTCTCCGGAAGGTCCGTCCCTCTGAGTGGGCCTGGGCAGCGAGGAAGATTTTTCTGGGCTAGAGGAGCAGGCGTGGGGGCTCACGTGAACCCCAGCCCTCGGCTCCTCACACTCTACAACAAAACCACACAGTGCTTACTAATGCCAGTGGCGTACCAGTCCTGGCACAGCGGATTTGGGAGAAGGGAGACAGGGCCAGGATGGGGATCAGGACCGGCTGGAGGTCCCAGCTCTGGGAGGCGCCTGCGGGCCCAGGGGAGGCGCAAGCAGCAGGCGACACTAGAACCTGAATTTCATCTTTCCTGCCCTCCCCCTCTGGGCGGCTCCTCTATTTCTAGAAGCCACGATGGTGACACCAGAGACCCAGCCCCAGAAGAGGAAGGCGGGAGGCCACCCCCTGTCGCTGTGGCGTGCGGGGCTGGGGTCAGCGAGGCCGAAGCTCACACAGCCCCACGGGGCTGTTTCCTAGACGGCTGAGGGCCTGGTGTCCCTGTACTTGGGCAGCGCGGTGACCATGCCAGGCCCAGCCCGCTGGCCCCCCTCTGCCCCTTCACCTCCTCTCTCCGCCCCAGCAGCCTGAGGCTATCATCTGGGTCTGGGAAAAGTTTTCCTGGACCCGGCCCAGGTAACCTAATTGGACCCAAGGTCACCAAGGAAAAGAGCAGGTGGGTCCATTGCCAAGTGTGCAGACTTGTAGCCACCACATGTGTTCCCCGGGCCGTTTCCTAACCTCCCTGGAGTGAACCCCTTGGGGTTAAATGCCCATCCCCCACACACCCTGGCCCCAGCTCCCCCGGTGATCCCTGGGCCAAAATCTACGTAAAAAAATATTTTTTTAAAGAATTTAAAAAGTTGTGGATTTTTCCTCTGGTTGTGAGCCAACAGAAGGGAGCGAGCAGGAAAAAGAATATAAAGAAGCAAGGAACCAGAGACACCAGGCCACACAGAGCGGCTTGGAGAAGCCGGCGGGTGGAAGTCCCCTGCCGGTCTGCAGCCTTGTGCACACATCTCCGGCTGTCCCCGCCTGCCTCCCCCTCAGGGCCTCCGTTTCCCCGACTAGAAAGTGATCACTGTCCAAGAATCGGCTCCTGCTCACTTCTCCTTCAGCATCTCGCCTTCGGTGCCTGTCCCGAAGCTCCGACCCACCGTACCCGGGCCTTACATTTTAACCCTGCTTCTCGATTAAGCAAATGCTTCACCTGTACGATTTATCCCTTCAACGTGGGCGCAAGGGCATGAGAGACACACTGCCTCCTACCTTGCAACCACTGGGAAGGGCAGGTGACAGGTGTGGCCCGCACTCCTCGCTGGAGCTCTGTCCAGGACCCCAGGGTGCTGAGCCCCACGCTTGCACACCTGCAGTGTCTCTCTGAGGACGGGGAGTGGCTGGACCTCCAGGGAGATCCCCAAATGGAGCTGTCTGGGGACCTGGCTGGTGATGTCATGTGACCCAGAAAGCCACAACAGAGGAGGCTGTGTGGGGTGTTCTCCGGAGCTCTGGGCCCCAGGAGTCCTGCGTACTTGAAGGGTGGGAGGTTCAAGAGGGAGACCTGGGTTCCCTCTAAAAAGGCACGTGGACGCTTGGTGCCTCCCTCTCTCTCAGCCTCAGAGGCTTCTCATCAAGAAATGTGAAAATTTAGTTCACCAAAGAAGGTAGATCGCTGAACAAACGCAAACTGAGGTGTGATTTGGAGATTTCAGGTCAGAAACGTGAGTGTGGCCCCTCCACCCCGAGGAGAGGGTGACACGCAGTGGTGGGGGGTGACGCCATGGGACAGAGCATGCGGGACAGGGTGGGGAGGAGCAAAGATGACATCTGGCCTGCATGTGCTTTTTTTAAAAAAACACCTAAAGCTCACTGACAGCACTGCATGTACTTTCCTTCCTAGGTGACTCCTTGATCCTCAGATCCTCAGAATTCAGGTGGAGCGCGTCTTCGGGACGGAGAACAGGTAGCTGGTGAGACTGCCTTTGAGGTCCCGAGGGGGCTGCTGAATGGGCCCCACCTCGGTTTACAAGTCTGGGTGCCCTTAAAATACACACAAACACATCGGTAAAGACTTCCACACACAGGCAAACACACACACACGCGTGTGTACCTTTGCAGCTGCACAGGACTGGTGTGCATGAGGATAGGCGTGCCCCGGTGCGTCCACACGCTGTGAGGCAAGCCGTGTACGCAGTGCGGCCCACGCAGGCGGAACTGAGGGACCGAGCTTCGGGAATGAGTCCTTGTGCTGGCCCAGAGCAGTGAGCGGGGCTGCATTGCACATGGCGAGTTCTGAGCTTCTCCGTGTCCGTCACCACCTTCCAGGTCTGTGGTTTCGGGAAGGAGCCGCTGGCCCGCCTTTCCTGGGGACTGTGGCTGTCACGTGCGTGGCTCGAGCTATTGCTGTGTCTTCCGAATGTGCTGCCCTGTGGCTGTCTTCCCCGAAGTACAATAAATTATACCGCCCCCAGCATGATACTTTCTGGAGCAAAGTTGAAGCACTATCTTGCTGGTGTGCTTCCAAAGAGAGCGGGTGCATTTCTTCTCCTTCCAGATCGGGGGTCACGTGGCCTGTCTCTGCATGCCCTGGGGTGGGGCCTCCCCGGGAAGCTCGGACTAAAGCTGGACACCACTTAGTGCCAAACAGACTCACAGGATGAACTCGCTGGGAGTCAGCAGACGCAAGGCCAGGAGGACTTGGCCCCGATTCACACATCTGGGCCGAGCCGGCACTCTCTTGTGAAGAGCAGGCAGCACACCCCTTCCTGTCTCCCTCCCATCGGCCGTAGTCACGACAGAGGGTGCCCACGCCCTGCGGGCTGGGCCAGCGAGAGCAGACAGCGAAGGCGGCGGTGGCCCTGAACCGCACAAGCACTCCCGTCTGCGTCCTTGGTGTCATGCCTGGCCAGGGACGCAATCACCGGGAAGACTTTTAATTGGAATTAAGATGCCAAGGCTTACGCTCTGTAGAATGGAGAAGTGGGAAAAGATGGGGTCTGAGACCCGCTACTTCAGGGCCTCAACTTACCTATCTGCAAAATGGGCCGATGGCACGAGATTATCATCTCCAACTCCCGTGGTTCCGTGAAGTCAGAGAGGACCTGTGTTTCTGCTGAGGCAGGGAGGGGGGCAGAATGAGTAAGAAGACACCCCCCCACCCCCAAACCTGGGGAAGGCTATCAGAGCAGGGACTTTCCAGCGCCAGCCCTTCCCCATTGGTACAATCACCAGATGGGACCACTCACCACCAGCCTATGTGAAAATGAAACAGGATAGACAGAGAGTATCACAGTGCCTGGCACACTGTCAGCACTACAGAAGCCGTCGATGCTGTTGTTACTTATTCCGATTGCACATCAGCCAGTGTTGACTCCGCATTTCTGCACCAGGACAAGCGCCCCATGCACTGGGGATTTCTGGCCGACCATCCTGGGCGAGACCCCTGAGCTCCCCCGCAGCACAGGGACAACCATGGCCCCTCCAGGTGTGCTGGGATGCGGCTGGCACACGGGAAGTGCTGCGTGAGTGTGGGCAAGCTGCAGTCCCTTGCGTGGGGCTGTGGAGACGTGTGTCCCCTCCCTGTCTGTCCCCTCCTTGCAACTGTCCTGTCACCCCACAATTCTCCTTCCGGGTGGCATCCCCACTCTACACCCCTCGCTGGGCGGGGATAGAAATGGGCCTCTCCTCCTCTGTGACCTTTTGCTCTTCGTGGGCGCTGGCCAGCCATGGCCAGGCACTGAGTCCTTCCATCTCGGGTGACAAGATCACCAGAGACTGAATTCTGGGCTAACGAGCCGAACAGAACCAGGAGCTGCAGGAGGGCGGCGGCGCCTCTTAAACGCTAGCCCGTTGGTTCCCAAAGGGTGGTTCCCAGACCGGCAGCATCAGTGTCAACCCGGGCGCTTGTGAGAAATGCAGATTCTCAGGCCCACGTGGACCAAATGGACGCAGGGTGGGGCCCTGCCCCGCCCTCTGGGGACACCCCAGGTTGAGAACCGCCACCCTCACCTGTGAGGAAGGACAAGTGTGATGGGCCTACCTGGCCCCTACACTTCTGAAGAGAAAGTCAGGACCGACTCCTGTTCGGGAGGCAGTGGAAAGACCAGTTATCAGGATTTGGGGGGCGGGGAAGAATGGGTAAGGTGGTGAGGGGCACTGTTAGGCTCCCACCTGCCTCCTGGTCCTTCCCTACGGCGGGCAGGAGAGGCCAAGCAGCCAGGCACTGAGGGTGGCTGGCGGTGGCAGAGGCATTTGCAAAACACTGAGTTGGGAGCAGGGCCTACCTCAGGGGTGAGGGTTCCCCCAAAACCCCGATGGCAGACCCCCAGCTCACCTGATGCTTGGAACCTCCGGCACCCCTGAGTCTCCTGCTCAGGGCCCCACCCTTCATCTGGGGGCCATCTCACAATGTGACATTTGTCTTCCCCTGAGGGGCCAGGAACTCAGTACATTTCAGCCCATGTGTGGGTGCACACATGAATACAAGCATGTGTGTGGTGTGTGTACACACATGTGCATGTGTAGCTAAGTGAGCTGTGAATCCTCTTATGGGCACCTCAGGATTTGACAGACAGCGTGGCCTACCGCAGTCCACACACCCGAGCTCTTCCACACTTCGATCCCAGGACGTTTCCCTACCGTCTGGGAAGCTGGTCCTAGGTGAGGGAGGCACCCCCTAGGCCCACGGGTGGGAATGGGGTCCAGTGGCTTTGTTAAGGAGACTGGTGTTTTATTTTTGTTTTTAAAGACATTATTTATTTTTAGAGAGAGGGGAAGGGAAGGAGAAAGAAAGGGAGAGAAACATCAATGTGTGGTTGCCTCTCATACGCGCCCCCTACTGGGGACCTGGCCCATAACCCAGGCTTGTGCCCTGACTGGGAATTGAACCGGCAACCCTTTGGCTCTCAGGCCAGCACTCAATCCACTGAGCCACACCAGCCACGGCACAACTGGTGTTTTAATGACACAGCCATGCGTCTCACCTGTTTATTAAATTGTTCTCTGCAAAATCACCAAGGCTCTTAATAATCAAAGTGGGCATGGGGGTGAAAGGCTGGGGCGGGGGGCTTGCTGTGCACAGAGCCTGTGCCCGCAGGGACCACCGATGAGGAACGACACAGATGTGGCTTCTACCAGGGGCTCCACAGGGACCTTGCAGGAAGACGGCAGCCAGGGCCCTGGGACACCCAGCGTCACGCGGGGCTCACAGCGGCATCCCGCCGGCCAGACGCCAGCAAGACTGCATGGCCGAGCGGAACCGACAGGAATATTCCTCCTTGGCCAAGCCCCCAAAGGGAGGCCCCGGGCTACAGGTCACGTCCCTCGACCAAGGGTGGGGTGCAGCTACCTGGCTGTGGGGGGAAACCTGCGGGGTCAGGGTGGGGACTGGGCCAGCGGTGTTGGCGGACTTCCCCCCCATCATCAGCTCTGTTCCTTTTTCCAAGCCACATCCTCAGAGGACGGCAACCCCAGCCTCTCTGTCTAAGAACCGGTCCTTCCCATGGGCCCCCGGAGGCCCGAGACCCCTGCACAGGTCCCTGCCCATCTCCATCTCTGTGCTGGGCCTCGTAGACTCCCACCTAGTCCCTCCCAAAGCGACCCAAGTCCACCTGGGGCACACAGTGGCAAGGCACCCACGGGCTCTGTGAGGGCTGGGCCAGCCTGCGCCGCCTCCACCCCCAGCAGAGCAGGTCCCCCAGGCTCCGTATTCTAGACCCAATGCTTCCTGCCCCTGGGGTGCCAGGTCAGGAGACAAGGAGGTGCGACCCTGTGGCACCAGCCTGGCACTTGGAAGGGGCTCATGCAGGCTCCCCAAGTGGATAGGGAGCGTCTCTCCCCTGCTTCTCGGAGTGACATCGTGGTGATACCGGCCATGGAGGAGTGTTTACACCACAGCCATCAGCAATACCCCCCCCCCAACTCCCGCCCCCGCAGGCTACGGTCCCAGCCTGCAAAGACCGAGGCCTGCGGCTTCTGTGCTCTGACCAGCCAGACGGAACCGCGGACCAACACCTTCCCCTTCCTGAGCCAGCTCAAAGCGAGAGGACAAAATGAAAGACAATGACAAACTTTAAAGAGCACGACCCAGCTCAGTCTGCACAGTCGTCTGGTCTCATCTCTGCAGCCCGGGAGGGCCTTCACATCCTGTGGCAGGTGAGGAAGGAAGGGGGTGGGGCTGGCCCGGGCAGGTCCTGGCCCGGGAGGCCTGCTCCCAAGGGCCTCTTCCCAGCAGTGGCTGCGGAGTGCAGAGTAAAAATTACTGTTTAGGAAGTCGTCTGCGAGCTGTGGGGGTGGGGTGGGGGGGAGAGGAGCAAGCTTGGGCACACTCCTGCCGCCCTGGCACGCTCTCGGGCCCGGGGAGGCGAGCTGCTTAGGGAAAGGATTGCCTGGTGCAGCGTCTCTGGAGAAAGTTGCTGGCTGGTCCGTGCTCTCTCCTGCCCCGGGAGGTGCTGGCCACCACGGTTGCCCTGGTTGTGGCCCCTCCACCCCCCACAAAAAGTCCCAGGGTCTTAGGACGCCGGAGGCCTGCTGGGGAAGCGCGGGGTGAGGGCTGTCATGCCTCAGTTTCTCCCCGTCTCTAACTGTCTCTGTCTAGAAGACCAGGAGAGCCAAAGACAGAAGGTGAACACACACACACAACCCACTGTATTCGCTTCCCAGGCTGCTGTAAACAGGACCTCACACCGGGTGGCTTCCAACCACAGAAACGTATCCTCTCCCAGTTCTGGAGGCTGGAAGTCCAAAACGAAGGCATCGGCGGAGCTGCCCCTGAAGCTGAAGGGAGGGGGAGGGGAGCACCCTCCCCCCGTCCTCCCCTGCTCCCAGTGGTGCCGGTGACCCTGGCTTGTGGCAGATCGCTCCAGCCTCTGCCTTGGTGCTCACATGGCCTCTCTCTTCGTGTCTGTGTCTCTCTTCCTACAAGGGCACCATCATGTTGGACCAGTGGCCCGCACGGCTCCAGTGTGACTTCATCCTAACGATTCCATCACAGGTTCTAGGGGGCATTTGGGGGGCACGATTCCACTCCTCACCCCCACTATTGCTGAGTGGGTCCAGTCCAGGCTCCATGCCTACCTCCTGGCACGCTGTCGTTTTCCAGGAGACAGTGTGGCCGTCACAGAGAGGACACCATGGGGCTGCAGGGCAGGGGGCGGCGGTGCCCGTGAAGCTAAGAACCCGAGTCACCACGAGCCCAGGGAGCCCAATGCTGGCAGCCTGGTGACTGCAGAATGAGGCGGGCAGGGGCCCTGGGAACCGAGCCATAGATCGTCCGTGCCGGCACTTTGAACTGCTACCCTGGGATAGAGGGGGTAAGCCACGCGTGTCCAGGACAGGCCAGGACCCCCTGCCTCGGGAGCTCCTTGAGTATTTCATTGACAGGGCCCCATCCAAAGCTTCTCCTGGAAGAAGGGATCGGATTTGTCTGTTTACTAAAATCGCAAAGGAGCCCATCGGCGAACATGAAATCACTTCATCTTAGAAAGGAAAACGTGCACAGTAGGTCAAAGGCCGCCTGTGCTGTGCTTGACGCCAGGATAACCAAAAAGGGGGGAAACTGGGGCTCAGAGGCACTATTGGCCTCGCTGGGTAAACCAGCCAAAGCTCATAGTCAGCAGAAGCCCCTGAGCCTGGACTGGAACCCAGTCGAATTCTAAGACCCTTAAGTTTCCAGAGCCCCTCAGGCCCACTGTCCTGTGTCCAGAAAAAAGAATATCCCCTCCGCCCTGCCACTGTCCTGTTCCCTGGGCGTCTTCCAGCGAAGCACAGAGGGATGACCAATTGAGGTTCCACCCTGTGTCTGCTTTGGGGCCCAGGAGAAAAGGGAAGATGTGGGGGTCTGGTCCCTCCCACCCGGCTGCTGACAATCTTTCTGGAAGCCGGGTTTGAGGGCAGCGAATCAGAGGTCGTTGGTGAGCTGCAGCCTCTGACCTCAGGCCAGCTTCTCAGCCTCCAAGGTCACGTTCCACCTGCTTCCCCCCAGAAGTGGGAGGGAAACCTGACCGAGTCCACATCCCCTCCGGCAGTGTTAGCCAGGAATCCTGTTAAATGCCCGACAAACAAGCTGGCGACTTAACACCCTTCCTCCCGGGACAACTGTTGTGCACCAGGCTTTTACGGAAACACTGAAGAACAAACACGGAGCAAAGAAACTCAGCGACGGCCAGGGCTCCGCTAGGTGACGACCATAAATTCGTGCCTTATCCTGCGCGAAGAAGCCGAGCCCACAGCTTTCCGGAGCTGGGGTGAGGTTTTCCTGCTGTTGGAATGCCCTCGGGCATTTTGCTCAAAACCAGTTTCCCCCCTTGGAGGCCCTTGGGTTTGGGGCCTCTGGCAAGCTCCTTGCTTCTGCTTTTGACAAGCCACTTCCTCTTTTCTGGAACCTGCTGGACGCCACCCCCCCCCCACCCCCAGCCCCTACCCTGATGTCCCTGGCCTTGGCCAAGGGCAGCTGCTCCCACAGCCTGTGTCCTGGGCTCAGAGACCCACTCACCACACACAGCTCGGCTGGGGGGCGGCGGGGGGGGCGCAGCTCTTTTTTCCTAATGTTGAGCTTGGTACAAGTAAGATGTAGTCCCCTGTTCAGCAAAAAGTACTGGCTTTTGTTTTCATCTTCACTGTCCGACCATTAACCCTTGACATCCTGGAGGGCCCTAAAGGCCACCACACTCCTAGGGCATCGGCCCTGGCTGGGGTGGGGGACGGGGGCCGTGCCAGGAGGACCAGGCCCCCACATCACGCATCCAAATGTCTCACTCCATGTTAATCTCTTCCAGGAACTGAGTGCACCATCAGGCCCAGCAGTTCTGACACTCACTCAGTCCTCGGACCCCTCTGCACAGACACAAAGGAAGCTGGGGCCCTGCCCAGTCTCCACCCAGGCGAGGGACTCCCCTCCGCTCCCCTCAGCTGAAGGGCACGAGGTGACAGGCCCAGGCTCGGCCTGCAAGGTGGCTCCAGTGAGGCCCGTGGAGGGCAAAACTTAAAGGGAAAGGCAGGCCCCGCCTGTCTGCAGCACCTCCCCGCTCCCCTGGGTCTAGCATACCTGCCACAAAGCAACTGGTCCGTAAAGATTGCGCAAGGAAGAGGGGACGGGTGCCTCCGAACAGAGTCCAGAAAAGGGAAGAGACACAGTTTCAGGAAAAGGGAGCAGGGGAAGGAATCAAAATCACAGGCTTGGCAATAAAATCATTTCCATTTCTGAAACCGAGCTGTTTAGAAATGGCTCCGATGTACGTTTTTTATGAGTTTGACAATTTGATATGGTGAGTGGGTCAGATATTAGGGTGAGTTGTGTAGGATTCTCATCCTCTTTAGGTTAACTAAAGGGGGGAACACCATCAGCCACTCTTCCCTGCTGAGAAAGCGGGACACGAGATGAGAAAGGATGACCAGGACTCAGGCCGAGGCCTGCCCCCTCCCAATCCAGGCTCTTCCTACGAAACCACACGATGCTTCTTGTCCCCAAACCCTGACAGAACCCAGGACGCCCCTCACGTCACAGGAGCAGAAACTGGGCCTCTGGGCCAGGGGGCAACCTGCCTGAGGACCCCTGGGGAACGAGCCACAAACCCAAAGCCAGCATCTACTGGTTTTCACCCTGGCGTCCTTCTCACTCCGTGATGTCACCACGCTGTGCCGGACTGCGAGGATGAAGAAGAGTCTGCCTGTCCCCCTAGCCACTGTCCTGTGCTTCCCTGAAGGTCATATTAAAAATGGGCCTCCAAAGAGCTCGATCCCAAGTACAGGGTTCTAGAAAACAGAACCTGGTCCATTCTTCATCTCCTACTGTCTCCACGCCCACATCTCATGTCTCCCCGAATCTGTCTACACACACAAGCACACATGTGCACGCAGTGTGCACATGTACAAACAACACACACATGCGTGTGACCCTCCAGTGCTCAAGCAGCACCTGTTCCCCGGGGGCAGGCCGCCCACCTTGGTCAGGGGCCCGAGAGAAGCCTGGCCTGGAGAGACCCTGTCCATGGCGCAGCCCTCCCAGCGGGCCCGTTCAAGTCCCCGGACACGTCACGGACGCCTGGAGACAGACTCAGGCCCCCTGGGAGGCAGAGCCGTGGGGGGCCCATGCAGCCCCAGTCCTGTGTGGGTCAGGCAGCAGGGGTTGGCCTCGGCCTCTGCCAGGGGATGAAGAGCAAACTACCTGCTGCCTCTCAGGAACTTAAACCTGTTCAAGGCGGGGCCACGGGGCTGGGTGACCCCGTCTCAGCTTGCATGGCCGAGGTGGGACTAGGCTTGGCTCTCCTGGTTCCCTGACACTCAGTGTGTGAGGTATGCTGAGAATGGGGGTCCCTATCCTCTGTGCCACCTCCTCTGACCCCCAAACCACCGCCTTGAGGAAGGGATGAGAGCAGAGAGCCAGGGGACACCCAGAGCACAGGTTCTCAGCAGGGACAGTTGCTCTGCAAGGCTGGTAACTGCTCCAGGACCCCGTGCCTCCTGGGCTGAGGCTGAGCATCGGGATCCCAGCCACCTCACTGTCCACTCCCAGCCATCCACACCCGACTGTCCTCACACTGTGCACACCCCCTACTGTGGACAGAGGGACGTACACACCCAGCAGACAGTAGGAAGACCAGGTGCATGTGGGATGCAGCATCAGGGAAGGGGGGCGGGGGAAAGGAAGGAAAAGTGGGGGGAGCAATCAAAAGGGCGGGGAACACAGCCCAGCTCCACAGCCCCACCCGGCACACACAGGCCACGGAGATCTGTTTGTTCGTTCGCTCGAACCGAACCCATTGATTCTCCCTGTGGCTTATGTACACCCTGAGCCCCTTACAAAAGGGTGTGCAGTGCAGTGAGGTGAGCTACACTGTAGCAAGGAGAAACGGCAGCCATAGAAAATCCCGGAGGGGCAGGGCGGAGCTGAGGTTGTGCCAAAGCCAGGAGTCCTCCACGCGGGCAGACTCGGCCACGCCATGCCGCTGGCTCTTGGGGGTTCTCCAACACTGTAGCCAACCAGCGAAGAAGGTGGCGTTTTGATAATTACACCTCCTTCAAGTTTGCTACGTGACAGGTGCTTTGACACGACTTCGGTTTGGTGAGGCTGAGGAATTTGTCCGGTGACATAGCCGGCGGGAAACCCAGGTCCCCAAGGCCCCAGCTCGTGGTCACGACCTTTACAAGGAAGGGTCCTCGGAGCACACACGGGTGGCAGGCCACATCCGTCCTGTGAGGGCCGCCTCACCCCGTCCGGATTCGAAGGGAAAACGGGAGGCAATCTCGCAGGGGAAAGAGCGTGGGGCTTGGAGACAACCACGCCCACTTCGAACACTGGCCTCGCCCTGAGCCAGCTGTGCTCCTTGGGCACATCACTCAGCCCACCCGAGCCTCAGTTTCCCCAGCTGTAAACATGGGGGCAATAATAGGAACCAGGCAGCGCAGGCCAGGAGGCTCAGGTGATTGGAGCGTCGTCCTGCCCACCAAGAGGTTGTGAGTTCAATCCCCGGTCAGGGTGCATACTAGAGGCAACCAATCGATGTTTCTCTCTCACACTGATGTTTTTTTCCCCCTCTCTCTCCCTACCTCTGTCTCTAAAATCAATTTTTAAAAGATCCTTGGATGAGAGTTTTTAAAAATAATTGAAAAAATAATACGAACCAGGCAGTTGACCGAGAGTTAAATGACAAAATACAGAACAAGGACTGTCCTGGACCAAGTAGCTAACCTTATGCTCAAGAGACGAATATTTCTGCTCTGGCTGGTGTAGCTCAGTAGATTGAGTGCCAGCCTGTGAACCAAAGGGTCACTGGTTCGATTCCCAGTCAGGCAACTACACATTGATGTTCCTCTCCCTCTCTTTCTCCTTCCCTTCCTCTCTCTCTAAAAGTAAATAAAGAAAATCTAAAAAAGAAAAGAGAGAGATGACTATTTCTGACTTCACTCAAAGGTGGCCTCACAGTCGGAGGAACAAGCAGATTGGCCTTGAGCACCAGGGACGTGTCCCCATGGGAACTCGCCTCACCGGTGCCTCTTGGCTGGTTTGGCAACCACAGAGAACAGAACTGGGTCAGAAGGCAGGTTTTTCAAGCTGGGCGAAATCTAGCTGTAATGAGACAAAGGAGAGGAAGAGATAAGGGCAGGAGACCAGAGAAACCCCTGGTTCGCTGCCAGGGATCTGAGGGGCAGCCCTTTCATTTCATGTGAAAGCTGGTAAGCCTCAGGGAATCCGAGACAAACCAGCACAATTTTTGGACAGCAGCATCAGAAAAAACACCAACACCCATCCATTCTCAACGAGCCAAGGGCCGACCATCGCTGTAACACCGTGTTTGCCGAGGCCCTGGCCAGGCCATCCGTTCGAGCGTTGTCTTCATACAACGAGGTGGCAGGTTCGATCCCCAGTCAGGGCACATACAAGAGGCAATCAGTGAACGCATCAATAAGGGGAACAACAAACCAACGTCTCTCTCTTTCTCTGCATCCCCCTTCTCCTCTCTCTTTAAAAAAAAAAACAACCAAATTTTGTTTCAAAAAAAGGTTTGCTGGGAATGTAGGGTGGTTAGAAGCAGGGGCTGTGAAGGTAAGTCAGGGTCAGTGACATTCAGGACCCTCGTCTTACCTTGTAGCTCCCCATTGCAGACCGCTGAGGCTCACAGAGCTTGGTGCTGGGGGCTCACTTGGTGCCGGGCAGCTGTGCCCGAGGGGGGCCCAACAGCAGCCGCAGGTCCAAAAAAATGACTTCAGACGTAAGCGTCTGTGACCAGCCCAGAGTAACCGTTGGAGGTAGATGCCCCGGTCCCTTCCACCCACGTCCTTTGGGCGACAGGGAGCACTGGTTTGGGGGGTGGGGGTGGGGCACAGCTACGAGACAGCTGGGGCCTGGAGCCTGGCCTCTGCAGCAGAGATTTCCCACCTGGCGAATGGGGACAATGATGACATTGAGTCACATGGGATGTCACAGTCCACTGCGTGGGACGCAGTGGGTGCTTTGAGGAGGGCAAGAGGCGGGAGACAGGCGGGAAGCCCGGCCTCTCCATCCTGAGAGTCCCCCATCCTGCAAGACTGGGACACATGCAGGTCCAACCATCCCGGCCTCTGTCAGCCGAGGGGAGCAGTCAGATCTCTCAGATCACAGGGAGCTCGGAGAACCAGGGTGCTGGGAACAAGGGCCGTGTCTGTCCCTTCTGTCACAGGAGAGATTCAGGAAACAGGGGCCCCTTCGGCTTCCAGCAGGGAGAGGTCGCTGGGTTTGTGGGCAGCGTCACTGGGCCACTTACCCAGGGAATGTACTTCCTGGGTGCCAGCACCTCTGGTACCAGCAGAACCACTTGGGAATCGGTGACCAACAGCCGGTCCTGAGCTGAATGCAGTGGGGAACACAGATGCCACAGCGATAGCAAGGCGCCGCGGTTTCCACTGAGAGGGCGGGAATCCCAGGGCTACTCCTGAGAAACGTGTGACTCTCTAAAGGAAAGACAACAATGTGGGGGGCGGGGGGTGGTCATCAACTGTGATCTTGGCCCTTCTCTTGATTTTCACCAACCGACCAGGAGGCAGCTGGGAGGGCTTCCAGGGGGAGGCCTGCAGAGGCTGGTGCCACACAGGTGCCACCCTGGGAGCCCTGCCGGTGCAGTGTTCCACTTCCAGGTGGGGTCCTTCAGGTTCCCCTTCCGCACCCACCACCCCAACTCTCAGCAGCCCCACCCTTAAACGTGGCCTTCGAGTCTTAGGGTGGTCTTCCCCTGGGGCCCCTTTCTAGGGAAGAGGAAACCAACATTCCCAGAGCAGCCCGCTCTTGCTTTCTACCCATGTGTCTTGTCTCGCTCTCCCCACGCCCTGTGAGGTGGGATTGCGATCCACGTCCGCAGGTGAGAAATCTGGGGCTCAGAAAGCGCCCTGGTCTCCGACACCCAAACTCACGCCCCTCCCAGCCACCCTTCTGGAGAGCTCATCAGAGGGTTCTGTTCTCACGAATCTGATGCAAAGGACAGCGAGGTCCAGCCTGTCCCCTTGGTGCGTGGAAGCTCCCGGCCTCCTGTGATTCGAAGGTGCAGAGGGAGGTGGAGGGGCTGCCGTCTGACCTTAGGCCGATATCCCCCTCGAGCTCGGCACCTTAGGTCTGGGTGCCAGACCGCTTTCGCATCACGGCCAGCATGCCGTCTGAAACACCTCCTGCCACCTTTATGGGGCTCTTAGCAGTCAATTAGTCTGAGCAAAAAGCCCGAATAACTTCCCCAGGTGGGAGATGGAGGAGGAAAACAAGCCAACAACTCACACAATAACATCCCTAAAATATGCCATCTGCCTGACTCGCTGGCTCATCTGAAAAGGTTCGCGGCCACCGCTGGCTCTCCTAAGGCGTGTAGAGAATCGATTCACCCGGGTCGTTTGGAATCAGCTCACACCGAGTGAACTGAGCACGTGGAGTCTCAAAGATGCCACATTTTTTTTCCTTCCCACTGTGCTGCTTTTCTGACCATGATCATCAGCACCAGGGGTTGGCCACCAGGCAGCTGGTGTCCTGGGGTCCGGGACTCGACAAGGTGTGGACGTGCCCCATCCTCAAAGGCGCGTTCAGTCTAATTAAGAAGGCCATCCCAGCTCCAGAATGTTCCACAGGGTCAGCAGAGGCCTTTGTTGTAAATCTCCCCCTCTGCCCCCTCTAGCTTTAATTCCTTCCCCCACCACTCAAGGGCCAAAACTACAGGCTAAGAACAACTTTTGGGTGAAGGTAACACAGGGCATCTGCTCGTCATTAAACACGGAATACAATAACCAAACATGTCCATCTGACCCTAAGCAGATTTCATCACAAACTCTAGGCCCACTTGCCAAGCCTACAGACCTTGGCCTGGAGTCTCACGTTGCCACGCCCAGGGAAGGAGGCGGGCGGATGGAGACAAGGCCGGCAGGGCCAACCTGGAGCCTGGCTCTGCCTGGAAAAGACTCGATGCTTCCCGTCCGCCCCCACGGCCCTGGCTGTTGAGCCAGCAAAATACAGAACTGCTTTGAAGTTGTTTTCGGGCCCGACCTGAGGAGCAGGTGTTCCGGGCAGAGGGCCAGGGCGGGCCAGGCCAATGGGGCTGTGGCTCCACAGAAGGTCCCTCACCTGTGGCCATGGGTGCCCGCTGCCAGAGAGGGTCTCCTCCTTGCCCAGCACACCTCAAGGAGAAACCCTGAGGTTCCCTCCTCGCCTTGCCACTGGCCAGTCCCCGGGCCTCAGCAGTCCCCAAACCTCTTGAAGCTGTGTCCCCATTTCGAAGTGGCCCCAGGGCTCAGCTTCCGCCCTCTCTGGTGCACAGGGGCTTCCACAAACACCCTGGGCCACTTCTGCACCTGGCAGGGAAGCCACCTGGCTGAGTTTTCCCCTTAGGCTCTTTGGGTCCCGCTGCCCAGCCTTTCCCTATCATCAAGCTGAGAATATTCTGTTACCTGTGCCCCAAGGTCATTTTGGAAATCTCAAAATACACGCAAAGCAAGCAAAGGTGAATGGTGAAGAGACAAACAACCTCTCTGTTCTGACACTGCCACTCATCGTCAGGGACGACCCTGTCACTGCCGGCCCAGCTTGGGAGGTCCGGGCTCCACTGCTGATCTGCACGCGTCTGCCCCTGCCCTCACTCACAGGCCCCTGCAGGCCACCTGTCCCCAGGGAGCGGGGCTTCCCCACACAGCCGTGGTGCCGGAGCCTGATGGAGAGTTCCGGGGCCATCCTCAGGTGTGTGTACACAGAAACGTAAAGCATAGCACAAATAATATGCACTACCAGGTATTAACTACAGAGCATATTATTCAATAAGACAACTTATATAATACATTAGCCTCTTCGTGACCTTAGTCTATTATATCATAATTAATACATTAATAGGTTATAGTTATATATTAACATACTTATCATTATGTATTAATATAATTTTATAACAATACACTGAACATATTGTCATATATCAGTAATTATGTATTTTTTATATACATATATTTGAGAAAAAATAAATGTTCATTGTTTTAAGTCACTACGTTCGGGATGTTTCGATAGCAGCAAAAGTGAACTGAGATGGTGTCATGTGCCTGAGGTCCCTCTGTAGGCTCTCAGCCTTGTGGTTCTCGGCTGTGCTGGTCCAGGTCACAGGGACACCCTCTGAGCCCTGCGCCTGGCACATAACAGCCTTCTGGGTCGTGTTCCCCAACTCGGCAAGAAGCAGCTCTTCCGTCCTGAATGGAAGAGCCAGCGTGAGATGTCCTGATTCCTGGTTTACTGTTTATTCTAATATTCAGTTACTTAAAAAAAAATTAGAAAGAACCAGAGACTAAGACCTATGGAATTATGGAAGATGGGTGATTCACTGCTGAGACACGAAGAGTGAAAAATAGCCTTCCGTGACCTTCATCTAAAAAGGAACCAAATAAAGAGTCTGGGGATAGGGTCAACCCCAAGGGCAAGCTGCTGGATGGTAGCTGCCAACCAGGCGTTTTGTCCTCCAGGTGCCCATCCCATGGGGGGGTCTGCCTACCCCAATAGTCCTGCCTCTCATCCTCAGGCTGTCTGGACCACTCACCAGGCTTCAGAGGGCTGGGGCTGGGGCTGGGGCTGGGCCACCAGAAAACCTCATGAAGAGATTCCAAACACCAGACAGAGTTTCCTTGGCAGGTTGGGCTGGAATGGCTGTGAGCCATCAACAGCTCACATTTCTTTCTCTATGGCAAAGACCATAACACTGATAACAGTGATATTTCACAGGGTTGTTTCAAAGATGGAGAAAGACAGCTTATAGGGAAGCAGATGCCTGGCACATAACAAGTGCTCCATCACTATCACCTGCGTCTGAGGGCAACCGTGCCAGCCCAGATGCTGTCTGATCATCAATAACTGCCATCAGTCCCAGCCACCAGGAACAAAACACCCCTGGAGCAGCATCTGAGTTTCGAGGAGGAAGAAGGCTCCCTGGGGCGTGGCTCCGACCACATGCCACGGACAAGAACTGATCCTGGGTGACGGCAGCTTCGAGCCCAGGACCCAGCGAGCATCTGTGTGGCTGATGCCGAGGGCAGGCGGGAAGCGAGTGGGAGGATTCTGCGTGAACACAGCAGACAAAGGGCTTCCTGGAAGGTGCCTGCCAGTTTTCTGGAGGCTGAGCAGGGAACTGAGCAGGGCAGCCGGCTCCCTGTCCCCGGCCCCAGGGCTGAGTCTGGGAGGGCAGCCATGCACAAGGAGCCAGCAGGGCCAGGAGGCGGTGCTGCAGACAAGCAGGGCAGCCGCATCACAGGCCCCGTTTTCTCACTGTCCCCTGTTCTAGCCCCTCCACACTAGGATTCCCAGCAGAAAGGAACAGCGTGTCTACGTGTGTGTGTGTGTGTGTGTGTGTGTGTGTGTGTGTGTGTGTGTGTGTGTGTATGTTGGAGGCTTCAGGGGGCAGGACACAAAGCAGGACCTGGATCTCGGGGGAAACGCAGACATGACCTGGGGGCAGGGAAAAGCGGGCCAGCTCCATGGGCCTTGCCCCGTAATCTTGGGCAGAACAGAGCTGGTAGATTTTTGCAGCCCCAGCTGTGCTTTCAAGGTGGACAACCTGTCGTATTAGGTCCCTGGAGCTGCCATGACACAGCCCCACAAACAGTGTGGCTCGAAACAACAGAAATGTATACTGTCACCCTGCTGGCACCTGAGGCTCCAAATCAAGATGTCACAGGGGCGTGACCCTCCAAAACCTCTTCCAGTGTCTGGTGGCCCCAGGTGTCCTTGGCTTGTGGCAGCATTGCTCCAGTGCCTCCCTCTGTCACGAGGGAGGTCACGAGATCAGCCCCCTGTGTCTCTGTGTCCGAATTTCCCTCTTCTTAGAGGGACACCAGTCATACTAGATGAGGGGCCTCACCCAACCTCACTTCTATGTGGCCAATGACATCTGCGAAAAGCCTGCTTCCAAATCAGGCCACACTCACAGGTACCGGAGGCTGGGGCTTCAACGGGGCTTTTTGGGACACAATTCCAGTCATAACCCTGTTTGTCTTCGCGTCCTCCACGCCTAGCACAGGGCCTGATTACCAACGAGCTGAGTGGAGTCCAGCCCCAGCTCTAACCCCACCTGACCGTAAACACAGCCTGCCCCCCACAACTCCGCTCTCCATTTCTTTACAAACTTCGAAGTTGCTGCCTTGCTTTCCCCAATTCTCCCCTGGCTCTGTGGCGTCCTCTCTCCTGCCCCGCCCCTCCCAGCACGGCTCTGTACCAGGCTCTGCACGAAGGGCGAGTCCCTGCCGTGCCCCCACTGGTGGCTGGCCAAGCAGCCCGGCTTCCTGCAGCGGGCCCCGGCCTCTGGCTGCCCAGAGAAAAGGCAGGACCCCCGGGGTTTCCGAGAGCAGGCTGGTCTTTGTTGGACACTCATCAGCAGCTTGGTGCCAGGTCGGAGTCTATCAAAGCCCAGAGGCGCTGGCAGAAGCCCCAAAGCTCGGGTGGTATCTGATTGGTCTGTGACAAGCCCTGAGTTGGCAGAGAAGGGCTTCCTGTCAGCAGGAAGGAAAAGATGGAGATCAAATTGTTTTCAAAGTGTGCAGAAGAAGAAAGAGATGAGGGAGAGCTGGATGAACCAGTCCAACGCAGGGCTAAAGCAGGCAGGGTGTGAGAGCCTCGTTCCCTGGGGGGAAGCGTGGCTGCCTCCTGGTCAACATTTCTTCCCGTCCACGTGTGCCAGGCAGTGGGGTCTCAAGCGTTCCCTGCGGGTAAGCCTCAGGGACAGAGCCTCACTCCCGAGAGGCTCCTCAGCCCGGCTTACAGCAAAGTCACGGTCAATTAACCAAGCAAATTAAAGACTGTTTCAACTCAACTGCTCCCTTCGTTGGCCTTTGCTTGTTCCACATTGTATAAGACACTGACATCCCTGGCAGGGCTGCTCAGTGGTTAGAGCGCCCATCCAATACTCCAAGCTTGTGGGTTCAATCCCTGCTCAGGGCACATATAAGAATCAACCAATAAATGCATAAATAAGTGGGATAATAAATCAATGTTTCTCTCTTTCTGCCCCCCTTCCTTTTCTCTAAAAGCAATAAATAATTTTTTTTTTTAAAGATGTTGAGCACTGGCTGGTGTGGCTCAGTGGACTGAGCGCCAGCCTGGGAACCAAAGGGTTGCCGGTTCTATTCCCAGACAGGGCACATGTCTGGTTTATAGGCCAGGTCCCCAGTAGGGGGTGTACGAGAGGCAACCACACGACGATGTTTCTCTCCTTTTCTCCCTCTGTTCCCTTCTCTCTAAAAATGTAGAAATAAAATCTTAATTAAAAAAAAAAGACGCTAATAACATTCTGACATCTGGCTCGGTGTCATGGGGTTACCAAGATGGGCTGGTCCACCATCTTACAAGAAGTGGGAGACACCGGCCTTTCACAAGCGCTCACACTCGCTGCTCGGGGTCAAAGGGAGGGTAGAGAGAGGCCCATGGGGGCGAAGGGGACCGGATTCTAGCCCAGCCCGTAAGAGGGCCTGCAGCCTGCTCAGGGACAGGAGCCACCCCGTGAAAGCGAGATGGTGCCCAGGAACAGACTGTCCCTGGCGGTGAGCTTCACAGAACAAAACGGGCAAAGAAAACGCACGGTCAAGAGACAGCGTCATTTCCGGGCGCATTTCTCCGTCGGAATGGGTTTAGAGAGCACGAACAGACTTAGAAGTTAGGCGAGTGAGGTCTGAGCAACTGAGAAGGCACAGATGAGGACTAAGTGCTCCCCAGTCCTTTCTTCCGTCACCCTCATGTTGAGCAAGACCAAAGTGCAACCTGAGTGCGGATCAGCAACAGCACACAGGGTCCACGGTTCTACTACAGGAGGGCAGCTCGGGGACAAGTGGCAGAGGGAGAGACCTGCAAAGCACCGGGAACCCGGACAAGTCAGTGAAGTGTGGAAAGACGCAAGACTGAACCCACAAACCACCCTGGGCTGCGGCTTCATCGCCATTCCCTGGTACGAGAGATGTCCTTCAATGAAAGAAGGGTCCAGGGTGTCAACAGCTGCATTTATCATTAGGCCACTATGCGGTATTCAGAGCAGATCCACAGGGGCCCACGCCCGCTCTGCAGGGTAGAACCTTCCCATACCTGTTCCCCACCTGCCCATTCCCTCCACAGGCCCAGAGCTGGGCTCTGCTGAGCTGGCAATGCAGTCAACACCCAACGGTAGCCCACTCTCTGGCCAGCCATACACCCACCCTGCAAGCTGTGGAGGGGCATCCAGGCCTGGTTGATTCACCCCAGGGACACAGCACAGTTCTGGGGGTTCCATCACTGAGTCACTTGACTCCTGAAGGTCCTGATGTAATACTCTGGGCCCCCAAGAGTCTATGCTTAGGGCACCCAGGACGAACTCAGCCACTGAGATGCTGAGTCAGGAAATATTCCAGTGTGGCCTCACAGACTGGGCCGCACTGGGCTCCCCGGCTGGGGCTGATCTGAATGTCTGTCCTTGCTTAGAAGCCAGGAATGTCCTTCTTTTGCTCAACAGTCAGTAGCTAAGGATATCTCTTCTCATCAACAGCTAAGCAAGTACAGATGACAGACAGATGGGTAGACAGATAGGGAAATACACAGATGGGTGGATGGATAGCTGTGGATGGATAGGAAGGAAGGAAGGAAGGAAGGAGCAAGCTCACGGGGGCAAATGAAATGGCTCAGCTAACACTGCGGAAGTTGGAAACCAATTACTTTTAAACCCGCGTAGGCATAAGAATCCTGTGGGGAGCTCGTCAGAAATGCAGAACCAACAGGCTGCACTCTGATTCAGGACCCTGATTCAGGAGGTCTGGGCTGAGACCTGGGGCTTTATATTTTAAACATGGTTCTACTTAAGCTGGCCCAGGAGCCACAGTTTGAAAAACTGCCCTAAACCCTGACCCTTGCTCAAGGTGGTAGCAACTGACCAAGGTTGAAGCCAAGGTCAAAACGGACACCCTTCCTGTGCTGCACGGCACCCCATTTCCCTTCCGAGGGGCTTCAGCCCAGAGTGTGTGGGTGGTGTGATGCGCACTTGGTCCTCCAGCCCTGGGGACAGAAGGGCAGCTCCTGTTCATCCCCCCCCCCCCATTCTGGGCCGTGCCCCCTGCCAGAGTGAATGACTGAGCTAGTGGACATGGCTGGAGAGAGGCTGTCGGTCACAGGCCCATCACCAGGGCGGAGGGTGTGAGGCTTCCCTCTGGATGGACACGCCACAGGCAGTGGCATCACTTGGGACCGCCGAGCCAAGGCTCCACAATCTTCTGTGACTGGCCAGCGGCTGTTGGCTCTATTTTTAGTTTGTCTCCAGTGACTGTGAAGAATCTCTGGAGCTCCTCTCCCAAGAGGCCCGGGGACATGTGCGCTAATACTTGACTGTCAGCAGGAAAACACTGGACCACTGGCCCAGCATCCCTAGGGGCCCCTGTGTGGCTCCTTCTCTCTAAAGTGCCCTGCCCCACTGGTCACCTGCTTTGTCACTGGCTCGCAAACAGTTCCAAAGACCCACGACTCACTGACCAACAGTCATCGATTAACACGTGCCTGAGATGTGTGGGAAAGCGTGCACAGGGAAGCTGCTTTCTCTCGGACGGAAAAGGAGAAAAGAGCAGGCTTGTTCCCAGCCGTAGCTTCTCTGGCAGGGTCCTGGCAGAACGCCACATGCTTCTAATGAGTTATTATCTAAAGCCATTCCCTCCATCTCATTATTATTCCCACTTTACATTAGCAAGAAAGGCTAAGGGAGGAGAGCTCAGGCGAGGTGCCAACTCGACCTGCCAGGACTCTCTGGACACCATGCTACTCCAAAGGTCCAGCATGACCCCAAGGAACCCGTGCCCGGTCTTTCCTCCACCTCTGTCACACCTTCTAGGACCCCTGACACCATACTGGGGGGCGGAGAGTAGGGGAGCCTTTCCCAGAAAGCTGACCTAAACTGCCTAAGAAACACTGAAATCAGGCAAAGGCTGCATCCTCCGTTAGGCCAAGGACCATTCTCCCATCCATCGAATTCAAAGTATGCATTGCATTAGTTCGCCATTCTGGCTCTCCATTACCCGTTGTAGCAGGCAGGCCCCAGGGTATCCCCTGGAATGAATTCCTGGGTGCCAGCGAGTCGGGCCGGCAGGAGCCGCTGGGAAGAGGCAGGTAAGATGGTTCAAGAGAGCCAGGCCCTGGGCTGGAGGTTTGCAAGCGATGCCCCCCCCGGCCCCTTAGGTCACAGTTCTGATTACCTGTGAGGCCTGGGGGTGCAGACTGAGGTTGATCACGTCCAAAAGGGATTCAATCTGATTCAGGGAACAGACAAGCTGCGTGGACACCAGAGGCCCTCAGAGGTCCTGTCACTGTGGGTGCTGCTGGATGTGACCAAGTGACCCCAGCCACAGGGCTGCCAAAGTCACAAACATCCCAAACATCCTTGAAAATGGCTTCCCCTGGGCCCCAGGGACTGCCTGGAGCTGGGGGATGGGGAAGCAGATGTAACTGCCCTCCGCTTCACCACTCAGCTCAAGTCCACAGCGCCTATGACTGATTGCATCATTCTTCCCAAGAACCGGCTCCTTGTGCTGGACACCTGGATGCCATTCCTGTCTCCCCCGCCACTCACCAGACCCCGCGGCTCACCCCGTCTTCCTCTCACATCGCACACCTCCTTTCTGTCTGTTCCCTCTTGTCACGACCGGAAGTCAGCCCTCAGAGCCTGACTCTGGTTTTCACCGGAGCGGCTGCCTCAGTTTCCCTGACACCAGCCCCTCTCTCCATGACCCCACTTAGCATGCTGCTACCAGGCTAAGTCTCAGAAAGTGCAGTTTTCATCACCTTTACCTGCTTCTTGGTTTAGATTCCCCCCAAAGCAGACAGCAAGAGGACTAAGGTTCGTTCATTTATCCAGGGGGGTGGGGTTGGGGGCAGAATGAGCAGGGAAGCCAGACAAGCCAGCACACTGATGGATGGACTACCATGGGGGGCTACCGGGCTGGCCCCTGTGGGGACCCTATGAGGCAGAACACACGTCACAACGGCCCACCTGCATCCCTCCTTGGCTGAGGGTTACCCCTTATGGGGGCATACTCCCAACCCCAGCGCTCCCAGCCCAGCCTGTGGCACTCAGGAGGACCCTTTTGAGATGGTGGCAGACGGACAGAGGCTGTGGCATGGTGTGGGGCTGCCCGGCAAGGCTGCAGTGAACTCTGATGGGTGGGCTACCACCACCCCGTCTGCACGGCTTCTCAGCACCTGTGGGAGAAGGGCCTCACTGCCTGGGCCTGCCTTCCAGGCAGGGCCACGGGGTGCCCAGGTCAACTGGGAGGTCAGTTAGCAATGGGTCACTTTTCAATGTCAAGTTCACCCCATATGGTACACAGGGCATGCCTATAGTAAAAAGTTATTTGTTGTGTATCTGAAGCTTCAATTTCACTGGGCCTTCAGCGTTTTTATTTGCTAAATCTGGCAACCTCACTTTAAGGCCCTCCTTGGCTGGCCTCAACGCCTTTCTGATTTCTCAGATTCTGAAACCCTTTCCTACCTGAGAAGGGGTCCCCCCTGGACCTGGAAGCAGCCAGCCAACTCCCCTCCCCGAGGCCATGAGGGTGCTCACGCCGGTTCCCTGTTAGGAGTAGCCCCTGGCTTCCCACACAGTCTCTGTCCTGTCCACCATCTCTAGGTCTAATGTCTGTCCGTCACCTCTTCCTTCCTTCCCCTCTGAAAGCAGGAACTGCCTGCACCTGCCATCTTATGCCCTCAGATCACCTGCCAGCATCCACCTTATTTTCCCAGTAAGATTGGAACTCTCACCTGGCCCAGCTTACCGATCAAGACCCCCTGGCCCTGTGAGGGTGGAGACAGCAGCCCCGTTCGCCCCCAGAGCTTACCGCCCCCCAGAGCCCTGGGCACATGCAGTGGGATAACCGAGGGAGCGGTCCTGTGGGTCAGGGCCAGATGGATCATGCCAAAAAGTTGTCCACAGCAGCCAAAGTCACTGCCAGCAGCAGGACAGGTGGTCAGAGTATCCGGACTACATGACTATCCACGTTCGCGGCCAGGCCTCTCAGCCCTTTCCCAGGTCTGGGTTTCGTCCTGCCCCGCCAGCACCCCACACGCGCCCTCCACGCCGCATGCAGCTTCGAGGCAACATCATCTGGACTCTGGGCAGTGTCAGTTTCTCTCCTGTCCCTCCCTCCCCCTTCCTCCCCGCCCCCCTCTCTCTTCCATCAGGTGCTCTGGCAGAGATGTAATAGCCACACATTTACAGAACACTTGAAATCTGTAAGAGCTTTCCCATGAAGTATTTTATTGAAACATCCCTGTGAAGTAGGCGAAGAATGACTACCTCAGCTGACCAATGGGAGCGGTGAAAGGCTAACGTCTGTGACCATTGCTTTCGGGAGGTTTGTTGTCCAGGTAGGTGCCTAAATTTCATTTACAGATGTGCTTAACAAGTCTCACCTCAGCCATGTCACCAGGAATATTTCAATTTCAAATAGAACGCTTATTCAAAAGAATGCTTCTTTATGCATAGTTTTGGGTCACCACACAGCAGCCTGGGGTCCAGTCACCTGCTGCGGGAGTTTCCCCCTAACCAGGAGGACTGGTCACTGCACCCCAACTTCAAGCTGCTCCCCAAGTCCCCCTGGGACCCTACCCTTCCTCACCCAAAGACAGGAGCGGGGGAGCTGGGATCAGCAAACCCGAGAAAAGAGCGTCTAACAGTCCGCAGGGGCAAGGCGGTGGCCAGCCGCCCCACCCCAGCCCGCCCTGGCGCTGTCAGGAAGGATGTGCGGTGATGGGTGATCGATTATCGTTAATGAGGTAATGAGGAGTGGAAGCAGCTCACTGCGCATTCCCGCCCTGCGCCCAAGACCGGTCACTCCCGAGAGAACAAAGTCACCTTCTCCACGGAGCCCTCTGCTGTGTGTGTGTGTGTGTGTGTGTGTGTGTGTGTGTGTGAGCGTGCGTGTGCGCGCAAACATTACTTGGTTGGTGGAGGACAGGAGTGTGACCCGGTTGGGGTTTTCCTCCGGGTGAAGTTAAGGTCTGAGCCGCGTCCCATCACCGGATCCCCCAGGCGGAAGCTACGGGGCGCTGCGACAAGTGGCTGCGGGCTACCTGCGCAGGCAAGCCCCGGGGGCGGGACGCACACCCCACCCGCCTTCCCTCCGCCTGGACAGAGTCGCGCCGCAGGCCGATCGATGTACTCAAAGTCCGCGCTGCGCTGCCCGCGTGGCCGGGGCTGAAGTTCCCCGCAACCCTACCCGCGGGAGGGATCCCCGAGCCCCCACGTGCTCGAAATAGCGATGGGGGGAAAGGGCTGACAAAGGGGCCGGCTGCAGAGTAGCCCCCCGCCCTAGGTCCAGACACGGCCTGAGGGAAATTGGGGAGGGAAGAGGTCCATTTGAGGGAGCAGCTACCCAGCCCCCCCCATCGCTGTCCCCACCCACTCCCCCCCCTCCGTCCCCCGCGGCCGCGCGCGGCTCCTCCTCCCCAGAGCGCAGTCCACACCGTCCTTTTCCAACAAAACAACACTACGCACCGCCCCCCGCACCCGCACCGGGCGGGACTACGCCCAGCCCGCCACCCGCGAGCCCTTCCCCCCTTCCCCCCACCCCCACCCCCGGCTCTCGCCGCAGACAGTCGCCGAGCCCTGGCTGCACGCCGGTGGGGAGAGAGAGAGCCGGAGCTCGGGCTCGGAGGCCCAGCGTGGCCCTGCGTCTCCACCCTTCCCGCGAGCGGCCCGAAGTGACAGGAGGGGCACGCACGGGGCGCGCGCGGGGCGACCCGCGTTAACTGCTTCGGCGCCAGGTCGGGTGCCACGCGAGGGCGGGGACCCGGGGACCGCGGTGCGGGGACTCACCGGAATGTGCACTCGCAGCGACCGCCTCTTCTGGCTGGGGTTTTTCTTGCCCGGGCTGGAAACGTCCTTCTTTTTCTTGGTGTCCATGGCCGCGCTTCCCATAACTTTAACCAGAAGTTAATTCCGGGTGACTCGTTCCTGGAATACGGTCCTCCTGCCTAGCCCGGCCCCTGCCCTCCGCCTGGGGCTGCGCGCTCGTTACTACTGTCCTTCCCCTGAAGACACCGCGTGGGGACTTGAGCGGGGAGGGAGGGTGGAGCAGGTACCTTGGGCCGCCCCCCCGAGAGGGATGGCGGTCGGCGTGAGCGCCTAGCTCGTTTCCTCTTCCTCCTACGGGCTCATCAGATGCCGAATCAAAGCCACAGGCTGTCCTGGTTCTGGTCTCTCTCCTGGTTACGCGTGGCAGACGTCTCCAGCTGGGTGGCAAAGTTTTCTTCCTTTTGCAAAGCGAAGCAACATTTTCCACCCACTCGGCTCCTCCCACAGATTCCCAGAGGTAACGTGAAAGGCAGGTGCAATGAAACGCAGGAATCTGGAAAACAAGCCTCCTCGGCCCGTGCCCAGGTGGAGACTCCGGCGAGAGTGGGACAGTTTGTACGTGAATGTGACCCTCGGCCGCAGAACAGAGCCGCCCGGAGCCTGGAACTGGGGCCGTCCTCCCAGCGCGAGGGAGGGAGGAGGGGGAGGAGGAGGCGCGAACGCGGGCTCGGCGCGTGGGGCTCGGGCTCGGCTGCGAGCACAAGTTGCAGCGGGGCTCGCGCGGCCCCGCGGGGAGAAGGGGCCGGGCGCCGTCTGTCCCACAGCCGCGCGGCGGGCCCGGGGTCGGCGAAGGGCCGGCGCGGACGCAGCGAGGAGCGCGGGACAGTGGGAGGCGGCGAGCACCCAACAGGAAGTGCGCGCCGCGCGGCTCTGCGCTGTCCCCGCGCCCCGTCGCGGGCCCGGCGAGCGGGGGCTCCATCCCCTGCGGCCACCGAGGCGCGGGGCTCGCTTGCAGCTGCTTTCTGGCCCGTGCCGTGGGCTCCCGGGCCTCCGTGTTTGGGCCCGCGCCCCCGAAACACGCCCATGCGGCCCGTCCTCTGGCCACGCGACCGCGGCGGGAACGCAGGCGTGCGGCGCGATGCGCATGGATCCGCACGTGCTGCGCTGGGCCCCGCGGCGGGCGGGGGTCGCCGGGACTGCGGCTTTGCACGCGCGGACCCGCCCCGCCCTCCCGTTCGGGCTCGCCAGGAGTTGCGCAGTGGATCTGCGGTGAGTGTCCGGGTGCCCTACCGCCACACGGCGCCCCGAGAAACGCGGAGTTTTCTCAGACTGCGGCAGGAAGGGGGTGAGGAGAGGCCTCCACGAGCCGCCGCGATCTCAGAGCGCCACCGCCTCGCCATTCTGCCAGCCTTGCCGAGGGCCCGTGGGGGTTCTGGGTCGCGACGTGGCCTCCGAGTAGAGTGCGACCTTGGCCCTGGCTGGAGGTAAGGTGAGCGCGGGATGAGGGGCTGAGGACGGTGGCCCCCAAAGTCACTCGAGCGCCCTGGATGCTGACGTCAGCCCTGCTGCACCCCGTAATCAATAATGCGGAGAGGCCACCCAGCGAAAACACGACACAGGTCGCTTTAGGAACACCAGAGGGACCGGTGGGTGAGAAGGCGGTTCGAAGAGTGTTCGAAGAGGAGGAGGGCTGGCCTGCTTCAGGGACACCCCTTCGGTGGCGCCTCCCACCCAGCTAGAAGCGCCCCCGTTTCAGCCACCTTTCCCCCTCCCCTTTCCAACCCAGGTCCCGGCGTCCTGCGTGAAATCCCCAGCAGTCTGGGCGGGTCCTTGGTCCGCAGGAGCGGGTTTCGGGTGGGTTGTCCAACTCCTCCTCTGCCCTGCTCTCCAGACCAAAACGCAGCCAGACTGGGAAACGCCCGGGTCCTGGAGCAGTGAGGGGCGCGTCGGCGTTCAAAAACCAGGTGGCGAGCCCGGCCCCCAGAGCTGTGGAATTTCTTGCTTTGATCTTTTTCTGACTGGCTGCGTGGGGGAGACAGAGACCGCCTGATCCCATAGATGCTGGGAACCCTGGTGAGGAGTGGAAAGGGGCTGGCCGCCAGCCTGTGCCGTGGGCCCACCCTTCATCTCTGCAGATGACGCCCCAGCTGTCACTCAAGTTTCTTCTCTGTAGCTGGCAAGTTCAAGCCTGATCACAGTGATAATTCGCCGGGGTGTGCAAATCACTCCACTTGATGAGAATTGGGATTGGAAGGAAGGAGGGAGAGAGAGCAACGGGGCAGGCTGACAGGGAATTCAGGAAGAGCCCCTAGCAAGGGTCCTGGAGGTGGGGGCTGGGGAGGTGGTGGAGAGGACGCCACTGTGTCGTTTCCCTGCTGAGCCCCTTGCCTGGGGCCTGTCGGTCCGGTTGATGGGCTGTGCCTGGCAATTGTTACAATATGCACGTTCGTCAGCTGGCTTGTGTAAGTATGTCCCATCATTCCTTAATAAAATTAATTTGTTCTCTGAGCTTATTTGATCAGGGTGCAGATTTTAGTGCCTGGAGATCCTAAATCAAAACATTTTACCTAATTGCCTGCATTTGAAGAGCTTTTTTTTTTTTGGTGGGGGCAAGGGGTGTTCCACTTGTTAATATTTCTGAAATATGGGTGTCTCTTATAGATGATGCCAGAAGAAGATTACCAGCCACTCTTTTCTTTCTGAAAGGGATGAATACATTTGAGGTGTATCCACCAATCGGTGGTTTTACAAGGGAGGGACACAGTGATTGCCTGGCTTTGGGGCTCCCCCTGAACCCCAGCTTCCCCTCCACCTTGTGGTCTACACAGTTCTCTTAGTCAATAGCTGCACGTGGAATGCCCCGAGCTGCAGCTTCTCAAAAATAACGCCAGAAAATCGACCCTGAACACAACAGCCACATTTTCCGTAAAGACGGCATCGCTGATGCTCAGGCTCCCCTCTTGCTCACTCAGCCTTGCTGCCGATCCCGTCTTTATGGAAAAAAATCTCATTGCCGGGGGGTGGGGGGCGGTTATAAAGAAGAGTTTATATGCAATTTTTTTCCCAAGAATGAAGCTGAGGCTGTTAGTGGTCACTAAGCAGCGAAGTCCTGCCCTGCTCTTGGCAGTTAGGACAGGGATACGCAATTAATTGCGGCCAAGGAGAGGGGAGTAGACCATGTTACTTCTTCTGGGCTGTGCAGGGAAGAGTTGGTCCGTCTCCTCTATTTCCCTTTCCACCACTGCCATGAACTTGGAGGTCATGCGTGCTCGATGGCATAGGACGCGGGTTGGGTTAAGCCACTAAGGTTTTGATAATTATGTATTACCGCACGACCTTGCCTGTAAGACATATTGCACTGAAATCGGATTTGTCTGGCTGACTGAGTCTTCGAGCACTTCATTCGGTTTTACACCCCAGGCAAGCACCTCACTGGCTGCCCTCTGCTGCGGCTCTGCCCCGCTTGACAGAAGGGTGACACATGGAGGTCGACCAGGACTGTGGGCTGCTGATCTGCTGTGGGACCGGGAGCTGGTCGCTTTGTTACCCCGCCTGTAAGGGGCGAGGTGGCCTACAGAAGATAGTCACGGAGATGGTCTGTCTAAGGGGGTGTATGTCTCGTCCTGATTATATTTTGCACATCTTTGTTGATTTTATGGCTTGAGTAATCCCTTCTGTACGGAACTTTACAAAAGCTCAGGGACTGAAGATTAAAAACACAAGCAAACAGAAGACCACTGTTTGCTTCAGCAGAAATGGGTGAGGGTGGCGCTTTTCAGGGACAGGTGTGTCCATTTGGGGCGTCGTTTGTCCAGGCTGACAATGGTGAGATGCTGACATCCCAGCTGCCTAGGTCTCTGCCTGGGACGCAGAGCTGGGGGGGAGCCGTGGTCCATGCAGCCAGGAGGAAACCAGGGCCTCCAATCTGTGCGAAAAGCAGCTCTTGGAAAAATGAAAGAACAGAGTCTGCACTGCGGACTCTAAACGCTTGGATAGCTCGCTGGACCCGGAGCAAAGGGACTGTTATCTTATCGCCAGAACCAGGGCTAAGAGTCACATTCCAGTTTTTATTTTCCACTAAGTTGGGCACAGATTGCGTAACCTCACACAGCTCATGCTCCCTGCTGCACCCGGAGTCAGTAATACCGATCCAGACGGACCCTGGGTGGGGGAGGGCTGCTTGGGGCAGCCCAGCTCCTGACGATTCTTTCCCGGGTCCCTTTGGCTTTCCCCCCCCCGGGGGGGACTGTGCCGGCCACCTCCTGCCTCTGTGTTTCAGATAGTGCTTCAGCCACCACGCCTGTTAGCCATGGGGTCGCCCTGATGGTGGGACCCAGGAAGTGCTTTGGATTAAGGAAGAGGTGACTCTGTGGCAACAGGGACGGACCTACTGTCGACATCTTTTCTCTAGAGGACAGCCTGGTGTCTAGACCAGCTCTGGGCTCAACACACACTCAGCAGTTTCACAAAATGACAGATTGGGTGAGCAGGACCAGCGGGGCCGCACAGCACTCTGCAGCAGGCAGGTGTCTGTTTACTGCGTTAAAGAAGAGGCAGCCAGGCACGTGCTCCCTTCCTTGAGTGAAGGGAGTTAGCAGTCCGGGAAACAGCATTCCCTGGGAGTGGTCTTTAGTTCAGGATTGACCGGTTTCCCGTGTGACCTTTGTCCTAGTGGTCTGGCATTACCTCCCCTGGCTGAGAAGGCTCCAGGCTCTCCAGGGGCCAAAGGCTTGGTCCTCCCCTCAGTTCTGAACTTTGACCTCATGCTAAGCTCACATATTAGCCCTGGGAAATGTGGAATACCACAATTAACTACGACTCAGGGTTGTTTCTGACCTCCTGCTCTCCCATCTATTCGGGAGATGATTACAGAATGCAAGTCAATTGTAATTATTTCCCAAATAAAATTATTGTGGTAACGACACTGGCCCCCAAACTTACACATCGGGACGCAACTCAGGTGGGAGGGGGCGTGTGAGGCTCTGGTCACTGGCTGTGATGTTACCTTCTGTTCATGTGACTTCAGCCCTCATGTCCAGACCTGACCTCCGCAATGCTAGAAATGGCTTTCCAGCAAGACTCCGGGGCGGGGGGGAGAAAAAAACCAACATATTTAGGATCCTTTGGTTTTGGCAGGGCCTGGAGAACAGAGCAGCAGGCCAGGCAGCATGCTGGATCTCGGGTGTGTACAGAGTTAGACCTGCTGGTCGGCCGTCTCCGAGAAAGCCGTACCCCTCCCAGCGGGGCCCAGCCACACCCAGAGTCCCGTGCGCGTGCGAGGCCTGCCAGCCCCTGTCTTTGTGCCTCAGCACTTTGTACTGTGACCACTAAATGCCACACAGAGCTCAGAGAGCCCACGAGACGCTTGGTTCCGGGACTCTGGATGTGCAGGGAGGCTCTCAAGGACGTGGTGGCTTTTGACAACCCTCCTTAGGCCATGTGGGTCAAAAGGTATTTTGTAAAGTGTCCCTAAATATAACGCCGAAGAGTTGCATGACTTCTTGCGGGAGAGAAATGTTCCAAGTACAACTCCGCCCCTGGGCTTTTACGGAAGGCCACTTTAGATCGTGGGGAGACATGCTCCCGAATCGCCACGGTGCCGAAGGCCTTCCTGCCCTGCTCTTTTCCCCTGACCCCACTCACTGCAGCTTTTCCCCCTGCGGGTGAAAAAATGAAGCGTCATCCCACAGTTCATTGATCTGTGACCAGCCTGAGAGAGCATCTTCCTGTCGCAGCGGGTCCCTCCACCACACAAGGGATTCCCAGCATCTCAGGGGGATGGGTGTGGGAGTTTCTCTGGGCGACCAAAGGTGCCCGTGTATAGTGCAGGGTTGGGTGGGCTCACTGCTGGTCCAGAACGCCTGCTGAGACTCTGGGACTTAACACGGGTCCCTGAATCTTGTGGTTGGGGTACCAGGAGCAAAGCTGTTTCGGGTGGAGCTGCATTTCAATAGGATTGTTGGTTCCAAGTCTGGATCTTTGCAGGCTGAAGAAACTGACCTCATTTGCTCGCCCAGAACTGACAGAGCTGGGGAATTGTGTCATTTTAACCACGCCCAGCGAGAGATCTGTTCTTGGCGTGGCGGCGGGTTTCGTGGGGTCAGTCGTTTGCCTCTGCTCACATGTGCATCAGCAGCGTCTTGCTAACGTAGGCAGGAGCGGTGAGATGTGCCTACAGGGCAGCGGCCTTACTTGAGACGTGGGTGGGACCGTCCATCGTGTGCCGGGAGGGAGGGGGCCCAAGCAGATGCCCGCAGGGAGCATGGCGGGGGTCTTTCCTCGTGATGAGGAAGCGGTGCCTCCAGGTGCGAGAGGTTTGAGGCAGGAGCAGGGGGCGGCATCCCTGCCCACACAGACGGAAGTGCTCCGCAGGCTCCGTGTTGCTTTTTTCTGAGTTCAGCCAACGGGTCCTGTGGATGGTTCATACCAGCGTGTGGGCGGGGGGGCTGCTCTGTTCGTGGAAATGGCTGCGTGGTCTTCCACTGCAGAAACAGCACACAATTTATTATGACTTTGATTTATGCTTTGTCCCAGCACATCTCTGCCAGCTGTTCCCCACAGCTTTGATGACAAGTTGGGCGGCTTCCAACGCCAGAATGCACATACATACATACCTACGTCACCACGTTTCGTGGTGTTCGGGAGCACGCCCGCGTAGACACGCAGGTGCTGGGGCAAAGTGAGCATTGCTGGGACTTGTCAATACACAGGTGGCTCATCCTTCTCAGAAGTGACCGATTTGGGACCCCACCAGCAGGGTACGCGCACACACTCACGCCTTTCTCTCCCGGCCCTTGGGAACACGGCACATTTTGTAACTTCCTACTATTTGCCAATCAGTCAGGTGAAAACAGTGTCTCATTGCACTTTTACTGTTTTTTTCTTGTTATGAGTGAGAATGCACACCTTTTTGGGCATTTGTGCTTCCTTTACAGTTACTTTTCTGTGAATTAGTGATGTGTGCTGTGGCCCGTTCTCCTGCAGGGTGGTGAGTCTCTTTCTAATCTACTTACAGGAGCTCCTTGTGTAGAAAACCGGCCCCTTGTCAGCACTGAGGGTTGCAAGTATTTCTACCCTCTGTTTGTCTTTTGACTTTTAAAAAATGTATCTTGGCCCTGGCTGGTGTGGCTCAGTGGATTGAGTGCTGGCCTGTGAACCAAAGGGTCACGGGTTCGATTCCCAGTCAGGGCACAGGCCTGGATTGCGGGTCAGGTCCCCAATAGGGGGCGTGTGAGTGACAACCACACGTTGATCTTTCTCTCCCTCTCTTTCTCTTTCCCTTCCCCTCTCTCTGAAAGTAAGTAAATAAAATCATATAAAATAAAAAGGTATCTTTTTCTTCATGCAGGATTTTTCACTTTTTATTTAGTTTGTTTTATTAATTTATTTGTTGTGGCCACTGGGTTTTTCTGTCCTATTTACGGCAAGCGTGGCAGGAGGGCCCTGCCACTCCCAGGGGTGTTTCTGAGGCAGGTCGGGGTGAGGACTCCTGGGACTGAGGAAGCCGCTGTGCCCGGGGGCCGCTCAGTTGCTCCCTTTCATTTCTTCTGTGTCAGCCCCCAGAGCAGAGCCCGTGGCAGTGGCCCCGCCAGTCCTCTTTGCTTTCCAGAGTTCTTGGCGAAAATTGCAGGAAGTCTCCAATGTGCTGGGCCCCTGCCCTGTGGCCCTCTGAAGTCCGCCTGCCTGCCCTCCACGGTGACAGGCTCCCCAGAGGAGGGTGAATTTCCTAGAAGCGCCTGCCTCGGCTCCTGGGGCAGCGAGGCCTCCGTGGAGAGGAAGCAGCCTGTCTCCCGGAGTGGCCCTCGAGCCTTTGCTTCGGAATGACCAGACTCATGAGCTGCCTGGGCATTTGGGGGAGGCCACGTACACATGCAAAGTCTGAGGCCCCCACCCCCCACCCCCACTCCCACCTGGACGTCTTCTCTGCGCCTTCTCCTGCGAAGTATTTAGGGAACCAGACACAAAACAGCGACATGCTTGGCTCTGTCTTCCCTGCCAAGAGAACTGCAGGCGCCGTGCCTGCCTGTCACCCAGCAGAAGGTGCGTGGCTGTGGAAGATGGCCTTGGAGAACAGCCCGTCCCCCAGGATTGCCAGGCAGGACAGTGCGGCTGTTTCCCACGGAGGTGGCACTTGGCCAGCTTCCCAGCTGTGTGGGCGGGAACAGTCCAAGTTTGCCCTCCCAGTGTTTGTGTGTGTGTATGGGGTGGGGGGGGGGGCAGGGGGGTAAACGGATGCCAACATGCATCCCCTTTCCATTTCATGTGCATGATATATGCACCAACCCTTTGCTCAAGAGAGATTATGTTATCTGAGATGCAAATGTGAATCTAGGGTCATTGATTTTATAAGTCTTTTTAGAGTGGCTTTTAGATTATTGAATGACAGGGGAAGGAATTAGTGGCCTGCAAGCAGATGGTACTGCCTAAGGGCCAGGTGGAAAGAGGGGATTTTATTAAGGCAGGAGAGAAACTGCATGGGGCTTTGCAAGGCGTGATGGTGGGCTTTGGCCTGGGGACCCCAGAGGGAGAAGGGGATAGAGGGTTCTTCAGGGAGAGGTCCAAGAAGGAGGACATGAGGACATGAGGCCCTGGTACAGAAAATGGGTGCTATGGAGAACCAGTCCAGCCACAGCTGTGTCTGAAACCCCAGCAGAAAGGGCTCCGTTATGTCCGGCCTGGGGCTGGGTGTGGCCAGCCAAGTTGGAGACTTGATCATTTGAAACATTAAAAAAACATGTGTTAAGATCCCCAGAGAGAAATTCCTGTTTGGTCTTAAAAACCAAGAACAGGCCCTGGCCAGGTAGCTCCGTGGTTAAGAGCATCATCCCCATTATGCCAGGGTTTTGGGTTCAATCCCCGGCCAGGGTACATATAAGAATCATAAATGAGTAGAACAATAAATCAATGTGTGTGTGTCTCCCTCCTCTCTCTTTCTCTCTTTCAAATCAATAAATAAAATTTTTTTTTAAATAAAAAAAGAAACCAAGAACAATTGTTTGTCTCCCAAACTCCTGGTTTGTTTGTTCCTGGTGGGCACTGGAAGTGTCCCTCGTGTCTTGTTCATGGGTGGCCAGAACACGGCATCAAACCTGTAACCCACCCACTAATTGCCCTATCTTCCCCTTTGGGGAACTTGCCTCCCACTGGGAAGAGCTGCCTCTCAGTCAATGCTCTGGTCCCAGCTCAACCAATCATAACCACCCTCTCTCAGATGGCTTGGTCCTGGGTGGCCAATCAGAGCCCTTCCCTGGGATTCTGCCTGGAGAGGACAGAGCCCTTTCCATCCTGAGCCCCAGACTGAAGGCTGCCCCACTTGATGGACCATAAGTAGCCCGAGAGATTGAGTGCAGCCCTCAGAGGGATTTAGGGATGGGAGAACCCGGAAGCCGTGGTCCCTAAGACCTGGCCTTCCTCTCCTCCTTCCTGTGAACGAGGAACATTTCCATCTTAAGACAGAGTTAAGGGCGAGGATTCTTGAAATGCAACAGTCCTAGCTAGGAAACTTCTCACATTTAATTGTAACTTAACCTCGCTGTACTGCCTTGGCTGGTGTGGCTCAGCTGGTCAGAACACCATCCCATACACTGAAAGGTGGTGGGTTCGATTCCCAGATGGGACACATACCTAGGTCGCGGGTTCCATCTCCAGCTGGGTGCGAACAGGAGGCAACCAATCGCTGTTTCTCACATTGCTGTTTCTCTCTCTCTCTCTAAAAGTAGTGATAAAAATGTCCTCAGGTGAGGGGAAAAAAAAATCTGTCCTTTTTGTTCTCCTATAAGTTTTAGGTTACTCTTTGTAAAGCAAATTGGGGAAGAAAAGAAGGGAGACAGGCAGGGAGGAGAGACACATAGAAGGAAGCTGTGTGAGCAGAGTTTGAAGCTAACAAGCATGCCTGGTATTTCACTGTTCTGGCCTCACCCCGGTGCCCCTAGGCCCTTGTGACCAACCACCTCCCAGAGGGCCTGCAGCCCGGGGCGTTTATCCCAAAGTTCATCCTGAGTATCTGTGGGAATGGAAGTTTCCACCGCTCAGAAGACCCACACCCCTGGGTGGATGGGTGGCTCCTGGCCCCATGCAGAGTGTCCAAGAGACCAGAGCCGTTTCAGAGGCACAGCTCAAGCAGAGGACGTTGGATGTCCTTGTCACTCTCGGGGTGCAGATGCACAGTTCTGAGGGGCGTTCCTGGATTTGGCGCCTGGGAGTCTCCTGTAGGAGGAGAAGGACCCCCTGGGGAATTGAAGAAAATCAAAGCTGACCAAAGCTGATCAGAGCTGACGAAGGACTGGGATTATCAGTGTCCAAGAGTAATTTTTCAAGTTCCCCGAGCAAACAATGAACACTGACTCCGAAGCCAAGACCCACACCGTCGGGTGACCGCTGGTCATTTCCTCCGACAGGTGCGGCTCAGCCCTGGTTGTTCTTGGTTCAGCTCCGGGACCCCGTAGCCGGATGGCCCTGGGCTGGGAGGATGGGCTGAGCAGCGAGGAGCACAGGGCTGAAACGGTTAGATTTCTGATTGAGAGGGAGACTGAGGCCTGAACGCAAAAGTGCCCACTTTCCTTCTGGTTGGCTCTCACCACATTGTTTGTTGTTGTTTTTTTTCTGTTTTTTACCCTAGTATTTCTTTCTGTTTTTAAGTTCAATTCACAAAACGGCTGGTCCTCGGACTACACAAGAGGCCCAGCCTGCCTGCTCATGCGGAGGCTCATGCTGATTTTGTGCAGGCTCCGTTCCCGAAGTAGCATGTCCACCTTATGATGGACTGCTAGGCCTGGTCTGCCTGATGAGTCGGGGGTCCCACCGACCCGTGATCATCGTGGGCAGTTCCAGAGGCACGGACGGCTGGTGCTCCAAGGTCAAGTGTTCTGTCTACCGGGGTCCGGGAACACACCAGCACCTGTTTCTCAAAAGGAATGTAGTTCTGTTCTGCAGGCAGCATGGCCCTGCCCCAGAGCCCGAGCCTGTGTGGGGATTCTCCCCGGTAGCCCTGACCTCCATGATGCTGCATGTCTTCCCACCGTGGCCACCACCAATGCTGCAGCGGGGGCTTGGAGAAGAGACCCAAAGGGCCACCTCCGTGACAGCCACGTCAACCATCTCCCAGAATGCCCAGCTCGGCCCTCCTCGGCCTCACTCCCCAGTTCTTCTCGGCAGCATCTCCCCCAAGAGCCAGGCAGGCTGGCTTCGGTGGCTCACGCACACACTGTGTGGGTACAATGATGTCCCCTAAAGAGACACATTGAAGCCCTACCCCCGCGCCTGTGAATGTGACCTTGTTTGGAAAGGGGGCCTTTGCAAATGTCATCAGGTTAAGACGAGGACATTAGAGTTGGCCCTAATGCGATGTGACTGGATCCTCCTGAGAGGAGAAGGGACACAGAGACAGATATACAGAGGAGGACACCGCGTGACAACAGAGAGAAGGAGAAGGCCACATGAGGATGGAGACGGAGGTTGGAGGGCCACGTCTACAAGGCAAGGGACATGTAGGACTGCCAGCATCGCCAGAAGCCGGGAGAGTGCCCTGAGTGTCTCCTAGAGCCTGGTGGCCCGGCTGGCACCTGGACGTCAGATGTCTAGCATCCAGGACGGTGGGACAGTGAACTTCTAAGGTAAGCCTGCCAGTCTGCAGAGCTTTGTCCCAGCAGCCCTGGCAACCGGCGCACATGCCTTTCTTGGCTGCCCCAGGTACCTCTGTCCTGTGTCCTCTCCCACCTGGAACACCCCTCCGCTCTGCTCCCCTGACCCACAGCTCCCTTCGTCCCCTCAGGGCCCTCCCGAAGCCCCGCCTCCAGAGCAGTCAGGCTGTCAGTCACCCTCTGCCCTTTGCATTCCTGGCACGCGGGCCACGCCACACCCTTAGCATGTAATCACCGACTCCACTGCTCAGTGGCTTTCTGTCTCTTACCTTGCTCTGTAGAAAGACTGTGGGCAACTACAGCTTCCTATTATGTGCTGAGAGGGTTATTTCCATCATATCTTTTTCAGAACTGACTCGATAGTTTTTGGAGCCACACGGTGTCTAAGCCCACCCCGTCAGACATCACAGGAGGTCTTTAGGGCCTGTGGGAGGGGCAGGCAGACTCGTGAGACACTGGGTGCAGGCCTTGTGGAGACCCAGCTGTCTAGGACCTGGCTGCGTCCTTTTAGGGGGACCATGGCTCTGTTGCGGTCAAGTCTGACTCCCAGGAGTCACCAGCCACAGGGTCCCATGGACCACAGCAAAGCTATGAGAATGACAGTCTGTTGGGGCTTTGGGCAGAGCCCCACATTTAAACCCACCCAAGCCTCAAACTCCCCACATCCTTGCATAGTTCTTAGGGAAAAAAAAAAGAAGAAGAAGAGGAAGAAGAAGAAAGAAGAACAAGGAAGGAAGGAAGGAAAGAAGGAAGAAGGAACCAGACCTTGCCCCACGAAAGTTAATGCCCAGAGTTCCAAATGTAAATCAAAGGCAATTTGCGTTCACCGGCCACGTTTCCCACCCATAAGCTTCCGTTCTAAGGAAGCAGAGGGGCTTGTGTCCCATCCAGGCTAGGAATGAGCCCGTTGTCATCACATGCCGGGTCACCTGGCAGCACAACTGCCGGAGTATATGGGTGACAGCTGCCTAGGGACCAGCATGTGCTCTGCGGTCCCCACTGGCTGTGCGCTGCCTCCCAGGACCTCGTTCTGAGTGGTGACGTGTGAGCTCAGGAGGTGAGAGCATCCTTGCCACATCAGGATGGGGATACCCTCAGAGGCCTTCCACTCCAGTTGCCCCTTTCTGGTGGGGAAGACCCCACACCGCTGGGAGCCCCTGCCCTCGCTTCCGGCCTCTGTGAGCTGACCCGTGGCCTTCGGCCTCTCCTTGAGTTAGGTTCTGGGTTCGAGTCACCGCCTCCCAGTGCTGACAGTGGGCCTGCCTCAGCTTCCTAATCTGGACAGTGGGCACCCGCCTCACCCGGCCCTTGATTCGGAGGCTTGAAGGAGGAAGCACAGGTGACCACAGTTGGTAAACCATGAAGTCCTCCCTAAATGTGCTGTTGTTATCGCTGTTCCGTCCCACGAGTCAGAGAAGCCTGTGGAATGAAGGACCCAAGTTCCTCCATGAGGACGTCACATGTTGTTTGCCGTGCCTCCTGGGATGGGCACTTCGGGGACCTGTGGGCAGGAGAAATGACCAGCTGGGGTCGAGGGGGAGGCAGCCTGGGAGCAGGACAAGGGGCTCGGCCCCAGTAGTCTGGGTCCTTGTGCCTCTGACAGCAGACCCTGCAGTGACATCACAGCCTCATGAGAGGACCTCAGGTGGCAGAGGGGAGGGGTCTCCACCCTGCCCCCACTCCTGTGTGGTGCCCTTGCCTTTTCTGCAGGAAATGGTTTTAGGGCTCCTCACAAGGGGCAGCCCTCTCCTTCAGGCAAGGCCTCCAGGACCCCTAAAACTTGACCTTCCTTCCTGACCTGCCTTTCAGAAACAGGGCCTTTGGGTGCCCCTTTCCCATGAGGCCAGTCCTTACCAGCCCAGGGGAAGGAAGACCCCCACCCCGTCTCCACGTTACCATTGGGGGGGGCCATTCCAAGCCACCACCTCCCAGCCCAGGGCAAGCTGCGTCTTAAAGAATACTGACCAAGATGGAGGCATAGGTAGACACACTGTGCCTCCTCGCACAACCAAAAGAAGGACAACCACCAATTTAAAAACAAAAAGCAACCACAACTGACAGAAAATCAAACTGTATGGAAGTCTGACAACCAAGGAGTCAAAGAAGAAACACTCACCTAGACCGATAGGAGGAGTGGAGATGGGCAGCTGGACAGAGAGGACTCTTGGCAAGACAGCCGCTGGCCGACTGGGAGAGGCAGGGGATTGTGGGCTGGGCGGTCCCACATTTGCAACATTGGTGTGCGGATAAACCGGGAGGAACAACTGGGAAGCGAGATAGACCACACAACCCAGGGTCCCAGTGTGGGGAAATAAAGCCTCAAACCTCTGATTGAAAACACCTGTGGGGGTTGAGGCAGCAGCGGGAGACACTCCCAGCTTCACAGGAGAGTCCGTTGGAGAGACCCACAGGGTCCTAGAGCGTACACAAGCCCACCCACCTGGGAATCAGCACCAGAGGGGACCAATTTGACTGTGGGTAGTGGGAAAAGTCACTGAAAACCGGCAGAGAGTGGAGCAAGCAGCACTGTTCCCTCTCGGACCCTCCCCCCAAACTGTCACAACACAGCAATGTGGTTGCCCCACCCTGGTGAACACCTAAGGCTCCGCCCCTTACTATGTAACAGGCGCGCCAAGACAACAACAATGGCCCAAATGAAAGAACAGATCAAAGCTCCAGAAAAAATACAACTAAGTGACGAAGAGATAGCCAACCTATCAGATGCACAGTTCAAAACACTGGTAATCAGGATGCTCACAGAGTTGGTTGAATTTGGTCACAAATTAGATGAACAAATGAAGGCTATGCTAAGTGAAATAAAGGAAAACGTACAGGGAACCAACAGCGATAGGAAGGAAACGGACTCAAATCAATGGTGTGGACCAGAAGGAGGAAAGAAACATTCAACCAGATCACAATGAAGAAACAAGAATTCAAAAAAATGAGGAGAGGCTTGGGAACCTCCAGGACATCTTGAAACGTTCCAACATCCAAATCATAGGGGGTCCCAGAAGGAGAAGAGGAAGAGCAAGAAATTGAAAACTTATTTGAACAAATAATGAAGGAGAACTTCCCCAATCTGGCAAAGGAAATAGACTTCCAGGGAGTCCAGGAAGCTCAGAGAGTCCCAAACAAGTTGGACCCAAGGAGGAACACACCAAGGCACATCATAATTACACTACCCAAGATGAAAGATAAAGAGAGAGTCTTAAAAGCAGCAAGAGAAAAGCAGTTACCTACAAAGGAGTGCCCATCAGACTGTCAGCTGATTTTTCCAAAGAAACCTTACAGGCAAGAAGGGGCTGGCAAGAAGTATTCCAAGTCATGAAAGGCAAGGACCTACATCCAAGATTACTCTATCCAGCAAAGCTATCATTTAGAATGGAGGGCAGATAAAGTGCTTCCCAGATAAGGTCAAGTTAAAGGAGTCCATCATCACCAAGCCCTTATTATATGAATCACCAAGCCCTTATTATATGAAATGTTAAAGGGATTTACCTAAGAAAAAAGATGACCAAAACTATGTACAGTAAAATGACAACTCACAGTTATTAACAACCAAACCTAAAACAAAAACAAAAACAAACTAAGCAAACAACTAGAACAGGAACAGAATCACAGAAATGGAGATCACATGGAGAGTTATCAGCAGGGAAATGGGTAGGGAGAGGGGGAAAAGGTACAGGGAATAAGAAGCATAAATGGTAGGTAGAAGATAGACAGGGGGAGGTTAAGAATAGTATAGGAAATGTAGAGCCAAAGAACTTATATATATGACCCATGGACATGAACTAAAGAGGGGGAATGTGGGTGGGAGGGGTGCGCAGGGCAGAGGAGAATAAAGGTGGGGGGGAAATGGGACAACTGTAATAGCTTAATCAATATATTTTTAAAAAAAGAATGCTGAAAATGTGCCATTTTCTGAAACAGAGTTAAAAATCACAGTCCCTCTGGAAGATGTACACCTGCAAAATTAGGTGTGCTGTCTTCAAAGAGGCACACGCACCCACCCTCAGGGAGTCCGGAGACAAGACCTCCCGGCTCCCTGCAGGGCTAGGCCTCCCATCCTGCCCCCCGTTCGGTGTCCATTCACATTTCTCATCTTTACTGTAATGGCTGTTACAGTTGTGCCTTTTATTGACCGCGATCTCGGCTGTTTCTCGTCTCAGCAGAAGAGGTACAAATCATGCACTGATTTATAGTTCTGCAGTGAAGAGCAGAGCGTTTAGAAATGAGGAGGGCTGCAAAGGAAAGAATACGAGAGGAACAGGCTGATCTTTGTGCCTGGCCTTTGCCCTCTTCCCGGTTTTGTTGATCTCGTAGCTTCTACCAAGACAGATGCTCACGAAGCAGTTAATTATTCAGCCAAAGGCATCTCCAGGCCACGTGCATTCCTTGTGGCCCAGCTCCTACCGTGTTCTCTGGAAGACACTAAGAAGATGTCTCTCGTCCAACAGCTGCCCCTGGAGGCACGTTCATCAATGTAGGGGAAGGAACAACAGATATGCAGGTCTATGGTCAGGGACTGGGTGCTACACTGAGTGTAAACCTATCACCTGCAGACACACTGTGTGCACTTTCCAACCTGAGCCTCCCAGGTTGAAACCATAGGTTTCGGTGTCCAGATCCCAAGCAGGAAGGCACAGCTCCCCCTTCAGGAAGGGGGTACGATCACACCCCACACAAACCCCCTAACCTACCTCTTAGCAAGCACCTGACCATTGCTCCTGCCTGTCCTGTCTACTACTCCTCCTCTCTCACGGCCGCAGCACTTGCTTTTGCCAAATTCACTTACTCATAATTCACTAAATGCACTGGGGTGGACACCATACAGGTCAAGGGATGGGACAGCATGGAATGTTCTGGAAATGGCAGCAAGTTCAGTTTGGACCGGAGCACGTGGAGACACAAGGGCAGGATGGGGAGGAAAGACTCTGGGTCCTGCAGACCCTGGGCTGACCCAGCTCGCCCACTCACTGTTGACGTTTTGGACAAGCCCCTCAAACATCTGATCCTGCTTCCCCCACCCGTGAACAGAGACAGCGATGCTGCTGTGCAAGTCTGGGCCGAGACATAAGTGAGGTCAGGCGTGTCACAGTGTCCAGAGCAGAAGGAGACAGCAGCTGCTCCACGCATGGTGCCAGCGAGGAGGCGGGGAGGGCGATCCGTCCTCATGGGCTCGGGCTGGTGGGTGGCCCGCAGTCAGGGGGAGGTGGGAGCTGGGGAAGAGTGGGTGCTCTTGCTAATCCCATTTTACCAAATGACAAAACTAAGGCCCAGAGAGGCTGAGTCGCTTGCTCAGAGCCACACAGTGAGTAGGTGGAGTTGGATTTAAACCCAAGCTCTCCCTATAGTAGCTATTCTTCCTCCAGCTAAACAGAGAGGAAGAGGAAAGGCCTGCAGGGCTCAGGTGATGTCTGGACCGTCCAGAGAAAAACCTGGACTTGGCTTTGCGTCCCCCATAGTGTGGTTAAGCTGCTGGGAAAGGAAACATTTAAGGGACTGGCATATTCATCAACACGTTCTGTTTCACAAGAACAGGCCCACGGGCTCTCCAGGGCCTGGGGCACAGCTCCCTGTGCCAAAGGGTTTGAGAAGAGGCACACAGAAAGCCAGCTCCACGTGCAGCCAGCCAGCCAGCCTCGTGGGCGTGTGGAGCTTGGAGGAGGAACGGGTGCCCAGCAGCCGTGTCCAGCCCTCTGGTGCGAGGGGCAGGTAGAGCTGGAGAGGAGGGGCCCTGGCATTAGATGCAGGATGGCTCACGCAGACACACACAGCAGAGAACATCTCATGGGCTGGGGTCTCGTGGGAGGACAGGTCGTACCCCCAAAAGCACCCAAATCAGCGTCACCTAACTGTCGGGCGGCCGTCACAGAAGGACCGTCCAGTGGGAGTGGAGCCAAGGGGTTGGTGTGGCTTCTCCCTGGGACACCACAGAAGGCGGAGAAAGAGGGGGTGAGACACTCCAGCCCCCCCTTTCTTCGCCCCCCTGGTCCTACTCCGCTGCCTCCATTGGTCAGGCCCGCACTCAAGGGGGCCTGGGAAATGCTGTCCCTACATTTAGGGCAGCTCAGGGTGGCGGGGACAGATCCCAGAGCAAATGGTGGCCACAGGGCATGCCCTTAGCCCCACCTGGAATAGTCCTGGGTTCTCTGGAATAATCTCGATTCACAGACACCGCCCTGTTTCCACACACACCCCTGAAATTCCCTGGAAGTTAAAGTAGTGGTCCTCTTGTGCACGGGAATCAGATCTGTCCTCCCGGCACATCCTATTGCGTGTTCCACTCCCTCAGCAGGACTGACGACAGAGTCTTCATCTGATCAAAATCCCAATGAAAAATATCCCGGAACTCAAACCATCCATAGCAAAATAGCAATCGAGTGTTATTTCCTGAACATAATAAAAATACACGCAACCAAGTCATTGAGACGAGAGGGGTATTCTCATGGAGTTCCGACCGCACCAGGAATTACAAATACGGAAAAGGAGACGAGAACTGGTTTGAGGACATCAATCAATTCGACCTAGAAAACAAATTAAAATGGACTGAAAAACGCTTAAAACTAGTAAAGTCGTTCCATAAAGTGGCTGGAAAATCAATACTCAGAACCTAATGCTTTTCTTATGTCATAACAACAGCCAGCTGGAGAATGAAATGGAGGAACTGTGTGATTCACAAAATCGGTGCGTGGCCCCTACCTCAAGACGGTGACAAAACCTCGGTGGGAGCCTGGGAGAAAACTGGAACACACACAGGATGAGTTTGGGGGAAGGGACATTTCAGGTGTTAAAACCCACCATTCCTTCCCAAAGTGCTGTGTTAAGTGAACAGAATCAAACCCTATCACTCACGCCATTCCCCAAAACGCAGGATCTTTAAAAATTGGAATGTAAGTACCATATGATCCAATCTAATGAACTAACTGAACTAACTAATAAAATAGAGACAGACTCATAGACAGAGAGCAGCTGACAGCTCATGGGGGGGCAGGGGGAAGGGCAGAGGGTGGGGCAAGAAGATAAAAAGGGGGTGGCGGTCAGTAGGGTAGGTGGGGGTGGGAGAGAATATAGGGAGAATAAATAGTAATGGAAAAATACGACTAAAAAAACCTGCAACGTGTGCTTCTAAAGTTCCTCCAGAAGAAGAAAAATAGGAAAAAAGTCATGAGTGGTGGTGGTGGGGGGGGGACATGAAATGAGAAAAGGCTTCTTTTAGCAGATTCTACATCGTACGCAGTGCAATGATGTCAAAAGGCGTAGCAGGGATGGGACAAGAGGAAGCATGCAGGACAAGGAACCCTAAATGATCACGTAATGGCGATGAGTGAGATATTGAAGTCGTAGACATTGTACTGGTACAAGTACGTGGTCAAGGTCACGCTGGCTGCTATTGCTGTCCCGCTCCCACAGGGCAGTGCTGCTTCCCCACTTCCCTCCACAGCGGGCTATGGGCTTGGAACCGATGGAAAGAACATGACCAGTCTGGCCCCCAGGGAATGCAATAGGCATCCCGGGGGGAGCTCTGGATCTTCTCGACCATTAAAATTAATCTGCACAAAGGACCCCTGGACAGTCGTCACCAGCTCTGCATGAGCCATGCCACCACCTCCTAGAAGGGTCTGCAATCAGATAAGCCTGAACTGGCCACAGAAAGAACCTGTGTTTGAGGACACAGAGCACCCGGGGGGTGGGGGAGCAGGGCTGTGCCAGCCTGTGCTTACCTGTAGTCCTGGATCCCAAAGACGGGCTCACGGGGTGTTCTCAGGCCAAACACTATCGTGTAAGTCTGCAAAAAGACAACATTTTCAGAAACAATTTGGCATGCCCGTTTCCCAGAACTTGCCTCTAAGTTTCAGACCTGTTCCAGGGACAACTGCTACAGAGGCTTTGAGTGAGGAGCTGCCAGCGGTGTCCAACCTTTTGGTGTCTCTGGGCCACACAGTAGATACACACTAACAAAAACTGGTGAGCAAGAAAAGGTCTTAGTAAACTTATGATTTTTGTGTTTGTGTAGCCTTCCTGGACCTCAGGCAGCCCACGGGCCGCGGGTGGGACACCCCTGCGAGATCACTGCCAAGTCCCTTGCTGGCGTGAGACCGCTGGTGTCCATATTTAGCGCTTTCAAATGACAACACCAGGTCCTTTTCTCTGTCGACAATCCCTGAATATCAACCGTTGGGAATTGGATCCGCTGTAAATGTAGGGGCTCTTCACCTAGAAAGGCCCACCAATGGGGCTCTTCACCTTGAAAAGGCCACTGATAGGCGATGTGGAGGTAAATACCTAAGAATCTGTTAAAAAACAATTTTAATTGGTGCTCTCTAGAGAAATGTGGGAATGGATAGCTTTTTTTTTTTTTTTTAAATAAGTCTTTGTCCAGTTTTTAGGACTTTCAATGATTTGACTTTTTCAAGCTTTATTTGTGTATAATTATGGTAAAAATAAAAACTAAATACAAACCCCACAGAGCTTTGTTTTCCTGCTCTGGCCTCCCACCTCCCTGCTTCCGGTCACTGTCACCAAGAGTCAGCAGACCCTGGCTCTTTGCTCTGCGGTCCTGAACTACGTCCTCACCTGACAGTGTCATAGGGACTCCAGGACGAGGCAGGGGCCTCATTGGTTCTGCCTTTTTCTACCTGGGATGTTCGGGCAAAGGTGGAAGACTGGACCTTATGAACAGTCCCTGTTCAGCCAGCATGCTGAGTGAGGAAACTGTGTTTCATTTTAAATGAATAAAAATGGGAGCGGGAGTCAACCCTTCAAAGAATTCCAACACCAGGGCAGAGCGTTTAGCCATGTCGCCGGTGAGGATGCTGCCTGGTCAAGGCCTTCCCCTAGCTCCTGCAAGTTCTTTCCTGCCGCTGGCGGGTACCGCCTGTGGGCTTCCCTCCTTTGTCAGAGAGCATTCTCATCCTTGTCTTTTTCTAAATGGTAACCATCTGACCTTGACATTTTTCTGCTGTTAATTTTTATATGAAGTTAGTTTTTCCTGAACTTTTATAAGACGGCTTGGTTCTAACAGCGCATTTTTTTTTTAAAGCATAAGAGATCCTTCTGTGGTTTTAGTGGAGCAGCTTGCTTCGTGACATTACCTTGGATCAGATATCTGGACGTGCTGCCTTCTCCACTCCTGCGGCTCCCTTTCTCCTCATCTTTGATTTTATTGCAAGCCGCTTCTCCTTGGGGAGGGGGGGTGTCCAGGGAGGGGGCTCTTTAAGTGGGGCTGACCCAGCCCTCTGAGGCTTGCCTGCAGGACCCTCACGTCCCCGAGTTTTACCCACTGTCCACGGACTGGTCCGTGGGGTGCTGCCTGTTGGGCGCTCATCACTTCCCTGCATTCTCTCGCCCAGACGCCGAGACTGTGCAGGTCTTACGGTTTTAGAGGTTTGTCCTTCCAGCTTGTATTTGGAGTTTGTGGAGATGCCATCACACCTGGCAACCTGGTCGGAGTTGTGCATCAGCTGTGCTTTCTCCTGCCGAGCTGCTGTGCATTTTCATGGGGGGTTCGGGCAGATCCACAGACTATGCTGCCACTACTGCGGTGCCTCTCCCAGGAATTCCCCTGCTTTCTCTCGCTCTCTTTTAATGGCCTGAGAAAATCTAATTCTGAGAAGCTTCACCAATGCAAGTCACCCAGCTAGAGTGGACGGGGAAGCCAGCATTTGGACTGGGGTCTAATTTTAGAGCCCTTATTGTTTTTGGCCACTACATTTTGTTCTTAAAGATTGCCCTTGCCCTGGCTGGTGTGGCTCAGTCGACTGAGCGCCGGCCGGCCTGCGAACCAAAGGGTTGGATTCCCAGTAAGAACACATGCCTGGGTTGCCACGCAGGTCCTCAGTAGGGGGTACGCGAGAGGCAACCACACATTGATGTTTCTCTCCCTCTCTCTCTCCCTCCCTTCCTCTCCCTCTAAAAACGAATAAATAAAATCTTTTTAGAAAATTAAAATTAAAAACTGTTGTTGCTATTCCCCGCTTTAAAACTTAGCTTGGTTCCTAGTCACCTAAACCAACCTGAGCACAGACCTCCAGCACGCAGGACGCACCCACCTGTCCAGCCGCGTTCCCTCCGCTTCCTGGAGTGCACCCCCTGTTCTGCCCCCAAAGCCGTCTGCAGTCCCTCCCGGGCCCTTGACTGTTCTTTTACCCACCTTCCCCTCCACCTCAAAGTCCCAATCATTTTCCCTCTAATCAGTTCCGAATAACTCTAGTAAATTTGAGATGTTCATTCATGATTGGGAGGCGGTGTATCCCTTTCGGATACTTCTCTCTGGTTCCTGGCACTGCGGTAACAATGTATCACACGCTGAGCAATTTAAAACAACAGAAAGTTACTGTCTCCTACTGGTGAAGCCCAGAAGGCCCAAGTCAGCAGTCAGCAGGGCTCAGCTCACTCTGGAAGCTCTAAGGGCACCCCTGCCTCCTCGCGTCGTCCCAGACTCGGGTGCTGTGCCAGCATCGCAGGCGCTCCTGGGCTCCGGGTCGTATCACCCCATCCCTCCGCCTTCACAGGACGTTTTCCCCACGCCTCTGTCTCCCCACGGTTGTTATCTCGTAAGGCCACCCCTCGTATTGCATGGGGGCCACCCTACCCCAAACCTCATCCAAACTAAGTACGTCTATAAGGACCCTATTTTCAAATAAGGTCACCTTCTGGGAGGCTGGGGGTTAGGACTTTGACATATTTTTGGGGGAGGACACGACCCACAAACCTCTCCTTCCCTGCCTTCCTTTCTCCGTTCACATGGGTGAACTGTCTTTTTACTTTTTTCTTCAGGGAAGGAAGGGAACAGAAAAGGAAGAGCCAGGCGCCCTTTGGCTTTTGTGTTTTCTAGAAACTTAAAGACGACCGGGGAGGCGCTCTCTCCTACAGGTTTGAAAAATGTGTTTCCCTCAGCAGCAGGACCAGGGGGCACAGAGGTCCCAGGAAGGGAGGGCTGCCTGGTGTTCGAAGACGGATGGGATTGCCGTCACCTGGTGCCCTGGGCTCAAACGGAGCCAGGAAGCCCACCAAGAGCACTGCATCCGAAGGCCATGCCCACCAGCCAGAGAGCATGTCTCACCCTGTTTTTGCTGTGTCTCGTGTGCCCTCAGAACAAGTGTATGGAGGCTGGCATGTCAGTGGAAAGAGCAGGAACCTGAAGTCTGAATACGGGGCTGCGGGCCCCAGTCCCACCAGGCAAACCAGGCAAATAACTTAACTGTCTGGACCCCCACTTCCTCTGCACCCTGGAAATGAGAGGCATCAGAATCGCCTCCCGTGATGAGGAAATGGGGCAAGGTTCTCAACCTGCCCGGCCCAGGAAGGCTTTCATCAACCGCAGCTGCCTGTCCCCTCTGCGTCCAGCCTGTGAAATGGTAGTGGCACCTAGTGTCGTCTGAAGATTTGAAAGAGAGCAGTGCGTGTGAACATAATCTGCGCATTATGAAGTCCTGTCTGATATGAGCGGGCACTGTCCAAGGAGTTGCTTAGTTACCACCGGTGCTCACTCCCTGGCTCGGGGACACTTGACGAGGCAGGGGGCATTCTTCTTCCAGAGGGTGATGGTCCCACACACATCCCCCAGCAAGGGTATTTCCTTCTTAAACCAGTGTGTCTCCTCAACCTTCCTTCACCGAGTCTCTCTCCGTGACAATGGACGTTCATTTAATATCCTTCTATTAGACTGGCCAGGCTGGCGGCTTTGCCACCCACCTTGAATGCATGGGGCTGGGCAGCCCACTTGGACAGTGGCTGGTGACCACGGCCACAGCGGGGCTCACACTCAGCACAGGTGCATTCACGCCCCTGAATGCCGGGTCTTGCTAATCTATCCCTCTGCCCCTTCTGGATCAATCGGAATCCAGAAAACTCCAACCTGTCTCCCAGGGCACCCCCCACAGGCAGCTTCATAACTGCATCCCATCTGTTGTCCTACCTGGTATGACGCATGCCCCCCTTCCACTGTAGTGTTCCAGTCCTCTAGGACGCCTCCATGCAGGTGCCTGGTCCAGGCCGCAGCTGCCACACGAGGCAGGGAGAGCAGCCACAGCCCCTGGGCGGCGCTGGTTTGAAGCATCAGCGGGGTCGTGGTGGCGATGGCGTCGATAGTCATATATCCAGAATCTGCTTCTGTGCTGGTCACCGGAAGGCGCACCTGCCCATCAAATAGCCAATCAGACCTGAGAACTTGCCTTCCGTGGAAGAAATGCCCTGACAGACTACAACACGCATGGATTTTAAGCTGCATCCCCATTCAGAGCTGTTCAAAAGGTGCGTCTTAGAATCGGCGAGATCCCATCTCTTTTTAAGGAGCTACACCCTGACTAGGGAGGAAACACACACACACACACACACACACACACACACACACACACGTTCACACTCACAGTGAGGCGGTGCCTGCCCGAGTGCCAAAGGAGCGTGGAGAGCCAGGTGTTTTAAGACCGGAGGCTGGAAATGGTTGTGATTGGTTGGTCCAGAAGTTCAGATAGGACCAGGTGTTGAGGAGGGCCATGGAAAGCACAGGTGTTCACACAGGGGAGCAGGTGTGCACAGGTAGGAAGGTGCCCAGGAGGGAGAAACAGGAAGCGATCGAGTAGAAAAGGCAGCCTTATCCCCATCCTGTGGTCCTCCCTGAGCAGCTTGGGGTTTTGTCCCTGATGCTCTGGGGAGCCGCAGGCAGCTGCGGGGCAGGGCAGGGGTGCCCCAGACAGCGCTTCAGAAATGTTAACCTGGAGCGAACAGACAGAATCTACTGAGGGGACAGACCGCAAGCGGGGGACCCGGTAAGAGACAAAGTCAGAAGTCCGGATGCACAGCAGAGAGGACAATAGCCACGTGAAGGGACAGGGAGCAACAGAGGGAGACCTGGACAACAAGTAAACACGCAGGACGTGTGCAGAAGGGGGAATGAGTCAGGACCACATCCCAGGACCTGAGTGAGGGTGGCGGAAGGGGCCTTGCCAGACGAAGGGACTCAGGGTCACCCCTGAGGTCCCATGGGCCACACAAGCCTTCTTGACCAACACACAAGAACGGCCTGCCCTCACCGGCTGATGAGGCGCCCACGGCCCTGCAGGCGGAGGTCACTTTAGGGTTGCCATAGTTTTCTCTTCTAGAACGCGGCCTTAGCCGTACTGACATCTTTGCGGACATTATATTGGGGACTGGGAGTGGGCCCCGTTATTAGAGGCGCCTGAGGCACATCACCAAGTCTCAGCTGAAGTTGGCCTCTCTGCGTAGCAAGGGCAGGTTTTTGTCGGGGCTTCGGGAAATGAAATGACCTTTATAAAAATCATGTTCTTGTATAACCCAAGGTTTCCCGACACAACGTTTGTATCTACATGTGTGTATTTGCTCTAGACCTTGCTACCTTCAATGACCTAGAACAGAGCGCTGTGTAAATTCCAGGCAGTGGCTCAGAAGAGGGGGTTTGCTCATGGAGGTGGCCCAGGGCTTCTGCGTCCGTCCCTAACGCACAGGCGAGGGGTGGGCTGGACGTGTGGTGGGAGACCTCGCCCCCAGGCAGGCAGGGCGGCCCGCGACTGTGAACAGCCCTGGGTTTTCTCTCGTTGGTTTAGGAGGGAGCACTTCTCAAAGTCCAGGGAAGACACGATTCGGGCGGAGCCTTGTTCTTCAAATGGAACTGTGTGTCCAAAGAGTAAGTCTGGCTCCAGAGTATCTGCTCAGAGTGGATTTTGTCCCTCAGCGAATAAATGAGTGATTGACAGCCTTCTATCTAACAGAGCCCAGACCTGGGGGATCTGGGTGAGGGACGATGGCCCAGGTGAGGGACGATGGCCCTCTTTCTTTGTGCCTGGGACGTCCACCCACTGGGACTGGGCAGGCTTTCTGCAGTCCTCAGTGGGCATTCCAGGAAAAAAACAGCTGGCCTTCTGTCCCCACTGCAGCCTGATCAGTTGTAGGTCATTTGGTACAAACACGGGGCTGGGTGCGTCCTTGAGTCATGAGTCGACCAGATGCCCCAAAGGTGACTCTTGCAGGAAACTAGCCACACACACACGAGCGACAAGAGTGACCCCACGAACCAGCGGACACCCACAACTTAGGTCATCGGAGGACCGATCCATCACGGGCGTGTATGCAGGTGCGGACAGGAAGTAGGGAAGAGGGTGGAGCCCTGATAACAGCAAGGCCCCCATACCCCCCAGACCTGAGGACATACAGAGCGGTGGGGGGTGGGGCGCAAAGATGGCAAACAGGCAGGACCAGATATGACAACCCCGAGCCAGACTCAGATTCCTGTGTTCAGGGGACCATGAGCCTCAGCCTGGCTCCCCCTCTCTCTGGGAGGGCCCACTGAGGGGAGAGCACGTCCACCCCCAACCCCAGGCCACAATGCTTTGCACTTTCTACCTCTCAGGCCAGGATGACCCACTGACCTAGTTTAGGACCATGGAGAGCCCTTCGGCCCTGAACAGCGGGAACCTGACGCTTGTGCAGTTTCTTTCTCTGTAGCATTCATTTCTTTCCTTGTTTTCTAAAACTGTGATCAATCACACATAACATGAAATGCACCATTTTAAGCGGACAGTTCAGTAGCATTAAGCACATTTGCATGGCGCAACCATCACCACTGGGTCTCTCCAGAATCTGTCATCTCCCCAAAGTGAGACTCTGTCCCCACTGCACACCTCATCCTTCCTCCCCCTCCGCCCCTGGCGACCGCCCTTCTGTGTTCCGCCTCCACGACACTGATGATTCTCAGTACCTTGAGTGAGTGGAGTCGTGCAGTGCTGGCCTTTTTCGTGATGGGCTTATCTCCCGCAGCGCGTCCTCCAGGTTTGTCCATGCCGTAGCCTGTGACAGAACTTCCTTCCTTTCGAAGGCTGAACAATGACATTCCATGCACATGGGGGCTGCGTTTTGCTTATCCATCCACCCGTGGATGGACACCTGGCTACGGTGTTATTTTAACAAACATTTTTTCAAGTGCCAAAGATGTGGCAGGCACAGCATTTGCTGCTGGAGATAAGACTGTTATTGAGATGGACTTGGGGGGAGGAGCCCCCTGTCTTCCCGCAGGTGAGGAGGTACTCAACAGTAATGACCAAAGGTGGTGGCAGTTTCTTTCTGGTTCATGCAACCACCCTCGAATAGACTTTTCTCGACTGATGTATCCTCTGCCATTTTTAATGAAACCTTTGGCGCCTGATTTAAAAATGGAAGTAGCAGAAGTATCCGTGGAAAAGCTTGCAAATCACCGCACACCGTTTAAATGTTCGAGGGGGTGCTTGCATGGCGAACTGCAATGCCAGCAGTAACACAGCCACGCCCTTCGCTGGTTGGGGTGTCCCTGGCTGCAGTGATGGGGGTGGCCAGCTCCGAATGTCTCCGGGTTCCGTGGATGAGCAGCAGAAGTTTCTGGGTTTCTGTGCTGCTCTCGGGGAACAACCCCCGGGCTCCTGGCCATGGGTCCCAGAGGACACTGTGCATGTCCCCATATCCACCCTCGCTTGTTGGTCCCTTTTCCTCTTGCAGCCACGTGCTCTTGACTCCACCAACATCTCATTAAGTGGCATCTCCTAAACCCTGCTGTGTATCACTGCATCCTGTGATGTGTCTTCTTCACCACGAGCAGCCGTGCTAGAGACTCAAAAGGGCCCTGCCTTTGACTGTGAGCAGACAGGGGCCTGGGACCACCCCTGGTTCCCACGGAGCTCAGGAAAGTTGGTCTTCACCGGCATTTACCCATCACGGGCTGAGCTGCTCTAGGTCTCCCTCTTGTGGGCCACCTGTGAAATAGAACACACTGATGACCTTGAACAGATCGAGTTGTAAGTAATCGATGTCTCTGAATCCGATGCGTTGAGTAGAACCTTTAACTGCTTTTGCTATGAAATATTGCACACTTATAAAAAGTACAGAGAGGGAAATATAAAAAGGACCGCCCGGTCACACACCAGCTTCATCAAATCTTAACATTTGGCCCCTATTTGCTTTAGATCTTTTGATGAATGAAATGTGTAAATTCCCTTCCGCACCCTCCCCCCGGCAAGGAAACCATCACTATGAATTTGTATTTATTACTCCCGGACTATTTTTATAGTGCCCTACATATATGGGTACCCACATAACACACGCTACTGTTTTACCTTTTTTAGACTCTATGAAGATGCTGGGTGCATCCTTTGGTCATCTGCTTTTCTCCCTCAGAACTGGGCTGCAGAAGTTTACCCTGGGGCCCCCCATTCCTCCCTCTTTCTTTTCTGTGTCCTGCTGATTGGAGGAAAACCACGATACACGTACGTATCGTTTCTCTCATTCTGGGATACTCAGGCGCTTTTGAACTTCCTTACAATGAACGGCGCCACACCGGACATTCTTCTGCTGGTGCATACGTGAGGGAATTTCCTTAGGGCGGGCGGCTGGGTCCTTCAGCTTCTCTGGGATTGCCGGATGGCTCGCACGAGGACTGGACTGCTTGACACCCCCCGTCACCCAGAGACCTTTATGTCCTTCTTTGCCATCTGCCCTCCCGTAGGCAGCCAGTGGAAGCACATGTGACCATCTTCCCATGAATTCTCTCTTTTAATCGTGGCAACAACCTAACGAGCTTGGCGTTCGGGTGCCTGGTTTACAAGGGTCCCCTAGGTCCAGGAATCTGAGGCCGAGCTGGCAGCAAGCAGCAGGGCGGCCTGACCCTGGAGCTGTGCCACCAGAGTTCTTAAGGACTCCATGCAGGGTGCAGGGGACGGCGGGGAGACGCCCTCGGCAGAAGCCTGTCAGCCAGGTTGCTGAGAGCTAAGGAAAGAAGGACGAAAGGCTAGGCCAGTCAGTCATGACATTATGACAGTCGTGTTTCGTACCAAAGAGGGTTTATTTATCACTAAGGTGTAAACAGGGAAAATGAGGCTAGAGGGGAGTGAGAAAAACAGAAATGAGAGGCATCTAGATGCCTAAGGAAAAAAAGATGTCACTGTTAGAAAAACAGTATCGGAGAGACGTGCTGTTCAGATCATGTGTTCGTTTGCTTTCAGTTACTAGGAGTCAGTGGCCATTTTAGGACAGTTGCGGGAACCTAGCCCTGCTTCGCCCTCTGCTCGGAAGAGGGACCTAAGCACTGTGCGGTGGGCAGAGGGTGGAGGAGAGCCCAGAAACCGGGGAAGGTGGCGTCTGCATCTCACCAGCAACACGGAGGGAAACCGGCAAGGAGCTGGTGGAAGCGAAGAAAAAGGCAGCCACTCTCTGCTCCGCCCCCCGCCCCCCAGGAGCTCGGAGTGCTGCGCCCCCTGAGATGTGCTGTTTTGTGTTTACGCTTGACTGGAGCTTCGGGCACGTGGCTCAGCACGTTTTCTAATAACACTTCCCCTTTCATCTTTCAGTGAGAGAAGGAGTTAGGTCATCCCAAAGTCGACAGAGCCTGACTCGAATTAAAGGGGAAAAATGCGATGGTGTTTATTTGCTTTTGTTTGTACTTAGATCAAACACACACACACACAGGCTGCACACTCGAGTGGTAAGGGATTGCTTCACTTTAAAAGACGACATCCAAACATAGAGCAGGCGGAGCCAGCCAGAAGTGCCAGCAATAACTTACACCGGACAGGAAGCCGACCAGAAGCCAGCAGGGCGGGCGTGGAAGGGAAACCACTCTTTAAAGGGCTCGTCAAGAGCACAGTGGAGAAGGGGGAGGCTTTCGGAGCATGAGTCAGAAGATGTACATCCCCTTAGGTACCTTTGCCCCCATTTTTGATGACAAAATGCACATAACATAAAATTTATCATCTCAACCGTCTGAAGCGTCTGGTTCAGGGGTGTCAAATCCATTCACAACGTTGTGCGAACCACACTGCCATTCTTCTCCAGAATTCTTCCCAGCTTGCTCTGGCTGGTGTGGCTCAGTGGACTAAGCGTGGCCTGCGAACTGAAGGGTTGCCAGTTCGATTCCCAGTCAGGGCACGTGCCTGGGTTGCAGGCCAGGTCCCCATTCGGGGACGTGTGAGAGGCAACCACACATTGATGTTTCTCTCCCTCTCTTTCTCCTGCCCTTCCGCCCCCCAAGTAAATAAATAAAATCTTTTTAAAAAAGAAAAAGAACTATAAATTCCTGTGTCTTCTAGTGCTCACTATTATGTTGTGTTGCTGTCTTGCATTCCATTATCAGAATGGCCACAATGTATCCATTCTGCTATTGCTGGCATGTGGGTTGTTTCCAGTTGAAGGCTATTAGGAATAAAAGGTTTCCTTTTAGTATTCATCTTATTATAAAGGGACGGAGAAGGACCTGCCCTTCAAGCCTTTCAAAGCAGACTCAGAGCTATGCCTGGAGGCCATTACTGCCTGTCACATCTAGAGGTGTGTCAAAAGGGACCTGCCCACTGCCTCTCACATACTTGGAGGCAGATGTCTGGTCACAGGCAAAACACTGAGTCAGCCTCCTCTCCCGGGGGAGGGCTGGATCTGCTCAGACGTGTTAAGAAAGAAGAAATTTCACAAGCATTCGGCCAAGTGCATCGGCTAACATCTGAAAGTTGAGTAATGTAGGGGAAAAAATTAAAAGGCGGCCAAATAAGCCTTCAACTCATCGTTAAGTAGGTGGCAGTGTGGTGAAAGCTTTTTCTGTTTGTTTGTTAACCCTCACCAGAGGATATGTTGATTGATTTTAGAGGGTGTGGCGCGGGGGGGGGGGGCGGAGAGACGAGAGAGACATTCAGAGGAAAAACACAGACAGAGAAACATCCATGTGAGACAAACATCGACTGGTTGCCTCCCATAGGCGCCCTGACTGGGGATCGAACCTGCACCCTCGGTATGCTCCTTGACCAGGAATCGAACCGGGAACCTTTGAGATGACGCTCCAACCAACGGAGCCACCCAACCAGGGCTTGTCCTTTTTCTTAAGTTTATTTCAAAACAGCCTAGCCTAGAGAAGGCTAGAATTTCCCTTTTCCCAAGATGAGGCTTTTCCCATTTCCTCAGCGAGGGTGGGGTGGAGGGAGTGAGGACTGTAAGACTTTCTGGAAGAACCCTTTGAACTCTGGAAATCCTGGATTCCACCTGCTGATCAGAGCTTCCGGGCAGCGGCCTGTGGGGGCTGGGGACACCCTGTGTGACGTCACGGGGCTCTGTGAGGCAGGCTTTGTCCCCGCCGTGGGGGCAAGACTCGGAATCCGGCCACCACAGAGGCGGCCATTCAGAAAGTAACCCCATCTTTCAGATCACTCCACGCACATCCCTGCCTAGTTCAACCTGCGACACTTAGAAAAGACAGCGGATACAAAGTAGCCAGAGTGCCTGTCTCAGTGGTAGGTGGGTGCGCTCAGAGTGCTGGCTGCGGGAACAGAGATGGGAGGCTTCTCCGCCTGGCATCATCGGAAGCAGCGCACAGAACCGCTGAATCTCCAATGAGATGCTGGCTCCTGGGGGGCGGGGCTGGAGGTTAGGATTAAGATCTAATTTTTTTTTTTTTTTCAAAGGTGTTATCCCCACCCTGCAGGCAGACCGGGCATCACAATGAATTTAGTTCTTGAAAATCAGGGCCAATTTTTCATTACACTTCTTAAGATTTATCCCAAGTGAAGGTGTTACTCAAAAAAAAATTAAACAGAAAAAGAGCCCTTTGTGGTATGTACCAGAAAGTCTCAGGGCTCTTGTGGAGATCGGTATTAGGACTTCCCGAGGCAAGCGAGGGGTTACCAATACTGATGGTCACGTTTCCCTGACCCTAAAGACTCATATTTTAACCCAACTCAGAGGCTGTGTCCACACTTAGGGTTTTGCTTTCTCAGCGGGTGCGTGGTAATGAACTCTCAGGGCTTTTTTAACGCGTTTACAATTGTGTTGGCTGCACATACAAACCATCACTGAGATGCACTTTACAAATTCTGTATTTTTCTAGCACATGGAGTCAACGCATTTTAGAGAAGGAAAGCTGAACATGATCTCCTTCTGAGGAGACAGAGTTGAAGAGCTGGTTACAGACCTCCGGGGCTGCTGTGTGATAGGAGAGGTGGCCTGTGTGTTCTGGGGGTGTGGGGGAGCAGTGGCTGTTCCAGACAACTGCGGGAAGTCTGCTCTAACAGCATGTGACATGAGGAAGCATAGACCAGTAAAACAAGAACCTTGGAGAGGTAGATCTTTATAGGTGTTCACATCTAAAATTTCCCCCAACTTTCTTAATGTCGTGGGACCCCTCTAGAGAATATGGATGTCTCTTATTTTTGAGTAATAACCCCCGTCTATGGATTCAGGTGTGTATTTTCGGTATGAAATCTAGTTGGCTCCTGTCACCCATATTCTCTTTGAATTCATTTCCGATCACTTTTGGGTTTCGGGACAGTTAAAGCGAAGTTTCTCAGGGTTGAAGACACTTCGTAGGAAGGTACGGAAGCAACTGAAGTGGACTGAAGCTCACTCTGTTTTCGGTTCCCGTCCACCCATTTCCCCCAGTTAGAAGTTCTCGTCTTCCCTTCCCTTCCCCACTTGATACTCTTTCCTTGCAGAATCAAATACCGCATTTTCAAAGCGTTATTCGTCCCATCAGCGAGGCTTTGTTGTGCCCCCAGGATCTTTGCGCAGGTGCGATGCTGTGTCCCCCAAGGAGAATGCTCCTCTATGAACAAACTCTCCCTCAACCCAGTGAGGGCGGGACTCGGCCCAGGCCAGGCCCCCGACGCTGCCTGGCTCCTCCGGGAACGGGGAATGCTCGCTGCTCCCTGTGCAGGTCGAGCACATTCCCGGCCGGGCTGTGTTGTAACTTGACCCTCATTATTGCAACGGGTGGTCATCAGGGCTGTGAGCCCGAGGGAGAAGGGCATGTGTTGCCTTGCAAAACACAGGCCTCTCCCTGGTCCTCAAGCAGAGGGGGAGAGCTGGCCTCCCCCAGGGTGGGTGGAGGGGCCAGTTCTGCAGGCCGAGAGGGTCCCCGTGGGTCTAGGGTTTCAGACATATCCCCATGCTGACGCCCCCACCCTGGGTCTCTGAGTCTCCCCTTCCCCAGGGTTGAGAAGTCAGCCTTCCCAGAAGCTCTGCTGCTCCGTCCCGTCACCGCGCCTGGGCCTGACTCTCAGCCTTCTCCGCCCTTGGGTGGCAGGAGGTGAGTCCCTTCCTGTGCTGCTCAGGAGGCCCCCTGACTGAGGTTTTGCTTTCAGTATGATGCATCACTCTCAGCCTTGCATTGCCTGTCTCAGATGGCACCCATGGCACCCAGCAACTGCGGTCTGGTGCTGTGGTAGTCCCCACTCCTGCTCTCTGCCCCCACCTCTCAGGATGAGCCTTTCCACCAGCGGTCCACCCCAGGCCACGGCCAGTAATGTCACACGTGCACGGCTGCAGCGTGCCAGGGGCTGTCGGAACACCACCTTTCCATCTGCTGTGGGGCCCTCGGAGCCACCACCAAATCCCATTTTGGTGCAGCACCTGGGGCCACCTCAGTGTCCTGTTACCACACATGCGGAGTGGGACTCCCCCTGTCCGTCCCAGTGATCATCACACGCCCAGTCGCCTCCATCCTGCAGACCCGTGCAGCAATCTCACCCAGGGACGGCCCCTCTTGCACTCCGCCCCCAGGAGGGTCTTCAGCCTCACTTTTATCCCCTGCTGAGTGAGGAGGGAGAGAAGACAGATGGATGTCTGTCATGGAAAAAGGGAGCCTCTCAAGACCTTTTCCTTCTTTTGATAAATTGTGAAATATTTCCAACATAAGGGAAATATAGAGAAAAATATCACGAATGCTGTGTATACATCATCAAGCTTTGTCAAACATCATTGTTTGGCTACATCTGCTTCAGAGCTTTAAAAAACAAAAAGCATTAGGAGCTCTCCCTGGCTGGGTGGGTCAGTGGGTGGGAGTGTGGCCCCTGTGCACAAAAAGGTTGCAGGTTCGATTCCCGGTCAGGGCACATACCCAGGTTTTAGGGTTGATCCCTGGTTGGGGTGGGTATGAGAGGCAATCGATCTCTTGAACATCAATGTCTCTCTCTCAAACTAATAAACATATGCTCAGGTAAAGATTAAAGCAATTTCTTTAGGCATCAGGAGCTCTTACTTTCCTCCCCAGTACCCTCCCCCTGCAGAAGCCATCGCCAGCCTAAACTTGTGTCCATTTGCCTGCACTGTCCCCACCCCCATCACTGGCTGCACACGGTGTTGCCGCAAACAATGGCACTGCTTGTCATGTTTTCCAAATGTATACATGTACCGTCACACCCAATTTGTTTGGGGGCAATGCCGTTTTCTGCAATGTCACAATATGAATCCAGGGAGCTGAGGGTGGCTCATGCCTGGCTTGGCTGGCACAGCCGCCCTTTCTCCAGGCTTCTGTCGAGGGAAGGGTCCGGTTTCTCTACCAGCACGTCTCCTCGGGCTCCTTTCCTAGGGATCTGTACTGTGTGTATAAGGTCACCTTAACAACCTACTGTCCCATCGGTGGCAGGCCATCGTTTCCGTTGCCCCTGATCTTTCCAGAGGGTGATATTGTAGGTTTTATGTTTTAAACGGGCTGATTGGTGTTAGATCAGGTTTTAAAAATAGAGACCTACATTGTTGCCTCAAGATAAGGGATGAGAAAACACTGTTTCCTTTAGCTCCTCCTGGCCCAGGAGAGTGCGTCCCTGACTAGAAGTGATACTATACATTTTATGAGCATGTCTTGTAATTTGATGTTATGTGATCTTATGAATATCAGTTTTAGGAGTGGTTTGATAATAGAAAAAAAGTACATTTTAATCTTACAGAAGTATATGATGAGTGCCAATAGCAAAATGATTTTTATTTTATTTATTTTTAAAAGGGTATTTTTTAAAATTTATTTTTAGAGAGAGGGGAACGGAGGGAAAAAGAGGGAGAGAGAAACATCAGTATATGGTTTCCTCTCATGCACCCCCGCCTGGGGACCTGGCCCGCAACCCAGGCATGTGCTCTGACTGGGAATCGAACCGGTGACCTTGCGGTTCGCAGGCCAGCGCTCAGTCCACTGAGCCACGCCAGCCAGGGTGCAACATGATTTTTAAAATGCTGAAAACTGAACTTGAGCCAAGGAAATGACCACTGCAATATCTAACGGAGCTCCTCTCAAACCCTTCTGATTTAGGACATTGAAGAACGGACTCCCCAAAACGCTGAGTTAATGATGAGAAATGTCATAATTCAGCTTTTCCTCTGTGGGTCCCTGATATTCGGGACCTGGACCGCGCTCCTATGTGTGTATTTTTACTACGACCACATGAGCGACGGGCAGGCGGAAAGCCAGGGGCCTATGTCAGTGTGGTCTCTTGATAAAAAATTGCAGCCGCCAATTGCCCACGGCCCGGGGCAAATACCAGGACGCCCTGCACCAGCGGAAAGACCTGACGAAAATGAAACTAAAGACCCAAGTCCCTTTTTAAAATCAGGTGAGCGTTTTGATGTTGTTCTCCACTAGCTATGTTTTTTTAAAAATTTTATTTTTTAATTTAGTTTTAAATAGAAGGGAAGGGAGGTAGAAAGAGAAAGAGAAACATTGACTTGAGAGAGAAACAGATTGGCTGCCTCTGGTTCAGGTTCTGATGGGACCAAACCCGCAACCCAGGCACGTGACTGAACCGGGAGTTGAACTGGTGACCTCGTGGTTTACGATACAACACCACCCAACCGAGTCACACCAGTCAGGGCCCTTGTAGCCATTTTAAGGGGAAAATATGCCATAAATGTAACATTTGGAAGAAGAAATGTTTTTTTTCAGATCAATTCATTTTTTAAATTATGAAATATTTTATATTCTACCTAGAAAAAAAGTGAAACAGGTATGTATGTATTTACCACCTAAACTTAACAGTTTTTAAATAGTTTGTTATACTTGTTTCAGACAGCGTTGTTTTTCACAGAAGTACATTTTAATAGGTACCGTTAAAAACATCACCCCTTTAACAAAGCAAGCCAGCCAGTACTTATGTGTCTCTTGTAACCTTTTCTTGTAGGTAAGGATGTTAAGTTTACGGACCCAGAACTTGTTCGTGGCTTTATAAAGCACGGATTTAATACCGTTATCAGTAAAAGCTTGGGCAAAGTGAGAACTGTGCCAGATACCAGGAATAAAATGTATGTTTCTCCTCTTTATTTTTGTATTGAGATATAATTGACTTATAACATTCTATTAGTTTCGGGTGTACACCATATATATGTAGTATATATTGTAAAATAATCACCACGATAAATCTAGTTAACATCGGTCACCATACACAGTTACAAAAAATGTTTTTTCCTTGTGATGAGAACTTCTAAGGTCTGCCCTCCTGGTAACTTTCAAATATGAAGTCGAGGGATATAAATTACAGAGACCCCGGACCCCACACCCCGCTGTGCGTCAGGTCCCGGGACTCAGTTACTCTGTATCGGGCAGTCTGCGCACCTGTCCACCTTCTCTCTGTACTGATTTCATCCACCCGCTGCCTCTGGCAACAACCAATCTGTTCTCTGCTTCTATGAGCCTGGTTTCTTTTGCCAGGGGTGGGGGAGGAGGGGGGGATGGCTGTTGTTTCTGTTTTTGTCTTTTAGGTTCTGCATGTGAGATCATACAGATTTGTCCTTTTCTGTCTGACTTATTTTACGTAGTATAATGCTCTCCCTGTCCATTCATGTGGTTGCAGATGCCAAGATTTCCTTCTTTTTATGGTTCCATTTTTTAATGTAAAGTGATATATATAATTATATGTAATATATATAATTACCTAGTTGTATATATTATATATAATTAGTGTGCTCTCTCTCTCTCTCTCTCCATATATATATGGGGCACAGGTGTCTTTTTGAGTTAGTGATTTAGTTTTCTTCAGATAAACACCTAGAAGTGGAATTGCTGGATCATAAGGTAGGTCTACATTTAATTTTTCAAGGGAACTTCATACCATTTTCCACAGCGGCCGCACCGACTTGTATTCATTGCTGCCAATAGAGCACCGGGGTTCTCCTTTCTCCATGTCCTCGCCAGCACTTGCTATTCCTTGTCTCGTGGACGACAGTCATTCTGCCAGGTGTGAGGTCGTATCTCACTGTGGTCTTCACTTGCATCTCCCTGATGATCTGTGACGCTGAGCATCTTCTCATGTACCTGTTGGCCATCTGTGCGTCTTCTCGGGAAAAAATGTCCATTCAGATCTTCTGCCCATTTTTTAAATCGTATTGTTATGTTTGGTCTGTTTGCTGTTTTGTACGAGTTATTTTTTTTTAATCCTCACAATAAAACACAGGGTATGTTTTATTGGTTTTAGAGAGACAGGAAGTGGGTTGGGGAGAGAGAAAGAGAGAGAACACAGATGTGAGAGAGAAACATTGATCGGTTGCCTCCCGTACGCATCCTGACTGGAGACTGAACCCACAACCTTTTGGCACACGGGACAAGGCTTCCCCTACCTCATCTGCCTGGCCAGGGCGAGTTCCATGAGTGCTTTATGTATTTTAGATACTAATGCCTTATCAGGTATAGGATTTGCAAACATTTTCTCTCATTCACTAGGGTTGCCTTTTCATTTTGCTAATGGCTCCCTTTTCTGTGCAGAAGCTTTTCGGTTTCATACAGTCCTGCTTATTTCTTTCTGCTCCTGTGGCCTTTGGTGGGGTGTCAGATCCAAAAAAACTATTGCCGAGATCGATGCCAGTGGGCTTACTGCCTATGTTTTCTTCTAGGAGCTTTATGGTTTGGGGTCTTCCATTCAAGTCCTTCATCTATTTTGAGTTAATTTTCGTGTATGGTACAAGTTAGTGGCCCGGTGTGTTTTGCATGTGGCTGCCCAGTTTCCCCAAGATCATTTACTGACTACACTGTCTTTACCCCATTGTATACTCACGCCTCCTTTGTCATAAATTAATTGTTCCTCTCTCCTCGGGGCTATTTCTGGGCTCTCTATTCTGTTTCATTGAGCCGCCTGTCTGGTTTTTTATGCCGATGCCATATGTTTTAGTGACCAGAGCTTTGTAGTAAAGTTGGAAACCAGGGAACTGAGATCCCAAAACATGAATCATTTTCTTCCCCTGGGCTGCGCCTCCAGGTGCCATCAAAAACGTTACCCCGCCAAACTACCCACCGCCAGCATTGTCATCTGCTTCCACAATGAAGAATTTAATGCTTTATTTCGGACGCTGTCCAGCATCATGAACTCCACCCCACACCGACTCCTTGAAGAAATTATTCTGGTGGATGACATGAGCAAACTCGGTAAGACAGAAAACTAACCACCTCCTTAGTCGACACTGAAGGCAGTGCTCTCTCCGACGGCCTGTGAGATATTTTAAAACACAAAGAGCCGTTCTGGGTGCTGTTGAGGCAGGCACGGAGCTACGGCTACGCTGGTGGGGGTGTGAGATCTGGCTCCTGTCCTTACGGTGTTGGCAAAGGCGTGGTGAGTGCTTCTGTGAGGGAAGTGCTGGGGCACCAACCCGGTCTTTAGACATCATCAATGACATTGAGGAAGAAGTGGCACCAAAACTCAGACCTGAAGGGTGAACTGACTGGAGTTAGCTGGATGGAGATGCAGGAAAGGGCAGTGTGAAGCCCCGGAGGCAGGAGACAACACTGGTGAGTTCAGAATAGGTCTGCGTTTCACGTAGTTTGGGTAGGAGGAAAGCGCTGAAGGGAAGGGCCGACATAAAAGCAGGGGTATAAAAGGGTAGCTGCTCACAAAAGGCATTGTGTAGTTTTACCTGGGGACAACGGGGAGCTCTGACAGGCTAGACACAGGGAAGAGACCGGATCTGGGCACTTTCCATGAAGGAACCCTAACTGGACCGGCTACCGGCGCCCTCCTTCCTGCTTGCTCACGGGTTGGAAGACTTGGGACACTACACGGTCTGGTTAACCGCACTGAGCACTTGAACCTCGCTGTCTGTTTCACACGTTGAACGCAGACTGGAAGCTAGCCCAGAGGACCCAGATTAGTGGAAAGAGTTTCGGAGTCTGCAGGTCCCTGCAGGGCCCATTTCCCACAGAAGCAATGTATCGGCATTGCATCAGTCTCCCACCTGAGTGTGTGCCTGTCCCTGTGGGTCCGACCCACCATGGGCTGGGAAAAGGAGAGAGAAGGGGGAGCAGCAGGAAGCACAGGGGCAGAAACTCCGGGGCGTCAGCTCAAAGGTGGAATATAACTCAAGTGAATGTCACCTCCATTTAGGAACGTCCCATGTCGGCCAGGCCCCATTGCATACGACGTTATTTCTATGGGAACTACTGTTTATTTCTAGTCTTGGGCAGGGGAGGGAATGTGGAGAGACGGTGAGATTTCTTATCTGATCAGTAGGAGGCAGCTCTGAGAAGGTTGGCCCCATGCTGGGTAAGAAGTCCCCAGAAAATCCATGAGTAGGGAACAGGGTGGGACCTTCTGCTAGACTGGAGTTCTACCTTCCCACCTAGAAGGACAGGGGTTGTGCCATGGGAATACAGCCCCAGGAGCACCATGGGCCACCTCCCCCAGCCTTTCAGGGCCATGCCTGAGTCCAGAGACCTACCGTATTTTGCCCTGTATAACGCGCACTTTTTTGTCCAACTTTTTGAGGGAAAACTAGGGATGCCATCACACATGGACTCTGTGCCGACTGTTGTATTTCTCCCTCCCAGCACGGCCAGGGATGTGGCGGGTGTCCCTTCCCACCGACGAGGAAACTGAGACGCAAGTGGTTTGATACCCACAGCCCACTTGGTAGTAACAAAGCCAGATCACTCCAAAATGCCCAAACCCCTGCCTTTCCTATTAAAACTTCACGAGTGATTTATCACAATCGCAGCATTTCACTGAGAACAGAAAGCTATTTACCATCGATTTCAGGCCTGAAACACTGTTCCTTCTCTTCCTTACATAGGATAAAATTTTCTTGTAAAGTGAGTACCTCTGTGGATGAGCGTGGTCTTTAGGGGTCAGCGGAGATTGTGCTCAACTGTTTTCATGCCTGAAGTTACCATTTATACATTGCCAAGTCTTGGATTTTATTTTCCCCCCTGCAGAGGATTTGAAAGAAAAGCTCGACTATCAGCTGGAAGAGTTTCGGGGAAAGGTCAAGCTCATAAGAAACAAAAAGAGAGAAGGGCTCATTAGAGCCAGGATGATCGGAGCAGCGCGCGCTTCAGGTGCGAGCCTCTCCTTGGCGACACGGGTGTCTCGGAGACCTTTCCTGCCCGGGCAGAAACTACCCCACAGGGACCCTCCCTGTTCCCCCTCGCATATAACACAGACTGGAAATGTCTTTCAGCCACACGAGCAATAGAGTTGCTTTTGACCCTGAAAGTACTCTGCTTTAAAATGTCAATCTGTTATTTCAAATAAAAAGGTCACCTTTTGTACAGGCTATCATGTCAGCCCCCAGTAACAGGATACAGGGTGAGTGTCCCCAGACGCAGGGGACCCACTGGGGTGTCATTGGGACCCAGGCCCGTCGAGCAGTGAGGAAAGTAAGACTTCTGGGAGCCAGTGGGACTGTGGCAGCTGCTGGCAGCAAGGGGGACTCTGAAGCCAGGGTGGGCATCCGCTCGGGGGCTCTGAGGCCAAGGGGAAATGAGAAGGGGAAGAGCTCCTGGGAGAAATGTCCGTGAAGGATTAAGGGGAGAGGGACAGAGTGACCCGAAGCTTCTGGTCTGACACCTGGGAAGGCGGAGAGGAAAGGGAGGCTGGGGTGGAAAGAGCCTCAGAGAGGCTCAGCTGGGCCAGGAGGGAAGAGTGCCCATTACAGATGCCCTGCTCTAGCTCTCCCTCCCCTGCACTCTCCCCTCCCCCCCACACAATGTGCTTAGTCACTGTGGGGGCTGCTGGGGAGAGCAAGGCCTTAGTGTAAATACTGCTCTAGATCCAAACATGTGGAAGCTGTCAGATCGGCTCCTCACAGCAGGCTTTCCTGAACGGCGATCTGAGCAGCTCACTCCCAGGGCTGCTACCAAGAGCCACTTCAGAGAAAGTGGACCAGGCAAGGTTGGGCACAGCCCTGCCCCTGGGAGGGGCATCGCCTTGGACAAGGCAGCCCCATCCTCGGCCAAGGCCAGTTCCTGGGGAGGGACGCAGATGTGAGCCCTGAGCAGTCAACAGTGTGTGTGTGTGGGGGGGGGGGGTTGGCGTGAGGGGGACAGGTCTCCAGGGGTCTAAGGGGACCAGAGGGTTTTGATTCGCAGGCTGGCGCTCAGTCCACTGAGCCACACCAGCCAGGGCTGGATCAGAGGGTTTTGGCACAATATTAAACTGGAATCAAAGGTCATGGGTAATGTCCAAGGTATTTCCTCAGACCACGTTGCAATCCAGGACTCCAAACACAAGCAAACTCTGACTCTCTGTTCCTAAGCTGGCTGAACCGACGGAGACATTCTCCAGTTTAAAGACACAGAGGATACGTGGCCATCGCCCAAAATGCAGTGTGAGGCCCAGCCCGGCACATGGGTCCTCACCCCTCTGGTTTCATGCATTGATGTGAGTGTGTGCATACATATGTACACACACACAACTTCAAGGGCTTTTAAACGTACAGGGTGAAGCAAAAGTTGGTTTACAGTTGTTTGCATGAAAAGCAATACAAGAATTAACCGATAGTAACACAGGAATAAATGCTGAGTCTCACGTACTCACAGCTGCAAACCTACTGCGCTCCGCTCTGTGTGTGGAACCACACCGTCGTTACTGTCCTGAGACTTACTCTTTTAATTTAATTTTAGTGTTTTGGGACTTCCCCCGTGACAGTACGGAAGACTTACATGAGTTTTAATCGTGGTATGGTCTTCCTTATGGATTCCATGAATACATAGTCATAATTCATTCAGCTTTTTCTTTTTGGTAAATATTTTTTTAAAGGGTTAATTATTCTAATTCAAGAGAGAGGGGAAGGGACAGGGAGAGAGAAACATCGATCGGTTGCCTCCCACATGCGCCCCAACCGGGGTTTCAAGCCTGCAACCCAGGCATGTGCCCTGACCAGGAGTTGAACCAGCAACCTTTCAGTTACAAGGCAAGGCTCCAACGAACTGAGCCACACCAGCCAGGGTCAGCTAATTTTCAATTGGTGATTTTTATTTTTACTATCACTCAGTTAAAAAAAAAAAAAAGCTGCACCAGCAATTCTTGTACCTGTATCTCTGTGCAAATGTGCGCTTATGGGATAAATTGCTAAAAGTAGAAGTCCTAGCCAAAGGGGAATTCTTATTTTAAGTGGTGACGGAGAGTGACAAATCACCCTAGAAAAGACTGCACCAGTGAACAGCCCTGCCACAGGCTGCAGGAGGCCCTCTCCCTGGAGCCTCGCCGGCACTGTGCATTTCCACATGTGCATTCTTCAGGTTAGCTGTTCTTTCCCATCTTCTCTAAGCAGAATAGGCCCTTATGAAAGTTTCGACTCAAGAGCAAAAAACAATGGTGCATCTTTGCATTCTGAAGAAAACACCAGATAGGGTCCTCCCAGCCACCACTTGCTAAATGAAACTGATCGGTCAGAGCCAAACTAAAGTATTTTTTCCCTGAAGCCTCGCTGGGTTCTGTCTGCTCCTTTAGAATCCCCCCCAGTCCTACTCTCTAACTGCAGATGTCCTTCGGGACATCGGTGGCACATGAGGTCCCACCTTTGTGGTACAAAATAAGATCTGTGTTTCTTGTCTCTCTCCTGATGGTACTGAAGGCACGCTGGGAGCCAAACCCGTAGCCAACGCTTGGACTTTGACGTGGGTGGTTGGGGCTTCGTCCGCAAGCACTGACGCCGGCCCGCTCTCGCCTCCCCAGGGGATGTGCTGGTGTTCATGGACAGCCACTGCGAGGTGAACACAGTGTGGCTGCAGCCCTTGCTGCATGCCATCGCCAAGGACCACAGGATGGTGGTGTGTCCTACCCTAGATGTCATCGACCCCGTGACTCTGGAATACAAGCCCTCCCCTGTTGTAAGAGGGGCTTTCAACTGGGAACTGCAATTCAAATGGGATAACGTTCTCTCTTATGAGGTGGACGGGCCAGACGGACCCACCAGACCCATCCGGTGAGACTCCTTCGGGCTATGGGGAAATGTAATAGAATATGCGTATTGGCTACCCCGGACAAATAAAAGAGAAGCTTTCAGAGGTTACTTCTTCAATACCTTGGGCTTAATGATGATATTTTGCTATTTATCTTGTTTCTGAAAGTTCACTTGTCCTTCACAGTCTGTGATAGTAGAATTGAGTTGGTTTTGAGTTTCTTCCACTGAACACGAGCATGCCACCCCGCTCACAGCACCTCTCTATGGCTGGTGCCCTCTGACCTCAGAGGTCTGCAGAACGTGGGCCTGGTGCTCGGGAGCAAGGGGCACATGCTGGTCCGCAAACAGAGTGGCAGCGCGGTGGGTGGAACAAGCAGACGTCTCTGGCAATTCGTTTCTGAAACAGTCACACAAGGGCTTCCATCTACAACTTCATAGGCTGAGGTGGACGTGATGTTCCCTGATTGTTGGTCTCGGGAACTGTATGTCTAGGTGTGAGGACAGTCTGAGTATTGTGACTGTTACTGTGTTGATGAGGCTACTTCTGAAGAGACTTCCTCCAGGTCCCTCTCCACACTCACGGGTGACTTCAGACACCAAGGTCACCTGTCCTTTTACAATCCACCTCCAGCTCCGTCTTTCAGGTACCGAGGCCGAAAGCCAACTCCCTCTCCTTCCCAATGCCCCACATCCCACCATAATCTGCTGGCTCCGACTTCAGAACAGATCAAGAATTCGGCCGCATTTCACCACCATCTTTGCTGTATCCTCACCCCAGATTCCACGGTCCTTCTCTGGGACCACTGCAGTCACCTCTTCCTGGTGTCCCGACTCCCACCTTTGCCTGCTGACTCACTAATTGATCTCCCACACATTATGGATGCCTCATAGGTGATTTGAGCAAATCAATGAATGAATGGACACGTAATTCATTTCAAACGATTTAGTTTGGTATTTATGGGTCCCGTGATTGGTGGACCAAAACAAAAGATGCTTTGGAATATAATAGTTTTCCCAGATGTAAATATTACAATTCACTTAATATCCTTAGAAAGGAGATCTCTAAACCCCACTGCCCAGGTCTGTTGTCATCCCCACGAGAAACTCACCGTCTAAAGGGAATTTTCCCTCTGACCAAGACAACACTTCCACTCGATGTACTGCTTATATATCTTGGTGATAGCTAGATAATGTTATTACCTACTTTAGGTTGTGGTTTAAACTCAGTAACTTTACATACTTAGATGTACATTAAGATGATTTTGGAATTAGCTAAGGTGGTGGTTTTCTAGTTTTTAACTATGTTATCATTAACATTCAGTATAATTTTGGCAAAAATCCATAATGACTGAGTCTGCAGGATCAATTGAATATGTATGTCTTTTTAGATCCCCTGCAATGGCTGGAGGAATTTTTGCTATAAATCGGCATTATTTTAATGAGATTGGACAGTATGATAAGGACATGAACCTCTGGGGAGGAGAAAATTTGGAACTTTCACTACGGGTAATTCAGATTTTTTTTTTTTAAATAGTTATCTTTGTGCATACAAAGTGAAATGAAGCCTGAGGTCCTGTAATCTGTTGTGGCAACCATGCCATTTGTCCCCATGAATATCTGGTACCATTCTGGTGTCACATGAAAGATGCGGGGCCCCTTGCAAACATTGAGAAGATTTCATAAAATGTCAGGATGTCCGACTACATGTTATTGTCAACGTGTGGCGTGTCAGATTCAGGGACTACTACTTTAATCTGTGGTGGAATCTCTCTTTGATTCTGCTGATGGTCTCGGGGGCTACAGTGTGGTGGGTGTACCATTGCGTTAGGAGGCAGGAGACCGAGGTGCCACTGAACATATGAGCCACCTTGGGTCTTAGCTGCTCCACCAATGACAGGGGGCTTGGGAGAGGACGCCCAAGTCCTCCTCCGACTCTTAAATCCTGCGATACTTGCTACAATGAAACCTGGAAAACCCTACGGTGAGTGGAAGGAGCCAGACACAAAAGCCACTTATTTATAGGAGTCCCTTCACATGACATGGCCAGAGTAAGTGGATGCGTATACCCAGGGGCTGGAGGAAGGGGGTGACAGCTGCCGGGTGCCAGGTTCCTTTTTTGGGGGGTGAAAATGGTCTGGAATTAATGGCACAGTCTTGAGGAAGTACTGAAAATCACTAAATTCGATGCTTTAAAAGGGTGATTTCGCACGGTACGTGAAATGTATCTCACTTATTAAAAACGGATTCAACTTTTTAAAAATTCTACGATATCAGGCCTTAGAACGAGTCCCAGCTCTACCACTGTGTGATCCTTGGCAAGTCATTCATTTTTCTAGTCCCAGTTCCCTCACTTGTTAAGTAGGAATAAATATAAATGCCATCCTCAGGATTTTGTGGAGACTTCATGAGATCATTCAGGTAGAGAACACAGTACAAAGTAGATATTCCTGGAGAGAGACTCCAAAGAACATATAAGGTGCTATTCAAGCGTGCATCATATGTTATCACAGGTATTTGGTTTTGACTAAATTCTAACAGATTTTTCTAACGAGCCGTGCATAAAAATCTAGGCTGTCAACTCACTATTATCACTCTTAACCTTTGTTTTCTCACTTCTCTGGCTTATTGGTCTCTTTGCCCAATCAAAAAAGTTGGTGTGGAGAAAACAGCTTCACTGATGAGTTTATAGGAGCCGATTAATACGAGACAGCCCTTACTATTCTAGTCTAAATTTTGCCAGCTGTTCCTTTGACCCTGTGAAGTCATCTGCTGAGGCCACAGTTTGTATTTGGTGTTGTCTTAGCATGTATTCAACTGTTTACTGTATTTCTCTTCAGTGCTTTCTTTTTCTGTTTTTTTTTTCTTTTTCTTTCCTGCTTTGGATTTTACCTCCCTCTCGTTTTGGCTGCTTACTTTGTGGGCTTGTTTATAAGTTCTTCTCAGTATAGACTCCTTTCATAACCCTTCAGATACTTTATTTTTAACACAGGAATATCTAGAGGCGTAGATTTCCCCTCCAAGCCCCTATGTGGCTGCATCCTGTTACTCTGTTACTTTCTTTGCTTCTTCGTTTCCATTTCCATTCTCGTCTTCCCTTCCCATCGGCCTCTGTCTCCTAACACCCACACCTTAGCCGCTTCTCCTGGTTTGGCTGATCAGTCCTTACTTCAATCCTTTCCTCTGAGAACACGGTGTACGGCATTTCCCCTCCCAGGACCAGATCACTTCATCAGTGCATTCTTCTGCCTCAGACTAAAATCAGTTTTGTGAATGATACAGGCACATTTGAAAAGTACGGTATTGGTTTTTTTCTGGCTCTAGATTCCCTCCAGATAGAGAGTAACAGCTAAGTTATTATTCAAGTGTATTAATTATCTTTGCTTTAATATCTTCAACCACGCCATTCCTCGCGGCCCCTTCCTACCTTTTAGTCTCCTTGGGTCTCTCTTCTTGTAAACAAACATAAATTAATGAATAACTAAAGCGCTCCTGCGGCACTGGTCATGGTCTCTAACCAAGAGACGGACACCTTGCATCCACACCTGTGTATATTTCGTGTCCCACTTCCTCTTCATTCCAGTTAACATTCCAAGGGCCTTCGGCATCCTGTGACATTGTCCTGGGAGCTGCCACTGGCTTTGCTTTACTTTTTTAAGATTTTATTTGTTTATTTTTAGAGAGAGGGGAAGGGAAGGAGAAAGAGGGAGACATCAATGTGGGGTTGCCTCTCACGCACCCCCCACTGGGGACCTGGCCTGCAACCCAGGCATGTGCCCTGACTGGGAATTGAACCAGCGTCCCTTTGGTTCACAGATCTGCTCTCAATCCACTGAGCTGCAGCAGCCAGGATGGGGAGCTGTGACCAGTTTAATATTGATGTCCCTAGCGGATGGCTTTTGGTCTTCCATATGCTTGAGGTGACCGCAGCATTTGATGCTGTAGAGCTGCCTTTTCCAGAAGTTTCCTGGGATTTTCAGGACGTTTCTGGTTGCCCTTCCACCACTTGTTGGCACTCAGTTTCCTTCACAGGACTTTCTTCTGTGCGCCTCTTAGACGTGGGTGTTCCCGAGAGGGCCCCTGTCGACTCTGTTGTCACCTCGCATGCTCTTTGGGGCTTGGGTCTGACATCAGCCACTTTGCACATACGAAGCCACGCTGGAGGTTCACATGGTGTAATCTTTTCTTACATCGTTGGAGGATATCTTAGGACGAATTTATCATGCCACTCCTCACACTAATCAGCATCAGAACGGGTCATGTAAGAGAGAGGCATAATCACTTAGTGTTCGCAGCGGTGGGGCCAGATTTCCCAAGTTTGAGTCCTGTGCCTGGCTACGCACAGCCTCCCGTCACTGGGCAAGCTGCTCAACCAATCTAGGTGTGAGTTTCTCCATCTGTAAAGTGGGGTAATCACAGCACCTACCTTATAGGGTTGTTGTGAGGATTGAGTGAAATAAGGAACTTAATAACTGTTAGCTATTGTTATGTCTGTAAAAAAAAATTCAGCAGTTGGCCCTGGTGGGGCAGCTTGGTTGGTTGGAGCATCGTCCCGGGCACCAAAAGGTGGCAGGTGTGATCCCAGGCCAGGGCACGTGCCTAGGTTGTGGGTCTGATCCCCAGTCAGGGCGCGTACAGGAGGCAACTGATCAATGTTTCTCTCTCGCACCGATGCTTCTCTGTCTCTCTCTCTCTCTCTCTCTCAAATCAATAAATACTTCCTCAGGTGAGGATTAAAAAAAGTTCGGCAGGTGCCTATTCCTAGCAAACGTACACGAGCATGTCTTCTGTTTTCCTTGTGTCTAGATCTGGATGTGCGGAGGCCAGCTCTTCATGCTGCCCTGCTCTCGAGTGGGACACATTGTTAAGCAAAAGACCGAAAATCACACTGAAGTTTTCAGAGCTGTGACCCATAACAACCTCAGGCTGGTGCACATTTGGCTGGACGAATACAAGGTGAGGGACATGTCCCCGATGTGAAAAGACAAGTGAGGGGACACTGTGGGGCTTGCCCTGAGTAAGCTGTCCACGGCCTTTCTGGTTATCATGTTTCGTCCTTTTCTCAATGTTCTTGAAATGTCCCCTCGACCATCCCTCCACTCATCTCCGGGCCCTGGTCTCAGTTCATTCTGCGCTGCTACCCTTGTGCCTTGCTTTTCGTTTTAATGTCTAGGAAAACTCAAGATACTTAGAAATCAATCAGTCAACACCACAAGTCTTTTATTTGTTTGCTTAGGTCCACTGTCCCTCTGAAGCAAACACCTCTCCCCGTTCCCATCCCCACAGGCAGCTTTCAGATTTCCTGCCGCCACTACTGATCTCCCGGTGATGGGGCTGCTGCTGGTCTGGGAGCCCTCTGCCCCAGGTTGAGCCCCTGCCAGGCCCTGAAAAAGTGCACACACGGAGAACACAGAGTGCGGCTCCGTTCTAGTTTGAAAGCCGTCCATCCAGAATCCACGCACAACCCATACGGATGGTAACCCCAACAAGACCTCCTTTCAGATACACGGGTGGAAATATGTAAGGATCTCTCTGGGATATTGTATGTCCTGGCCTTGATCTAATATTTCCTTATTATTTTAAGCTATAAAAGTAATAATACAATTTTTCTTTTTTATAAGCAATCAGGGCAGTGTGAATTAAAACCTCAGGGAGGTATTTCTAGATAGACAGCCACCCAGCTTCAGAAACACACACACACAAACATCTGATAAGACCAAGTGTTGCCAGGCAACAGGAATACTCCGACACTGATGGTGGTGCCAATTATTACAGACTCACTTTGGAAGATGCGGTGGGGGGGCAACACTGAATGAAACACATGACTGTCCCGTGATCCAACCGTTCCATTCAAAAGAAATGCGTGCTTTTGTGCCGGAGAACACACGACAGGAATATTTATAAACAGCCCTGTTGGTTATCCCCAAATGAATACTGCCCAAATATTCATCAAAAGTAGAATGGAGAAATGTGACATGCTGAGTTGCTCCAATGACAGAAATTAACCAACTGCAGATATACACACAATAGCACAGGTGACTCTTACAGACATCACGGCGAACCAAGGCAGGCAAACACAGTGGAATATACCGTATTTTTCTATAAGTTACAAATGGGTAAAATGAAACTATATAATTTATGTATGTATATTTAGATACCAAAGCTAGAAAGAAAAGCAAAGAAATGAATCCATAATCAGGAGCATTTAAAAGTAAGAAAAAGAATTATGACCAGGAAGGGCAAGGCCAGGGGTGTCAAGGATCCTGGTAATGTTCTATTTCTTGGCCAAGAAAGCATTACCAAGGTTGATTTTTCAATAATCCTTGAAGTTGCACATTTATATTTTATGTGCCTTTTGTACGTTTACTATATTTCCTGATTTTAAAAAAGTCAGTTTTAGAAAGGTAAAATAGACGCCTTTTTAAAAGTCCTGTAGTAATGAAGAGCATGAAGTAAAGCACAAGCTTCCTAAGCCTGAAGTCATCGCTCAATCACTGCTTAGGGATTCTCGTCAACACGCTTGTGAACTCTGGTCAGACTTGAACAGCTGGATCAAGTTTACCGAACATCACAGAAGATCCAGTGGCAAAATGTCCCACCTCACTTAGAAGGAAGATCACGTCTGGCACGACCGATGGGTTGTGTGAGACCGGGCAATGGGACACTCAGTGAGTGACACTGAACAAGAGAAGGCTTCACCCAGAGAAATGCTGCCTAAGGACTTCTCTGCTTTTACTCCAAAAGGATGGCACCCCTCCTCCACCCTCAAGCCTGCCCCCTGCACCAACCACCACGGGGAACGAGGAGTGACAAGAGAAGATGGTGACCTACAGTGGTCAAGGATCCCCAGGAAGGATCCTTGATGCTCATAACGTGCTGATTTAGATAAGCAAGCTCCTCCCCCTCAACAATATTCCTCTGCCACACGCTGGGCACTGGGAATACACAGAGGGACACGCAAGGGGGCCTTGGATGACTTCGAATACTGCTTTCAACGGGCAGAGCAGGTGAGTTAGACACACATCCTTGGTGCTTCCTTCAATCCGAGCACACGGAACACCAACCAGGTGTGGCAATGTTAGCGGCTGACACCAGCATGACACCATGTGCTGGTCTGCATCTCCCAAAGGCTCTGCATGTATGACAGTATTTGGTCCTCACAACAACCTCATGAGGGTAGGGCCCACTGTCACCTAGGTAATAATATTCACAGAGCCAGCCCTGAGACCCAGGCTGTCTTCCTCCAGAGCCAAAGTGCCCTTGGCCCCCACATCATCCCCTATTCCAGAGACCGTGCAAGTATTGACTGGAATGAGGGAGGTAGGAGAAAGGGAACAGGCCCCACCTCTGCCGCGGGCCATCCACCAAAGCACATGCTACGCATCCGTAGGGGCTGAGTGAGGCCCAGCTTCTGTGTGTGTCCCCAGACAGAGAAAGTCAGAAGGTTTTCGTTTTAAGTTCAGGGGATGAAAATATATACACCACCCTGTTGGACGTCTTGAATTGGTGACCAAAGATTTGTTTGGCCTAATGAGACTCTTTATCTCTATTTAGGAGCAGTTTTTTTTACAAAAGCCTGGTCTGAAATCCGTTCCCTACGGCAACATCAGCGAGCGTGTCGAATTAAGGAGGCGACTGGGTTGCAAGTCCTTTCAGTGGTATTTGGACACTATCTTCCCAGAACTGGAGGCATCGAAGGGCAGATGAGGAAAACGAATGGCTTCCTTAATAAAGGCGTTAAGAAGCCCCCTCGTCCTCCAACACAGAGATGAGCGCCAGTTTGGAACATCATGCTGCTATATGAAATGCAACAGGAAATACAACCAGAGCAGTCTGCCCTAGAACCGCCTTTCCTTGCCTCTTTTAATGATAGCGCTTAACACGTTGTCACTCCTCTGCCACCAAGTGTCTGGGGTGGCAGGACCTTGACCATTAGAAATGTACACCACCGCACAGCTCAGGTGTTATCATACAACTACCTCCAGTTGTTTGCTGCACTCACTCAGTCCTGGGGGGCCATAGGGAATGCCCCACTCTTGGAGCCTTTGCCAACTCTAGTCCTACCCTGGGCACGTGACCTGGCCCAGTGGTTTCTCTGAAGGACACTCACTGAGAGCCTTGGTTGGTAGTACCCACTTCCGTTCCATCTCATTGAACTCCTTTCTTGCTGCCAATGTGGATTCTGGCATCGACGCCCCGCTTAGCTGTGTTCCCGAGTATCTGCCGTCCAGTCCACTTTCCTAGGGGGTCCTGGACCAGCTCCCTTTTGTTCCTGTCTGCCCTTCTGTCACTTGGAGATGCTCCTTTTTTCCCCCTCTTTTTTAAAAAGAGATCTTATTTATTTTTAGAGAACAGAGAAAGAGGAGAAAGAGAGGGAGACAAACAACGTGTCGTGGCCTCTTGCGCGCCCCCTACTGGTGACTTGGCCCACAACCCAGGCTTGTGCCCTGACTGGGAATCGAACTGGTGACCCTTTGGTTCACAGGCCTGCTCTCAATCTACTGAGCCACACCAGCCAGGAAGACACTCTTTCTTCCTTGCTTCTGATTTTGCCTTTTTCATACCTGTCCCCTCCTATGGATCTGTCCTACAGCTCTCCTGACACTTCTTGGATTGCATGCCCTGCAGATGAGCTATGTTCTGACTTGAGAACTGTTTAGCTGGGATCGGGGAAGAGGCAGCTAGGTTCCAAATCTATCCTGTGTGGACATACTCCCAGATGTCTAATGAACTTCTTCAGGTGAGAGGGATGGCTGTGGAATTAACCTGGGTACAGGCGGCTAGGAAAGTTAAATATATTTAATTTACAAAGACAGAGAGAATGAGAAAACAGGTGAAGGGACACATGAGAAAGGAAGAAAATGGAGTGGGGGGACACAGGAGAGGGTCACTAAGCACAGCCTATGCTGGAAAAGACATACACTGGTTTTTATAGCAAGAAACAACTGGACCGGTCTATTATGCTCATTCATTCAATGACTGCGTGATCATCCTGGGGGCTGGGGTGTAGCAGACAACGGAGCAGGCAAACACCCCTTTCTTCATGGAGTTTGTGTTCTTGGAGATGATATAGACAAGGTAAAGAAAAAAAGAACCAGTTTACAATCTCTTTATACCCATGCATTTAGCAAAATACTCTTGAAATCTGTTGCCAGAAAGCCATGGGAAAAGCCTGTGGTCATACAGATGGCATATAAAAGTTCGATCTAGCAGCACAAAATTAAGCACAACATTATTGTGACGTTCTCGACCCATACCTATGCCTTCCTTGCTTCTAGAAAGTAATAAAAGATGGACTCTAATGAACCCATAAAGCTATTAAAATTAGAGTAAAATATAAAATAGAAATTCTGCAGCAGCAGAAGAGAATTACAGTGGTATAAATAAAGAGCACCTTCTTGTAGTAACACCTTTTTCCAAGGTGCTACCACACCTAGAGAATTTGAAAATATTTCTACAGTAATCATAAAGGATGTTGTAAATACCAGCTTTGTGGAAAGAAAAAGAAATGACCTTCGAACCCTGGGTCTAACAGTAAGTCTCAGTTTTGTGACAGTCACTAGATAACACAGATAAGTGATAGAAATGATGCAGCACGTGGCTCATACAACCCCCCGGGAATACCGTTTCGGCTGACCCTGTAACAGAAAACAAGTCGGAATCAACACCCCACTATTTGGTGCGACTGGAAGGAAATCCATACATGCCAATCGGTGGCACATTTTTGTTTTCGTGGGGAAACTGAAAAATCTGACTTGTATTCTGGAGCTAGAAACGTGTGCTAACCTGCCCAAGGCTTTTCACAAAAACGCCGTTTTGGGCAGGAGCAAACGCTCCGACACACCTTGCGTTAAGCCCGGGAGTTCTACAACTGAAGCACACTTCTAGGAATTCATGCTAAGACACACCAGCATGAGATAATGAAGAGTTAACACTTACTGAGCTCTTACCGACCCTGGCTTTAACCACAAAGCCACTCCGCCAAGGGCATTTCCGTGTCTTTCGAGCTCTCGGCAAAAGGCAGTTCTGCCCTCGCCCCACCGAGCCCGCAGGTGTTTGCACGGCTTCCCGGAGCGCATGCCTCAACCTTTACATTCCGACCTGCGCGTCGCGTCTCGGCGGTGGCGCCGCCCACCTCCTCCTACGGTTAAGGCTCGGTCCGACGACGCCTCTCAGAAGAAGGAAAAAAAACCCAAACAGCGCCGGGCGCAGACGGCGCGTCCGAGGCCGCAGCGGGGGGCCGCGGCGCGCACCTGCGGACGATGACGTCACCCGCAGCGCGCGCGGGGGCGGGGCCTCCGTCACGTGGCGTCGGCGGGCGCTCTCGCTCTCGCCTCGGCTGCGGCGCGGGCAGTGGGCGAGCGCCCCCCGGGCCTGGGCTAGCCCGCCCCCGCCCCCGCTCCCGCCCACGGCGCCGCGTTTCCTCCCGGCCAGCTCCGCCCGCTGCGGCTAGTGCGGCGCGGAGGACCTGGGCTGTGGCGGGAGGGAAGATGCCACAGCCCGAGTCCCAGAAGGCCGGGATCCTGCGTTGCCGGCGTGGGGGTGAGTAGTGCGCGGCCGGGCGGCGGCGGCGTCTGACCCCGCGCGGCCACCGTCCCCCCTCAGCGCCTCGGGCGCGCGGCCCGGGCCCCAGGGCTCCGCCGGCTGCCGTGCCTGACGCTCCGGCCTGGCGTTGGGAGACCCGAACGTGGTTTTTCAGGCGCGGGTGTGGACAGAGCAGAAGCCGGAGACCTCGGCGCCCGCTCCGGGAGATTTCCGGTGGGGCTCGCGCTCGGCTGCGGGGGGTGCGGGGCGCCGCGCTCGTGAACGCGGGGCGGGGGCCACCGGCCGGAGCAGCCCCCGCGGCGGCCCCCTTTGCCCGGCGCCCAGGAGGGGTTGCGGGACATTCCAAACAGAACCCGGGGAGGCTCGGGTGACGCGCCCCCTCCTGGACCCAGCCCCCGGTGCCCACGATGTTTACATTGCCCTCCGAGTCTCACCAAAAAGTAAATCAATAAAAAACGGCATTTTTTCAGCTGCTTTGCGCCAATCAGGATCTTAACCCGGCCCACAGGTGGCGTTTGGCTGATGAGCCTTTTCCCTTTTCGTTTCTTCGGCCGTGCAGAAGTCGAAGGATACGGGTTGCTGGTCTTGCACAGCTCGCCGCATTCTTAGACTTGGTGCCGTTGGGATGAATGTAAAAGTGTCCAAATACACACGTCCCGATGGACCTCACCCTTTTGGGGGTGTTAATGCGCTCCCGGCGGGCCGGCGTGGTCTGTGCCATCGACGCCCTGGCCCCGCGTTGCTTTTGGTCGGCTTTCCAAATAAAACGAAGTTGTCACGTGGCGCGCCCACAAAACACTGTGGTGCTCCGCCCCTCCCCCGAATCGCGGTGTTAGACCAGGCTTCTTTCCCCTCCCGTTTATCTGGAGACACCGTGTGTCGAGACCTTCAGAAAAGTCAGAGCAGACAACCTGCCCTCGATGTCATCAACTGTCAGCTTCTGTTGACAGTTTCCGTGGGGTTCCTTGCAAGTGGGGTGCTTTTTTTAACTTCAAAAAAAATTGTGCTAAAATACAGTGGCACCTCGGTACTCGTCGTTAATTTGTTCTGGAACCGGTGACGAGTGCCGAAACCCGACAAGCACCCAACAAGCGACGGGTGCTGAAGCATTTGCTCTTGCAGGGCGGTGCTGTGAGTCACACAAGTTCTGGCAAGTGCCACGAGTCCCCCGCCAGCGCCGAGTGCTGAGACTTTTTCTCGTCAAGATGTGTGGAGTTCCGAGGCCAAGTACTGACGAGTGATTGTGTGTGTAATGAGACTTTTTTTGTTTTTGTTTTTATTTTATCCCCACCAGAGGACATGCTTGCTGATTTCAGAGAGGGGGGAAGGGGAAGGAGGGAGGGGAACAGGGATCCGTTGCCTGCCTTACACACCCTGACCTGGGGCAGGTGCCCTGACCAGGGGTGAGATGGCAACCTTTCGGTTTACGGGGTGTCGCTCTAACCAGCGGAGCCACGCAGTCAGGACGTGAAGTTCACCACTCTGACTGCTCTAGGTGCACACTTCAGACGTGTTCCGTACGTTCACAGTATCGTGTCACCATCACCCCGGTCTACTTCCAGGTTTTCCATCACCCAAAACAGACTGTAGCCACCAGGCAGTCACCGCCCATTTCCCATCCCCCGTCCGTCTGCGAACTGGCCTGTTCTGGAGACCTGGCAGAAGTGGACTCCTGCAATACTCTCCCGTTCGTATCTGGCTTGTTTACTTAATGTTCAAGGTCCACCCCCGTTAGGGCACGGATGCGACCTCACTCTCAGCTGGCTGCGTGGTCCTTGGCTGCACAGCTGCCTTGGGGTTTGCTCACCCATTCGTTGGCGGCGGGTGTGGGCTGTACCCAGCCCTTGGCTACTGAGTGTAATGCTGCTGTGAGTTTGTGGTTACGTGTATGTTGGAGTCTCGGTTCTTCGGGGTAGGAATGCTAGGTCATGTGGCAAATTTCTGTGTAACTTGTCCTGCCAGACTCTTTGCATTTTAAGACTGCTTTCTTACAGACCTTCATGCCTTACTCATTGCCAAGTCTGATGGCCCCACCTGAACCCCCTCTCCTGACCTTAGTGTCAAGTCTGATGGCCCCCCACCTGAACCCCCTCGCCTGACCTTAGTGCCAAGTCTGATGGCCCCCCACCTGAACCCCCTCGCCTGACCTAAGTGCCAAGTCTGATGGCCCCACCTTACCCCCTGGCCTGACATGTCTCCTTGGCGCCTGCTGTGTCTGGGCAGCGCACCCTCTCGAGGTTCTCTGATGTGGTGACTTCGCAGGTCCTTCACGGGCTCTGCCTGCTCCACTCCAGAGGTTCAGTGCTTGCTCCCTGGCCCATTTGCCGCTCCTCGTTCCTTAAACCCCCCTCTGCTTCTGCGTCCATGTCATTTAGACTGTAACTTTGGTGTTTACTTTTAACTTCCCTCTGAGGCTTAGATTTGAATTTGCAGGTGTGGGCACCTCCATGTCAGTGTGCTCTCGAAGGCAACAGGTCCGAGACAGCTCACCTCTTCATGCTCCCAAACCTGTTCCCCTGTGCTCCCTGTCGTTAGGACTTGAAAGCTGGTGGTGGTTTTAGTCTCCCTTTCTCCCTGAGGGTCCCCGGTTCGGTCAAGGTGGCGAGTGCACACGGTTCTGCCTCTGGCTCTCCTTTCCACGGACTTCCACAAGCTCCGGGTCAGGCTGTATTGGAGTGTTTGCTACCGAACGCCCCAGTTCTAGTTTCCTTCCCCTCTATTCCAAACAGTTTGACTCACTGCTCCTAGAATTGTCTTACAGACGCTCCCTGTTCTGCAGAACAGGTTAGTCTCCTGGGGGTCAGAGCCCTAGCCCGTCCTGGGGGAGTTAATCACCTTCCCTTGGCCTCCTCCGGCCCGTGTGTGCTCATGAGGCCAGGCGCGCCGCGTGTGGTTCCGTGTGGAAAACCGAAGCACACACACGTGTGGCTTCCCAGGACTTGAGCCTTCTGCTGGAAATAGTTCAGTGCTCGGCCATTGAGGCGTCAGTCTTCCGAGTCCAACTTAAGTTTCAATTTCTGTAAGAAATTTTCTTCAAGTGTTTTACACAAAAGTAACTTCTCTGTACTTGTTTCTGTAAAGTTTGTTCCTGTCTTTATTGCACCACTGTTCAGAGTTTGCTTTAGGATACGCCTGAGTTTTTCACCTTATTTATTGTTTTTGTAGGAGTTTTGTTCTCCGACTTAGAGAAAGTGACCAGGGGCATACAGGTTTTTAAGGCTTCTGTATCATGGTCAAATGCTTTTGTAAAAATGGCCTGCAATTTATAATTTGATCATTGATAAGTGCATCATTTAACATCAATACTTGTACTTCAATGAGAATTTAAAACATTGCTAATTCAGTTGTTAGAAAATAGCATCTTATTTTTACTTGCATATCTTTGCTAATTGGGACTGAAGACGTTTCCGTGTGTATTTCCAAGATTTGTCCAGGTGGTTTGAAAAGTGCAGTGTGTAGATTCCCAACCCCTGCATCCAGGATGGAACGGGGTCCTCAGATTTGGGCCAGATAACTCTGTTGCTGAGGGACCGCCCTTGCATCATAGGATGTTTGATGGCACTCCTGACCTCTGCCCACCAGGTGCTGGTAGAATCCCCCCGTGGTGACAACCACAAACATTTCCAGACATTGCCAAGAGACACTGTGGGTTGCCCAGTACCCCAGCCTCTGGGAGAACCCCTCGGGTCGCATCTGGAGTGTGCACTCTCGGAGACTCCCTCCATCGGCCTGATCCGTCCTCTGACTGCGTGCCGTGCGTTTCCGTGTGCACTCTGTTGGCTGGAGACTGCACTGAGGTTAATCTTCAGTGGGACTTGTACTAAGGAAGAAGCAGAAGTGAGGAGAGAGTACTTCCCACGTACAGACAACACCAAACCCACAGCATCGGTGTCCTTTGGTCCCACGCATGGGAGTTAGTTGAGGACTGCCAGTGGGTGGCTCGGGGGTTGGAGCGTCGTCTTGTACACCAGAAGGTTGCTGGTTTGGTCCCTGGTCAGGGCACACACCTGGGTTGTGGGTTCGATCCCCAGGTGGGGCACGTATGGGAGGCAACCAATTGATGTCCTCGCGTTGAGGTTCCTCTCTCTTCCTTTCTCTCCCCTCCACCAAAATCAGTTAAAAAAACCCCATTGTGTCCCCGGGTGAGGATTAAAAACCAATTGAGGACTCAACCCTGTGAGCACATTCTAACCCTAGAAGTCCACGTGCAGGGTGGGGCCAGAGTAGGCTTGCAGCTGTGAGCCCAGGAAGCAGTCACCCTGTGTCAGTGTCTATTAGTCACGCATTAAGTTCCAGACCAGCAACTGCGGACCTGCGTTTGCCCCACCTGCCCACACGGCGTCCGGCACCTCAGCGTAGGGTCGCGGTCAGAGCGGCATTTGTCAGGTGAGATACACACACACGTGTCTCACTCACTCTTGGTTAGGTTTGATGGGTTCCACACAAGCAGTGTTGTGTGCCTGCCTCCTTAATATCACACAGGGTAGTTTTACTGCCCGTCCCCCCAGATCTGTGCCTTTCCTATTCAACCCAACCCCCCCCCCCGCCTTGGAGCCCCTGGCACCCACTGATCTGCTTGTCGTCTTTGTACATTCACTCTTCCAGGACACTGATGTCGTGTGTCAGGGCTCCTACAGTAGGTGGCCTTTTCAAGCCGACTTCCTAGTAAAACTCACCTCAGATTCTTCTGCATCTTGCGTGGCTTGACCCCTCCCTCCTCCCCTCCCCACCCCTCCCTCCCTCCTGTCCTTCCTTCCTCTCCCCTGTCTCCCTTTTTCATTTTGCAAAATAATACTTGATTGTCTGGTTGTATCCTGTTGTGTTCACCTGTTGACCTTCTGAGGAACACCTCGATTGCTGCCAGGTCGTGGCCATTGTGAGGGCAGCTGCGGTAAACGTTTGTGTGCAGGTTTTTGCGTGGGCACTTGGTAGTTCAAGGAATCGGTCCGTTTCATCTCGGGTTCTGTTTGTAGGCAGAGTGTCGGCTGTATTTCTCTCCTGTCCCTTTAAGGTCCACGGGAACTGTGGTGATGCTCCATCCATTTCTGATACTGGCGATCACATCTTCTCCCCTACTTTTTGGGGGGGTGATGAGTGGGTAGCCTACTGAGAGGCTTATCAATTTTATTGATCTTTTTAAAGAACCAGCTTTTGGTTTCATTGGTCTTTCTTTTTTTTTTTTTCTGTTTTCAGTGTAATTGGTTTCTGTTCTAATTTTTATCACTTATTTTCTTACGGTAGCCATAGGCTTAAATCGCTCAGTCTCTGGTTAGGGTTATTGAACCCACACCTTTCTTCTTGTCTAATGTGCACATTTACTGCTCAGTTTCCCTCTTAAGTTCTGCTTTTGCTGCATCCAGCAAATTTCGATGTTACATTTTCAGTTCAAAATTGTCTTAATACTATTTAACTTCCAGATAGCTAAGGGCTTTGGTTTTTAGTTTTGTTTTATGGATTTCTAGTTTCATTTCATTGTGCTTACACTTTTATGTCTGGTAAACTGTGTTTTATGGCCCGGAACATGGTCTGCGCTGGTGAACGTGGGCTGGAGCAGAGTGTGTCTTCAGCGGCTGCTCTGGCGGCAAAGCGGGAGGGAGGGTGAGACTCCTGTGCCCTCCCAGAAAGTCCAGCCTGTGTCCTCCACAAGTGGTGTGGCTCCGTCCCCCTCACTGCCCAGCCCCTTCTCTAGCTGCGGAGTCCCCGCCTCCTTGAAGCCTGGGCCTCTGCTGATTCTCTTACCCCTTCGGTTTGACTGGCAGGCTGGAGGGGCTGGAGTGGGCGGGGCATCTTGTCCTGCCATTTTTATGCAGAAGGCTCTGGTGTTTTCATTGTGACCATCTTTCACTCCCTGCCAGAGTTGCCAGAGGACCTTTCTGGGATCTTCACCTTCACCTGGAGGACCTGGTGGGGTTCCTGGAGTTAAAGTCCACAGAAGTGTACCCGCCCCCCAAGACGGCACCCTGGGGTTTCGGAGTCTCATGCCAGTTCGCACCAAGCCTCTCGCACCAGTTCCTGGCTCCAGAGGCTCTTGCTCCAGGTAAGCGGACCGCAGCTGTGTGTCTCCAGGTCTGGGCGGCAGTTTGCGTGCCCTGTAACTTCAGTTCTCCGATGAGTCCAGAAATGTCGTTAATTTTCAGTTTGTCTGGCTCCTCTTGTTCTAAGGTTGGGAGTGGGCTCCCAAGCAGAAGTCACCCCCTCTCGCCTTCCTCATTTATTCGCTTGGCTTCTGACTGCGTTCGATCTCATGGCCCCTGTGCTGACCCCGTGCGGGCTGCCGAGCACAGGTGTGAGGGTGGCTCCCCGAGTGGGCTCAGGGCCACAGGTGCGCTGTCCTGCTGCCTGCCCTTTTGGTGTCACTTTTGGTGCTTGATTAATTAATGCTGCTCCTTTTCTGCTGTCAGCATCGCCATGTCCTTTCCTGTGCGTCAGAGGCACAAATGGAGACGCTGTGTTTGTCCTCTGCAGATTTCTCAGAGGGCTGTCAGAGGGCTAGTGCCAGGGAGCATGTCTGGAATTCGCTGAGCCCCTCTGGGGCCAGTGATCTCTCACTAGTGGTCGTGCAGCACACACTAGCGGCCACCTTTTCTCCCGGTCTCGCAGGGTGGGCAGGGAAGGAGGGGGGTAGTGTGAGTCGCTGTGCTGTCGTCGCCTGGTAATTTCACAGACGCTGGGGAAGGGCGCTGCTGTGGGGCAGTGTTCGCACACCCGTGACTGCAGCTGAGCTGAAATCCGAGTGTGCCTCTCGTGTGGAAAAGCTAACAAATATTTGCTGTGGGACAGCTGAGAACAGAGAGCATACTGACGAGAAAATAGCTGGAAACCGCTGAAAGGTAAGTACTGCACATTTAAAGGGAGACATTTTAAACTACATTGAATGTTATGAAAATTATTTTGTTCTAAAGGGGAATGAAGGCTGTCCTGTCGGGTTAAACAAAAATGTCCCTGTGGTCCTGGGGTACAAGAGCCGGACGGTAGGAGAGGTGTGCGAGTTGCAGACGAGGGGGTGGTTCGTAGAAGAAAAACCGATTTTCAAATTGCGCTTTTAGACTACTTGTTCACTGTTCAAATTTCGTTCTTAAATTTTTGACAAATTAATAGAATTTAAATATCCCTTCCTTTTAGTGAGCTAAAATCCCCATTTGCTTCTGAGATTCAAAGCGTTAACATATTTAATCCTATCCACATTTGTTCGTAAGGGCCAACAGCAGTATACTGTTTTATAGCTAGTGTAGAGGGAATAAAAATTAGTAGTAGAATTTACAGCAAAACGTCAATAGTGGTGAGATTTCAGGTGGCTTTTAAGTTTTAACTTTTCTGATCATCTGTATTTCTGATTTTTTAGCATGGTAGCGGGACCAGACATACAGGCCCGAGCACCGTGCATGGTGTCTGGCATCTAGGGCTCCGACTGGGTTTTAGGTATGAGGCTTTCCTTCAGGATTGTGCAGTGATTGTCAGAAGAGAAATGTTGGGTTGTTCAGTACATGTAATGGCCACAACTGGAAGGTGAGTGGGATGATTCACAGTGCCGTCGCATACCAGGAGTTGTCTCGGGACGTCACAGAACCTAAGTACTTCGTGGCACGTAATTTAGTTCCTGGTGTGTGCTGTGTTGTTAATAAAAGCATCTCAAAATGGGTCTTCTCAGTGCCGCCCGTGGTGCTGTTGAGAGATTTCCCTCGCTCTAGTCTGGTGACGATGCTGGATTTAAAGGGACCGGGGTCCCCTGACATTGCAGACTTCTGGGGCCTGAGCGCTGTGACGCAGTGCGCTTCTCTGCACCGACGGCGGTGCTGCCGGCCCCTCACTGGGGTTCACTGGGCTGCCTCCATGTGGTGGGTCTGGAGAGGACTCTTCTGTCACCACTGCGCTTCTCCACAGTCTGAGGGCTGGCAGCTCGTTCCAGTCACTGCCCAGTCCTCCAGGCCCCTCCCTCGGGGGGCAGAACTCCGGGACCACTCTTCCTGCAGCCGGTCTTCCATACCCTCCACTTCTCCTTGCCCGGACCCGGACCCGTGCTCTGTCCTCTGAGCAGCACACGCCCTTCCGCACTAGCTGCCAGGGCCCTGTCCCCGAGCGCTACCAGGCCGTGACAGAAGAAAACATAAAGCCACACCGCCTCGTTTACTGGAAACCGTGTGCACAGCTGGTCAGCCTTTTACTCATTTACTTTTTGAAAAACACATCACAGTGCTGTCCAGCTGCTGGAGTTTTGGCTTAACCACTCAAGTGTATGATTGAGAGTTTGTTCCCCAGCCGTTTGGCATTGACCAGCCTGTGAGCATTCGCCCTGACCGTCCTCGCTGAAGGGTTTCGGCTGGGGTGCCGAAGCCATAGGTGGCTGCCTGCAGGGTGCAGCAGGAAGACTTCATTGTGTGCGTGCTGGGTGCACTACTTGTCAGCATGGGGTAGTCAGTGTTCAGCTTTCGACTTTTGTTTAGAGGGTTTAATCTCTTAGGCAGCTAAGAACCTGTTAGGAAATAACCGGCACCTGGTCGCCCTGCACCTTTTTCTAGGTGTCAGCTTGTCGGCCTGTCTAAAAACCGGGCATCTTGCTGCTTCTGATGACTGTTTTATAAATCTCTCTTGTTTTTAAGAGGTTCCGTAACTTGGTGTAATGATTCACGACATGAGATGTTCTCTGGAGGAGTTCGTAACACGCCCTGGCCCTGTGGCTCCATGGCGTGGGGAGTCGTCCGTCCTCCAGAGGGCTGGGGGTGTGACACCGGTCGGAGCGCGTGCCTGGGCTGTGGGTTCTGCCTCCTGTCAGGCGTGTGTGGGGGCAGCCTCTCTCCCCGCCTTCGTCTCTGTCTAAAATCAGTAACCCTTTTTTAAAAGAGTTTCGTGATACGCCTGAGGAAAGTAATGTTTACTTGACGGGTTATCGGGACTTAATCATCCGATACATTTTAGGGCTCGGGAAGCAGGGACGCCCAGTAGGAGCTGCTGCGGGGAGGACAGGCCGTGGGTGTCCTTTGGTGCAGTGTCTGTGTGGGCTGGGTCCCGCCTGCGCATCAGACTTGAGGGCAAATGGCTTCACTTTGTCCCTTGGCGCTGGCAGCCGAGGGGGGCCTAAGCCCACGCAGTTGGCGCAGTGGAACGTCGTCTCCTGCTTTCATCACAGACTCTATTTGCGAAGCTGGGCAGAGAGCCGCTGTGCTCTTGTGCCTTGTCTAGGGACACGTTTGGCCATTGCACTGCCTGCTTTCCTTGCTGTTGCTGGAGTAAGGCAGTCAGGGTCCCTCTGCGTCGCCTGAAGGCACTGTTGGGCCCAGACAGGGCAGAGACCCGTTTATGTAGGAGCCCAGCGCTTTGCAAGCGTGTTGGTGACCACACCACAGTGATTGCTCTTCACGAATGTCAGCAAGTGTCATTAAGTGTTGGCTGTGCACCAGGCTTTGTTATAAGCTCAGGGGACGACGCTACAGGAAGTGGAACAGGTGAAACTTGTGCTGTGATGGAGTTGACATTCTGGCAGGGGGCACAGACGGTGAATGACAAATGTAACGGATGAGGAACGATGTGATGGGTGAGGTGGCAGGCTCCCTGGAGTAGAGGAGACTGGACGTGCGGGGCCCGGTGGCCGAGCTGCAGCTCCGAGGCTGGCTGGGTAGGGGGGAGAGCAGCAGCGGTGACTCGTGTGGCTCTTGCCTGCCTTAGTTTTGCCCCTGAGCACCTACCACGTTCTGATGTTACTCAATGTGTTTGAAACGCGTAGGGAAAGAAGTGAAGCCAGTGAGGGTTGTGTGCCTGGAGTCGAACCAAAGAAATACAAGCTGTGGACAGGGAAGGGTGGGGGCCTGGCCGCGGGGTGCGGGTGAGCGTGACGACGGCCGGGGGGCGGGAAGTGTGGTTTGGGTTTAAGATTTAAGACGTTGTTACATGAGCTCGGAGGGGATGATGAGGTCGAGGCAGGGGCCGGGTTCCTCAAACAGAACGTGGGTGAGGTTATAGGAGGGACACGAGGGAAGAGATTTTAAAGCTAGGGTTTTGACTGCAAATTTACAATGTAACATGCTGGGGGATTTCGGGGAAAGAAGACATGTGAATTGCCCGTCAGGGTGTCCATGTGTCGTCCAGAGCTGTTCGATGGGATAGCCCTGCACTACCTTCCTTCCCCGGCTCCTTCCCGCCATATGGAAGGCCGGCGGGCTCCTGCTCCATCCCTTCGCACCGTTCCTGTCTGTGTTCAGGGTGAAGGGCACCGAGGTGGAATCAGAAGCTGGGCTGGTTCGAGGAGAAGGATCTCAGTGGAAATTGTGGGAGCAGGCGCTGGGCACTGGGGTCAGAGCAGCTGTGCCATCAGTCCTCAGGGTCCCATGGCCGCTCCGGGAAGCGGTGCTCGTGTTGTGATGCTGTTTGCTTGTTCTTGCCTGCCTTCCAAGAAAGTTTTAGGAAGTTGTAATGTCTCGTTTGGAATCCGGTGTTTCACCTGTCTCTACTGTGTATTTACACATTCCTTGCAAAGTGGCAGATTGGCAACTTTCTGTCTTACTTGCCTTGCTGGCCACATTCACCTTGCTTAGAGGTGAATCCTGTAAACAGAGCAGTTGTTTCCACCGCTGCCTTTCTCATTTGCACCTGCCCACGGCCACAGGACAGCCCTCTCAGGCGCCTGACTCCCTTTGCGCGGCAGTCATTCCCAGCCGCTGCTTTGGCGCGATTGCTGCAGGGATTTTGTGTGGTGTCATTGTCGCTGGTTTTGTGCTTTTTAAGCTTTTTAATCGACATGTAGTAAAATAACTGCTTGGTTGGTATCGTCAAGAAATTGAAGCTGTTTACCCACCATCTTCTTCTGGCTTATGGCATAATGTACAAAACAGCTTAATTTTTGAAGTGAGACTTAACCGATGCTGATTTGCTTTGTCCCGATTTGGGGGCAGAGGGATGGTACTATTATCTTTAGAATTATCTCATACTGTGGAAACAAGAAGGGATGTGGCAGTATCGCTCTGTAGATTTCTTCTGTGTGCCCATCGCTCGTGTGGGCTTTCCCTGCCTTAATGCCCTCGGAGACGGTTTTGTCTCTTTCCAAAGAACCCCCCAGGCAGTTGTGTGAGGCCGCTGCGAAGACCGGATGTCATCAGAAAGCTTAGGAAACACCTGCATTGCTGCCCTGTTTATCGGACATCATGAGGAGAAGCAAGATAGAATTCGGACTCTTTCAGTTATAATTTAAAATGTAACTGTTTAATCTGGAGATGCACTAGGGTAGGTTTAACCTTTGATCAGAAAGTAGAACTATTTTTTTCAGCTGCTTATTTTTAATAACAGATTGTAAGGTTCTTGGGTTGAAGCAGTCTTGTGACTCTGCGTTTGGGAGGGGTCTGAGAGGTGCTGCCATGTAACGTCGCACTGGCATTTTCCCCGTTAAACTCGGAATCTGAAAACAATCACCAAGCTGAAAGCGACCGGGGCAAAGGTGGAGAGCGGTACCCATTAACGTGGTGGGTGAATAATCAGCTCTCTCGCTGCCATTGCATTTGTGAGCACGAACACGTTGGCCTGTGGTTTTAACTGTTGGATTCATTTTCTTCATTCAGCCGTCCACGTATGTTCTTCCATTTGCGTCTTAGGGGTATGATTGGGGTCCTAATAAATAGTTCAGAAGCGCACCTTGGGGGTTTGGGCAGCAGTGGACAGGTGACCCGAGTGTCTGACTCGTCTCTCCTTTTCTTTCAGGAAGTCTGCAATGGCCCTTCCGCTATGCTAGGTCTATAATGGGAAGCGTCACAGTTCGATATTTCTGTTATGGGTGCCTTTTTACCTCTGCAACGTGGACGGTTCTGCTCTTTGTCTATTTCAACTTCAGTGAAGTGACTCAGCCACTTAGGAATGTGCCCATCAAGGGGTCTGGGCCTCACGGGCCATTCCCCAAAAAGTTCTATCCCCGTCTCACGCGAGGCCCCAGCCGGGCGCTGGAAGTGCAGTTCAAAGCAAACAAGGTTGGTGACGTGGTGGACAGTCACGCTGAAGGCGCAGAGAAGGGCACCGCGAAGTTCGCTTCGGAACTGGGTGAGTGTGCTTGGTTTCTGCTGCCAGCGCGTCGGGAAACTTAGTCCTCGGACGCGTTAAGTTTCAGGGGTTCTTCTCAGCGTGTGTTGCTCAGGTGATTAGAAGTGTCGTCTTTTCCCACCAGTTTATTCCGTTTATGAGCCGAGATCCTTATGATTTTTGCAGACTGAGAGGGGCGTTCTATTCTAGTATGTCCGATTTTGATGTCAGTATTTTGTGAGGATTGGGAGAAACTGATAAGATCCGGGATAGAAAATGAAAAACGGAGTGGCCGGGGAGACAGTGGAACCTGTGGGGGAAGACTAGTCGCTGCCGTGGTTTGGAGCACGGCTGCGCTGGACACATCTGGAAAGGCACGGAGCCGCCTGTGGGGCCGTGTTTGTCCAATACAGGATTTCATAAAATAGAAACCTTTCTCTGCAAAAACTGTATTCTGTTCAATGTGGCAGCAAGAATCTACGGTGTATGTTTTAGAATATTGTAATTCTAGAGTCCTGGTTTTAGCAAGCTTTATTTTAATATGGGATAAATGAGCCCTTTTGATTGTCTTTAAAACTTAAAAAAATTTGATCTTGTCATGGAAGCATCAAATAAATAGTGAAAGATTTTGAGAGATTGGAAGATTCACAGAATATAAAGGAAATGTTAAAACATTTTCTTCATCTGATCATGATTTCAAAGAAAAGAATAATTTTCTAGGACTTAATGATATTCTAATACATGTAGTCGAAAGTATTTAAAATTATATGAGGGAACAGAAGCTGATACTTCAGTTTTCATGAAACACACCTAATCTTTTTCAGAAAGCTACTCACTTAGACATTTTAAGACTATTAATGGGAAAAGTTCTAGTTTTTTTATCCATAGTTACTTTGGTAAAGCTTTTATAAGTTAGTTTACCATTTTTTTTAAAGATTTTATTTGATTTACTTTTAGAGAGAAAGGAAGGGAGGGAGAAAGAAGGGGAGTGAAATACCAGTGTGTGGTTGCCTCTAGTACACCCCGTGCTGGGGACCTGGCCTGCAACCCAGACCTGTGCCCTGACTGGGAATCTAACTGGCGACGCTTTGGTTCGCAGGCTGGCGCTCCGTCCACTGAGCTACGCCAGCCAGGGCTAGTTTACCATTTTGAATGGACACTGTGTTTGCCTTTGAAAGAAGCAGGGAGAGAATTGTAGCTATTTGAAGTACCAAACCCAAATTGCTTGACTGAATAACTAAATTCTTTATAAAAGATTCTAAAGAATACACCTAAAAACTATTACGGCTGATAAATGAATTGAGCAGAGTTGCAGGGTATGTAAGACCAACACACACAAAAAGCAGTTGGAGTTTTGTACATTAATAACGGATGGCCTACAGAATAAATGAAGAGAACAATTACATTTATAATAATATCCAAAAGAATGGGGTAGGGATGAATTTAACCAAGGAGGTGCAAGATTTATACACTGAAAACTACAAACCACTGCTGGAAAAAATAAAAGTAGTTTTGAATAAATGGAAGGACATCCTAGGTTTATGGCTGGAATACTAAGTACTGTTGAGATGCCGGCACTACCCCGAGCCGTCCACAGACGGAATGCAGGCTTTATCAAAATTCCAGCAGCCCTTGTTGAAGAGATGGAGAGCTGATTCTAAAATTAATACGGAATTTGTCGACAAATGTCCAAACCTGTAGAGAATTTTTATAAAAATTTATTTGAGCCAAAAGGAGGATTCACCTGGAAGCAAGATGTCACCGACTGAGATAACCACTTCGGAGAGCATCAGCGTGCAGTGCGCATCACAGGAGGACTGTGTGGGGGTGGGAGGAAGCAGCTCAGGGAGGACTGCGTGTGCTCCGCAGGGGTCTAAAAGGGGCCCTTCACAGGGGCGCCAGCCTCGGTGCACGGAAACAGCGGGCAGGGCGGGCCTAGGGCAGAGATAGGCCTTTTGGTAAAGAAGTTGTGTGCCTGGGGCATGACCACCCAGCACGACCTGTCCAGTTAGGAACTTATGGTCAGATCGCCCTGGGAGGTAACTTTCCATAGAACCCCTTTTTCATTCACAGATTGCAAGGGGCTCTGAATAGCTAGAACAACCTTGAAAAAGAACCAAGTTGGAGGACTCACAGGTCCTGATTTCAGAATTTCCCGTGAAGCTGCAGTGATCAAACAGTGTGGTGCCGGCATAAAGACAGATGTGGATGGATGGACAGACCGCTGAATGTAAGATAAGCCCAGTGGCACCTGTGGGCACGTGATTTTCAAAAAGGGTGCCGAGACCATTTACTGGGGAAAGAATGGTCTCTTCCACCAATGCTGGTGGGACAACTAGTTGCCCACATGCAGAGGAATGAAGTTGGACCCTTACCTCATACCACAGACACAAGTTACATTAACGCAGAATGCATCAGACCTAAGTGTAAGAGCCAAAATCATAAACCCTCAGAAGAAATCATAGGGATAAATCTTCATGACCTTGGATTTGGCAATGGTTTCTTAGCTATGATACCAAAAGTACAAGCAACAAAAGAAAAAACAGATACACTGGACTGCATCAGAATGAAAAACTTTTGTACACCAGAGAACACTACCAAAGAAATGAAAAAGACAACCTGCAGAATGGGAGACAGTGTTTGCACACGATCTCTCTAATGGGTCCATTACGTGAGTATCTGAAGAACTCCTAACACCTCAACAACAAAGGGACAAATAAATAGCTCAATGTCAAGTTGGGCGAAGAATTTAATAGACATTTTGCCAAAGAAGACAGCCAATAAGCGCATGAAAAGAAAGATGTTCAAAATATTAGTTATTACAGAATTGCAAATCAAAACAATGAGATACCATTTTACACACACGAGGATCGTTAAGATTTTTATGATAAAAGGAAAGTAACAAGGGTTGGCGAGGATGTGGAGAAACGGACCCTCATACGCTGCTGGTGCAAAGGTAGAAAGGCACAGCCGCTGTGCCAAGGGTTCCTCAGTAAATAAGGATGGAATCACCGTGTGCCCTGGAGGTTCATTCCACTCGCAAGTGCACAGCCAAAAGAATTGCACACAGGTGCTCGAACAAAAGTGTGAGTACAGGTGGTCAGAGCACCACTTTCCTCAGTGGTCAAATGTTGGAGACAACCCTGCTGTCCACCCGCCGCTGTGTGAGGACAGACGGCGTGTGGTTTCGACACAAGGGGTATACTCGGGCATAGGAAGACATGAAGCTGCGCTGTCTACTGCAAGGTGGGTAAGTCCTAAAAACACTGTAAATGAAGGAATCAGGACACAGAAGGTCAGATACTGTGGGATGTCTTTTACACAAAATGTCTAGAGTAAGCAAATTCAAAACGACAGAAAGCAGATTAGTGGTTTACCAGGGGCTGAGGGAGGGAGGAAAGGGAACGACCGCTTTACCGAACGGTACGGGGAGAGTCCTGGGGTGGTGCGGACACTGCAGCTGCGCGTGTGACGGCCGTGCGAGAGTGTCAATGCACTGAAGGTCACGAATGGTACATTTTACATCTGCTCATGCTACCATAATCCAAACAGTGAGAAAACCCCACTAAATTCCTTACCAAGAAAAGCTAATTTAAAAGGAATTACTATGAGTTAGTGTAGTAACAGTTAAAAATACACTGATTTCGGAGCAGGGCACCATCAACAGTCGGGAACTTAAAAGACACTGAAGAAAGAAGCCGAAGACAACACAGGTAAGTGGAGGCACACGCTGTGTTCATGGACAGGAAGAGTTAACATCATCAAAGTGTCCACACTGCCCACGCAATCTGCAGATTCAGTGCAATTCCTACCAATGATGTACTTCACAGAACTAGAACAAATATTTCAGAACTGCACATGGAACCACAAAAGACCCCGAACAGCAGCAGGCAATCTTGAGAGAGAACAACAAAGTTGGAGGAATCACACTACCTGACATCAAACTTTACTACAAGGCCATAGAAATCAGAACAGCCTGGTACTGGCATCAGAACTCGGCTGGAACAGAACAGAGAGCCCTTAAGTCCACCCACCACTTTATAGTGACTGGTATTTGACAGAGGCAGCCAGCACCCACAGCGGGCTAGAGATAGTTTATTCAGTAAATGGTGTTGGGAAAACTGGACAGGTACATGCAGAAAAATGAAACTAGACCACCTCTTACACCACACACAAGAATAAATTTAAAATTGATTACTTACATGTTAGACACAAAACCATAAAAATCCTACAAGGAAACATAAGCAGTAAAATCTCAGACATTGCTCGTAGGAATATTTTTTCTGATATATCTCCTCAGGCAAGGGAAACAAAAGGAAAAACAAACAAATGGGACTACATCAAACTAAGAAGCTTCTCCACAGCAAAAGAAATCAACAAAACGGGAGACCACTCACTGAATGGGAGAACATACCAATACATCTGATCAGGAGTTAATATCCCAAATTTATACAGAAGTTATAAAACTCAACATCAAAAAACATCCAATTAAAAAACGAGCAAAGGGAATGAATAGACATTTCCCCAAAGAGGACGTACAGATGGGCAGCAGACATGAAAAGATGCTCGGCGTCACTAATCCTCAGGAAATACAATTTAAAACCACAATGAGTTATCACCTCACACCTGTCAGATTGGCCGTCATCAGTAAGTCAACGAACAGGTGCTGGCGAGGATGTGGCGAAAGGGAACCCTTTTGCACTGTTGCTGGGAAGGCAGACTGGTGCAGCCACTGTGGGAAGCAGCATGCAGATATGTCCAAAAATTAAAAATGGAGCTGCCTTATGACCCAGCAATTCCACTTCTGGGAATTTACCTGAAGAAACCTGAAACACTAATTTGAAAGAATACAAGCACCCCTGTGTTCACTGTGGCATTATTTATAGTCGCCAAAGATTTGGAAGCAGCCCAAGTGTCCGTCAATAGATGAGTGGATAAAACAGCCTCGGGACATTTACACACAACGGAATTCTATTTGGCCATAAAATTCAACAGTGTGGATGGACCTGCAGAACATGCCAAGTGCAGTAAGTCAAGTGGAGAAAGATGAACACCGCATGATGTCACTCGAATGTGGAATCTAATGCACAAACTGAACTAATTAATGAGCAAAACAGAGACTCATAGATGCAGAGCAGGTGGCAGCTCTGGGGTGGGGAGTGGAGGGACCGAGCAAAGAAGAAAAAGGACTCAGGGACACAGGTAACAGCGTGGTGACTGCGGAGAGGGAGGGGTGGGTGGGGGTGGAAAAGGGCATAGGGGGGTTAGATGGTAATAGAAAAAACACAATTAAAAAAAAAGAAAACCCTGGAGACATACTCAGAGCCCAATAGTTAGGAAAGCACTGCTGATTAAATCCAGCATCTGGTCTGACAGGGCTTTCCGCGCGTTGAGGCGGTCACCACACAGCCAGCCAGGACGGCACTGGTCCGAGTGCGCCCCGCTGCTGGGCTTCTGTTCACTCTCGCCCATCAGGATGTGCTCACTGAGCCTGCCTTGCTGTTCACCCTTCTGCTTCCAGGCTAGTCTGCTTTCCCAAATAAACTTTGATGAGGATTATTAGAGATTAAAAAAAAAAGGTTAATTCAGAAGGAATTAATACAAGTCAGTATAGTAATAGTTTTAAAACTGCACTGATTTCTGAATAGGGCACTACCAACAGCCGGGGAGAGAACGATGAAGTACATTGTAGGAAGATTATCACAACAAAGTGACGAGGTTTTCCGATTTAGTCTAGTTATAATTAAAACAGCTCCTCTGGCATGTTAATTAATTGAAATTTGGCTGTAATTTTATTTGTGCGGGAGGAGAAAACTAAGCTAAAGTGATTCCCCCCCCCCCCCCCATTTTTCAGATCCACTCTCGGCACCTTTCAAATACGTGACGCAGTATTCTCACCCATAGTCACCGTAATGTGCCACGCCACACGTCCAGAGTTTGTACCTGGTAGTCTGTGCCACCCACAGACCTGATTCCATGCAGAGGGTCGGGCAAAGGAGGTTTGCAGCTGTTCGTATGAAGAGAATCCAATAAGTAAAAGATGACGATATAACATACTCACAACTGTAACCTCCTTTTGCCCCGCCCTGTGTTATGGTATTTGTCTTTGCTTTACTTCACTTAGCATAATGTCCTCAAGATTCATGCATGTTGGTAAAAATGGCAGGGTTTTCTTTTTTATTACGGTTGATATGCCACATTTTTTTATCCATTCATCTTGTTGATGGACATAAAACGACTTTTTAATATGGAGTAATTTTTCACCGAGAGCCTTATTAGAAAATAATTACTTTGGGTATGAGGTAGTCCTTTGACGTTTGTTGAACCCAAGAGTATTTACTGACAATCTGACTTGTGCAAGGCACTGTTTTAGATGCTGGGTATCAGGCAGTTTTTATTTCTTTTGCTTTGAACATAACCAGAGTCTGTGCTCTGGTGGACTTTTCACCCTTATATGACGTGCTGGAAGATCTTTGGGTGTCCTCCAACTTCAAAAGTTCCAGCCAGAGTGGATTAAGAGGTCGTGTTTCCCGAAGTGCATCTGGGTCCTCTGGTCGTGTGGTGAAACACTTGGGGGACGCTGCCTTCTGTAGCCCCTCCCCTCACACCTGGGTATCCCCGGGTACACCCACAGGGTCCCAGGTTGTCCTACCGTAAAAAACCATCCGACTTGGAAAGCCCAGCATTTCCCTGACCGACTTGCCCATGGAGCCCTTCCTGCTTTCCAATGCCTGTTACTCCGGTGGAGTTGAGTTTCACGGCGGAGTTGAGTTTCACGGCCGGACTTCGGGAAGTGCTGCTGCAAGGGCGTCCCTCGAGGGCAGGCTCCAAGTTTGATGTGGGGGAGGGGCAGGAGGCAGCGCGGTCTAGGTCAGGGTAAGGTTTCGGACAGGACGTGGCAGCAGGGATGTTAGACTGAAGCCGTTTTGATCAGGTCTGCCGAGGGCTTACGGACTGAGGCTGTTCAGCCTGGAACCGGTGACTTTTTACGGAAAGATTTTCTAGTCTTTTTGATGGGAAGGCTTCATATGAAAACTTGCCTGTCACTGGGACCTGCCAAGGTCTATGTGGGTTCTAGAATTACTGCCTTTGCGGAAAATCATCAAGTTCCTTTTCTCTTGGTCAGAGGTAAGTTTTTCTCTTGAAAATATTCTTAAGGTTATGATTAGTGAGAAGGTGTCATTTACGATTGAGGTACACTTGTGTTTTGAGCTGGACTGATAAAAATTTGGCTTTAACCTCAACTTACTATTTTGGAAATGGATTGAGAAAATGGCTATTACCTGGTTATAGGAACTGAAAGTCCAGATTTCCTGACGATCACAACAGTAACTGTAACTAACGCCCCTCAGCAGACTCGGGGCACTGACTATAACCTAACTCTCCGCAGGCATGGTTTTTAATGAGCACGATCAGGAGCTGAGAGACCTGGGCTATCAGAAGCACGCCTTCAACATGCTCATCAGCAACCGCCTGGGCTACCACAGAGACGTGCCAGACACAAGGGGCGCCGCGTACGTTCCTGGCCGGGGTCTGCTCTCGGCGCCAGCGTCGTGATAAGTCACAGGGTGGCCTTGCAGTTAGGCTTCGGTATTCAGGATACCAGAAAACCTGAGACAATTTCCACTCATCATGCTCCAATCCACAGGGTCTGAGATGCTGTTAACAAAGTTCTAGAGTTTTCTGTGTCTCTTTTGAAAGTTAAAATCGTGGGGAAAAAGAGAGAGGTACTAACTGCATATCATTATATAACCTTCTAAGCATACGTTTTTAAAAATGTTAATTTATTGGGTTCCTGGCAAAAAGATAAGAATTTTACTCATCATCTCACTTTTATGTTTTCATTATTTTTGTTTCGTCAAAGGCTTGTTACTGATATGGTTGCTTTTCGAGTTGGACTGATATAGATTTGGCTTTAACCTCAGTTTACTTTTCATTCGTGTGGTCGGTCAGTCATTCCACATACAGGCCAGTTAGAGCATCTTCTGTTTGTATTAAGCCTCAAAATGAGCCAGATAGGACATTGCTGGGTTCACAGGCCTCCCAGTCTGACGGGAGGGAAATGAGGACACAGGTAGCTGTAGTAGCAGGGGGTGAGGTCTGTGTCAGGAATCAGTGCGGGGGCCCCAAACCAGAGTGGTCAGGGAAGGCTCCACAGCGTTGGTGACCAAGCAGCGATGCCAGGGAGCGGGGAGCAGCCGGAGGCCCGGAATGGCAGTTTGTCAAAGGGGTGGACGCGGCCCCCTGTGGGTGCAGGGGGCGAGTGGCGGGAGGCTGCGGTGGGCAGGGCCCAGACGTTGGAGGGTCCTGTGTGTGCCGTGCACAGCACGGGATTCTGGGTCCGAGTCTGCAGGTCAGTGGCTTTTTACTGTCATCGTATGAAGCCACCTCGCTGCGAGCTGGTGACGTGGAAGCCCTTCGTTATCATAGTTTACTCACATCTCTTCCTGCAGGGCAAAAAATAAAATTTTCAGGTATAAAGTTTTATATTTCTGCTGTTGCCTTTGGAAACCTCATAGAGGGAAGCTGATCGTCAGCTTACAAGTGCTGCGTTAAAAACTTCAAATGATTTTACGTAACCTAAGTACAAAAAAAAAATCAGTTTAAAATGCTGACCTAAACATAAGCAGAGCAACACATTCCAGAGGCAGGAATGGCTAAGAAAGGGAAAACTCTGGAGTAAGAAACCACGCTGTCTTCTCGCATGGCTTTAAGAAATTGTTGTATGTGAGGAAGAGGCTAAACAGGCAGGAGGCAATGTTTAGTGAGTGACAGTGACTGAAACAGGCCTTGCAGTGTGGGAGCTGTTCTCATCCACCCTGCAGATGCAAAGACAAGACGTACCCCGCGGGCCTGCCAGTTGCTAGTGTCGTCATCTGCTTCTACAATGAAGCCTTGTCGGCTCTGCTCCGGACGGTGCACAGCGTCCTGGACCGCACGCCAGCCCAGCTTCTCCGGGAAATCATCCTCGTGGACGACGACAGCGACTTCGGTAAGGAGTGCGCCACTGGCGATGTGGGGTCTCGGCTGTTGCTCCCTGTCGCGTTCACAGCGTCAGCAGAGCTGACCACGCGCCACACGGCGGGTGGGAGAGCCCTGTGCACGCGGTTGTGATGGAACCGGCCACAGATAAGTGCCTGTCCAGAGCGTGCAGGGAACTCTGGGAGAAGCTGCATTACCTGGGTGATCTGTGCCCAAATTTGGCCCTTGAAATGTTTCCCTTGGCTTGTATTTAAAAAAAAAAAAAACACTCTATTTTGAGCCATGTATGACACCCTCACAGCCAACATCATACTTAATGGGGAAACGCTACAAGTGTTTTCCCTGAGATCAGAAACAAGACAAGGTTGTCCACTTTCACCGCTTTTGTTCCTAGTAGTAGAAGTCCTAGCCACAGCAATCAGACAAGAAGAAGAAATGGAAGAAATGGAAGGTGTCCAGATTGGAAAAGACAAAGTAAAACTGTCATGTGCAGAACCCTAAAGATTCCACCAAAACACCACTGAACTGATAAATGAATTCAGTAAAGTAGCAGGGTACAAAGTCAGTATTCAGAATTTGTTGCATTTTTATACACCAGTAATAAACTATCAGAAAGAGGAATTAGGAAAACAGTCCTATTGGGGTTCGTCCCACGGTGGCTACAGAGTAGGTAAGGACCAAATTGCAGTTACAGCTTAAATTATAGAACAGTCAGCCTGGGTGACCTGCTGAAGACCAGCCGAACGGAAGTCTTACACGTAAGGAAGTTCAGAAGCAGCCACACTGAGATTGATAGAAACGGCAGAGATGTGAAGAGGGAAGAAGAGATCAAGAAGTGCAAATCAGTGGCAGCAACAGTCACGGGCATGCGACGTCTAGCACAGGGAGTGGAGCCAGTGACACTGTGGTAGCTGTGGGTGGGGCCAGGCGGGTCCTGGAAGTGTCAGGGGCCCTTTGCAAAGTGTGTGATTATCCGACCGATCTGTTGTGCACCTGGAACCAATACAAGCAGATAATTGAACGTCCACTAGAAACGAAGCACGTGGTACCCGTTGCTGCATCTCTGGGGACGTAAAGCTTGATCGGTTGGTTGCGGTATTCTTTCTTTGACTTGTGCACACTGTAAAACTTCCCATCAGTCTTTACCTAAACTCTATTCATGTGCTGGTTAGAAAAAATCCCATTTACAGTTGCTTCAGAAGAAACACTCATGAATAAATTTAACCTAGGAGGGAAAAGGCCTGTACTTGGAAAATTACAAGACACCGAGGAAGACACAAATAAATGGAAGCATATATTGTGTTCATGGACAGAAGAATTAACGTTAAAATGTCCATACTACCCAGAGCAATCTGTAGATTGAATGCAGTCCCCATCAAAATACCAAAAGCATTCTTCACAGAACTAGAGCAAATACTCCTAAAATTTATGTGGAACCACAAAAGACAGAGTTGCAGGAGTCACGCTGCCTGACGTCCGACTACACGACAAGGCCCCGGCCATCAGAACAGCACGGCACCGGCATAGAAACAGGCCGTAGACCAGTGGGACCGAATGGAGAGCCCGGAAGTGAACCCGCATCTGTACAATCAACTTAGACAAAGGAGATGAGAATACGCAATGGAATAAGGACGGTTTATTCAATACATGGTGTTGATAAAAGTGGGCAGACACATGCAAAAAAAAAATGAAACCAGACCAACTTTTTACACTGTGTACAAGAGTAAACTCAAAGTGGATTAAAGACTTAAGTGTAAAACCGGAAACCATAAAACTAGAAGGACACGTGCAGTAAAATCTGACATTGATCTTCGTAATACTGCATCTCCTCGGGAAGGGACACAAAGGAAAAACCAACCAGTGGGACTGCATCAAACTAAAGGTTTCCGGACAGCCCAGGAAAGGGGGGGCAGTTTCTTGCCCTTGGATTAGTCACCGCTGCTGTCGTGTAACTAATGGTGGGGACAACAGGTGGTGCTTCTCAGTTATTCCGAAGTGATGTAAGACTCGTAACCTCCTTCGGAACAGAAGACGTTTTCCCCTCGTCGTCTTTGTTTAAAACTGACTTATGGGTGGTCGGTGGAAGCTTCTCTGTGCAGAGCGCCCCGCCGGTCGCTGTCGAAGCACATGTGAGTGTGCACGTGAGGTGGCTGTCCGTCCCGGCTGCAGCTGCAGTGCCTGCCCTTCGTTTCTTCCTATTTTTTTCCCAGGGGATGAGCCACGAGGTTCTCAAAACAAAGCAAAAGATGCTGTCACGGTTACCTGAGAGACTGTTGTGAGCACCACACATAAGTCGAGCAGCTATAAAACGTCTTCGTGTGTGTCTCATGGGGTTTGAATAACCATCGGACTCTTTACTTTCAGATGATTTGAAAGGACAACTAGATGAGTTTGTCCGAACACAGCTCCCTGGAAAAATCAAAGTGATACGGAATGCAAAGCGGGAGGGCTTAATTCGAGGAAGGATGATTGGAGCGGCCCACGCAACAGGTATAGCCCCCCCCGTGGCGGTGCTGCTGAGTGCGGGGGCTGCCGGGGCGTGGGTGCCGCGTCTGCACAGGTCTGGGGAAGCGGTCCCTTGTTCAGTGTGGAAGAGGCCTTTGTCGGACTCCAGCCCCGCGGTCCCCAAGCACAGAGTCCGCGGTGAGTCCCGGAGTCCTCCCAGGTCCGTTTTGTTGAAGGCCGCACTGTTAAGTACCGGCCCCTAAAGTACGCTTCTCTCTGGTTTGCCAGGTTAGCAGAAGAGCCCAAACCCAAGTGCAACTGAAGTTTTGTAATTTTTTAAATACATAATTTAAAATATATATACCCAAACTGTGAGATTTAAATTCTGTCAATAATTCTCAAAGTACAAAGGCATACCTGGTGATGAGCCTCGTTTTCGTTGGGTAAATAGACACAATGATTAAAAATTGACTTAGAGTCCTGACTGCCGTGTCTCAGTGAGTCGGGCGTCGTCCCACAAACTGAAAGGTCACCCTGATTCCTGGTCAGGGCACAGGCCTGAGTTGTGGCCTGGTGTCCAGTTGGGGCTCGTACGAGAGGCAGCTGATTGTACTTTCTCACATCAGTGTTTCTCTCCCTCCCTTCCCTCTCTGAAAAATAATTTAGTTATGTAAGTCAATTTTTTTAAAGTATTTTGTTTAGAATTTTCCTCTTAACCCTCCTGAGTCCATCAAGGAGAAAGTCCCTTTTGGTGCCACCACATCTTTGAAAGCTTTCCCGCTCACACGTATCTGGACCCTTTCGAACAGAACAGGGGTCAAATCCACAGTCTTCTGCTGAGACTGTCTGGTCTTTAGTTACATTGTATTGATTCCACTGTTTCTTCTTACGGTTAACTCTGTGCGAGGCTGGTGATCCTGACTGTCATTCATGATTGTGGTAAAAAAGTTTCCTTTAAAAGAAACTGAAGTGGAATGAATTAGTTTAAAAACGTTAGGTGCCGGGTGGTGCTGTGCATAGTGGGCTGCCGTGTGCAGCACACACCTGTGTCTTCATGTACGCAGTGTGCCCGTGTCTTTGCCTCCTCAGGGGAAGTCCTGGTGTTCCTGGACAGCCACTGTGAAGTGAATGTGATGTGGCTGCAGCCCCTGCTGGCCGCCATCCGGGAGGACCGGCGGACGGTCGTGTGCCCAGTGATCGACATCATCAGTGCGGACACGCTGGCCTACAGCTCGTCCCCCGTGGTGCGGGGGGGCTTCAACTGGGGGCTGCACTTCAAGTGGGACCTCGTTCCCCCTTCTGAGCTCGGAGGGCCGGGAGGAGCCACCGCACCCATAAAGTAAGTTCCCCCTGCGTCCGTGGTCCCGCGGTGTTTTAAAGATAATTCCTCCTCCTTTGCAAGAAGCGAAAGTGTTGGCTTAATTCATTTGTCCATTAAAACTCTGAGTGGTCACCGAGGTTTGTGTGGTCTGCCGAGTCCCAGAAAAGATCAGTGAGTCAGAAATGGCCCCTGCTCTCAAGGATTTACAGCGTAGCGAAGCCGAAAGGCAGGCGAAGAGCACGTTTCAGTATTTCTCTGGTTGGACCTTCTGGCGATTAGTCCTGCGTCTTTTCAGAATGTCCTCGTTCCACCATTAGTTTGAAGGGTGATTTCACTCAATGTCCAGTTCTGGACTGGCAGACGTTGGAGGTTTGACTGTACAACCTTCTGGCCTCCACTGTTTTTGGTGAGAAGTCAGCAGCGTCTTATCTGTGTTTCCTTGGAAGGTAAGCTCGTTCACTGGCTGCCTGAACCCCCTTCCTGTCCCTCGGAAGTGCTCCCAGACACGCAGAGTTTGGATTCTCGGTGACGGTGTCCGACCGTGTGCTGGAGCCTGACCTGTCGTGCTCAAACTTGTCGGGCAGTTGTTTGAGTCCCTGCCCAACATAACCCCATTGTTGGACGCCCAGCACATTCGTTTTGCTGTGGATGGTTTGTCTCTCGTTTCCCTTTCTTGTGGCTTAGCTTCCTGATTGCTTCGTTGTTTGTGTGCCTGGTTATTTGTTTAGTCCCAGACGCTACGTATGAAAAATTACAGAAATGCGTTCACGCCTGGGGTGATGTTTTCTTGCACAGAGTTTTGCTCTGCTTGCGGCAGGCAGCTTGGGCGTCAGCTCCCAGCCCCCCAATCCAGTTTCCGGGGGGGGAGACGCCTGGAAGTGAGGCGAGGCTCTCAGGGAGGCCGGTCCACTTCTCTCAAACAGGGTTTCTCAGTCTTCACAGTGTGGACATTTTGGGCCTGATAAATTCTTTCCTTAGCAGCATCCCTGGTCTCAACCCATCAGATGCCAGAGGCACCCCCACCCAGACAGCTCAGAAATGTCTCCAGAAGGGAGGGAGTGTTTGCCTGGGGACAGAATCAGCCTGCTTGAGCCTCTGGCCTGACACACCTTTGAGTCGAACTCAAAGGGGCCAGGTTGCCTGGCCTCACTTTGGGGCCCTGGCGTCCAGTTTTCATCCCAGCGGCTCTGAGACTGCCAGACAGTCATGTGATTCACAGCAGGTGGATTTCCGTCAACAACGGTTGTAATGAAGAAAAGTAGCCTTGTCACCTATTATCTAGCCTGTCACGAGTGACCTAGAAAATGTGGCCGTGTGGGCCAGCTCATTCCCTGGTACTAGACACAGTGTTTTGGGATCGGCACCCTAGTTTTTACCGGTGACGTCCCAGCACTGCACTGAACTGTGTAAAACAAGGGCCGCAGACTGACACAGCACACCTGCCGTTCCAGGTCACCCACAATGGCCGGAGGGCTGTTCGCTATGAACAGGGACTACTTCGATGAGCTTGGGCGGTACGACAGTGGCATGGACATCTGGGGAGGAGAGAACCTGGAGATATCGTTTCGGGTGATTTTACACGTTTTACATGCTTGGTCATTTGTGTGTACGTCCGTGATCCCATATTTTCTGTGCATTCCCTGTGGTCATTGAGAAACTGTCCTTAATGAATGCTACTTTGCCAACACCTGTGCTACGGGTAACGCCCTCCCAAATGTCAGCAGCCTGTAAGCAGCCTCATAGTTACTTTGTGAGAGTCCCGAAGGGACGGTTGTGGTGAGCGGCTTGGCCTAAATCCAGAAGACAACGTGCGCTCAATGTTGCTTTGTCCTCGCTGGGCACAGCTGGGACCAGACCTCCCTGACCGCCCGGCGCACGCCCGTTTCCCTAGAAACCACTCGCAGCGCCCCATCTCACTTCCAGAAGTGGTCCAGCTTCTGTGACAGACACATGGTCCCCACACGCACAGCCTCCTGAATGCTGTCTGCACACAGGCACCGCCACGCAGAGGAAGAGCAGGGGGCAGGGACCGGGTCCCCACTCCCCTCCCGGTCTGGAGCGCGGGGCGCACATTCTGACAACAGCGCAGTGTCTTGTGCGCCGGCCGAGTGTGGCTGCAAGTGTACTGACCACGGTGTTTTTAAAGGGCAGTCTTTTCTTACATGGCCTTTAGATAACAGATTATTATTTAAAAAATGAGGTAATTGGGTCCCACAAAACTTAAAGTAACTGTATAAGGGAACTCAGTAAAAAATGAAATTTAGACCAGATCTAAGATCCCTTGAATCTTGACCTAGTTATTCTGTATATTATTGAAAAAAACATATACACTTTATGAAAAAGCCCCGTAAACCTGGAGTGACAGGGCCTGTCAGGAACCGTTCCCTGTCCGGGCCCTAAAGCTCCTACCTCTCGATCTGGGAAAACTTTTGGGGAGCACGGCTTCAGACCCACGGTGGAGAGAGAATGTCACGTTACCTCAGACTTGACTTTGACAGATAACTAGGAAACATATACTGACTTGGGAATAGCCATCTCTAAGGAGAGAAGACGCTCGTGAAGCCCCACAGACACTAGGCTACGACCGCGCACTCACCGGCCTCACGGCTCTGCGGGCACGCATTAACACGTGTTTTGCTTCTGACCAGATTTGGATGTGTGGCGGTAAACTCTTCATCATCCCTTGCTCTAGAGTCGGGCACATTTTCCGAAAAAGGCGGCCCTACGGCTCTCCGGAAGGCCAGGACACCATGACGCACAACTCGCTGCGGCTGGCGCACGTCTGGTTGGATGAGTACAAGGTGAGCGCCGCGCGGCAGGGACGGGGGCGTGGGGACGGAGCCTCGCTCCTGCGGGGGTGGCTGTGCCTGCTGTCCGCCCTCACACGATTCCGTTTGGGTGCCCGTCTGCTGCAAGGTGCGTTCCCGCTTCTCCGCCCAGTTGTCACTCTTGTTTGGACTCTTGATGGTCCGAGTGCCCCGCCGGTGAGAGGCAAGACGGCCGACAGTAGAGGAAACCGTTTCTCTCGAGTTTCCTCTGTCTCCTTCCCAGGGCGTCCCTGCAACCCCGTCCCAGCTTCCCCTGTGGCCTGCTCAGACACGTCCCTCCCACCCTGCCTGGTGCAGCCTGCGGCAGCGTTGCCTAGGCAGCAGTTTTATTGAAGTTTGATTCAGAAATCATTTTTCAGAGCATTTTATCTCCAAAGAAACTCCACGTTCTTCCGCCGCCCCCGGCCCTGGGGCGCCAGTCATCTGCCTCCTCACGTCGGTTCCTCTTCTGGGCCTTTCACACAGATGTGGTCCCACAGCACAGGCCCTGGTGACCTCTTTTCATTCAGAACGCCGCGTTCAGGTTCGTCCGTGTCACACCACGGGTCGCTCCCTTTTCATTGCCAGATGGCGCTCCATCATGTGACAGTACCAATTTTGTTTACCCTTCCGCGAGTTGGTGTGCGTTTGAGTTATTTCCACTTTCTGTAATGAAAACGTCGCTGTGCGCATGTAGTTTTTTAAACCAGCGTCTGTTGGGCCTGTGTCGGGTTTGGGGGCACAGAGACGACAGAGTGCAGCACTGGTGACGCCGAGGTGGATGCAGGTGGAGGGGTGTGTCCCGTGGGAGTCACGAAGACGAAGGGATGCTGGACTTGGGGAGTAGAGGCAGGACCCTGCCCTCTTCTCTCTCTTCCCGCCACTGGACTGAGCTCCTTGAGGTCTAGCCTCACTCACCCTGGACTTGCCACTGTCCAACGCAGCAGCTCCCACAGTGTCACAGACCCAGGGAGGCCCTGGCCACTCCCCAGGTCGTCCGCTGGGGCCCAGCTCTTCTCACGGTCAGGAGGGCAGAGTGTGTGAGATGCCACCATGTCCACACCGCGCACATGGATGGTGTTCGGCTGCAGGCGAGGTGTTGGCAGCGCACCCTTCACTGCTGGTCCATCCGGGAGTTGAAAGAGCAAAGGCCGTTCTCTCGGAGGAGGTGGTGCCGCGGTGCCGATAAGTGGGCTGGAGCGCTCCGCGTCTCTGAGCGCTGTCAGCGTTCACAGCGAGCACGCGAGGGGCACCTCTGCCGCAGGCCGGGGACCGCGGCTGTTCCCAGGAGCGGCGTGTGCGGCGCCTGAGCTGTGACCTGTGTTCCCCGTGGAGCGCAGCTGTGGGGGTGGGGGTCCTGTTGGGGAATTCGGCAGGTGTTTTCTCAAATGAGCCACGGAGCCTGTCACCTCAAGGAGAGCGACTGCTCGTACCTGCTGTGAGCGACGCCGTTCAGGCCCCGGGTGGGAATGAGAGTTTGTGTTCTCCACCGTGGGTCTGACGGCTCCCGGCACCACAGAGCTTTTCTGCTGGGGTCAGCGGTGGTGGCTGAGCATAAATTTTTTGGGTATCGTGTAGTGAAGTTTACGTACTTGCAAGAACGTCACACACCAGTCTTTTCCATGTGACCAGCATGTGAAGGTACAGAAATCTTGCTCGGGTAAAAGATCCGTCCAAAGAGCAAGACAGACGTGGCTGCTGGGATTTAACGCAGCAACACAAAGGCTCAAAATGATGACCTCATCGTCTACATAGTGTGTCGAAAAAGAACAGCCACAATTACCTGAAAGTTGGTAAAACACTTTAATTTTAAACTGCATGTTTCCGTCACGTGACACCGACAGGCTGAGTGCCGACCGGAGGCCTGCCGACCCGGCGTGCAGACGGGTAAAGCAGCCCACGCTCCACGCTCAGGTTTTCATCCCAAGGATGTCACGTCAGTAGGTAGTGAGTCTATTTTTAGTGACGTAAATGGTTTAAGTTTCTGACTTTCAACCTCTGACATGGTAAACAGCAGGAGATGTGACAAAGAAACCTCCTTGGGGCCCTCGGTGGTTTTTCTGGGGTGAGCGCGGTGTCCCAGGTGGCCTGCTGCATTGACTCGGAGATGCAAGTTCAAATCAGTGTGGGTGCCGTTTCTACCTGCTTTGCCATTTCCGAAACCGGGGTGTATCTGACAACGTGTCCTTATCATTGTCAGTGCCAGGCCCAATTGTGCAAAAACTTCCCATTGACACTTTTGGTCGGAATCAAAAAAACACTGGCATGAGAAATATTTTGCTCATAACCCGTTTTTCACCTGTCCTTGGCCGCTCAGAGACACTCGGTGGCGCTCATGTTAACGGGGACCCCTCTCTGTCGCACCCAGGAGCAGTATTTCTCCTTGAGACCCGACCTGAGGACCAGGAGCTACGGCAACATCAGCGAGCGTGTGGAGCTGAGGCGGCGGCTGGGCTGCAAGTCATTCAAGTGGTACTTGGACAACATTTACCCGGAGATGCAGATATCCGGGCCCAACGCCAAAGCCCAGCAGCCCATCTTTGTCAACAGAGGCCCTAAACGCCCCAAAGTCCTGCAGCGCGGGCGGGTAAGGAGCTCACCTGTCAGAGCACGTCATTAAAAGGTGCCTGGGAAAATAAATGACCTAACAGACGTTTAGTGACAGACTTTAGCTTGCCTCTAATAAGGGGTAAGACTTCAGAGGTTACGTTATCTTTGCTGTTAAGGCCCTTTGTTTGCCAGTGTGGAGAGAGCGTGACTTCTAACTTCTCTAAGTTACACGCCTGCTCCCACGAGGACAGCATGAATGTGAAAGGCGGTGTGAGTGTAAAACTCACTGGGCAGGGACCTGTCAAGTAAGGGAACCAAAGGGGAAGGACCAGGCCTGTAACCCAGGCCTGTGCCCTGACTGGGAATCCAGTGGCAACCCTTTGGTTCGCAGGCCAGCACTCTGCCCACTGAGCCACACCAGCCAGGGCAGAATTTCTTGTTTTGTAATCCCACTGAAATCTTCGGGGTCTAGCCAGGATCATACCTTTTTCCCACATCACTTCTCAGAATGTGCTTTGTGGGAGGCGAGCAGGCACTGTGACCACGGCCCGGTCCCCACTGTGGGATGGCTGGCAAGAAGCCTAGGGCTTTCCCCTCCTTGTTCTGTTCTCTGAGATTAAAAAGGCACCAAGATGATGTTACCAGGTGTGTCCTGCTAAGGTGACGGCAGGTACAGGTGTGTCCGTGTAGCCGAGTCCCTCACCACAACCGTCCTCGCCGTGACAGCTGGTCGCGCTCAGAGCTGGAAGCAGCTCTCGTACTACCACGAGGCACTCCGGCTGCTTTTGAGCACCCCAGCGTTGGGGACTCCCGTGGCGTTTGTAACGTGTATTAAGTAGGCCGTGTCTGCTTTGTGCCTTCTGTCCTTACTCCCCAGTGCTGTGTTCAGTGCAGAGACGACAGTTTAGTTTCCTCCCTTCCCTCCAGGAGATGAGTAAACCATGTCTTTAGGTAGAGTCTCTACTTGACCTTGACTGCACCTGTGGTTAAAATCGCCTGCAAGGGCAAAGGCTGGAATGCGTGTCTGTGTGTAGTGCAGCTGGAATGCAGGCGTGAAAGGGAGTTCACACGTCTGGTTAACGTTCCCCCCAACCCCGTGTCCAGCCCTGGGTGTTCTCTGATGCCGGGCGTCACGCGCAGTTTCTCCTTTCACAGCTCCGTCACCTCCAGACCGGCAGGTGTCTGGTGGCCCAGGGCCGCCCGAGTCAGAAGGGAGGCCTCGTGGTGCTGAAGGCCTGTGACTACAGCGACCCCAACCAGGTGAGCCCCTGTGGAAGTGGGGTCGGAAGGGCTGCGACTCACCCAGCACAGGCCCCGCCAGGCCCCCCAGGCCGTGCCACGGGAGGCGGGGTGCCCTTCTCCTCCGCTGAGTCAGAGTCCCCCGCGCGTGCGCGCTGCCGCCACACCTGGGCCACTTGCACGGGTGCAGATGGCTAGTCCAGTCCACGTTTTCATTTTCTCTGGGTAAATGCCCACGAGTGGGATTGCTGGGTCACATTTTTAGTTTTTTGAGGTGACTCCGCACTGCCTTTGACACCGGCTGCACCAATTTAAGTCACACCAACAGTGCGCTAGGGCCCCTTCTCTCCACGTCCTCGCCAGCGCCTGTCGCTTTATTGATGACTGGCCATTCTGACAGGTGCGAGGTGATGCCTCACTGTGGTTTTGACTTGCATCTCCCTGATAATTAGTGGTGTTGAGCATTTTTCCATGTGCCTGTGCACCATCTGTATGTCCTCCTTGGTCTATTCAGGCCCTCTGTCCATTTTTTAAAAAGATTTTTTTTATTTATTTTGAGGGAGGGGGGAAGGGAGGGAGAGAAACATCAGTGGGTTGCCTCTCAAGTCCCCCCTGGGGACCTGGCCCGCAACCCAGGCATGTGCCCTGACTGGGAATTGAACCGGTGACGTTTTGGTTTGCAGGCCGTCACTCAATCCACTGAGCCACACCAGCCTGGGCATCTGCCCACTTTTAAGCTGGGTGGTTTTGGTTTTTTGGTGTTAAGTTGGATGAGTTCTTTGCATTTTTTGGATATTAACCCTTTCAGACATGTCATTTGCAAGCATGTCCCATTCAGTCAGTCCCGTTTTGTTGTCTCCTTTGCTGTTCGGAAGGCTTCGTGAGTTGGATGCGGTCCCAGATGTTTATTTTTCCTGTTTCCCGTGCCCAAGGAGACGGGTCAGTGCCGTCCAGTTCTCAGAGTATAGGTCTTTTATCTCTGGTTACATTTTTTTTCCTGGGCATTTTATATTTTGATGCAATTATGAATGGGATTGTTTCCTTGATTTACCTCCTTCGTTATTGGTGTGTAGAAACAGTGACAGATCTCTGTGTGTAGATTCTGTGCCCTGCAGCCTGAGGTCATTCACTCCAGCAGCTTTTTGATGGAGTCTTTAGGGGTTTCTACATACAACATCGTGCTTCTAACAAATGATGAGTTTTACTTGTTCCTTTCCAACTTGGATGTTTTTTATTTCTTTGTCTTTTCTAACTGCTGTGGGTAGGGCTTCTGTTTTGATCTTGTATTTTCTTCCGCAGATCTGGATTTATAACGAAGAGCATGAATTGGTTTTAAGTAACCTCCTTTGCCTGGACATGTCAGAAACTCGATCATCAGACCCACCACGACTCATGAAGTGCCACGGGTCAGGGGGATCCCAGCAGTGGACCTTTGGGGTGAGGAGCCTGCTTCCTGGGGAGGGGGAGGGCGCAGGTGGACTCCTATTCTGCCCGTAGAGGGGGCTTGTGAGCCTGTATCGTCCCGTAAGGAACCGTAAACGTTCCACATGGCTTCTGGTTGACAGTGTCTCCTTTACCACCCTCCAACGGCGTCTGAGTGACCTCTTCTTTTATTTTCAGAAGAATAATCGCCTGTACCAGGTGTCAGTTGGACAGTGCCTGAAAGCAGTGGACCCGCTGAGTCACAAAGGCTTTGTTGCCATGGCGATCTGTGATGGCTCCTCCTCTCAGCAGTGGCACTTGGAAGGTTAACGTGGACCCCGTGCTGGGATGGTGAGGCGTCCTGCCTGGGGAGATGGGCAGCGGGAGAGCCGCAGATGCACTGTGTGAAGTGGAGCACCGGGTGACCATCCGGAAGGGAGGAATCAGCTGCCACCAAGACACTGAGGTCATTTCTAGGCTCCTGTTAAGGAGTTTCTTGCTTACGGTAGAAAAGCAGAATGCAGTTTTAATATAAAGAGCCAGGTTCATGTAGATGGACAAACCCAGGAAATTGCTTGGTCTGTTCCAATTAATTTATGCTTGTTTTAATCCCCTTAATAATGGAATCGTGTTCATCTGATCAGGACTCGTCATAATTTCCTTTCTTAGAAGACTTCACAGCAGATGGTTAATTTTAAACAAACTGAGTCCACATTACTTTTAACTTCAGAAGGCGTCATGTATAAGGTGGTATTTAAAAGGCAGTCGACTATTATAAATTATTTTGATTAATTGTGGTACTATGTACATTGAAAATAAAGGATCTTTTTAATGATTCACCGTGTCTGTGTCGTGAGCCCGCGGTCTGAGCCGCCCCGTGTGTCACGTGTGCTGGACCAGTGTGCTCGGGAGCAGCTCTAAGGTGGGGAAGTTTTCAGCGTTTCAGCTCGAATTGCGCATTTGAAGCTGGAGGTACATGCATTTGGATGCTGGCTCTTAGGACTGGCTGTGAAACATCAGGCAGAGCTGTTACATGGGTGGTTGGACACAGGTCAGAATCTTTATATAAACGCACATACAGACACATAGTAGATCTCAGTTACAGATGTGAACTTGGGAATCACCTGCATGTGTTAAATGCCCAGAACACAAAGCGACTCTCTTTCAGGGATACGGCCTCTCAGAGGCCCAGTCTCGGGCGCTTCCCAGCTCCTGTGTCTTGACCCACGAAACAGTTTAAGCATCTTATTAGGAAATGTGGGAGAAGCACGTATCTGTGTCCCCAACTTTCTGTCACCCATTCAGCTTCGAAGGACCCGGCGGTCCGTGCCATAAAACAAAAAGCAGGAACTGGCAGATTTAAATGCAACAATCTACAGATGCCCCAGAGAGGGCAGAGGTCGTCAGACTGGGTTAAAGTGCAGGCCTGACCACACACTGCCTGCAACAGACGCCCTTAAATATGACACGTGTAGTTAGATGGGGAGTCCACGCGTGCCAGGCACTCGCTGTGAGACCCCCGGAGCAGCTGTACTGACACTAGTCGAAGGGGATTCCAGGGATCGGGGTGGTTCCGTGACCTTAAAGGGTCGACTCACTGAGAGGAAATGCTCCACGCGGCGCCGGGACTGTGCCATCAGAACTTCCAGGAGCGACACCACCGCCAACTTGTAAGGTCTCAGTGCACCTGTCAGTGCCCGTGAGACATGCACGTAGTGACCGGGGCAAGGAAATGACCAGTGCGAGCCAAATGGACAGACCAACGTCATGGGGCACTCCCCCAACTAGCACGCCGTGACCCTCCCAAGTACACGTGACGTGCTCACCAAGGCAGACGGCGTTCCGGGACATTAAACAAGCCCCAGCTGATACAGATGCAAGCCATGAAGCTTGTACTAGGGATCCACAACCACCACGAGGCCACCTGAAACCCAGTCACGCCTTCCCAGGACCGTGCGTCACAGAAGAACTTGGGGCTAGTCTGAGCTGACCGAGAGTGAAGCTGTGACCCGGCAGGGGCGGCAGGGGGCCGCTCGCTCAGTGCTCGGGAAGCCCGAAGCACTGAGCTCCTACACGAGGAGGAGATTAAAGGGGTAAAAGCCTAACTCACTGATTTTCAAACTCGTAAGAAAACAGAGAAAGAGCAAAGAAGCCAAAGAAATATTAAAGAACACCAAGATTGACGAAACTGCTCGTGAGAAAAGACACCAACTACCAACAGCAGGAAAGACAACGGCCGCCTCCCTGGGGAGTCTACAGACAGTGGGAAGGGGAGGAGGCCACAGGAGTTCTCGCTCATTGCTGCCGGGCACGCCAGGTGGCACAGCCGCGGTGGCAGAGGGCTTGGCGGAATTTGTGGGTCACACGGTGAGGCTGTGTTGTAGATTGTACGTGTGGTTTCCTAACAGTCAAGCTTGTGGGTATTGACCCAAAGGAGCTGAAAACCCAGTGCCCGCCACACAAAAATGCCAAGACCTGGAAGTCCCTCAGTGAGTGACGGGTGAACTGTGGCCCATGCAGACAACGGAGTAGCACCCAGTCTTCAGAAGAACCAAGAGCACAAGCCGCAGACAGACAGGGGGACCCTGACGGGCCTCTTGTAGATAAAGCTACCGGTCGAGCTACGAATGAAATACGCAGGCCCTTAACGTCCAGCTAAAAAGGAGACGCAAAGCATCATCGTGCTGCTGCGAGAATCCGTCACCATCCGAACCTTTAAAACATGAGCCCAGAGGCTCGTTTCCACAGGAACACCACGCACTGTGTCCACACGGGGTGGCCCGGCGGTTGCCGTTGTCACACAGGAACACAGGCACATCCGCACCCTCCCCTCCCCCCCACCAGCCCCGGGATCGGTCCCGATGCCCATTTCTGTGGTTGTTTAACAAGCCTATGTCCGAGATTAGGCAAAGATTTTTTAACTCATGAGAAGGACTAGTCAAAGATGATGGATGAATTGGACTTCATCAAAATGATACTCTGCTCAAGAAACCACTGAGAAAACGAGAAGGGAAGCCACAGACTAGATCCAGAGTGCACATCCCTTGCAAGTCAGTGAGATAACAGCTCACTCACGAACACACCAGAGGGAAGAGGGGGTAGAGGGTAAAAGGGGTAAATGGTGACGGAGGGGGATTGACTTGGGTGAAATCACAGAATTGTACACCTGAGACCTACACAACGTTACTAACCAACGTCACTCACAAAATCAATTGAAAAGAGACAACCCAATTTTTAAAATGGACAAAATGCCGCTTCTGGAAACATACAAATGCTCAGCACGTGGAAACATCAGGGTAATGCGAAGGAGAATCACCATCGGCCACCACCCCACACCCGTTCAAACGGCAAAAACAAGACCGACCGACCTGGGTTTTGAGGAGACGGCCGAGAAGCTTCCTCCAGCACCGATCGCGCATCTCCCCCGATGGGCTGCCGTGCACCGCGGGCCGCTGGCCGGCCAGACCGAGACCCGGGGGTGCCGTGCCAAGCACTGCAGGCAGGTGACAGGGTAACCTGCAACCTCTAAAACAAAGTGCTCTGGGGGGACTAACACACACCCGTGGACTGAGAGTTACTGACACTCGTGTTGCAGAAGCATAAGAAAGTGACGGCAGATGATCTGGTGGACCCGAGAGGAAGAGAACCCCAAACTGGCAACCTAACCGGAAACGTGGCGGGTGACTCGGAGAACAGCTACCGACCCAGGAAGGTTTCTCAACCAAGTGGCGGGCAAGGGAGCACAGGGCATTCCCGTTCCTCCAAACTCCCGGAACTTACCTCCAGGACTCCCTCCTGGGTCCGCGTCCCCGCCTGCAGATCCAGCAGCTCAGGTGCTCAGGAGCAGGGCAGACAAAGTCGCTGGGGGGGGAGGGCAGCAGAGCCGGCACCGGGCATGACTGTTGTGCTGACACACGCACGGGAGGGGGGCTCCTCCATGTTTGGGAAAACCGAGCACCCAGCAAGTGAGCAGCGAAAGAGGGTTGACGTCAAACCCCTGTGAGTAGGACAAGAAGCTGTTCTGTCCTACTCAGAGCACTTCCGGTCACCCGGCATGTGGGTTTGCCCCACACGGGAGTTCTCTGCGACCCCAGCTGGGTGTCCTACACACCGACTCCATTCCAACACCGTGTACCTGGAGACAGAACCAGATCCCACAGGCTAGGGGCTCAGTCCCACCGACTGCCACCCCCATCCCGGCAGATGCCAGTCACAAGTCGGGGAGGGGTAGCCCCTGCGCCTCCGACCCACTGGCTTAAGCGATGCCCACGCCCCGGTCCTCACGTTTGGTTACTTGGCTAGCGCAGCTTTCAGATCTCGGGGAAGCAGCTCACTTACAGGTTTGTTGTGAATGAACAGCCGAGGCTGCCGGAGCCTCCGGAAGGAAGAGGCAGGCCAGCCACCGAGTGCGGGACGACCAGGAGCCCCCGCCCTCCCAGCGCCTCCACAGGCAGGGCCCCATCCTTTGTCACCTGTCACAGGAGGACGCACAGACAGGACGGACCACATCACAGTCACAGGGGACTGGGCCCACCTCCAGCCCCTACCACTCCCCCCAGGTCAGGAGAGGGGGAAGTTTCCACCCTCTGATCGTGTGCTTGGCTCCACTGGCAACCAGCCCCCCTGCTCAGGTGCCCAGCCCAGGTCACACATGAACATGAAAGAAATCCTGTTGTTAGTAACTAGCCAGTCCATCATCATCATCACCATTACCATCATCACTGTCTTAGGAAAATGTCTCCCGGGCCAGGCCACTCAGGTTTGGACACTTCTCCACCTGGGCAGGTTCCAAGGGCAGGAGCGAGTGGTGGCAGCCCCATGGCTTCCCTTTGCCGGCACATTCGCGACAGTATCAGCCTCCCAAGGTGCGAATGTGATGCCGAGTTTCCTCATTACCTGACCTGGCCCATCTATTTGCTCCTTTGCACTCAGGTCCTGTTTCCCCTTCATTTACGCCCAGATTTTTCCACCTCTGGGACAGATGTGACCTTCTCCTGCTGCTCTAGATCGCGGGGGGCCACAGGACCGACTAGTAAGTACCCCTGAGGCCCCTCACCCCAGGCCCCTCCCACGTGGAGGTGCAGAGCTGCCGCACCAGGTGACCCTGCCTGTTCGCCCCAGTCTTGCCACCTGGGGTGCAGGTACAGTGTGCCCCATCAGGCCACCAGCAGTTGGGACAGAAAGGTCCCCCGCTACAGCCCTTGTACTTGAGCCCGGTTTGCAAACACCAGATGAGGTGGAGGAAGGTCGAGGTGACGGTGGGGGGGGGGCGGGGAGAGGACAAGTGCACCCCAGAAAGGCCTGCTCAGAACTGGACCAAATGCAGCCAGCTACCCGGGGAAAGGCATCCAGTAACAGGCAATGTCCAGATAAAGTGGAGTTTGAAAACTAAAATGTGACCGAATTCAAGAATCAGAAATTAAAAATAAGTAATTTTACAAGTGAAGAATAGAAAGGAACATGGGGCAAAGACACATGATAAATAGTGCCTTTAAAGGAAACAGAATTTGATAAAAAGGAAACATTTTACATCAGAAAGAAACCAGGGAAGTTCCGCTTCTGGCCAAGAGGCAGTGACGAGACCCAGACCGGTCCTCTGGGGGCAAACCACCAGGGAAGTGGGGACAACACACACGGCCACTACTCCAAGGACGGGTCGGCCCAGGGACGGGGGGACGGGTGGGACCTGGAGACGCAGGTGAGCCTGGGCTCCCCCAGCTGGATGGTCAGCAGGCTGCGGTGCGGGGAGGGGCAGCCCGAGAGAGGCTGCTGGTCCTGCTGGACGCGCTGTTCCGGGGCCACCGTGGCTAGAATGTGCAGGCCAGTGTGTAGGGGAGAGAGGGTCCAGAACCGTGCCCAGGGGCGTCCACTGGCGTGTGGCTGGGTGTCAGCCATGCACAGGTGAAGTGTGGCTCCCCGAGCCCGGCAAAGGCCAAGCCCTGGACCACCTCCCGCAGAGGCTGCGTGAGCCTGGCGTTCGTTCAACTCCCAGCAGCCACACGAGGGCCCTGAATACGGGGGCGCTGGTATGTTCCCCCCAAGGGGCCTTAGCTCAGCGGGACATCCTACGAATGTTTAAAAGGAGAAGCTTCAAAAGGAGGCAACCGGTTCTCCAGCAATTTAACTGCTGCCGGAACCAAGTCCAACGCTCCTCAGCGGAGACCACCCCCGCCCAGCACCCGACCCGAAAGCACACGTCATGGAGGCAGACGGAAGCTGCTAGCCACGGAAGAGGCAGGAAAACGCGACCTGTCTGTCACCAGGAGATCCATCAGCGATGAGACCCAGAAGTGAAAGGGGATTTGCAGGCGCCGATACGTGAAAAAGCTGTCACCAACACGTTCAACGTGCCGAGGACTTTAAAGGAAAAGCTCCCGCAACGAGGCAGGAAACCATCACGGTCACGAAAAGCGGAACACGAGACAAACCTGAGTTGCTGTCGCACACCGGGGGAGACCGAGGAGACTCGACGAGCCTGCGGCGTCCTGGGCCAGGTCCTGGAACAGAGAGGATGTGACTGGAGAGACCGCTGACATCGGAGGCACGTCTGTAGCCCCCGCAACGGTGATGTGCCGACGGGCACGTCTGCGTCCTGCGTTATGGGGCGGGGGGCAGTCGGGGGACGTGAGGACTGTCCACAACTGTCCTGTGCGTCCGATACCACCCTCAAATAAAGTTCGTTTAAAAGGCCAGTAAATCGCTCCGGCGCACTTCAAGGTCACACGTGCGCAGAATTATTATGCCTCTCTACAATACACATTCTTACTTTCCCCTCAGAAATTTGGGGCAAGAAAGTGCACATTAGGCACAGCAGAATACAGTAACCTGTCACGGCGTTGTATGTGGGAGAGGACAGCTCATGGTTGTTTTTCGTCTTCCTTCCCTGCTTTCGTTTGCTTTTACGGATAAAGGCAGATATTTTCACCACAGAACATTACCTAATAGTCCCACACAAATATTAATTTGGTGTCAAAAAGTAAGGTGTTCATTCATTTCAAACCTGCCCTCCTCCCTCAGGGGGCCTGCCAGGGAAGAGAAGGCTTCACGGGGCACTCACCTCTGAGTTGGGCTGGGCGCGGGGCTGGGGGGCAGCAGGAACCCCGTGGGAGCAGGGGCTGCGGGCTGGGTCTTCTGGGTGGGCACCTGGGTGGGCAGTGCTGCCACGGACAAGAATCAGGAAGTATTAACGGAGCAGCTTCAGGGAAGAAAGTGAAGGTGAGTCTTTGAAGCACAGCTTCTACAGCAACGGGGGCAGTCGGGTGGTGAGGACCAGCGGGCTTCGGCTTTACCTGGGTTTGGAGAAGGGAGACCTTCGGACAGTTGTCCCCGTGTATCCTGAGTCCGCTGGGCGAGGTCAGTGGGCAAGAGTGGAGGATGGACACCTGGGAAGAGCGGACGTGGGAGCCACAGGGATGACGTGGGCCGGGAGGGAGCAGGAGGGACAGCGGGTGTGATGACGGCCCGAGGGCGGGAGGGTGAGCTGGAGTGGGCTGCGTCTCAAAGCAAAGCAGCGACGCTCTTCCTTCCTTGCCGTGGCTGGAGCAGAACTGGGTGGAAGGGACTTCTGGAGCCCTGCAGGCTGCAGGCAGAGAGAACGCACACCAGACCGGGCGGCCGGCCTGCCCTGGGAGCCGAGGGACGTGGCCCGCAGTGAGAAAGGGCCCGTGTCTTCTCCAGAGCAGGTGGCTCGGACCTGGGGACCTCCGCAGTGCCAGCGTGGACGAGGAACTGGCCCCAGGGAGTGGAGACAGGCGGCCCCATGTGCCGCAGCCGCCTCTGGGAGCGCTCCAGGTGCAGATGTCGCCGTTGGGCGGGAGCAGCTGCCCCATCTTCATCCCCGGGTAGGAGGTGGGTTCCATTTCAGATTAAGAAAGCTGTAAGAGACCTTCTAGCACCACACGAGGGGTGTGCTGACCACGATGTCGTGTGCCCAGGCAGCAAGCAGCGCCAGGCCGAAGTTCCAGTGCCCATCCTGGTGCCAGCGGGCGTGACACCAGGCCCCTCACGTGGTGAGGGGACCACGTTGCTTCATAAGCACCCAGTTCCTCGGGCAGGTGGTGGGGAGCCTGAGGTGCTGGTGGGAGCCAGTGGTGGGCGCCTCGTGCACTCCGTCAGAAACCTGCAGGCCAGGGCTGGCGCCGCCGCCGTGAACCGCATCCGCATTCAACTGTGCTCCTCCGAGAACAGACCACAGCGGCCGCTGCCCGCCCCACGCACCTGCTGGAACGCCGGGCCGGGGAGGGGGTGGCTGTCTGCCCAGGCACTTTAACAACCACATGACAAGGGGCCGTCCCTGGTGCAGAGGACCCGGGACTCGGCTCTTCACGGTGAGTGGTGCCTGGAGGCTTCTGCATTGCTCGGGGACCTTGGGAGGCGGAACCCGGGTTTGTTTCAGGGTGTTGGTACCCAAGGCCAAATGTCCTCACGTCACAGAAGCCAGGGATGCCTGTCCAGCTGGGCCTTCCTGGAGGAGGTGTTTTGAGGTGGAAATCACCCGATGACTTTCAGAACCAAGACCAGGCCGGGCCGCGGGAGGGGCGAAGGAGAGAAGGCTGTCTGCCCACTGCACAGCCAGCTGCTCCGAACCCCACCGTCCCCCGGTCAGTGCGGCCCTACTCAGCTCTCCTCGCAGCCCACCCGCCTCTGCAGGGCAGTGCGTCGCCTCCTCCAGTCACTTCGGCCGCCCTCAGATCTTCCAACTCCCTGTGGCTTGGCTCTCGCTTCCCTCGGATCCCGTCTCCGCCTCTGGTCCACCGAGCTTGCCTCTCGGTTCCCGCGCCTCGCACACCTCAGGACCCTTGCATGTCCCTGTGCTCGTCACCTCTTCGCTCCTCAGGGGTTCCCTGCAGTGTCACCTCAGGGAGGCCTCTCCTGCCTCCCAGCTCACCTTGTTAGACTTCTGTCCCCAAAACAGCCTCGTTTTGTCTGTCTCCAGCTGAACAGAATGTCCTGTGACTAAGGGCAGAAAGAGGCGGCCACGTCGACACTGGCAGAAGGGGCTCAGGTGCAGAACAGGCCAGTCCCAGGCACCCACGTGCGCCAGATAAAAGCCGGGAAGGTTATCTCGGCTTTGGAGGTCCCCCCCACAACCCCCGACGAGCGAGGGGTCCCACGCCCACACCAGCGCATTCCGGTCCTGGTTCCAGTGCCAGGAAGCAAAGTCCCCAGCAGCACCTGGTCATGAAGACCAGCGGAGACCGTGTCCCGGAAAGACGACGTGGGCGCTAGAGACACAGGCACCGAGGGTCTCAAGGGGGCCCTGCTCAGGTTCACCGACAGACACACTTGCTCTGGGCTCTCTCTGGGACGGCAGCCCCCAAAGTGATAGGGACATATGGGGAGGAAACAAGTGGACTGACTTCCGGGCGAGGGCTGCAGGAGCAGCAGTGAGGGCAAGTCTCTCGACACAAGTGCTGGCCAGTGCCACTGTTCCTCTGCAGAGCTCCCCCGAAACCCCGCGCCACCAGCCAGACACAGCTGGGCGCCCAGTCCGAGTGGCCATCAACGCAGCCAATGCCACTCAACCCGCCCCCATTGGTTCCCCAAGACCCCGCCCCACCCAATTCACAGCTCAGCCAGAACCCCTTCCAGCAACTTCTCCACACAAGCAGCCAGCCTCAGCCCGTGCTCCCGACTTTCCTGAAATCTCTCAGAGGTCCACGGACCCTGGACAGGCAGCAGCCAGCCCCAGCCAGCCCTGAACCTCCGGCTAAGCGGCTAAGCGGCCCCCAGCCCAGCACAGGCAGCAACCAAGCACAGATCGCGTGGGATTTATTCCTAGGGAGCAAGGTTGGTTCAATACCTGCAATTAACGTGACTCACAACATAAACAGAATGAAGCCTAAAAAATCATGTAATTGCACCAACAGATGCAGAAAAAGAGCAGACAAAAAACTCAGCGTTCATGCACGATAAACCCTCTCCTCAACGTGGGAACAGAGGGGACGTGAAACGCAACATTACGAAGGCCGCGTGGGACAAACCCACAGCGAACGTGCCGCACAGTGGAAAGCCGAGACAGCCTTTACTTTACCATCAGGAGGAAGACAAGGGTGTCCACTTTCCCCAGTTTACTCAACACAGCGTGAGGAGTCCTGGCCGCACAGTCAGACAAGAAAAGCCATCCGCTTGGAAAGAAACAGAACTGTCAACACCTGCAGGTGACATACCATAGCGATCCCTGAAGGTCCAACCAAACTTTTTTTAAGAATAAAACAATTACAACTCAATCAACTCAACACCCTAAAAACGATCTCTTTGAAAAACCAGGCAAAGGAATTGAACAGACACTTCTCCCAAGAGCGCACACAGGGGCCGACAGACACGAAATGATGCTCCGCATCACTAATGAACAGGGATGTGCAAACCCTGCACACCTCTCCAGAAACCCCCCCAGCAAGTGCTGGCGAGCAAGTGCAGAAAAGGGACCCCAGCGTGCTGCCGGAGACTGCAGACGGGTGCAGCCACCAAGCAGGGTGGAGGGTGTTCAGAAAGTTAAAAAGCTGCCTTATGACCCGGCGATTCCTCTTCTGCATATATAACCAGAGAAATTCAACACGCCAATTCAGAAAAACGCGTGCACTGCCCCTCGGCCCCCCATCCCATGTTCATTGCTGTTATTCACAATCACCAAGACACAGAAGCAACCCAAGTGCCCGTCAGCAGACAGGCGGAAGGAGGCATGGTGCACGCGGACAACGCAATACGATGCGGCCACAAAAAAGAATGGAATCTCACCACTTTTGACAGCAGAGATGGACCTAGCAGGTGCGCAAACTGAAGCTGGACAGAGAAAGGCAAATACCACAGAACGCCCCTTCCACGTGGAAGCGAAGGAACGAAATAATCGAACGAACACAAACCAATCCACACACAGACACACAGAGTGAACGGCCGGCTGCCAGGTGCGATGGGGTGCGGGGCAGGGCGAGAAGGAAAAGGGACTGAAAGGCGCCAGGTGTGGAACAGTCACGGGGATGTGAAGGGCGGCCAGCGAAACCGCAGGAAGGTGCGGGGTCGGGTCGCTGCTGGGCTTACGGGGCGGTCACCGCGGAACATCTGGTCGCCGTGCTGCGAGCCTAAAACTGACACGTGCCGGCTGTCAGTGAAAAGTCAAGTTTTAAAAGCGAAACGTGGTTAGCCTCGTACGTGAGATTTTTTAGTGGAAATAGAAAAAATACACAAAAGGCCTCAGCTTTCTCCACAAACTGTCCTAAACGTCTCTGAAGTAAAAAAATAAACCTTGAGGGGGACTCCGAGCAATTTTAATTCTCAGTTAACTCAAGTTAAATACGCTCGACACTGTATTAGAGACAAAATGAGGTCCTTACCACACACAACAGATCTGGAAGAACTGAACAGCTGAGCGAAACTGGACTTTAAACAAGGGAATAAAAGCACAACAAATATTTCTTAATCAGAAGCCGTGGTTCCCTTCATTCAGCTACGAGGGAGAGCGCGTCTCCACGTCACGAACTTGTGTCCGAGCTTTTTCAGAAGCGGAGGGAGGGCTGACACCAGCCCGCCGGCGACTCTCAGGCACTCATCCCTTTCAGAGCTCAGACCAGACCAGAACACACGCGGGGTTCACAGAGAGTCGGGTGGCTTTTATAGATGTAAAATATTTTATTTGTAAATGGTGATCTTCTAAATCTGTGTCCACAAATTCCAAAACCCATAACACTCTGTATACTTCAAAAAATTCAATTTTTGCCAACATTAGATACTATTATACAGAACAGAAAACAAAACAAAAACCCGGTAGGACAAATACTGGTAGGATGTCAGAATATTGTACAAGAGAAGAAAAATATTCAAGAAACAAATTTCATACAGCTATTTATCAAGAGAAAAATATATACAATTGATTTATTCTGTAAGATAAAAATACATCATGCCATATACATTACAAGTCCAGAACTGCATCACTGAATATACCAACAGCTTACAGCCCACTTGAATTGTGCACACAAAAACTTCATCATATACTCAGTCTGTGAAGTGTCAGTACCAGAAGTTTAAGTACAAAATAAAAAGCTAACCTGGTTCAAAATGCTGATTAAGTTTCTACAAGCAAACACAAAACAGTGTGTTTTTTATTAGAGAAATGTAAACAAACAGTTCATACAAACACACTTTAAAATCACATCTTCCAAAGCCCCTTGCTGGAGCCCTGCAGCGGCCAGCCTGGTCACGTCGGTCCTTTTTTTTCCCCCTCTCCGAATGTTTGTGTTAAACAGAAGGCTACAGAGTTAGATCCGAGTTCCTGCTACACGATCCTAGTACATTTACATGATTCTTTGTGGCTTGGAACAAAGTTCTAATCAAAACTACTTTTGCTGAAAAACACTCAGCCCCCACCTGGGTTCCTCTGAAGCGGTGTTCACAGTTATCACAAAGTAGAAGCACAAAAACCTGACTGAAGGGGCTGGGGATGCAACAATATAATAGGAAAAAGTCGGTTCGAATTACCAAAACAGCTACAAAAGTGGTCGTCAGGGCCATTCTGTCAGAAGGAAGGTGTATAAAACGTTAAGTACTAATTGACCGTAGTCTCCAAAAAACCCCCGCACACTCCAGATTGAAATTTTGGTTATTACATAATTATAATGGCGTAGTTAGTAACACAAAATTATACTGTGACATCCCTATGGACACTTTGTAAGCACCCGAGCTGCTGCAGAGCCTGGTAGCGTTTGGTCAATAACTATTTTTATACTGCACTTTTTTCTCAAAATATTTACATATTTGTACAAAGTAACAGGTTTTGTTAGTTCTGCAGGTAACAGCAGCAGCTTGGCTTTCCTCTAACTTTTATTTAAAAATAGCTTCATTCACTTATTCAATAATAAATACAAAAAGTTTCTCTTATTTTACAGAAATCAAAAACTACAATAAACTGACTCATGGAATCAAGTATTTAAATGTGTTTTAGTGCAAGTTATTACCCCTTAGCTCTATCCCTAAGGAAGTTGTTTCAGTACATTCCTTGTTCAGTGGTGTCCTACTGCATTAAAGACTTTACCTTAGAGGGCCTGCCCCTGTTTCCGATAAGGCCGTGGCCAGCACTTTGGATGTCTCCCTTTCGCTGGTGATTTCAGTCTTACATTCATAGGAAGGCCCCTGCCCCGGGGCAGGGCAGCCGCCGGCTCTTTGCCCCAGTGAAAGTTTCTCCTTAGTGAGACTAACGACGAAACAAAACAAAACCCACCCACAGAAAGAAGAAGAAAGAAAGAAAAAGTGCTGGACCACTCTGTGATTCTGCTCAGCCTCCGCCACGCCAGGCAGGCCGCTCGAGTCGGCGCTCTGGGGCCGCTCTGCCTGAAGGGCCGAGGAGCTCAGAACTCCCAGAAGCTAGTTTCCAAAGTCCTAAGACAGGAAAGGAACCCTTTCTGCTGCCAAACCCAAACGGTGTGTTGAGTGGCTTCTTCCCAGGGACAAGCCGCCGAGGACGCCCTCAGTTCATCCACTTCCGGCAGTTCACAGCCCCGCAGTGGCACGGGATCTTGTGCTGGTCGTCCTCCAAGTCGAACTTGTAGTCGTAGCATAGCTGCCCACGGCAAAGACGCGGGGTGAGCGGGGTGAGCGGGGTGCGGGGGGCCTCCCTCCGCCCAGGGCTCGCGACCAGCACACCCCACACAGCTACAGGAAGACCCGCTTGGCCGAGTTCTGTAGGGTCTGGGTGGGGGTGACGGGAGCCTCGCGGACAAGTAAAGGAACAAGCCTGGCTGTGTTTACCTGGGGCCCCCGAGGGACAGAGGAAATCGGGGGTGGGGGAGCAGTGCCTTCAGACCAAACCAGGTATGAGGAAGGGTGCTGGCCGGAGGGACACTGTCACCTCTCACCACGCTGCCCCTGTAGGTGGACCACGTGGGCGGGTCCCCCCCGCCCCTTGGGCTGCCTCCGCCCCCACCGGCCGATGGGCACCTAGGTTGAGCCGCCCACCACCTTTCTTTTCCACCGCCCCTGACTTAAAAAGACTATTTCACAGGTGTCTCTCTGCAGGGCTCACGGAAACACTCACATCTCAGACCAACCCTGCTGTCGGGTGGCTGGGACTCTGCAGATTCCCACGGGATGGCCCCCGGGCGCTGACACCGGTGGAACCCCCCCTGGTCTCACAGCGCCCGAGGGGCTTCTCACACACGGTCTCTCTGCTACCCACCAAGGCGCTTCAAGATGTGCAAAATGGGCCTTGAGTCAGTTCTTGTTTGAAAAAAAGGGATTCCCAAAAGATGGCCAAAAAACATAAGCAGAGCCCCAAGCTCTGTTTGCGGTGGGCCAGGGGCGCCCCGACAAAGGCAGGCACTCAGACCCCTGGGCCCCAGGCGGGGGGCTTCCTGCAGACACGTGCACAGCCCGCCGGGAGCTTTGCCGTGCACGCCAGCTCCAGTGCAAGGAGCTGGCCACGTCGGGAGACAGAGTTGGGAACGCCAACGAGGCAATGAGACTAACGACCGCCTTAACTCGTCCGTGAGACTAAAAACCAGACGCCAGGTCAGCGTTTAGTGTTCTGAAGAAAAGAAAAAGCAGTGAGGCAGCCGACTGCTCAAAAACCTATGGGTGTGACAGCCGGGAAGCGTGTGCTCCTGTGTGCGCACAAGGGACGGGGAGCGGAGGCGGCCCCAGCCCTGCTGCCCGCCGCCCTGTGGGCCCCGCACGAGGGGTCCTGAGGGCACAGGGGGCAGCAGTGGAGACAGGCTTTGGTCTGTTCCAGGGCAGGCCTAGTCTTCAAAGGAAGGGGTCCGGCCCAACTGAGCAGCGGGAGGGGGAGGAGGAGCCTGAGACTCAGGAAATGGTGCCCCGCAAGTGACGGAGAAACAAAGGAGGGGACGTGGAGAGGGGGCAGTGAACAGTCAACGCTGCCATGCGGAAGGACGTCACAGGGCGGCAGAACGTGGCCCGCCACGTGGAGGCCGTTCCCAGCGGTAAGGACCGTGTGACTGTGAGGGGACCGCGCCCAGCAATGCGCCCACCCCTCCCTCACCTCTTCTCCTTTCTGGATCCTCCGGTTCGAGCTGATGATGATTTTGTGGCCTCTCTCAAATGTCACCACTTCAGCCACACAGTTAGGGGCACACGAATGGTTGATGTATCTGTAAACCGCCGTTTCAGAAAACAGCAAATCAACGGGAAGCTTTAAAAACGTGCAGCCCACGGAACGAGAACCACATACACTTCTTAGCAAAACTCTCTGGAACTCCTTTGCCCTGAATCGTCCATCCCTGACACTGGCCCGCTGCGCGAGAGCCTGTACCCGAGCACCCAGCCCTGCCTCACCTGGCAGGCCCTCCCGTGAGCGTCGCGTCGATCACGTGGTCGTTGTCCATGCGGAACATGTACACGCCCCGGTTCTGAAAGAGAGGCCACTCAGAGCTGCGCTCCGCGGTCATCTCCAACAAGCCGGACCCATCCACCCACACACGCAGCCGCGCCAAGGACACGATGAAGGGGACAGGTAGGACACACGGTCTCCAGAAACGGCGTTGGCTCGAACTGAACCCAGGGTGACAGCCAGCTCCGGGCCTGCCTCTCAGATGCCGTGGGCCTTACCTGAGACTCGTAGAGTTTCTCTTTCCTGTTGGCCACCTCGTTCCGGATGATGGTCCCGATGTACTCGATGACCATGGTGTGCTTCTCGATGTCCCTGGCAGCGTACAGGCCCAGCCCCTGCAGGGAGAGCGAGCGTGTTGCCAAAGTGTCCCGGTTCTCGGACAGCGAGCCTGGGCTGTCACACGAAGGTCCTGCCACGTGGCGGGCACCACCCCGACACAGCGACCTCTTCCTGCGCGCTGCGCCCCACCACCCCTGCCGGCCAACACTCTTCGCACACTCGGTTCCAGTGCTGCCCACCAGCCGGCCCCACTCTGCCCTGGGCGCTCTCACCTCCCTCGTGCTGTCACGCAAGGTCCCACCGGCTAACGAGGCCGATGGCCCCAGGGGTTTGCCTTGTCCCACCACGGTTCCCACAGGGACTTGGCATGACTGTAAACGTAACACAGTAGGTCTAGGGCTACCTGTGAGGGGCTATCAGTAAGACCACAGACAGAGCTCAGATTTGGAGATGAGCCCCTGAAAGCTAAGGCGAGAAAGTGAACAGGAGCAGCTACTTTAATGGACAGGAATGTTAGAAAAAAAGAGTTCTCGGGAAAGTCAATTTATACCCTCAACTCAACATCAAGTTCTGAGGCTGCTAACAAAACGTCCAGGACTCTGAGTCGACAAAAATGCCGATGCATTTCCCCACGCCGGCTGGCGGCCTGATGTGCCACATCCCGCGTGCACCACCCACAGCCGTTAGCATCACAGACTCTGGAAAGACAACACCCCAAAAAGCTATGGGCGATTCCCAGGAAGACCCGTCCTTTCTTTTCCCGGCCTGGGTTCTGCATTCTGCACTATAGCCGCCCCGATGGCAGCAGAGACGTTGGGGACTTCTGTGACACGCGGGACTCCCGACACGTACGTTCCTCCTCGGGCACTGCCGGGGAGCTCATGGGGGGAGGCCTGTGTGAGTGTGAAATAAATTATTTTCTGGAAAAACAAAGGACGCGGTTTATCCATGCAAGCCCAGACAGGACCCAGAGGCGAGCGAAGCAGGACGAGGAAAGCACTATGTGCGGGTCCGTGCCCTGGACTGCTCGGCGCTCCGACAACCGGTGGTCTCTGCAGGAATAGCACTGAGCTGTCTCAAACACAGAAAGTGTCACTTCTGAAAGAAAACAATCTGACACCATACATACAAACCATCTCAACCAACACTAGGAGCTGCAGAAAACTGTACGTTTGAGTATTTAAAGTTACAACTTCCGTAAGGTAACAGATGCCACACTCCTGGGTCGGCAAAGGCTGCTCTGTAGGGCAAGTATCTGACCGCGAGGCCTCAGTAACGGACCAATGGACAAAGGCCATGCATACGCGGCTCACAGAAGAGCAATCCCTGGGGCAGACACGGAAAGTCACTCACTTGTGACTGAACTTCCCAGCACCCGTCTACACTTGGCCGCCGGCAACGGGGTAAAAGGCCGTAACATTTGCTGTGGACGGGGACACGGTCCCATCGCAACCGCAGCCTCTTCAGAAAAGCAGCCGAGCCAGCCGCAGTGACAAGTGCCTGGGTGTTCAGAGGCTCAAACCCCTGGGAGGTGACCCACGGGAGCGAGGCAGCCAACACACGGGCACCCGTACGAGACCCTGGGCCCCCTGGCGGTTTCAGAAGAAGCTGTACCCCAAGGAAACGCTCGTCCGTGGTGTCTGGTCAGCTTCCGCTCGGCACCCTCACTGGGCGTCAGTGCCGTGGAAGAGAATGAGGGAGGGCAACCGTGGCTGGTCAGGAGACTGAGCATCAGTGAAGAAAGATGCAGGGCAATAGAGAACACGAATCCACTGTCGCAGGCGCACACGGAGGACGAGGGGTTCAGGTAGTGGCACGTGACCACCTGGGAGGTAGATGAGATGAGGGGAAACAAGGAAAAGTGCTCTCAGGCTAAGACGACAGACTGAACACAGGGAGCCATGACGCCAGCACGACGGCGAGGCAGCACCAGCAACGGGACAGAGGGCTGAGCGCTGCAAACGGCCAAGTGGAAGGTGCCCGACATAGGAGGGTGTCAGCACCACCACCAGGAGTGCAGGCCCAGAACACACTGAGCTACTTAAAGGGATTAGCAGGTAAGTAGGAGTCTCAGGCCAAGAACAGAGAGAACAGAGGGGAAGGGGGCGAGAAGGCTGGTGAAGCCAGGCGTCCTCCGACTGCAGGGAGGCCGGGGCCTCCGGTCTGGGGTTGGGGCTGAGGTCCTGGATGTCAGGGGCCTAGCAGGTGCCCACCATGGGCACAGCGGAGGGGACTCACAGAAGAACGAATACGACCACCCTGCTCAGACTGAAGGCCACGCTGCTCCACACTGAAGGGCTCATTGAGTGAGAAAGTACATTAACAAGACCTCAACATGGCTACAAGGTTGTTAAATGCCCAAATATCAAGAACAAAGAAAAGGCTCTGGGTTCTGGGTGGTGTGGCTCAGTGGATTGAGCGCTGGCCTGTGAACAAAAAGGTTGCTGGTTCGATTCCCTGTCAGGGCACAGACCTGGGTTGTGGGTTTGGTCCCCGGCTGGGGCGTGCGAGAGGCAGCCAATTGAGGTTTCTCTTGCACACTGACGTTTCTTTCCCCTTCTTTCCTCTTCCCTTCCCCGCTAACAAATAAAGTCTCTAAAAAACAACAGCTAAGTAAAGACTGTAAAACCTTCCAGAGAAAAGGGAAATGTTCCAGTGAAGGAACAAGAGCCTGAATGAGGACAGACAAAGGAACGTCGTGAGCCTTCCAAAGGGATCACGGTGGCTTCTGATGGGGCTGGAGGAGAGAGACAGGTCCGCGGTGCTGCAGACAAGGAGGCGGGGATCAAACAGGGGCTGTGGTGGAGCCTGTGTGGGAATCTGAGAGCAAAGCCCAACTGGGAACTCCCAGGGGAGACGCGGACTAGGCCTCTGGTGGCCGGGCCTGCTGCTCGGCGAGTGTAGGCCACATGGCACACGTTTCCACGCTGGGCCCGCAGATGGCTGCGCCTGTGCCAGATCCCACAAGGATCCACCAGGGAAGACGCTTCCAGAACACAACCTCCAAAACGGGAGCAACTTTTTAAAGTATTTTCGTCGGACCGTTCTCTTCACAAGGGTCTGAGCGATGCACGGGGGTGCTGAGGCCGGGGCCCACCACGGCTACATGTGGAGGTGCGGGGCCCAGCGAGCTCCCCGCTCGCCTGTGCACCTGCTCGTTTCTCTGCACCTGCTCGTGCGGGCCTTTGCACACACTGGAGGCCACTCTCCCCAACAACTGGACCGGCCCCGCCCCGGACCCTTCCTGAGAAGGTCGTCTTTCCCACCTGGATCCGCGAGCGGGCCAGGTACACGTTGGACTTCCACTCGGTCTTCATCTTCCGGTACTGAGAAGACTTGGAGTGGACGAACTGCTTGCTGTAAGGCGCGTTCAGCTCCCCGGTGACGGTGCTCTGGAAGGACTTGGAGGTGCTGGTGCTGTTCAGGGTGTGCGGCCTGCAGACAAGGGCGTGCCAACAGGAAGAAAGAAAGGAGAAGTGAAGACACCTCTGAGTCACGCCCAGAGCCCGGCAGACGCCACTCGCGGTGGCGAGCACACACACGAAAAGCTGCCTAGCGGAGCCACACGGCGCGGTCTCGGGTGTGCTCGGGCAGACGCAGCCAGAGACAGCAGGGTTTGTAAGCGGCAGACAGATCGAGCACAAAAGCCACTGATACGCCTGGAAACCCTGGGCCGTACTATGTGAAGTTGAAACAGATACCTTAACACAAACCTCTTGGCGTGGGCACTCATTTTGGGTTCGGACCGGGCACAGCCTGTGGGGTTGGCGGCCAGGGGAAGCTCCATGAGGGGGTTCCGGCCGTACCGGAAGGTGTAGTTCTCACAGGCCTCAACCCCAGGGAGCTGGAAGGAAGCACAGCAGACGCACGCACTTAACCAAGGCCCACCGGGTGCGGGCTCTGGGCCGCCCTAGCTGGCCAAAGGACGGCCCAGCCCCACTGTACGGACAAACGTGCCAGCACTTCCTGTGCTGCTGGAGTATGAACACCCGAATTCAGCGTCACAGCGGAACTTGGTGACTGCCAGTGTGTGGGCCTGGGGGGGGGGGGGGGGGGGGGCAGGACCCGAGACGCCACCCTCCCTGAATGGGGGATTGGATGGGCTCGCACGCAGCTCTCTCACCCAGGTCAATGGCGACGATGATGTCTTTAGAATTTAGAAACTAGGTTAGTTAAAAAGCACTCACACAGGTCACTCTTGTGATCACGCCTCACGCCCCTCCACCTGTGACAGGTAGACATGGCCACCCTCGGTGCCTGCGGCGCACAGGGGTGACTTCAGGGTCACTCGTGCGAGGATTTACACAGTGCAGGGCTCTTCTAGACGGCATTTCCTGTGAGAGTCTCACGACAGACACCACAGACATGCCACACAGGCTGGGCTCTCTGCCCGAGGAAGCAACGGGGACTGGACTGCTACTCAGTGGCTTTGGGGGTTCTCTGCTTCTTCTAAGAAAGCCCATCAGTGAGTTTTTATTCTTGAAAAACATGCTTATAACCATGCAATTTTCCGAAACGAAGGGTAGACTTATTGGCAAACATGCCTGTGACCCTAAAAGGCCACCAAGGGAAGACCTGTGCTTTCCTGTGGCCTGACGGCGGCCGCCAACACCCTGTCAGGGACGGGCACACGCACGTCCTGAAGGGCAGGGGAGCTCAGAGCCGTGGGGAGAGGAGCCCCACACTGCACAGGCCACCTGACCCCCGCAGTCAGGATGTGAACCCTTGCTGAGCCGTCCTAATGAGTCATGATGCCCCACGTGAGCCAGGCGTGAGTCCGCCGGCCATACCAGCCGCAGCATGTGACAGAGCGGTCCCCCTGGGGCAGGCCCGCCTCGCTCCACACTCACTGATTCCGCGATCCGAGCCACCGCTGAGACGGTCAGGCCAAACAGGTCCTCTCCTTTCAAATACGCTGGGAAGAGCTGGAGCATATCAGACTTCTTCCTCACACAGGCCACAGGCTCCAAAATTTTATCCCAAACACCTACATGTGGACCAAAAAGAAAAACAAGTTTGTATAACAAGACAGCTAAACAGAGAAGTGAGTAAGATGCCGATGCCCCAGCCCCCAAGCCAGATGCGGCCTGGACGCTGCCAGCCGGCAGAGGCTGTCGCAGAGACCCTGGCATCTGGAGAAAGAGACGGGGATATGTGAAGGAGATTAAGCAGGAAAAGTGAAAAGGAGTATTTAAAATAACAAATTTATGTGAGTAGTCAATTCATTTTCATACTGGCCATGTAACATACCAGATTTTAAAATGTCCAATTACGGATATCTCTAGAAAAGCTACTTTCATCTCAGATAACCAATTAAATCATGAAGTTTATATTTTTATTAGAATCACCTTTAGAGCATTTTCATATATTTTTTTAAAAACTACTAATCTTTAAAAAAGGCAGTTTCCCAGTACGTTTCAAAAAATGCACTGGGACACACACACTGATTCTTTCTTCCACTTATGCTCGCACTCATTGGCTGATTCCTCTTTGTGCCCTGACCAGGGACTGAACCTGCAACCTTGGTGTATTGGGACGTTTTGACCCATTAAGCTGCCTGCCAGAGCACCTGTACTTTCTACGTCAAAGTGACAGTGACATCCAGGCTTAATTAACCCTAGAGGTCAAAATGAAGTATCTACTTTCTAGCTCTGAATGTAGCATCCGATGCCCCTGAGGTAAGACAATCTACAGAATCTGCTTGACAGGTGGAGTGTGCCTTCTACGTGACGTTAAGAGGGTCCTCGATGTGAACGGCAGGCCACCTTCACCACGAGTTTCCCTATTTTATGCACTGTGTTTGACTCTGGAAGCCCCCATCAGCGGCTAAAAAGCGGGACACGAGCATGAGAAGGCCACGGACGCTCGCGGCCCGACGGCAGGGTGACGCTCACCTTTGGGGGAAGAATCGCTCAGGACGAGGTCCTCATGGCCCTGCTCCACGATCCTGATGACAAACACGGGGCGCCCGTCCCTCTCCTCGATGGAGCAGAGGTAGCGGCAGCGGCGGTTGGCATAGCGCGTGCTCCAGTACAGGCGGCTGGCCTCGTAGCCCACGGGGAAGAGCGCCTTGGGAGAGTGGAACGCCTGCATCTGCTGCGGGAGCAGCTGGCCGATGGTGTGGAAGATGAGGCTCCCGACGCGGAAAGTGTGGTCACGCTCACCACGCTGCACGATGCTGGCGATCTGCCGCACCTCGTCCCGCTGCACGTACACCCTCCGGAAGACGGCGAAGTAGCTCAGCTCCTGCTCGTGGGCGCCCTTGGGTTTGTGCACGGGACACAGCATGGTTTTGTCCTTGAAGAACATGCACTGTGCTTTCATGGCGCAGGTGAAGTGGTACGTGTTGGTGCACCGCAGCCTGTGGCACCCACTGGTGGCGCCCGTTTTGTGACAGAAGATGCACTTCATGTGCAGACCTCTCCTCAGGGCGAGCTCCACGTTGATTAAGGCACCCGCCTGGGTCTCATAGACCTCTGTGGACCACAGGGCGCAGTTCAAGTGGACCCACAGATCCAAGTCGAGGTTGAGCAGCCTGGCTGGCCCGTCTGTCAGCCCATCGCCCTCTTCGTGACAAAAACAGCACTTCCGGTAGTCTTTGGGCACAGGGTCGGGTCTAAGGGAGGTGCCCAGTTTCTTCAGGAATTCATCTACCTCCTCCTCACAGGGCGGCTGGAACGAGCCCTTGGGGACCACGACGTGAATGCTCCACTTCTTCCACTTCATCCCTCTCCACTTCTTGGTGATTGGCCTGCAGTCCTCAAACGCACCATGGACAGTTCTCAGCCGAGGCTTTAACTTGACTGTGACCTTAAGCTCATCTGGCTTTGCCTCGACTTTGGCTGCTTCAAAAGCAGGCGGGAAGGTGATGGGAGGTGATGCCGGCGGGGAGGCGGCCTCCTGGAGCTGCGGGAGGCCGTGCACGTCCAGGGTGGACATGTTGGTGCTGTACTGGTGGAAGGCGCGGGAGGGCGTCTCCTTCACAGGCGACTGTGGCAGTGAAGGAGCGGACTCCTGGGCAATGAAAGAAGGGTAATTCACAAGCTCTGAAAGCAATTCTTGTTGAAATGGAAAGCAAGCCACATGCTGTCACGATATGTGACCCGTGGGCAGGGGACAGAGTCTGTAGTGAGTGGTGAGGCCCTGTCCCGCCGAAGTCCACACCAACCACCAATGGTGTGCGTGTGGAGAGACAGGGCTGGCGGAGTCAAGGGCCTTCTCCATGAAGCCGCAGCCCCAGAGGAGTGCCACCCCCCCCCCCGCACAGACACCCCCATCTCTGCCCAGAACAAAGCCGAGAGACCCACGCTGCACCACGGAGCAGCTAGTGGACCAGCGCTGCAGTTAAGCCAAACGAGCACGTCAGAAAGGTCTCCCATGAGCTCACCCCCTCTCCGGACTCTCGTCCGTTTGTCTCGGTTTCGTTACTGGCATGTATGCGAAAGAAGAGAGGTCCCCTGTCAGTAAGCAAACGAACTTCTCTCTGAAGCTCTTTGGGGTCAAATCCAGCTGCTGAAGGAGCCGAGCTGACAGAGAAGCTCCAGCAGGTGCTCTTTAGGTAGAGCATCCTGAACAAACAACCCCGGCCCGCGGGTGCCCTTTCCTCACGCTCCCCTGTCCTGCAAGTGAGCTGAGAAGAGGTCACACCTCACGGAGAGTCCAGAAGCAGACTGGAACTGCACCCCAAGTAAAGAAACTGGCAGAAGAAAACATTCCTCCTTTCACGGAGGCTGACAAACTGCGAGCCCAAGGCCCAACCTGTCTGCCAGAGCCTGTGTTTCATAACACTGCAGCGCACTACCTGTCAGCAAAACTGGGGTCTCAGGACGCTCTCCCCGGGAAGACTCAGCAGAGCGAGCCTGGGGGAGGAGCAACAGACAGTGTGAGCGCCCAGGGAAGACCCACTCCCTCCGCGCCGTCACCAAGAGCAAGGTGTTCACCACACATGGCCCACAGACACATGACAAGGTGCTCAGCATCACGAACCATCAGAGATGCAAGTTACAGCCACAGTGAGATACCAGCTCACACCAGTCAGATGGCTGTCATCGATAAACCAACTGACAAGTGCTGGTGAGGATGCAGAGAAAGGGGAGCCCTCGTGCACTGCGGGGGAGGGGGGGAGAGTAGACCGGGGCAGCCACTGTGGGAAGCAGTATGGAGGTTCCTCAAAAAATTAGGAATGGATCTGCCTTTTGCCCCAGTGATTCCACTTGTGAGTGTTTATCTGAAGAAACCCAAAGTCTAACTTGGAAAGATGTATCTGTAACGCCTGTGTTCACTGCAGCGTTATTTACAATTGCCAGGAAACGGAAGCAGCCGAAGTGCCCGCCAGCAGGTGAGCGGTGCAGCGGAGGTGACGCGTGCACACAACGGACACACGTCGAGGTCCTGCCAATGGCACCAGCGTGAGCGGACCTGGCAGGTGTCTGCCAAGTGACGTAGGTCAGACGGAGACAGACACACACCGAGCAACCCCACTTGTACATGGGGCCGTCACGCAGCGGCAACTGTGCGTGCTGTGGGGCAGGCACTAGGCGTGCTGGTCTCTGTCACTGCCCTGCATGCCTGGAAGTCATGGGATGCTGCATGTCAAGTGCAATAAAAATTCATTTTTTTGAAAGTAAAAGTCACAGAAACACCACTGCTCTAGAAAAACAAACACCTGCATCAACCACACACTTAGATACACTTGAATCACACAGCGTCAGGAAGAGGGGACCACGGCCACCACCGTGCGAACAAAACTACTCCTCCTGGACTCACGACAGACCTCGGCTGCGTTTGTGAACAGGCTCCCCTGGGACAGATCAATAACACAACAAAAACAGCTCTACAGTTGTGATTAAATGAAGACACGTAAGTAAGTAAGGTCGACACCTGAGTATTAGCACTTCACTCAGTTCTGAGCTTCTAAGACACAAACGCAGGCCGGTCCCCTCTACCACCAACGCATTCAGTCAGACAGCCGCCGGGCTGAGGGCTGTCCGAACCGCTTTCCCTCCCCGAGTGACACCTGCCCCGACACCGTCCCGCGGCGCTCTGGCACCCTGTGTTACTCTCTGATGTTCCCCAGACACAGAAGTCACTCCCTGCACACCACGCATTAGCTGGAACTGGACTAATTTTACCTTGCTTTCCAGGGTTTTTGCTTGTGCCGTCGATGCGTAAAGAATAAAGCAGTTATTGCTACAGAAGACAATGTCCTTTTCCACTCTACTGGAGCATTCGCGAGAATCCTGAAAAGCAGAGAGAAATGTGTGGGGGTCTCATAAACACAAGATCTGTAGAGAGTGTTGCTTGTTATCTTATGTCGAAGGTAAAAGAAGTTTCCTATCTTAAGAGTATAAACAAAACCATGTGTCTATTTAGCGTGTAGTATAATCTCCCAGGAGATAAATGCATAAAAATACCCTTCACTACCCATACTCCATTGCACTAAAAACGTATTTTCACAGCACCCAATGCAGTCTGCTGCAGCCATTGGGGTTGCAGCACCGTTGCATACATGCCGGTGCACTGCCAGGAACACCTGCCCCGTGCAGTCACCAGGACGGACCCTCCTGGACGGGGCTGCACAGGGCTGCCCAGCACACTTCCAGTGGGTGGAGCCAGGGGCGGAGCAGGGATGTCCAAGTACCTTGTCCCCGAAGGCCAGGTCCCTGAGAGACTTCCGCACACCACTCCCCAGAATGACCACCTTGCAGTGGCAGCACCACCGCGTCCTGAGGGCCGTGCCCTCCGCCGTGCTGTGACCGGCATCCTTGTGCACAGAAAGACCTGGGGGCAAGAGTCTCGTCAGGGATGGAAGTGGCCACCACCACACGGTGCTGCTGGTGTCACACTGTGCACCTCGTGGTGGCTCACTCAGCCGACCTGTGTTACTCCCGACGGCTTAACAGAAATCCCATCTTCTAGGCAGAGGTGACGAGGTGCCTGATGTGCGTGCCCGGGGGACGGAGAAGGGAGCACAGCTCTGTTCAAGCAGTGAGGCGATGCTGCTGCTCATGAGGGCAGGAGCAACAAGGCGTAAGTCCCTCCCAGTCCGCGGGCAGTGGGTCGGGGGCGGTGCTACACAGGAGCATCACGATGGTACAAAGACACTTTGTGAGAGATGAAGAGGTGTGTGGATGAGAGTGAGTCTGACTTAGATGGAGAGGTATATGCCAAGTTCCGAGGACAAGCCAGGAAAGCCAGGACTCTGCGCAGGGTGGCAGGACGGCGGGGAGAGCAGGGACGGCGGGATGGCAGGAGAAGCGAGAGGCCAGGAGTTCAAAATCAACCCTGGCGACTCTCAGCCGGAGCTCAGAGATGAGGACGGGGGACCACTGGGTTCTGGCAATAGCACAGGGACAGAAACAGGCCGCAGGGCTGGCTGAAGAGGGGGTGGGGCTGGGAGCAGGGTCTAGAGGAGACCAGACCAGAGGCACAGGAAGGGAGCTGGCCTGGGGAAGGCACGGCCACACCTCTGGGGACAGGGGGCCCTGGGCAGATGGCACAGAGGACATGGCAAGTGGTGACAGAAGGTGCAGAAGAAAAGGAAACGAGTAAGTCCCACCCTCTGGGCACAGGGTCGAGCTAGCACAGGTGGGAGGCAGGTCTGGGCGTGCAGAGAACGGAAGAGGCTCCCGGGCAACATGCTCAGAGTTGGCACTCAAGTGCCTCCTGCTGCACACACGCCCCACAGCACCACAGGGCCCGTCACGGCACAGGACGCAGACCACCACGTGCGGTTAATTTACTGGCACCTACACTCCAAGGTGCTGCCTGTTACTTGTTAAAAGTCACACTGAGATTTTAAAGAGAGTAAGCACGACCTGCGAATGCACAGTGAACCCGAGGTCAGCACGTAAACCACTCACCGTTGCTCGTTGGCGGAAACGGCACATGGGGCGGCTTCAGCCGGAACGAGTTTGCTAGTCTGGGGGGGGTCGCGGATCCTGGTGGATGCCCACGGAGAAACAAATGCTGTCGATACTGCAAACCCGGGTTCACTCTGTGGCTGCTGACCAAACCCACGGACGGACCGTCTGGAGCGTTACTAACCTCGTAGCTGTTAGGGATTCGGACGTGAAGCAGGTCGGAAAACGCAGCCACGACGCTGCTAATGTTCTAGAACAGAAAGGCCAGTAAGCACCACGCCACCCCCCCAGCAACCCTCTGGAGAGCGGCTGCCTGCAAACACCCACCCAACCGCTCTGCTCAGGCCAGAGCCTCGGGGCAGAGGGCGCGCCTCGTGCAGTCTGCACACATCAAGTTGTGAAGGGACTCCAGGTGATGGTAAATGTGAGTGTGCAGAACCACATAAGGCCGCCCTGTGTGGGGCGGGTGTGCAGGGACACGGCCCAGGAGTGAGCTGGATGGCCTGGGCACACGGGCTCACAGGACACCCTTGCGCTGACCACCATGTCACACTGCCTGACCGGTGAGGCTGCCAGTCCAGTGTCTTCAGAGTGAAAAATCACCCAGCAACGCCCCAGCGACTCACTGGTGCAAGGTGCAAGCAGCGGCCACCTGAACAGCACTTATATTTTGCCTTTGTAAGCCTTTTATTACTGATGCTGCTCCCCCAATCAGTCTTCTGCGTAAACGGCAATCAAGGTCCCTAAGAGTCCAAGGCACACAGCCTCCGACTACAGCACAGACCTCCAGCTCCATGCTGCCCCGCAGCCTGGACCGAGGCTGGGGTTGCTTGAATGCTCACAAAATTCAAAGCAGCCAGCGTGTCTGCAGAGACTACTGCTCCTAACCTACCTTTAACCTTTCACCCTCCATGACCCTGCAGCACACATCTTGTGAGCCTTACCTCAGCAGCGGCCGGGTGCAGGGTGATGGCCACGGATATGAGGCCTGACCGGGGGCCGTTGGGGGATGACCCGAAAGGTGGGGTGAACAAGAAGGCGCCTGGCTCAGTTTTGACGTCATTCCGCCTGGATTCTGAACCTGGGAAGGGGGAACGAACCAGGAGGGGGGGAGACAGGGAAGATCGAGCGTCACTGCTTTTCAAACTCCAAGGGCGAAGACCAGCACATCGGCCCACTGCCGGGGGACACACCACAGCCGGCGCTCCCCTACCTCTGCCCACGGTGCTGGGAAGAATCGGAATGATGGGGGACGGCACGGGCTCCGGAGGCTCTTCTTTGACCGATGCGAGATCTGGGTACCTGCGCACCTCCACGCCCACCACGCTTTCGGGGGAGGAGGAGGGGACGAAGCTGTCAGGCGTGTCCCGATCGCCGCCATGATCCTGCATCCTGCCAGGAGAACCAGCGGCACACGTTGGCATGAGCAGACCCACCCCAGCCACCCATGTGGCCGGGAGGTTCTCTGGGCATGGCAGTGATGTGGGAAGCTAGAGGTTATCAAGGCGACAGGGCTGGAGGGCAAGCGTGGTCTTAGCTGACATGGCCAGGGGACACCCCAGGAACCCAGAGACACTGCTGTGCTGAAGCAGACCCCAGCACGGGGAGAGTCCTGCACCCCCCTCCCCCAGAGCGGCTGTGGCGTCACAGAGGCTGGGCCATTTCTGGCCGTGAGGTGGACGGGGAAAGGAGACCCAGGCTTTCCGTTGGAACAAGTTCCCTCTCTCTGGCCCACAGCTGTATCATTGGTCAAGTAAGAGACCTAGACTGAACGGTGTCTCATCAGTCGGAATGGAGTCCTCCACTCCCCAGGGAAGGAGAGCAGGATCGGGCGAGGTCGGGAAGCAGCCCACCTGCACCTGGTAGGGTGGGGCGGGGCTGCCAGACTCTCCCTGCCAGATCCCTGGGACTGAAGGCTTACAAAGCTGTGGACAAGACAGTCCTTAAACCCCCTCCCCCGTGAACGGTCTCCAATTCCTGTGACCTGCCTTTCCCGGCAGACTCTGAAAATGCCAACAAAGCCCACCCGTCATGCTGACAGCCAAGAGTGCCTGTGCCTTTGAAGACACCGAACCTGGAGATTCCCACGGCATTATTTAACTTCCTGCCATGTGAGATTCCGACAGCTTGCAAACTAATTCTGTTCCGTAGCAAGGATGTTTCATAGACTTTAAGTTCTGAAGAAAATTATTCACCCAGTGTTACCCCTTAAATGTCTTTAGAGGCTATTCCTGCAGCTGTTATGCTCAATACGGACATGCACGCCCTTAGAAATACGTGGTAACTACAGAGTCTGTGGAAGAAAGACCTTGTACCTGAGCTCCTCCAGGTTGTTGTGAGGTGGTGTGGGCAGAGAGGCCGGCACGTCGATGGTCTTTGGGCCCTGGGCAATGGCCCTGGCCAGCAGGTCATCCTGGGGCCGGAGCGGCAGCGGGAACGGTTTGGACCCCAGACCTTTGGTAACTGGAAAAGCAAAGGGCCATGCAGGCCTCTGGTCAGCACAGCGGGGCGGGGCGACACCTCAAACGCGGACAAAGGCACACTCCGCGAGGTGTCACACCAGAGGGGTCTCCGTCATACCTTCATGGGTCACTAGCACTCCGGCTTTTCCAGCAAGTTCCTCAGTTGTCGCAAAGCCATTGGCCATCTTCTGACAAGCCATAGGAGGTGGTGTAGGAGGAAGAGAGGCAGGGGGTGTTGGAGGATTACTTAAATTATTCTGCTGCAGGAGACCAAAAAATTTTAAATTACATGCTACTGAGCAAATAAGCCATGACCTTGCTAAAATATAGTTCTGTGAATGTTAGCACAGGGGAGCAAGGCTACCGGAATGCAATCGAGGTGCCTCCTCCTCTCTACATCACACCGAAAGGAAAGCTACACGTGAGACCAAGAGGCTTTCTGGGGGACACGCGCTCGCTCACGACCGGGCGGGCACGCGCTACCCTTAGCTCCCTCGGCCCCGCCTCAGCACTCAGCTCTGAGAAAGCAAACTCACACTGTGCCTGACTCGATCCTACACAGCTCTTTTGAAGTGGAGGACGGCTTTGAAGTTCAAGCAATAAATTGTAAACAGTTCTCAAAAATTCCTTTGTTAAGTTCTCGTTAAGATATGCCCCAGTTCTATAAAAAACTTGAGAATTTGTGGCCCTATTGCTACCAATGCAGCTCACACCCTAGATGTTGGAGTCTGGACTGTCTCAAGTCCCTAAAAGCAGCAAAGGCAGGAGCAGGAATGACAAGACGACAGCCCGTCACAGCCCTCCTCCGAACGCCTCTCCCTGCTGCACCTTCGTCCCCAGTCTGTCGTTTACTTTTGATTGTGGGCGTCTACCAGTAACAACGTGCAAACCAAGGGCAAGGTGAACTGCAAGTCTGCCCAGAACCAAGGGCTGCCTGAGGGGGAAGAGCTGGTGCTGGAGAAGGGCTGGAGCCAGAGCAGAAGGTGCAAGAGGCCAGGTTCTCCCCGCAGAGCAAAGCCAGCACCCGGGACGAGGGGAGCGTCGCAGGCCAGCGACTTTAATAGCCGAGCCAGAAGAGAAGTCTCCTCAGGAAAATGGGCGACACTCTCCAATATTGTTCCAAAAAACCCGTTTTACGTAAGTTAGACGTGAGATAAAGAATGTCTAGTAAGGGCACCACAGAACTTGGTTTAGTAAGTAATGCCAAAATCAACTTGCCTTAGTGCGGTGTTATCGTACTAGTCTAAGAATTAATGCATAATTGCAATTAGTACCTAATTAGATAAAACACATTAAAAAATTTTTTTCCTCATTTAATTTTTCAGGATAAATTCCTAACTCCATTCTTTATGCTGACTATGTACCAAAAATTTGGATTCCTTTCCAGAGTTAAAAACAGATTCTGGGGAAATAAATCAGGGTGGGGCAGAAGCAGGTTCATGTGGAGAATGAGGCAGTGACACAGGAGCGGCAGCACAGGACTGAGCTGCCTGTGCACCCCCGACCGTAACCCTCCTTCTGTCCCACCTGTGCTTCCTCCACCGTGGAGATACCGCTGGATATGTTTTCACAATTTTGATTCTCGCCTGAACAAAAATTTTAAACGTTCACATCCGAAACCCTTCAGCAGTAAAATGTGGACCTGTCAGCTGAGCTGGACTTTCAGTGAAACTCTGAAGGTCAGATGGGAACTCGACGGAAAAACACCATGCGCTCCGCCAGCGCCGCTGCGCGTCCGGCGAGGAAGCGAGGTGACACTCCGGCGGAGGAACATACCTTGTAGACCAACTGAGCACAGTAATCCGAAACCCCGTCAAGGGTGGCACTGCCAAAAGCTCCTAGAAGTCGGTCCCCACTATTAAATTGGCCACTGCCATAAGGAAGAAAGTGCGCAAAGTTCACTCCAATGACTGGTTCCATTAGAGGGAGCAGAGAGAGCTGCTATTGAGAAACACATTTGAGAGTGATGCACATGGTCAACAACACAGGGCGGTTCTCAACTTTTCTAAGACCCGAGGCAACTTGGTCAAACAGGCTTGAGAAAGATAAGACTTAAAAATCTCACGCATTAAAATGCTGGAATAAGTGAGACACTACAGAATCTTTGAGAGCTACTTTAAAATGAGCTTTATTCTGATCCGTCTTAAGGAGATGCTGCCAGGCATCTAACAAGCAAGCCCATTCCTCATCTGGGCTCAGCAAGGGTCTGGGTGTGGCCTGAGGCCTGGCACCCAGGGGTGCGCTCAGGGGCCTCGCCCTCCTTGGCAGCAAGCACGGGGGTGCAGGACCAGAGCTGACTGCAGGGAGAGACCCCCCCCGCTGCGCGTCTCTGCGTCAGAGTCACACGCACTGCGGACAGCGTGTCTCCGGGTGCTGACCACCACCTGCCCCAGCGACTTTCCTGTCCTTTGGGGCCAGTGGGACGAGCTGCACTGGTGCAGACAGGAACACCGTCAGGTTCCTTGTCGAGGTGTGCCCTATCCCTGTAACTCTCGCTTTAGGGCTGAATAAGCATCTGACGGTCCCACACCCTTGACTCTTTTAAGGGGCTACCAGGAAAGGCGCACCTGCTTCAGGCGGGTGACGGCGTCAGGGGTCGAGTACACGGCTTGTCTCTCCTCCTCATCCTTTCTCCGTTTCTTTGAGCGCGGAGCGGCCCTCTCCCCCGTCCTCTGTGCCCGTTTGCTCCGCTGTTTCTTTGTTTCACCTCCTCCACCTGCTTTCGGCAGCTGGTTGTTGCCACATCCAAAACCACTTTGCACTTGAGCCCCCAGAGTCTGCTACAGTGATGGGAGAGGTTAAGAGATGAGTGAGCTATTTACATGTGCGTTTGCAGTTCAAGCACATCGGTTCCGCCCTGAACACACTCCTGACGGGGGTGGGGGTGGGGGTGGGGGGGAGCAAAGTTCTGGAGGGAAGATGCTAACATCAAATGCTACCGCTGTTTTCTAAAAACCATCACCCCCTTTTCTCAAACATCATTCTCCAGTGTGGACACCAGTTAGTGGCGAAGCTGGAGGAGGGAGCAGAACCCCATATCTGGCTGCTTTCCCCTCCAGAGGAAGTCAGAGCTCCCAGCCCTGCTGCGGGAAGGCGCTCTCGGCCAGAGGGTGCACTGGCCTCTGCTCAGGGTCTTGCTGAGCTAGTTGGGGCTCCCATGAGACATAGGTGACACCCAGGCCTACAGAGCAGTTGAGGGGCTCCAGGAAAGCTTCGTCCTATGCATCTTGAGTCATGTGGAACAGCTGGCCTCAGAGGCCAACAAAACCAACCAACAGTGGCCATTCGAGTTAGTTGGACTGAATAATTGCTAGATACTTACAATCAACGAAAGAGAACTTATGTGACAGCAAATAAACCTTTCTTTACTTTTACCTCTAAAATTAGTGAGAATAAGTTGGTCCTCGAGAGGTTAGCACTACCATCACCTAAAAATGAAGGGATGTACCTCAAGGACCATTATTTCTAGGTCTGATGGCTGCACTGTGGACATTGACAGCTGCTGAACTTATGTTCATGCATTCTACAGAGGACCGCAAGGGTTTTGGAGATCAGTTTCCAATGCCACTCTGAGTGGCTCAGAACAAGGACAGCAGCCATCTCCGCACAGGGCCGAGGGGCGGACGTGCCGTGCCCTCTGTGGCCCACTCGGCAACTGCCATGGGGGCTGGATGCTGCCCAAGACTGCAGGGCTAGGCTGCGTCTCAACAGAGCGTAACTCCTGGACACCGAACCTTGAACCTGCTGTAACTTCCACATGTTGAGAAGTATGACTCCTTAGATATTCCCCAACCATTTACAAACGTAAAACCAGAAAGCAGGCTCAGACTGCCCACCTGGGTAGGATCTGTGGCCTCAAAGGGCAATTGTGGCCGCAGGGCAAGCGCTCCTGGAGGGTTAGCAATGCAGGCCCTCCAGTGCCACTCAGAGCCCTGAGTCCGAGTCCAACTCTGGGAGGGAGGGAGGCTCCAGGCGACTCCCACACTGCCATTCAGGGAACCCCAGGCCAGGGGCCATTGTCTGCATATGCACCTGTGTGGGATCAATCACCTGGGACCTTATAAAAACCACCTTCTGACTGGTAGGTCTGTGCAGGGCAGTGAGATCCTGTGTCTCTCAAATGGCTCCTGGGTGAGGTCACACTGCTGGTCCCAAGACCTGCAGGGGCCTGAGGCTTCGCACTGGCTCACGAGGGACTAACGTGATCACTTAAGGGGGTGTGATGGGCACTGACACCGTCTCCCGCCCTCACAGCGACCCCGAGAACGCTGACCACTCCATCACAAAAAGGACTGCTGACTGCAGGAGAGCACAAAGGGTTGGAAATCATCAGAAAGTCTGCCTGAGACAAAAGCAGTCAACACTCCAGCGTGTCCGCCTGCATCTTCTATCTGCACCTGCCTGTGTTTCCTGAAAACCACAGCGAGCCGCCTGCCCCTCAGGTTCTTCTGTTTACGTGGCTGCGTGGTAGCCCTGACAGGATCCCCATGGCACTGAGCCATCTTGTGTGGCCCACGTGTGAAGAGCCGCAGAAACCCCATCGTCTTACCAAACGGGGAGCCAGTAAGTGGTTATCTCAGGGCAAGCGCTCGGCATGGCCTAGTGCCAGGGGTGTGGCAAGGGGTCGTTACCCCTGGAAGGGCTGTCTCTGCCCCTTGCTACCTTCCATACGGACATGAGAACAGGGAGAGAGCCCAAACGTGTACACCACACAATTAATGTCATCCCTCCTGCCCTAACACCCTCTCGAGGTTTTTAATACACGGTCACCAGTGTCAGGACGCCAGCACCCGAGGACTGGCTGTGTGCTAAGTGTTGTGTTGGGCGCTCAGGACAAAAGGTGCCCCCAATCGTGCATGCCCTATCGGGGCGTCCCAGTGGGGGCGCTGCGTCCACGGTGCCATGAGCACAGGGGCACCAACCTGACTTTGAGAAAGGCCCCCAAAGAAGACGGGGTTCCACAGCTGAGCTTTTGACAGTGAGAAGATACTGTCCGGATGCAAAAACAAGGGGAGCTGTGCTATAGGAGCAGCGGCCCCTGGAAGGCGAACCAGAGGACGTGCAGGGGCTGGGCATGTACCTGCCGGGGATGGACGTGCCGCAGTATGACTGACAAGTTACCTCCCTCGGTGGGACCAGCACCCCCCTCTACCGAACTGACAGACGGACAAGTAGGAGAGAATGCAGAGTGAGCCAGCACTTGCCAAAAGCACGGCGTCCCACCACCAGGTACCACCCCACTAAAAACACGGAAATGATAAAACCCAAGGTGGGAAGCGTGGTGCGGGAGCTCATCAAAGAGGCCAAGCGAGGGCGCCGGAACCCTAGGCAGAGAGGGCTGTCTCCAGCAAGTGCGTGGCAACGCGAGGGCTGGGACCTCACAAAGGTGTATTTACAAGGAAACCCTCTGCAGGAACGAAAAGCAAAAGCAAACCCAAAGAGCAAACTACTGATGACACAGGTAACCTAGACCCTATACGAGGGACTGGGTGACACTAGATATTGACGCACCACAACACAGGGGTCACCAGCTGTCCCCAAGAGCCCCCGGGGTCCTGGAGCAGGAGCTCCTCTGTATTGCACACTTGTTGGCAATAAAGATACATAAACATTTACATCTTTGCTGGAGTTCTGTCAACTTGCTGTGGTAAATCAGCGGGCAGGCCCACGTTACATACGAAAAATTACATACGAAAAGCATCACTATGTTCCTGAACTTTGAAAAACAGTAAACCAGTTATTACTTAGTACAGTTTACGGGTGTAAGTCAGAACACGGGCCCACGGAGACAAACAGGAAAATAAAAAACGGTGCCGCAGAGCACACCGGCTGTGGTACCCTGCCGCGACCCTCACACACACACACACACACACACACACACATACACACACACGAAAGCCAGCTGCAGCTGGCCTGAGCCGCACCTACCTGCCCTTCCGCTGGGCTCGGCCTCTCCACTGGCTTGCTGTCCTTCGCACAGTTGTCTTCTGAGCAAAAAGCGCCCTCGGGTTTCTGATTCACAAGGGCGGCCACCTTCTTGTTTTTCAGCAGGTGCTTCAGGAGTTCATTGCCCGCATCTCCTTTGGCAGCTGGGGCCCCAGCAGGAAGGGGAGGGCTCTGCCCCAAGGAGCCAGCACAGGCTGCGGCGGTCTCGGCGGCCTGACTCCCAGCGTGTCCCTCTGGTGGAGCCCCCTCAAGGCCCGAGCACTGCTCGGGCTCGGCCGTTTCCTGTTTGTCCTCTTCAGTGGTGGCAGGTGTGTCCAGGGCCCGTTTGTCCACCTCCGCAGTGGGCAGAGTCTGGGGATGCGGAGTTCCTTGGGAGAGCCCGCTGGGGGGCAGGCTGCTGTCCAGTTCGGTGCACTGCTGGCCTGCCACCGCGCTAGCAGCCGGCGGGCCGCCCCCCGCCCCAGCCTCCGACTCTGCCTGCGGAGGGAGCTCGCTGGGCGTGCGCACGGTGGGCGTAGAGGTAGCTTCAGAGACACCAGGGGTCGGGGGAGCCGTTGTGTCCGAGTGCGGAGTGGACGGCGCCTTGGTGGACTCCACGTCGTCGTCCTTCTTCTTCTTTCTCGTCCTTTTCTTCCTCCCCTTCTCCTCCGGGATGATGTCGGAGTACAGCTGGATGAGAGACGGGGCTGAGCTGGGGTGACCCTGTCCATGGGTTATGGCAGGGTCCTGGCTACAGGGCAGACCGCTGCTGGCCCCTGGCGGTGCTGTGGACAAGGCGGGTGTGAAAGGCGGCCTCACAGGGGACTGCGGGAAGCCGGCCCCGGGAAGACCTGCAGGCGCCTGCTGACTGGGGGGGAAGTTTGGGCTCCCACCAGGAACTGACGGCGAGTCCGGGACAAATGACGGGGGTCCCAGCTGCCTCCGCTCGCTGGTCGCCATGAAAGTCGGAGTGGGGGGCGAACTCACAGACCCGTGTATGCTCTGCTGCTGTAGAGCCTGGCCCACCTGTTGCTGGTGCTGAGGAGACTGCTGCAGGGGTCGTGGGGGCTGCAGGAAGTCGCAGGGCAGGTCAGGGCCGTAGAACGGGGCCTGGGGCGCGGTCGGTCTGGCGCTCAGCTCCATCCTCTGCTGCAGGGCTCGCTGGCGGTCCACCTCCTGCAGCAGCTGGATCCGCTGCCTCTCCTGCTGTTCGCGGAGACGCTCCTTCCGCTCCCGTTCTTGGAAGCTTTCACTGAAAGGGTTGTTGTCGTGGAACTCCACCCGGGGAGGCGGGCCGCCCTGCGGGTTTGCACTAGACACCGTCCCGGGGGCTGGTGTGCACGTCTTCATTGGCAACGGGGGGACTGGAGGCGGAATCCGGGGCGGGTTGAGGGAGAGGTGCGCAGGGGCACTGGGAGGCTGCCATCCTGGTAAGCCGGGCATCCGCACCGGGCTGGCGTGGCCAGGAGTAACAGTTGTGTGCGACAGCGGCTGGGCCACCAGGGAGAAGCCGGGCTGTCCGAGGACGGGTGGGGCGGCTCCAGGAACCAGGGGCAGCTGGGGCTGCACCCCGGGAAGGACGGCGGGAGGGGCCATGGCGCACTGCTGCTGCTTCATGCGGTAGTCCTCCATTAGCTCGGCGTGCTCCTTCTGCTGCTTGCGGATCTGCAAGGAGAGGGAAATGTCACTCAGGGTCGGGCACTGCGGGTGCCAGCCCACACCCTGGCCAAGCGCTCTGGGGGGCCGCACTGAGGGCAGTTCCGTCTTATACAGGCAAAAACATCTCGCTTAGGCAGTGGCACAAATCACAGAAAGTTGGACCGATATGCAGTAACCAAAGACGGCCATTCCTTTTTAACAATAGGGTTTTTGTTAAGCTATCGGTAAAACGTTTTTACATATGAAATACCAAAACCAAATTCCATGTACGGCTTTCTGAAGTGAATGGTCAGAAAACCTTACTGTGAATGTCATAACCCACTCCAACTACAAAAACACAAAGCAATGAACAGAAGCCACACAGGAATCAGCTACTTGTAACACCTTAGAAGTTACGTTAACACATCAGGTTAGAGTAACAGATTTAACTCCAATCTCTCCATTTAGACATGTTAACATTTCATTTCCTCAATGTACAAAATGCTCCCCCTGCCCCTACCCTAGGTTGAAAAGGCGACATTGGAAGACTCCTTGCACTGAAAAGCTTACACGCTCACATTTCTGAACTCTGTATAAGCTCTAAGGTAGTATCTTCAATAGTTCCTAGTACGGTCCTAACGGACTGATGTCAACTAATCCATTTCCAATGGACCAGTGCCCCAGACTCATCCGGTGAGGACACAGCCAGACACGAGGGGCTGGGAGGGAGGGGCCGGTGATCTGCGCACCCTTCCGGGTCACGGCGTCTGCAGATGGATGGGTCTCCCACCAGTGGTCCTCACAGACTCGCAGGTCCCCGGCTGGAGAGCCCAGTCTCCGTGCACAGTGGCACTGACCTGCTCTCCAGCAGCTGTGACTTCTGCCTTGTTTTCCCCTTTTCTGACCAGTTAGCTGCAGAGAACTGGAGTCACTGATGGACTGGGGAAGCAGCGGAAATGTACCCGCAGCCCCCAGAATGGCATTTGCAAATTTGAAGGCAGGGTCTCCGTCATTCCCACAACATTCAAAACTACTTTTATAAAACTGTCAGCAATCAGTATCCTAATGAGGTCATACCGGACGGTTGGCAGTTACACAGGAACAGGTGACTGCTGGCTTCTACAGAGGAGTCACCCTTAGGGTGGGCGACACGAGGTCCTCGTCACAGAGCATTCACAGAACGCCCCCAAGGCAACGAAAGGGCTAAAACTATGTTATGGGAAATATCCATGCTTAAAAGCGTGTTTGCTTCTGGTAAACACCAGCGCAGTAAATTGAGAGAGAAAAGAAACTTCGCCTTTCGCGTTTGTGCTGGTTTACAGAACAGAAAGAGCCCCTCATCACCGTCACGGCACTGTGGTGGCGAGAGCATCATCGGGACAGGGTGCCCAAGTCGGGGCTCCTCGCTCTGCAGCCAGGAGGAGTGAACATGTCACCTGCCTCTGTGATGACGCGATCACCAGCCTCTTCCTGGGCGCAGCGGTGACCACACCAACAGTGTCCATTACAGGAAGCATGCCAAATTCTGTCAGTGTCCTCAGAACTCCCCGCTTCTACCATTAGCATTTAGATTACTTTAAATATCTTTTTTTTTTTTTAAATTAAAGTGGATAGTCAGGACTCAAGCTGACTCGCTGGGTGTACAATGCTCTGGAGGCTGACGCACACAGACGTCAGTGCAGCCGCCACCAGGAGCAGATGCGGAGAACTCGCTCACGACCCCTCTGCAGCCGGACCTCCCTCCTGCAGCCCCCAGCCCAGGAAACCACCAGGCAAGTGTCCAGCTTCACAGCTTCATCGTTTCAAGAATGTGACGCAAATGGAATCGGCGTGTAGCACAACGCTCTCGAGACCCGCTGAGGTCATTCCTTTTGGTTGCCGTGTGGTGCTCCACTGTGAGGACACGCCATCCTTTGTGTGACCGCTCACCACGGAAGGGTACACGGGTGTCCCCAGCTTTTGGTGACTATGAACAGAGAGGCTACAAACACTCACGCACAGGTTTTTGTGTGAACCCACGTTTTTAATTCACGTGGGTGAATGCCTAGGAGTAGGCTCTTAGCCCCCTCTGAACACGGTTATTGTTGCACCGTTTTTATTGACTGTAAAGAGGGGAAAGGAGACAAAGAACACCCACGTGAGAGAGAAACATCGGTCTGCGGCCTCCTGCGTGCGCCCAGAACGGGCACTGAACCCGCCACCCAGGCCTGTGCCCCAACCAGCAACTGAACCTGCACCTTTCGGTTTGCAGGACGATGCCCAGCAACTGAGCCACACCGGCCAGGACTTTAATGGTTCCATTGTAAGTAAAATTTTACTTCTTTTTAAGCAGAACTGTAATTTCAATATGAGCACTTTGAGAAGCTGGTTTGTAATGGAACAATGGTTTCATTTTCTTAGGAATGAGTACTGCTCACAATATATATACCACCGTATTTTGAAAGAAAAATATGGAGAGGAAATACTAAAACCGTACCATGAACAAGAATCACACTAGAATGTTTCAAGTCCTGTATCTGACATTCTACTCGAGGCCAAGAAAATAAAGGCGAGGGTCAAGAGAAGGTCAATGCCAAGGGAGCAAAGACGTCCCAGGCCAATTCTGTTCCCCCCAGAACCCAGGGTCTCCCTGTGAGCTCTGCGTCCCGGAGAGCGGAAGCCGGGCAGGGAAAGTACCAGAAGTTCCCTGGTTTCCTTCCAGGGCATGAAAATGAATCCTCCTGGTCTGGCCTTTGAGAGGTAATCTGCTCAGTGCGGCTTACTGAGCCCCTGCTGTGTGACCACCAGCCCAGGTACAGTACTGGGCTGAGCTGCTTCCCTTAGTGAGAGGCCCCAATGACCCCAAACCTCACCTGGTCTCACGGCGCACAGACAACTGTCCCCTCAGGCAGACGGGCTTCCTACCTGCTCCAGCTGTTTCTGCACCATGCTCTGCTGCTCAGTCACATGCTTGAGCTGCTCGGCGTCCTCTTCCGGGAACTCGCGCCCAGCCTTCTTGGCGGTGCGCTGCTTGGCAGAAAGTGCCTTCTTGGATTTTCTGTGCGCGCCGATTTGCTCCTCGAGGTATTTCTGCTGCATCTGAAGCAGCTGCTGGGTCTCCTGCAGCCACTCTTCGTACTGCTTACGCTGCGAGTCATCTGGGGAGAAAACGGGACACTCACTGTGCGGGCCTTCCACAGAGTCCCCCAAAAGAGAAGTCCCACAAGTCCATTTTGTAAAGCAATGCACTTTTACAGGATCTTGTAGCAGGTATTCTGAAAGTATCGTGCTAAACATTAGACTGTGACGTAGCTACGGAGTGGGAGGTTTTAGAAAAATATTTGAGAGAACCAGAATAGGCGTGCTTTTAGGGCATGAGTTAACGTCATAGTTATCAAGACTGTAAATCCAATCTTTGAAAAGCAGACTTGTATCTGACAGGTGACAATCTCCTGCACAAACTGCCGAACCCACGTGTGCATCTCGTTCAGTCAAATTTACAGACTCTGAAGAGACAAAGACAGGCATATGCTGCTATTACTGTCCTGAGCATGGATTAGGTACCACTTCCCATGCAAACAAGTTTCAAGGGTTTCCCGTTTCTTAATAATGAAAGTATGTCCTAAGCTGAGAGGGAGGGAACGTAGAATGGTTCAGAAAGGACCAACATGAAGTCTACGTTTTACAAAGGAAGTCTATCTGGACGTTAAGAACATTGGTAATTTTTAGGGATTCTGTAATTTGGACTTCTGTTAAGTAAACAAAGGCCGCGAACAATAAACCAAGTACAATCTTTTCCGCTCTGTGACTGGCATGGGCACCTCCCCAAAGTGACTCTATTGCTTCCTCTGCCCCAACGGTCCTTTTCTTTACTCATTAAGGGCGCACTTTACGGCTGTGACGCCAAAAAAAGAGAAAAAAGTCGTCTCATGTAGTGAAATTCAGAATATACCTTTTGACTCACTTTAAGACAAAGAATGAGTAAGTACCATTCCAAGGACATTAGCTGAAAAATTACATCAATGATCACAGAATATTGTCATACAGTAAGGATGCACCAAAGCCAATCAATGGGCACAGGGAAGCCAGAAAAAGCCAGTTGGTTACAGCAGTTCACTTGTCTGTGATGCAAATATATTCAAATCATGATTGTCATTAATGCAGGGGCAATTTGAAGGGGTCGGACTCTGTGTTTGTTCCTAAACCCAGAAGTCCCAGCACACGTATGAACTTGAAATCTAGTCTAAATTTGAAGGGCATTTTCCAAGAACAGGCTTTTTCACAAGGTTTCAGAAGTTCTGCTTCGGGTAGAATGAGACCTACCGCAAGGAAAGCCTTTCTGGTTTCTGGAACCAGGAGAGCAGAGGTGAGCAAAATGAAAAATAACGGTGAAAAAAAAAGTTAGCTAAACAGTCTGAAGATTTCAGAAAGGCTCAGTCTGGGGAGAACTTTCAATACTATCCTGAACCGCCTTGGGACCCCGGGACACAACGAGACAGGGCTCTGGCATCCGCGTGGCTAACCCCGCTGATCTCTAAGCATATTCCCTATGTTGTTCCCATTCAGTGTCCTTGTCACTGAGGCAGACCGTCACTGGAGCAAGAAGAGGTTTAATTCTGCAGGTTGTAAAGTGCCCAATCTATCTATCATCTATATAAAAACAAAAAAACAAAACAGCAACAGTATTGAAGAGAGTGGGGAAGATGATTTTTCTTCATTACATAGTTATCTAACTATAATTCTTCATGCACAGAGGAAAAAATAAAAGCAATGAAAACATGCCCGGAGGAAGAGACGTCTAATACAGCTTCCTAAAGATGAGGGCGCTCAGACCGAGAGGAACACGCCTACACTAACTCCAGACTTCTAGAGCACAAACACTGTGTGAACAAGCACCCCGAGAACAGGTAACTGAGGAGACTCATACTTACTGACAAAGCCCGGACCGAAATTTGGAGGGTTAGGCCTAGAAAGCTGATGTGTTATACTGCCGTCCTAAAATGAGTAAAATTTACACATAGGTTTATTCCACATTTCAGTTCAAGGGGACAAAAACTTTAAAAAAAGAAAAGGAAATGGAAGGATTAAAAACCCCTTTAATTTCCTAAGACATCTTTAAACTCTCACTTTAATAAAAAGCAGAACGAATGGAGTGGTGACAATCTGTTTTCTGAAAATGTTCCTCTCTGAACAGCTGTTTTCTAGACTTCCACTGAGAACCAATCACGTTTGCGGTGAGGGGCTATCCTCTGGAAACACAACACAGGGCACATCAGGGCTTCCTGTGCGGTGAAGACACAAACGTGGGTTCTGGCCTGACGGAACCGCCTCTGCAGCAGTTACGGCCACACAAACTGGTGTCTCTGACGTGTGCAGACGGAGCAGATGCCCCACAGGGGCCTCCCTTCTTTCACACTGAGAGGGACGCAGCTCCGAGCACAGTAAGCCTGGACTGCAGCTGGCTCGGCAGAACACACGACTCCAGAGACATGCAGAGGGTGGCTCAGTGCGCAGTTTTCTGTGGTTTCCTGGGCGGATGCTGGACGAGACGGGCAGTTTTCTACTTTCCCTGACATGGCTCGACACTAAGTATTTAATGATTTACACTCAAAGCGGAGTATTTTGAATGGTGAATATTCAAACAACTCAATCATTCCAAGGGATAGATGGCAGAGCATGACTTTGCCAAAATAGAAACCCTAAGCCTTTGGTTTCCCTCCATGTGATTTTCTACCCTTAAACACACAGTTCCTTTTCAGAAACTATTGTCAACAGTTAACCTTACTTTGTCCTTCCCTTAGAAATTAATAAAGAAATCTTTATTTCTCCTGAGCCAGCACCTAAGGCTCCCATTACTGCTAGGAGTGGTCTCGCTCTGCAGAACAGGCTGAGTGGGAAGAGAAGAGCGTGCGTCCCGGAGGGACAGGGCACAATACCTGCGGAGTGACCTGCGGCAGGAGAGTCTGGCCTTCGCCCGTCTGAGCTCCAGGCACCGACTGGCCCACGAAGGGGAATCTGTGAGCAGGAAGCACCAGGCGTCAGGTGATGAGCATTTAGAACTAGTCATTTTACGTGCTTAACAGTGTTCTCTTCCAGGGCAAAAGGAGTGATGTCAAAGTCCTCGTCATTGCAAACCCGACCGCGCTGACCCCGCCCCCCAACCTCTGTCAACTCTTCCCAATGACTCGACTACGGATGAAAGGAAGAGTCAGAGGGCAAGTCACTTTCCCCACGGTGACCCGGGGCCATGGCACCCCGGCTAGGCCACACCAGGGTTGATTTACGCTCTATTATGCACTTCACTGCACCTTAAAATAAAATGAATTCGAGTCTTTTGAATAAAAAATAATCTAGTGAAGAAACAGTTTTGTTATCTGCATTCTAAGAAAATTATTTCTTCCAATCTTTATTTTAAAAACTGCATTTTCTGAACTAAAAACATAAAAATAAAAAATAATTGGGAACTGAGCTACTCTGTACTGTCAATAAAGATGTGCCTCTCAAGTGAGAAGTTTCACACATGTTGGCACATTTCTGTATCTAACATTAAAATAAAAATTGGTCACTGACCAAGGAAAAGTCTGTATGGTTGAAAGTATTTGGCCAGTCTTATTCACCGACGACCCCGGCCCCTACAGCCTGGGCTGGGTCGATCTCTTCACCCAAGGCTACCACTGCCCACCCCTCCGTCGGTGCCTCCCACCGCTCTGAGGGACCGCCACCTCCGCTTCCTCCAAGCCCCGGGATAGCAGCGAACACGACGCCTGCACGAGACCTGACTCGCACGTCGGCGGCCCCTCTCCCATCACAGAGGTCTGATGCTGACCCAGCAGGGGTTCTGATTCTGAGGCCCACCTTTTAAACTAAGTGCTTAAACGAGGTTTGGCTTAACTTCCTTCTACTTGGACTGGAGACAGCAACCTGCGTATTATCAGCAGTGCCACGACTTTGTCACCAACAGAACTTACGTCACTCCCGTAACAAAAGCTGCTGCACACACGTAATATGGATGGATCCCTTATAGTTTCATTACGTCTTTGAGTTACGGTAATCACCAACCCTACTGTTAATTCGTTCAGCAGCACGTACACCGTAACTTTTAAATAAGCACGTTTCCAGTGTGACTGACTTCCTTTGCAACACTACGCTTTGGTTTTCCCACAGAAAATGCTCCGAGAGGTGTGGAGGCTTCGCTGGAGTGTCAGAAAGTCACAACGTGGAAGACCCTGCGCCACAGACACCCGCTGACAACGTGGGGCGGCAGTGCCGACCACCGCCGGCCCCCGGCTCTGCCCTCCTCCACAGTGTGTCTGACCTGCCTGCAGACCACCTCAGCAGATGAACTGAACCTTTCAGGGTCCCTAATTTGTGGGGAGTCTCATGGCTATGAAGGTCATGGTTGTTTTTTTTCCTTCTTTTAAACTTTGAGAGTACATGTATTAAAGCTAGGGACAGTGAAACAAGGAAGGGCTCGAGACAGACGAAGCAACAGAGGGGGCCTTGGGGACAGGGTCAGGGTGTCTGCCCAGGACCCGCTGCTGCTGCCCACTGCTTGCTGCTCCCCTGGTTGCAAGTGCCATAGGTCCTTGGGCTTTAGGACAAGTGCACCTGCAGGCGGGGGGGGGGGGCAGGGAAAAGTGCAGGCATGATCCCAGGAGGGAGAGCGCCAAATTCACGTAGACTTTATATTCAATTCCCTAACTATTCTTACATGAGAAGTTTTTCAACAAGATAATGAGGCTCAACCCCTCCCTACTGCCGGAGGTTACTGAACAGCCATCTATGTAAGGACCAGTCACGAGCTCGCTACAAAGGGACGGACCAGCACCGTCTGCAGGCAGTCCGATGTGGTCGGTCTGCGTCGCAGTAAAGGAACGTGCATGGAAGAGAGCCCACGACCACACTAATTCTGATGGAGGCCTAGGATGAAACCTGGAGATACCGCCCTTGGGGGGCACAGATACCGCAGCTCTAGAAATTCATAGGGCCCGACAACTCCGTCTTCCGTAACTGCACGTCTCCACTCCCAGTGAGAAGTACAACTTCTCCAACTGCTAACTTTCAAACGTCCTCTTCTCTCCTCCACTTTTTTCTGATTCACATTTCGTTTGGGGGCGTTTATTTTAGACCATTACTCACTATCTTTACTGAAATGTTCCGTGTTTTTGTGTTGCTCCTTTGATGGAATAAAAAACACTCAAAGGCTTAACTAACACAGAACAGTTTTTGCAACATTTAAAACACTTTGGATTTCCTGATCGATCAAGTCAATCTTCCAAACCTCCCTATGATATTTTATTTACCCTGAAACTAATGGAAATTAAATCTTCACACGTGACCACGTGCAGATGGCCTCACAACAAATGTAAGTGCCACTCATTCCTACAGTACGAGGGAGAACCAACAAAACTTGGAATTCACTTATCAGCAAAACATCTCCCTTTTGAGGACGTTTTTCATCCAGTCGCTCAGGGTGAGATCTGGTGAATAGGGGAAGAGGGACACATCGGGGTCATGCTGCTTTTGGCAAAAACCACTGAACACCCAAGTGCAGTGTGGGCAGGTGCACTGGTAAACCGCCCTCCGGACAGTGGGCAGACGCATTGAAAGAGTCTTCAAACAGAATTCACTGGAGCTGAACGCAGCCTCTCCAACACCGCCAGCCCGTGCACTGATGCAGACGGGTTCCTAGAACACTCACCCAGCAGGGGAAGCCTGTGCTACAAGAGACCCGCGCTCCAGAGGATAATTCTGGTTCCTTTTCAGCTCCCATAGTACAGGCTTTTGAGTTACCATCTATTTATTCTCTGTAAGAACCAGTAATAACTTCACGCACTTCTCGATACGAAGGAGTGAGACGCGTCTTCACCTACCTGCTCATGACCATGGGTGGCATGCCCATGTTGTTCTGCGCCATCACTTTATTTATGCCTTTAAGGGCCACCATTTTGGCTTTCATGATGGGATCTGTGATTGCATCGAAATCTAGAGAAGAAACATATTTGGAAGTTATTTTTCCAGAGTACTTGGTTCAAGTTACACTTAGTGGTAATATAACTATCACAAACGTTACAGAATTACTCACAGACCCCTCTTCTTTATTATTTAACAACAATCACTGATAGGTGTTTAGACCAGGTAAGGAATTATGAGACCCTAAGAGCCTCAGCCTGATTTCAGTGCATCTCAGTGACCCACAACTGAAGCAGGCTTCAACACCTCAGCCTACGAGAACAAGAACAAGGAGCTGGTCGACTACAAGGGGACTCCCAGCAACAACGTAAAGCAGTGGGACTCCTTTTCACCCCAACGTTCACAGGCTAATCAGAGCTGCTTCACCAGTGGTGACACAATGAGAACTTGCTGTTGCTTCCCATACTAAGGAGTCCCACTAATCAGTTACCACCCCGTAAGAGAAAAGTGTATCATTTTTTTGAGGACATATCCTTGCAATAAGGATAGGCTACTGAGAAAAGACCTCTTTGCACGTATGTGAAAAAGAAACGGGCCGATGTGACGGAATTAGCGATGCACGGAGAACAGAACGCCAGTTTCATCATCCGGAAGGAAGCACCCTTAGACCTGTGTCCTCTGGGAGCTGGTTCTTCCTGTTAGAGGCACTCCGGCAATTTCGCTACACTGCCAATTTGTGGGTTTCCCCCCAAAATTAGTAAGCTACTGGAAATAACCAGCTTTATATAATGAAAAACTGCCGAACATTTACTGCACACGAATGGAATTACGAAGTGTATTTCTAAGATAACTGCTTTCAAGTCAAGGCCTCGGAAAAACGCTTAGAAGGACCGACAAAGGAGACTCGTTTCTGCTGAACACCACAGACAGACTTGAGAACGTCAAAGCCTTCGGGACCTCTAGATTGATCTGGGAGGGATCTGCAGCGCTGCACGGCTCTCAGTTTACAGTTGCAGGAGGAACAGGAATGGGGGCCTTGGCACTGCAGCCCACGGAACGTGAACCCCGAAACCTCACACACACGCCACCCCGCCCTCACGCCCAGTGACGACTGCCCATGCCCGACACGCAAGGCCACCCTACCGATGCTGGGGAAGAAGGGCTCTGACCGCTGCCGGATCATGGCCTGCATCTGCCTCTGCTGCTGCTGCTCCTGCCTCTCTTGATCCAGGAGATCCTGCAGAAGCAGGGGCTGCTCCTCCAGGAGGAGGGGCCTCTCGCGGCCCTGCTGGGCTAGCGCCGGGGGGACCATCAGTGGCTGGGGTCCTGGCTGACTCGGAAGAGGCACGGTTTGACTGGCAGGTTTTCCTGTCCCGAAAGCATGGTTAACTGCTGACTGACCCTGGAGAAAGCCTGGATTTACCTGCACACCCTGAGGAAAAGCATGGTTCACCCGCGAGACCACTGTCACACTAGAACCCATGGCATTGTCCAGAACGGGACCAGGCGGTGTCATGAGGGGAGGCGGCAGACTCGACACGTGGCTGGAGGGGGAGGCTGACAGGGCTGGCGGTGGAGACCCCAGTGGCCGGAGGTCTGAGCTATCTGATTTTTCGTTGGCAAGTAAACTAGAAAGGACGGGGGCTGACCCAGTTACGCCACAAGAGCCAACTACGTCTTCAGCAGGCAGCTGGGGGGGCCCGTGGGCAGGACTGGGGCCGGAGGCCACAGTTTCACGCTGAGGCCTCTGGTCCAGGAGCTCTGCCTCACAGGACTGCAGAGCAGCCTCGTCAGCCCCGTCACTTCCATCTGTGCGAGCCTGGGAGCAGGGGGTGTCAGCGTGACCTTTCCCCTCCTCGCCGTTCTCACTTTCGCATTTGGCTTCCCCTTTGGACGGCGGAGATGGGACTTCGGTTTTTATGTCGCTGGCGATGGCAGGTTTCTTCCACGAAGAGTGTTTATCAGAAGGAACCCCAGTTTCAGCTTCCTGCTCCTTTTTTGGGGGGTCAGCAGACGCACACTGGCTATCTAACTTATCCTCCATCGGGACGCCGAGGTCGAGCTCCTCACTGAACACGCTTTTCTTGTCCCCGAGGTCCAGCTCCGGGTCTGTGTACGCAATGATGTCGAACTCCCCTGACCGCAGGAGGTCGTCCAGGTTGGGATCGTTCGTCTCCAAGTTCCCTAAAGTGTCCAGTTCATCGCCCTTGCCGTCTTCCGCATCTAGATTCAAGTTTTCAAGATCTTCATCATCCAAGTCTTTGACTTCAACCCCCTCAAGGTCTTTAACATCTAGTTCTTTTACAGACGGGTCATCAGAGTCAAGTTTTTCTTCAAGGCCATCCGAAGGCTGGGCAGCTCCCTGTAAACTACCAGACGACGCTTCAGCTGGTGCAGACGTTGACAAAGGGGTCTCTGAAAACTCGCCACCTAAGGGATGACTCAGGGATCTCATGACCACGGACGAGTGGACAGGATGCCCTTGCTCCGGGTGAGGCGGTGGTACCTGGTCCAGACTGGGATGCACAGGCAGCTGATGAGGTAGACCTTGGGGAGGCCGTCTCAGGGGGTCGGCGTGTCTGGGGCCTGGCAGGTCTGGCCGGGGCACGAAGGCCCCATGCCTCGGGACTGGAGGGCCCTCTACCACACCGCCAGGAGGAACAGGGAAGGGCAGCCGGGGCCTCCCCTCAGGGGCCCTGTGTCTCAGCTCGATGAACGCCTGGCCCAGGATGTTGTGCTGCTGGACGGGCAGGCTCTGCGGTGGGAAATGCTGCGGAAGTCCAACTGGACTGTTCATTTGCGAGTTGCTTACAGGTCTGGGCACATCTACGGACATGGACCTTCTCAGCTGGGGAGGGACCCCAGATCCTTGCATCTGCTGAGGAGGCGCGAGAAAGCGCTCCTGCCCAGACAGGGGAGCGTGACTCCCTCCTGGAAACCCAAATCTAGGAGGGAAAAAAAAATAATTAATATTAAGTGTCACATTACATTTAGAGTTACTCTGAGAAAAGGAGAAGTTTTAGATTACATTCAGATACAAAGGTTGCTACAGGCGATGACTTAACCAAAAAAAAAAAATCACGATTAGAAAGCACTGCTAAGTTACCCATATGCCAGTGCATTCTGCTGCCTGCCCGTGACAAACCCCACACCGAGCTCGGAAGACGTGTGTTCACCAGGTAACGTAAACGAAGACGAAGGACCGGCCACTAAGCCGATGGGGTTAACTGTTCAGAAACAAGCACAAGGCCGCCTCTTCCTCCACAGCTGGGGGGCTTCTATGGAGGCGGCTGATTTGGGGGGGCTTGAATGAAGGTAGGCACTCTTACAAATTATACTGAGAGTCTCACAGGCCTCTGTGTTGAGGAGATGAAGCAAAATCCCAAGGACCGGGGAGACTACGCTATTTGTTAGAAAGCGATGAAGACGGGAGGCAGTAAGAGACAAAGACCAATAGGTATTAACTGTACAGATTTAGCAAATGAGTCCTGGCTGGTGTGGCTCAGCGGATTGAGCAACGGCCTGCAAACCAAAGGGTTGCCAGTCAGAGTCCCAGTCAGGGCACTTGCCTGGGCTGGGGGCCAGGTCCCCAGTAGGGGGTGTATGACAGGCAACCACACACTGATGTTTCTCTCCCTCTCTACCTTCCTCTCTCTCTAAAAATAAATAGAATCTTTAAAAGAAAACAACCCATCAACTTTACAAGGCTATCTCATCATGAAGAGTCCCAGGAGGAAAACGTCCGTTCAGTGTTGAAACGCCCACAGACGCCCATGATGTAAGTAAAGCACAAGAGAAAACTGGAGCAGAGTTCCCATTCCTCAAGCCACAGGACGCTCTGGCTGGACTGGGCGTGGCTGACCCACTCCAGAGATTTGAGGGGTGCGGCTGTAATGTAGCCCTGACAGAGTCAACACTGAGTAACAGAAGGGGTGCCTGGAGTCTTCAGAGCTGTTAAAGGTAAAAAAAAAAAACCCCAAATTTTAAATTACTTGAGAAAATTATCTGCATGGAGTCCAGCTGCGAAATATGAGATTTGGGATAGGGTGCGGTCTGCTGTCCTTCAAGCAGCCAGGCTGAAAGCATTTCCCCAGGGGTGCCCCAAGTACAGGTTCAGTTCTCAAGCCCCTGCGGGAAGTGCACAGCGTTCGTGTGGGGGAAGAGTTATCTCTGTTCATTTTCATTTCTATGTAACCCCTCTCGTCCGTCCTTACTCAGGCCCCAGATGCCCGGACTGTTCTCAAACCAACGAAAGTCTTCCTTCTGACAGTAACGAGAGGAAATGAGGATGTCATTTCCAAAAAGAAAAAAACATTTAAATGAGAATGACATTTTTTTTTTGGTATTGTCCTATCATAAAAACTGTTAAAAACAAAACAAAACAAAACAAAACAAAAAAACCCAGGAAGAGAAAAACACAGTATAAAATGTCAACTTCCAATTTGCCGGTGACCACTGTTAACCTGTTAGATACCACTCAAGGCAATGACATAATCATTTCTATAGTTTTATGCAAATGAAGTTGTTGTTTATAATCTGTTTCCAACTCAGCAGGTCACAAAGATCTTTCTTGTCAATTCTTAAAGCGCGATGTTCTGCATGACTATCGTGTCCTGTACAGCAGACACACCATGTATTCACCCGTTTTCTCCAGAGTCTTACGCCCCTTGACCTCTGAAGTGAGTATAACCGAACCCATGTACAGATTTCTTCAGATAAATCATCCTAAATGCATAGAACAGCACAGTAAATATTAGCCATACCTATTACTTATTGTTATTGCAGATGGGAATTTAGATAATTTCCACCTTTTCTGCTTTTATTACCAGTGGTTAAAAAAATAAGCCTGAGTATGTCTGTGTCTGTGAGTTCCCGAGAAGAGAAACCCCCTGCAAACCAAAGGTGTGTCTGAGCCGCCCGCAGCCGCACCAGCCAAGACGCCCATCAACTCTCAACTGTTACCCATGTTTCCAATGATTAATCTTTAAGTACTTTCCAATCTCAAAAACAACTCTGTGTTTTTTTAAAAAACCCTGACCTCTCATTAGTGGAAATACCACCAGCTGTATCTCAAGGGGACAAAGAGCTAAAGAGCAGTACCAGCTTCCCAGGAGGAGCTGCATCTGCCCAGTCCCGTCCAACAGCAGTGTAGGTCTGGCGCGAAGTGGAAGCATTACCTGAGTCCATGTGGCCGCATCCCCACACCAGTAACGTCAGGGGCGTAGGGCCCTCGCGGATCTTTTGGGAAAACAGGGTATCGAGGCCCCATTGGAGGGATGACTGGCGACCGGAGGCTCCCGGGGTAGGGGGGCGGCGGCCTGGTGAAAGCCGGGCTCATGCCCTCAGGCTGCCAGTGCTGCAGGGGGTGAGGCACAGAGGCTGGGTCCTGGTGCCCCTTCTCCTGTCGGCCTGCCATCTTCTTCTGCTGTTGCTGCTGCAGAATCATTTCCCGTAACTTCTGCCGCTGGAGGAAAAAAAACTAAAATCACTGAGATTTCTGACAACTAACGGCTTTCTAAATCCTAACACTTCCAACATGTGAGTAAGGTAACACTTTAAAATTTGATGAAGCACTAGTTACACTAAACTGTTCAAGAGGTTATAAAACATAAATTGATTATTTGAGGTCTTTCCCTTGCCCAACAACTATCACAAAACTGAAAACTTTCCTAGATAAGAATTCCCTCCTCCCAAAACTCATAAATACTGCAAAGTAGATTTGGACTAATCCAGCTGGACTGGTGCCAATTTCACCACTTTCACTTTTCTTGTCTGCGGTCTGATGGGTTCTGTAGAAGACACACTTAACACTTGTGCAGAAATTAGTCTGATGAAATGAACGGCTCTCTGGATCACACACATAACATGTCTGGGAGCACCCACTGTGTTTACCTGTCTCAGCTTCTCCGTGTCCGCCTGAGACACACTGCCGGTGCTGCTGTGTGTGTCGGTGACTCCTGAGGTTGGTGCTGGTCCAGGAAGCTGGGAGACACTGGCAAACTGTGGGCCTTGAGAGTTCAAGGGGGCGCTGGGAGGAGCACTGAAGTTCCCCTCAGACCCGGGCCGAGGCTGGTCAGCAGCATCAGGAGCAACTGGATTTGTCCCAAAAGCGTCAGCCTGAGACCTTGGGGTCATGGGGGGCTGGTCATAGGGATCCCGAGCAGCAGACGGAGAGACACGGCTGAAGGTGTCTGCAAGGCCTGGTCCAGGTGGCCCAGGAGTCTGGGTACAGGCATCGGGTGGCCGCCCCACAGGGCCAGCTAAAGCCGTGCCTCGGTTCTGCGCTGCCTGCAGGAAAGCATCCTGACTTGGCATCAGGACAGGTCTTGTCACTGAGGACCGACTGAAGCCCTCCGACACCCTGGGCCGTGGCGCTGCTGGCGGCTGAGAGTAAAAAACAGACATGCCAGGTCGTGGGGTTCCGGGAGGGTGAGCGTACGGGTCAGAATGCCTCGGAGTAGCTGCAGGCGTGACGAATAAGTCTGCCTGTGTTGGTGGCCTTGGGGTGGGTGGCTGTTGACTGTATGGGTCAATCGTGGGGGGTCGGGGAGTGCCAGGGGGCTGAGAGTAAGGGTCCGGGTTGGAGCGAGGTGGCCCTGAGGGCTGGGAGTACAGGTCCTGAGATGCTGGCCTCGACGTGCTTCCGGGCTGGGGAAAAGCCCTGGAGGGGTGGGCGAAAGCCTCCGTCAGTGCCGGGTGTGGGGTGAGCGGGGGCTGGCTGTACGGATCGCTGGGCTGGCTCTGGGAAAAGTTATCTGCGGGTCTGGGCGTCAGAGCAGGCCTTTCGTACGGGTCCATGGGCAGGCGCCTGGGAGCCTGTGACCCAGGCCCGAAAAGGTCCTGGGAGGGAGGAGCTGGCTGCATTGGAGCCTTAAAAGGCCCAGGACCACTGTCCAGAGGCGCTGGGGCGGGCCGAACATACGGGTCAGGGACCCGCTGCCTTAGAAACGCATCTGCCCTGGGAGATGGCTTCGTGAAGTGATCATTGGTTGCAGCTGCGAGAGGGCCTTTGGCAGTTTGTTCCGAAACGACTGGAGAGCGGGGTAGGCCCAAGGGCTTGGGGAATGGCTCTGCCATCACAGGCCGAGGTGTGTCTGGAGGCTTTGCATAGGGGTCACTACTTGTCCCAGAGGAAGAACATAACTCTCTGACGGGGGACGGCCGGCTGGCTGCGCTCTCGCTCACCGGAGGGGGCCTCGGTCCTGAGGACAGGGGTGCACAGCTTTCCACCAGACCTGCAGAGTTTCTTCTGGAAAAGCCATGGCCCCCCGGAGGTGGTCTTGGAGTACCAACCATTTTCGCGTAGGGATCCAATGGAGACGGCGGCCGGGAGTTGGCAGGTCCAGGTGAGAACACCTGCGGCGAAGGCGGCGGGGGTGGTGGGGGCTGTGGCAGACTCTCCTGGAGGGGAGCCCGGGAGGGGGTTGCAGGAGGGGGCGGGGCCTGTGGCTTTACAAACACGTCGTCCGCAGATGCAGAAGTGGGGGTGCCGGGTAGCGGTTTTGTAAACAGGTCCTTATGGAATGACTGTGCCGGAGACATGTTTCCACTGCCGGGCTGGGGGGTCGAGGGGCTCTGCATGCCGCTGCTCGGTGTGTCCGAGCCAGACGGCGCCAGCAGAGCCTGCGACCCCGACTGCTGCAGCTGCTGCTGCTCGCTCTTCACCTGCTCCAGCTTCTGGGAGGCTTCGATCTTCGCCTGCTGCTTGCTCTTCTGGCGCATTTGCTGTTGCATTTGGGAAAGAGGAAGCGACTGTGTGGTTAAGGAAGAATGTGTCACGGGGAAAGGCTGTTGGCTCTCTCTTATAACTCTTAATTCTGCTGAGAATTAACCTGTCTGAGGTCTTCACTACCACAGCGCACCCATTTAGAGTGAGAACCTCCTGAACAGGAGACGGCATCACCACAGTCCACCCGACAGACGCCCAGGGCAGCGTGCCACCTATTCCAGCATCTCCAGAAACGTCCCAAAGCAACTTAGGGTTATTTTACTGAGAAAGGAGACTCTATGTGGAACCAGATGTGTATGTTCTCCTAACACCTATGTTCTGAGATGACATAACTAGCTCTCCTCAAGCAAAAATGCAACGTAAAAGAATTATTACAAAACATAAAACCCCACATACCTGTCGGAATTTCCACTCCTGTTCGTGTTCCGACTCTCTCTGCTTCAAGGGGTCCTTGAAGAGCTCTGCGTCGGCCCGTGAGCCGGGGTCGGCGCCGTCTTGGTGCTGCTGCCGCCTCAGGGAGTCGTTGGACATCTGGACCTTATTGATGCGCAGTGCAGCTCTGTTGTCTCTGGCTTTTTGCTGTGAAAACAGGGTAAGAAAGTCATCTCCGCATACACGTTAACAAGTTCTAACAATAAAAATAAAATGATGCTGAGCTCTATCACGTAAAAGAAAAGGTCACGCTGAGTGAGGTAGAACCCTCCAGCCCTCACAGCCCCTTGGGCTCAAGGAGGACGACGCCCCCTCTGTGCCCTCTGCCACGCATGTCACTGTCTGTCTGAGCCAGGCTAGAGAACCCAGGTGTCATCTAGTATTTGCAGTCCTAGTCTTCCTAACAGACCCTTCAAAAAGAGAAGAACCCACATGTCACGCAATTTAGAGAAAAGAAAAAATACCACATCGACCCTCCAAATCTAAAATCTGGAACTGGAAGCTCAACGTTGAAGAAAACTCTCCAGCCTTCACTGCCTCCTACGGCCGAGGTGAATCAAGTACAGCCCGGTCAGTACTTCCGAAACCACTTCCCCGTCCAAACAGTTCCTGCTACTAGTGCTGACGGTGTGCGCACAGAACATCATCTTGGAAAATAAGTGTGTCTACTTTTTCAAAAGGACAGTATCAATTTAATATGCTTTAAAATGAAAGCAAGGACTTGGGTCCAGGTGACAGTCTTAATTTGGCTCTTCGGGAAATAACAATCCATCGTCTGAACTATGAATCTGATGATGAGTTCCCGAACGAAGCACGTGCTCCTGATGCACCACCAAAAAGGTGTCCAGACCTGTGTCTCCCGAGTTACAGGACAATTTTCTACTGAACTCTGGAAAAATAGCCTGTTGTGGAAGGAAACCACGGCACACTAGTGTAGCCTCCAACCACAGCGCTCTTCGGAAGAGAGGAAACAATTCTGGAGCGAAATGAATTAGACACGCTCCTAAAGGAACAGGGTTCAGTTTCCGACACCCTGGTCTGTTAACTGGCTTATAAAACGTCACACTTCACACTCAGACGTGAAGAATCAGGAACCCACTACAGGAGCAAGGCTGTGGCTAGCTGTGCGGGCATGAACACGCGCCTCTGCAGTGGGCAGCCCTCCGTTAACCTGAGACAACGCAGCGCAGCGCAGGCGCTCCGTGCAGACACGCAACGCATAGGGGTTTAAATACCACGTATGGTGCTCTCTCCTGCGAACTCGCTTTTCTCCACAACTTAGCGATCTGCTTCACCCTGGTGGTCCAGTCTGCAAGGAAAGGAAGCGGTGCACGCGGTTCAGCGCCCCGGTGGGGACGTGCCACTGCGACGAGGCTGCTGACCCACTGACGGACTTTCCTTGGCCAGGTTCTCGTTACGAGGGGCCCCATGTTAAGTTCTTTGTGCAGTACAAAGTCCATGGAACACAGCAGACTGACGGAACATTTGCTGAAAAAAGTGTCTCGTTCCTTATTACAAATCTCACGTGCAGAATTAGGACGTTTTTAAATCAAAGGGGCTAAGCAGCCAAGACCAATTTAAGCCAAATACAATGTCTGGCACAAATAATGCCCCCTTTTTATTACAAAATCTTTTATTATGAAATCACACGCATGTAATTCTGTAATGTAACAATATCACACTCAAGCACACCACATGACAATTTAGGTGAAATGTTCACATTAAAACTATAAATTCTCACCCCCATATTATTATCCCACCAACCACACTCAAGCAGGCCTTACTTCGGCCGGGCCCTGTGTGACAAATTCCCTCACCCACAGAGCTGTTACCGGAACCGAAGCTGAAAGTCTGGTAAGATCTCTGTACTCAAGAGGGGTCTATCACTTTGACCAAGAGGAAGTCAGGGGTGTTGTAGAAAAGCATCGCACAGACGTGGAGAGGTCAAGCTTTCGAGTAACGCCTACGTAACTCGGTGTCAAGGCAGAATCAGTGAGGTTTGGGCGAGATGGACAGTTAGGAAATTAGGGCAGAAACAACTTAGTCCATGTTAAAAAAAGGAAGAGGAGCAGGAGGGAGGGAGAGAGGGGAAAGGCCTCTGAAAACGGACCTCGCGCTACTTCATGGGGGCCTAGGATCACACAGTGAAACCACTGAAAAAACACGCTCTGTCTCTGCTCTAAGGACAGCCTGCACTGACCCCAAGGGACTTAGTCTAGCCACATGTGGTGACAGGCACAGGAAGCCTGCAGGCACTGCATGGGTAGACCCCCGGCTCTGAGACGCTGGCTTCTGTCAGGAAGGTGGCCTCAGTTCTGCACACGTAATAAACCACGTGCCACGAGGGGGCCACATAAATGAATGCACCTGCCTGCAGGCAGCCCCCCGCAGCACCGCAGCCAAGGGCTGACTGCTGGGACGCTGCCCCAGGCTTTCCCGACCCGCAGTCTGCTCAGACAGCCTACACACGGCGCCGGAGCCATCCAGTGTTCGCCTGCTCGGTCAGAACTTTGAACAAGGGTGCCACCATGTCTTCTGCTGTTGTTACTTGCTCAGACCGGGCAGCTGGGGGAGGGAGTGTCACTGGGTGCGTGCAGACAGGGGCAACACTTAGACTTAAGACTTCTGACTCTGCTCTGGGAGAACTTTCGGACAGACACGCATGTGACAGAGCACTGACTTCCCCGCATCCATAAAGTCTCCAGGAGCTGAGGACAGGTCGGCCATTCACTCAACTCTGCTCTCGGGGAAGAGGGCAGCGGGCCCGGAGCCCCGGACTGAGGAAACGCAGACGTTCCCTGAGGTCCAGGGAACCTTCCCATTGTGTGGTCACCCTAGGTGAACGTGCCTGATGCCACGCAGGCTCTCGATGGCAGGGAGAAGAGTCCAAACCAACGGACAAGCACCACCTCACAGACGCGAGGACTCACCCGGGAACTCGTCCTTCAGGCCAGGGAAATTGATGTTTGTGTACAGCACCGGCGCCACGGTGGCCATCGCGCCCAGGGCCTCCTCCTTCTCCCACTTGAGGGTGCTCCTCTGGGCGTTTGACAGAGTGTCGCCCTCCCCTTCCACAGGGGGCGCCGCTGAGCCCCAAGAGCTGTTAGGGTCACTCGCCATTGGATTAAATGCTGCACTTTTATCTCTGGCAAACAACACAGGACATTACTTCATGAACATAAAATCACTTCAAGTATGAGCTCATTAAAACCTCTTACGACAAGCACCTGAAGTGTGTCTGGTGACCTTTAGCAAATGCACAGAAACGCACTAACGCTTCTGTACCAAAGATCCCTCCCGCTTCTCCAGGAGCTGAGGGCGTGCAGTACCTGGCGTCGGGGTAAGGGGACGGTGGGATGGCAGAGAACGCCCCCAGTCCACTTCCAGGAGGCAGAGGGTTGTGTGGGAGATGAGGGCTGGGTCCGATGAGGCCGTTCATGAGTGGCATCCGTGAAAAAACATCTTAGAAGGAAACAGTAATTCAGTTTGGAATCTGTTCATAAATACTACAAAAGCCAACAGAAGTACTTCTAAATAAAAACTTGTAATGCTATTTAATAAAGCTGGATTTTATTTCAACATTATTCTGCAAAATGGTGTTTAAGAGTGATTAGTCACGTATTTTAAAATGTGTCTCTATAACTGTCCCCTTTGTCACGGCACAGAACTAGCTCGCTGAGGAGTCCGACAGCCCTGGCCTCGCACGTGAACTCTGACACTTGTCAGAGGCAGAACCCATCACTAACCCAGCTACGGGAAGGGGCTCGGTCCCCTGGGCGAGTGGACGGCGAGTCTCAGCATCTACTAGCGCTGCAAAAAGAACACACCTAGCAAGCCTTATCCAGTACTCTCTCTCTCCTTCATTCACAGCTCACAACCAGACGTTCTGTTTTCCTCTATTCCTGTTGACATCAAAAATCTTCTACAATTCTTAAATTGGCACAACAAGCAACATTCAATCCCCTGTGATCGATGAGATCGCTGCGGCTAAAAACAGATTCACTCTGGTTTTGGCCTGATTGTCATCACTTGTAGTTGCAGTCCCCAGCATATTTTAGGTCTCGTTCCCGCTCGTTCACAAGCTTCTGGTGTCTTATCATCTTCCTCCTAAATGGACGTTGGGCAAACCACACTGAGACCGTGCGCTCCCTGTAACTACCCTCAAGCAGGTGAGTCCAACCCTCACTGTGACTGTCTGCTACCCTTAGCTAAGCAGTTCCCAGCAGAAAACAAAGCCGTCGACACCTTCTCTGCCTGCCCTCCAAACGCCCTCGACTTGGGACACACACTCCACAGCACCAAGTGCACGGCCTCTGTTGTCCTAACACTCACAACAGCCCATGGGAGATCCGCACTCACAACCCCGACAAGGAAACGAATGGAAGCACAGCTACCAGGTGACCGACACGTGGCACGCTCGCCAGGACAATCTTGAACCCTGAATCTCATGACTTGCTCATACCGTCAAAACGAAAAGACCCCCCAATGCAGAGTCTCGCCCATGTGACGTTTCCCACTGCATAACGCGCCCTCACAAAAACACATGTCAGGTGCACAGAGATCCAGGGCCTGCCAGAGGACGTGGAGGCTGGTCGCTGGCAGGTCTGAGGGTTTTGTCTCAAGCACTTCCAGGTTGGGCTCAGCCTGACAACCGGCAGAGCCGGGCCCACTGGCTCAGGACCCCACGGGTGTCTCCAGACACTGAAGTTCACACCAAGATTAGACTAAGAAGTGAGACTTAATTCCAAGGAGAATGCTAACTCTATCGTCAACATCAGTGAAAAGCAGGCCCTGTTAAGGAATGAGAGATTTTACTGACAAATGTCCAATGTCTTTAATGTAGTTAGGATAAGCAAAAGTGTCTTGGCAGAAATAAGAACGTGGTCCAGCCGCCAGCTCTGTCAGCGCTGACTACTGTGGCCACGACACAGCCTTTCCCATGACGACAGCTGTCCCTTACTGAGCACTCCACTCCCTGGCAAGCACTATTCTAGCAGCTCTGTGTGCACGCCCTCATCAACCCTCACAAGCGCCCTATGAAGTGACTCATTACACATGGCTCATTTACTCAGGCCCCAGAAGTTACATCAACGTGTTCAAGGACACGCAGTCAGTGCGAAGCGTTTTTGCTTTATTTTTCTTCTACTTAACAGGTGGTCCCCCCATCCCCAGGCTACCACACCTACCCGGCCTGGTCATACTAGTTCACACAAGTAGACTTTTCTTGAGACATGACTGGTGAGAACTGAAGAGATGCCTAGCTTTCACCTCAAGTGACTCCAACTTACGCTGCCTCAACCTCGAATGCCCCTTCCCCGCTTCTGGGCCTTCTAGATGACGGCCCACACTCCGCTGTCCTCGCTCGCACCTGCGGGACACTCCCCCCAATGCCCCCTGCCCCCCCACCGTGAAGCACCTTCCAGCACTCAAAGCACTTCAAACAGTCTCTCATTCAGCGTCTCCACCTCTCTGTCTGTCGCGGCCACCCGACCCTTTTAAAAAGCAGAAGCCCGTAATTGCACAGCCAACATAAATCTGATGCGGTAAGCATGTAACTCACACCTACTTTTCGAAAGTCCTCAGCCCTCCGAAAGAGCCCTCCCACCACGCCCATCCCTCCTCTTCATTAGCACTGCCCATCGCTGTACGTGGGAGGGAGTTTCCACGCAGCCCCGACCACGAGGGGCTCGTCAGCACAAATCTCCCACCATGTGCACGTGCAAGCAGCGCTGCCTGATCACAGAGCCCGTGAGGCCCTTGCACTGGCGTGTGGCCGTCCCCCAGGTGCCTGCCCCAGCCGCGCCTCTTTGAGCACGGTCCGCTGACCTGTCCTCCCTGCTCTGCGAAGCCATCGAGCAGCCACTCCTAAACACCTGCCTGTCACCCTGTGCGCCACCCGACCATGCTTCACTTATACCGAGTTGTGTGGTCCCCTGCGAACGGTGAGGCTCCAGCAAAGCTGGAGGCTCTACCTGAGTCACTCTCTCGTTATGAACATTAGCTGTGGGTTCTAGGACTACGAATGCCTGGGGACAGGCAACCTCACTCATCTGTGTGTTCCACGTACTGTGTTCTGCCACGTATAATGCACACCCACGTTTCTGGCCCAAACTTTCAGGAGAAATCTCTTCCATTTTAATATTTTAATTCAATTTTTTATTCATTAATATTTAGAAACAAAACTGATTAACATATTCCAGGGTATTATTTTGCATATGGCTACTGTTACTGCTTTTTAGAGCTACACTTTTAATGTATAAGCATAAAAAAAAGAATTGAAAACATTTATATGAATACAAAATTAGCATTACCCATGTATGATGGCATCACTATTTCTCCCTCAAAAATTTGGGCAAGAAAGTAAACATTATACATGACAAAATACAGTAAGCACCGAACAAAAAGTCACCTCCTCATAATGTTTTAATGAGGCTGCACAGAAAAAAGATTTGAATAATGAGTGTAAAGCCTTTATAAAGGAATACATCTTTAACTGATCTGATTTCTAAAAGACACTCCTTCAGTCAGAAGACAGGGAGACAAACACTGGAGAGCCCTCAACCAATGAGGACATGTGTGGGGGAGGTCTGGCCCAGCCAGAGTCAAGGCTGAACTGGTGGAAACAACGCACTTTAATTATGTGCACTTTGGAACCTTTCCTGTGCACACGGAAGTGAGAGCACAGGTGACGCTGAATCACTGGTGTGTGTCAGCACTCGTGTGAAAACAGGGATGATTTCAGGGCAGTATCGGGCACCCAGATCAGCACACAATCACAAAGCAGCGGCGATGATCAGGACAGAGAAGGACCCTTTCTGGAGGGAGGCGGGGATCCCCGCATCTGCAGCACTTTCTCCCGCCCACTCCCACAGACCATCGTTCCAGGCTGTCAGAAACAGGGAGAGAGCAGCGCCTGCAACCTATCTTGCCTGGCAGCCAGTTACCAGACGGGAGAAAACTGACCAAAGAAAAGAGGCCCCTCTCCTCACAACAAGGAACGTCACAGTGCCAGGGGTAGGTGTGAACATGGTCGTGAACCGAGGCCAGACCAAGGCACACATGGCAGCCAGGTGAGGGGGGCGTAGTTCTCCCAACACGTGTACAAGGAGGTCTGAGCGCAGGCGAGCTTACACATGCGGAGGGCACAGGACGCACCGCAGCATGGCCCCCACTGTCAGCTCCGTGAGCAGACCTCTGGCCATACGCGGAGCACAGGCTGCAGGGGCTTTCCGGGAGGTGGGTGTGTGGCCGAGAGGGATTCGGACAGGGGTGTTTCCCCCTCGGCACAAAGAGGGCTTTCTCCTATCAGTCCCCATGTGCCCTTATAAGGCTCAGGGCCAAGACTGCTTTAGTGAACATGGGAACACACGTGTGCGCACACATATACACACACACCAGACCCACATTTGGGGCGTCTCCAGGTGACATACCCTGGCCATGCACGGGCATCAGCGGTGGCGCGGGGGGCGGGGGAGGCTGTGCCAGCACAGCTGGCTGAGCAGTCACGGGGCTCAGCACGGCAGTGAACAGGTCCTCCACGTCCTTCCCTCCGAGCTCTAGGGGACGCGACGGCAATATGATTAAAGTCTACTCCAGCCACATGGGAATGCCACTTTTGTAAACGACAAAATCAGAGCACAGTTACCTGGGATTTTATATAACTTTCCAAGAATTGCCCCTAGGATGGAATAAAGACACAGAAATATTAACAATTACCATCTTGATATGCTGATACAAAACAGTATGTCACAAAAATCATCAGAATAAATTATAAACAAGCATGAAGAAGTCTTTGAAAGTCATATTTACTCATGTCTTTTAGAAAGCCTAGATGTAGGGCAAACATTTTACCATCTGTGACCATTTTGTCCAGCTCAGGACTAAGGATCCCATCTAGCTGCTCCTCACTCAGTGGCCGTGAACTCTGGTTGGCAGATGGCTGAGGCAGGGAGCAAGGGTCGTCAGCAACGGGGCCGATGTCCATCCCGGCTGGAGGAGCAAGGGAAAGAAAATAAAAAGTGAGCACGCATGCAAAAGGTGCCGACACTATTCACCTGCGTTAATACACGATTAAAATCGAGCAGTGAACAGTCTGCGCCCCTGACTTAGTCAGGGTCTCACATCAATCTGGACCATCAAAATTAGTGACAATTTGGCACCATCTGTTTGTAACTAGGTGCCACTTAAAGTTATAGTTTAATCAAAATAAGTATATTTCTGAGGAATAAAAGAACACTTGTGGTTCTAAAGTGCCAATTTCCACCAAAAATAAGCACCATATTACTAAGACAGGAGCCAAAGAGAATCTCCTGTGTACAGTGTTCACTACACCAAGCACAGCTTTGACTGGGAAACGCTGGTTCCAGACGTCAAGTTCAAGTGCCTTCTGTAGCACGTGGGGCAGAAAGGACACACTCCACGTAAGGCAATGGGAGGCTCTGACGTTCCTAATTAGCGCTCAGTGAACAGAATCCCTGTGAACAGTTTCAGGTGGAGACCAGTTTTGTGACGTGGCCGACACAAAATACAGACTGTGTGTGTGACACAGGTGCCGTCTCACACAGCTGGTTTCTGAAGCAGCACCAGGTTGAAAAGCGGTCTAACTTCTTCACGTGCTTTCTCAGCACCACCACCAAACAGTACGACTCAGTCTGCTCTACTTAATCTTATAGTAGACACTAAGTTTGCAACATCTGGGCCATTACACATTACGTATTAATAAAACTAAAACTGTTCATTAAAGGAACAAACACTACTGGGAGAGTCACCCGAGCCCAGCACGACTGTCCCGTGCCCTAGTGGCACGCACACGGGAGGCCGAGTGTGGTTAGTGACACGTTAGCACTAGGACACGCACATGCACCTGCAGGCCGGCCGGGCTGGCACCACTAGGGAGACTACTCTAGTCAGCCCTCACCCACCGCTCAGGGTCTTACCAAATGGAAAAGGTGAGCTGTCACCCTGGAAAGTGCATGAATCAAGACCTACAAGACCCAAACCAGATAAAACGGGTGATTACCACGGAGCGGGAAGCGAGGGACAGTGCAAACAAAGAAGAAACCAGACACAGCAAGACTTCAGGGCCGCAAGCCTCAGATGTGACACCATCAGAAAGATAACAGAAGGGACCTGACTCACTCCTCCCCCCCAGAGCAGGAATGTGAGGCAGATCAAAGTCTACGGTGAGTCGATAAGGACACGGGCAAAGACAAAACTTGTCTGTCTGTCTGTCTGTCTCTTCTCATACCCTAAAACAGACACGGGGCCAAGAGCCTTCCATGTACCTGAATGATCAACTGATTTTGCAAGGTCGTCTGAGATCATTCCCAGAATGTCATCCTCTGTGTTCAGGACTTCGGATATGTCAGCTAAGGGGTCGTCAGCGGCACCTAAACAGAGCAAGCACACGTTTTCACGTCTCGGCGTTTCCCCAGACGGGACGTTCCGAAACGGTCTCGCTCACTCGACATGTCCTGAGAACGGGAGATGCGGAGGTAAGTGCTGGAACGACGACACATTAAGATTACTACTTCCAAAGGATTATTCACAGAAAAGGTACTCCAGTGCTTTGAATAATAAAATGTTAAAGATTAAAGACCTATAGACAGTAAGAGTGAAATAAAATACTATGAGAAAGCAGAAAAATTCATTAAGAAAGTGGTGTCTCTAAAAATGAAAGCTGGAAATGAAAACATGGAAGAGAAACAATACACAGGACAAACCCATCACTGAGAACTCCCTTCCAGCATGGGCCCCACAGCCTCTGGTGCCCCAACCCCGTCACCCCGACTTGTGTGTTGCAAACCCAGGTCTGAGACCCGCTGGCAGTGCAGGTAGGGCTGAGCCTCCTCAGAGGGGCCGGACAGTGCACAGCAGCCGGGCGAGTGCTTCTGAGACTTCAAAAGGAGAGGAAGGACGGGGACTGAGGACAGGGTGCTGCATCAGGGTGAGTGGCCAGGGAAGCCTTTTCAAAGCACCTGACCACAGGGGGATAAAAATGGAGTGCAGGAAACCCGCAGGCTGGCGCAGGCAACCCACGTGCTTGTCATGAGAGACTGCTGAGCCAGGGTGGACATGGCTCTGCAGGGAACGGTGGGCACTGGTGTCAGGTGCAGAAGAGATGGGGCTGCTGCTGGCGGCCAGGAGCCCTGGTGAGAGCTGGTCCCACCAGCGTTGTGGGGGGCAGGAGGGTGGGCAAGGCAGAGATGAATGTGTGGGTGCATCATATGTGGAACGTGAGAGGGTGAAAAGTCAAGGAGGGCCCTCGGGGTGTCTGGCCTAACAAGTAGAGAAATATTCAGGCTAGCTTCAGTAATTCTATTAGCCATTCAAGTTAGGGAGCAGACAGTTTTAAATCCAAACAGGACAAACAGTCTTGTCCCATTAAACACATACTTTCCAAATAGAATTTGTACACACACAGAAAGGTAACTTTTCAAATTGAAAGGAAATAGAAATTTTATATGCCCAAATATTCATCAAGTTTTAAGAGAAACACAATTATTTCTGTAATGTATTCTCTCTAGACTATAGTACACTTGAAAAAAACAATTCTGGATAATTCCTTCAGGGGTCATCTAGTGTGAGTGTGCTTGTTTTAAATCAATGGAATTCTATACGCAAAGTATAGTCTTTTTTAAAAGACTGTGTTTAAAAAGTCTGTTCTTACCTGAACAGATTTTATACACCTCACCAACAAATTATTAAAATTGATGTCATAGATTACACTGAGTAAAATGCAAAAAGAATTGAGTCATCACTTGTAAACGTCTCATTGTAAAGGCCAAAGAACGCTTCAACTGCAAAGAACATCGCGTTTAATTTCAGTTCTGAAATGTCTATCTCACTCCGGTCCTCATGTTTTGGCTTCACTAAGCCATCTCTCTTCAGCCGTCCCGTGAAGCGTGCTGTGTGGTGACGTGTTTCCTGCCTCAGCACGGCTTCTGTCCGATTTCAGTCCTCTTCCTCGTGGCACCTCAAGTGCAAATAACTTCTCGTCAAGTCTTTAAGTGGCTAAGCGTGACTTCTACATGAGATCCGTCTTTCACAGTTGGGGAGTCCTCTGAAGGACCCGCAGGTCTTCCGCTCCGCATTATGTTAACAGCGCGTCGACAGGGTAAGAGCGGGTGGGATGAGAGGAAAAGCAACTCGAGCTGCCAGAATTAACCAGCACAAGCATGGCTCCGGGACGCGAGTGGAGAGACGGGCGGGCAAGTACACTTGGGGCACCCAGAGGGCTTCCAGTTCTGCCAAGAAGTTAAAGTCAAAACCGAAAGCCTACCTTTCTGCTCAGGAAAAGGCCAACGAAGCTACAACGGCAACGTACCAAATCGTCTTTTAGTGGAAGATTGCCTAAGAGTATTTTCCAAATTGAGCTTATAAAATTAACTGAGCAACAAATGTAATCACAGACAAGAAGGGAGAGTGTATTTACAGCAGCTAAACAGACAGATACTGGTCCCAGCCCCCACACTCCCAACTGCCGAGGCTGCCAGGGCCCTGCTGACATCAGCGTGCTGACACACGTTCACACGCACAGGTCACTCTCGGACCCCTCTCCAGGGCCACACGGGCCTGTGTTCGCTACAGCTAGGGCGGCAGCTCTCAATCGGGGCAATTCTGCAGGGGACAAGCAGCAATATTTGGAGACACTGCTGAGCATCATGACGTCCTGGGGACAGAGGTGCATGGCCTGGGACCCCTCCCGCCTCCGACAGAGAGCATGCGGCCCAAACGGTCAGTGGTGGGAAACCGATCTAAGGCGACGGAGTTCACTTCTCCAGTCTGCCAGCCGGGCCTCCACTCCGGCATTCCTGTCTCTGCTTCTGAGTGTGTGGGCTGCGTAATTCACAAAACTCTATCTTACTTAATTTGAAAATTATTATATCGGTAACGCGCGGCCAAACTGAACTTTCCTTACACTGCCCTCGGCCAAGTGTAAACCTACCATTTTCCTTTGCAACTCTGGTGGCAATTACACAGGAAGATCTATTAGCTGAAATGTACAGACCTGTCCACTTAAAACAGTTAAAGTACTGAATATAAGTTACATTTCAACAAAGCCGATCTGAAAATGCAGGAGGCCAAACTGAAAGCATTGCAAAGGTCTCACGGAAAGAAGGTCAATGTCACACGACAACGAAGGGTCCACATACCGTGAGTCCCAGGTTTCGCTGGAGCGCAGGGCGAGCTAAGCAGTGGGTCCAAGGAAGGGTCCAAGAAACGCGTGTTCACGCCTGTTCTGCATGGAAGCGGGGCTGCGTCTTCTGGTAGACTATCTAAACTCAGCTTGTTTTGTCTGCTCATGTCTAGAAGATCTTTTCCAAAGAAAGCTTCCTAGGTAAAAATTAGCACATATAAAAATGACTTAGTCACAGAATTCTAAAATGACAATAGGAATTCTGTCATCATGTTTGACAAGAAGGCAGAACTAAGCTTGGTATTTAAGAACACAGAAACTGAATATAGAAATACATAAACCACACAGAAATACCCCATCGATCCTTTTATACAGATTTCCCTTATTTTAAAAGTACAGTTTCCATAGTTTACTAGAAATGAATAACATTATGTAAACAACACCACACAATTCCGTCAAATGTGTTTATAACAGCAGTATAATAATTCAGTAATCCCAGACTAGGCTACAATTAAAATTAAAGACTGACAAAGACTGATGCAGTCACAATACTATTGGCACCTAACTCCTGTCGCAAGAAAAACTCAAGCTTCGTGGATATCATTACTTACAGATGGATTACCTGCAGAGGGTAGCACAACAGCCTGATCTACAGCTTCAACACGCACAAACCTCAGACAGACCAGCAACCTCATGTCAACCCCGAAACACACTGCAAGTCTGAAAGGGGTTCTAGGGCTGCTGCAGTCTGACTGTGTGCACGACATCCCCGTCTCTCGTGGGCTCCTGGCTCCCCTCTCTCCCCCTCTGGACACTTGTCCCCTCAATGCACGGTCTCTATGCCAGAGACCGGTATGCCACGCTGGGTTCCTAACAGCTCGGGGACCAACAAAAGGAGACACTTGGGACACCCCCCCCCCCCGCGCCTTAATTTAACCCAGCAACTCTGGTTTGACCTGCTTGTTTTCTACCACGAGCTCTACCTGGAAAACGGGTCCTCTGCGCAGGACAATGTTGCAGCACTTGCAAACACGTAAAGCATGCTTCTTGCCAAAGAAGCACACACAGAAAAGGTCCACTAGCATTTTCAATACCAAAAAGTGAAACCTGCCTTGAGGTCTGTCGGAATGCACGTAACTAAATAAATTATAGACACCCGTGCAATGCAGCAATTTCTAAAAAGGATATAGAGCGACGTTGACAAAGAAAGGCTCTAAAACACAGAATTAAGAAAAGTTGAGTGTATGCCCAGCTGAACACAAATCACAAACCAAGACTATCTGGACTGCACAAAGACAAATTATAATAAAAAGGTTATACATGGAGACACCAGCCCGTGAACAACGCTGACTTTGGATGGACAGAAGAGGGGCTGAGGGGGCGCGTGTGAGGTCTGGTAGAGGTCATGGTACGTTATCATTTAAAATTTTCACATTTTTTAAATGAATGAGTTTTTCTACTATGAAAAAAATTGAAAATCCATAAAGCTAGGTCACTGGGTAGTAGATAGGTTTGCTTCCTAGAGTTTTAAAGTTCCTTTATTTAAAGACTGCAGTATAAGTTTGAGAAATCTGAGACCACAATTAGCAAGGATTTTTCTTTAAATGGCGTGAGGACTTCATTTGTATTTATTAGGAACTGTAACACTGTTACGAATTTGGTGGGTTTTCACTTCCCGAGGTCCCACAGGCTTTCTGACTTCATCACCGTCAGTGACTCCAAGGACCACCTGCAGACCCTGGGTGGGTCTCACGGGCTGCCACAGCCCCAGGCACCACAGCGACTCAGCAGTGACTGCCTACACATTTCTCCCGGGCAGACCCCACAATCACGGGTGTTTTATCTCGGCACCACTATAATTAATGAGGGAAACTGGAAAACACTGTTACTGAATTTCCAGTGGGTTTCGTCACTATGTATTCGGCCTGCCCCGCCCTCCCATCGGTGGGAGAGAAAAAACAATCGCTATCACAAAATATCCAAGAAACAGCACCATTACAAAGGCTTCCTCCACTCCCCAAAACAACAAATAACCCACCCCCCACCCCGCAAACAGTGAGCTGTTCCTACGTCCACGAGAGTGAGCACAATGCATAGCAGAGGAAACCACCCAGCTCTGCAGATGAAGACTGAAGCAGGAACCAGGAAATCAGATCCTTTTGCTAATGTATGAAGCAGTCAGTTTCCATACTTTCTTTAACAGCTAAAGAAAGCTGCCTGAATATAGATTAGACTCTGCAGGAGGAAGGGGAGAGTGGGAGGGGCGGAGAGGAGGGGAAAGAGCGCCTGGTCTACTCAAGTACTGGCAGGGAGGGCTGTCCAGGGAATGGGAGGCATGGGAGACACCAACAGGGGGGTGCAATCAAAGAGAACCCCAACAACAAAGGGGTCTCCCTCCTGACCAGTAAAATGGCTGTTATGGTTTCTGAAATAAACACCCCTAGGATAAATGGATATGGCATGGGGGAAATAAAACTTCGTTAAGAACAGTAAGTAAAACAGAGTTGAGCACTTCCTGCTTGATTCTGATTTAATCTCGGCATTTCTGTGCAGGAGGTGTGGCCGCAGTGTCACAGGCGGGGACGCCGGGCACAGAGCCGGTGAAGAGAACAGGACCGTGTGTGCGGCCCACCGCGACAGAGCAGGGTTCATCAGACTCAGCTCTTGAACGCGGACATCACGCTTGAGACACTGGCTGTCTGAGGGCAAGTCCGCTCAGACGCACACCACACACTGCCTTCAGGGACCCCGCTCAGAAGCGCGCTCTCTCAAAGGCAGACGCCTTTCCACTTGAGTGTTCTACGTTCACGTGTCGCAGACCCGAGGAGAACGAGGGGCATGCTCAGGAAGGTGGGATCGGCTTGCCCAGACACCCAGTCCCGGGCTCTCTCCGACACAGCACATGGCCGTGAACGCTCCTGTGATCCAAGTTCACAGCACAGTGACCACGCTGCCTACTTTCACGTGGTCTACATCCACCGGAGCAGCTTCTCCCTGTAGAGGGGTTTTCCCGCCTGACCGTGTGGCTCACCAAGCCTCCAGCAGCAGTCAGTGTCGGTCAGTGAGGCTGCAGGCCTGGCTGCCGACTGCTTGTCCTCACCCGGGGCCACTGTCCCTGCAGCCCAGCACATGTCACCTGTGCACCATGCCAAGTCTGATATCTGCCACACCTGACTGTTCAGTCGGGGCACTGACCTCTTTCCCTTAGAGCTTGTCAGATAAAAGACGGCAACAGCCAGCATAGCCGTCTGGTGTGAACGAATCAAAATTATGCCTTGTGTATCAGGTCGGCAAAATCTTATTTTTTGGTGTTTCACAGAATTGCAGCAACAGCGGCCGTGCGCCTGCTTGGCGAGAACGCGCTTCCTTCAAACCAGGACTGTCCCTCTCTACCTTACGAAATACTTAGAAGTGAAAAACCGGGATTGAGAAGGAGCGCAAAACGCACCAAAGCCCAAGACAGTAGGCATGAATTGCGGTGAGCCCCTGGAAGGTTAAATAGCATTTACAGTAACTGATTAAAAGCGAAACAAGTAAAAAAAGTCACAAAAACAACAGGCCCGGCTGTCAAATCTCAACACATTCCTTCCCTCAACCAACCACGTAATGTAATGTAAACGAAACATTACTTGTAAATAGGCGGGGAAAGTCTCCTCAAGCTTGTTTCTCCTTTTCCGGTATCTCTTCTTGAGTTTTTCAGTGTTTTCAGGAACAGATGCAGGCTCCTCAGCCAGAGCACCTGGCAACTGCTCGTTCCACCCTGGAAAGAGCCATCAGTTACGAGCGGGTGAGATTTAGGGCTGTCAGACACACCCACCCACAGACACACTCTACCACAGACGCGCTCCGTGTGAACAAACAAGCTTTTCCTCGTCTTCCTCTTACTGGGACACAATCGACGTGCAACGCTGTGTAACTAAGGTGTGCAGCGCGACTTGACAACAAAGCTTCTCGCAAAAATTATCTCAAAGCAAGTGTGTATGTTCACATAGCATCACAAAAAAAATTCTGTCACGTCTCTTTAGCATCGGCACGCTTCCTGCTGTCTCTTCGGGAGTGCTTCCCTACACCCAAAGCAGACACCTGTTTTTTTTAACCTCAACGTTTTGTTAGAAGCTAAAAGGTGAAAATGCCCAGTACACGTGCGTCTGGGGAAACGGCTCCTTGTCCACGACTAGCGCAGTGGGAACAGCGTTTCTGTGCAGTTTCCTGGGAACGTCCAACAAAAGGCCTTTCAGAAACAAGTCTCCTGTCCAGCACTTCCAAGTTGTGGGGTCTATGGCAAATCAGTGTGTGTGACACATACATACTATAATAGATGACCGATGACGAACATGCGCATCGATATGCGATGGACAGTCACCCTTCAAACAGAAATGGAAACAAAACAAAACTCTGGACCCCGCAGGCGCCCAGAACAAGATCGCTGGTGACACAGGCAGCCAGCACTGAAGTGGCATCCTCGCTACGCCTTCGCCCCTTCTGAAAACCAGGGAGGCACTTTCGCTGCCAGAACACACAGGTACACTGACTCTTCCAAAAACGAGGAAAGACTGCCCTGGCTGGTGTGGCTCAGTGGATTGACTGCCAGCCTGCGAACCAAAGGGTCGCCAGTTCAATTCCCAGCGGTTGGGGCACATGCCTGGGTTGTGGACCAGTTCTCCAGCGGGGGACACACAAGAGGCAACCACACACTGATGTTCCTCTTTTTCTCCCTCCCTTTCCCTCTCTCTAAAAATAATAAAATTAAAATGACTAAAAATGGTGGATAAAAGTTTTTTAAACAACGCTTACTTTGATATGTACTACTAATCTAGCCAGAAAATGAAGAATCCTCAAAGACCAAAAATTAAGGTAAAACAAGAACCACAGAAATTAGGAAAGAACTAAATAGAACTAAAAATTTGCTAAAATTCAGAGACCCTGAGCTCCAGTTTTCACAGCCTTATGAGGAAGGGGGAATGAGAGACCAAGGTTAAAGTCCCTCAGCATGGTGGAGACTGACCAGAGGTGTCGTGCAGGACAGTGGAGTCCCGAAGGGCTCCCCCCTGCTCAGGCCGGTAAAACAAAAACACACCCTCTCACCATGCCCCCAGCAGAGAGAACTGCTTGCCATCCCGCCAGAAGGTGGTGCTGGATGGAAGGGCAAAGTGACGATCTTCCAAGAGAACTCACAAGCTCGACAGAGCCCTGATGTGTAAGAAACCTGAATTTATGTGACACAGGAGGACCCCCAACTTCAATCTGAGAATTTAGCTCCACGAGGTCCTGGGGCGGTGTCATCTCATGTTCCTGGTTTGGACACATACAGACGCTCTCTGACGTAACCAACCCACCTTCAATCCATTTCTCAGGAAGTGCACGCCACACTCTAAAGGACGGACACTCGCAGGACAGTGAAATAAACATTCACCCGTGGGCAGGCATGTCTCACACACAACACACAGAGCAGGAAGGCCACGCACAGCGCAGAGAGCCGGCAGCTACAGAGCAGAGGCAGGCGCAGGACTCGGTGATCTACATCAGTCAGACACAGGGAGAGAGGAAAGACTCAGGGGCAGGTTGTAAAGAGAAACCACTCAAATATCAGAAAGGCAGTTTGGAAAAGGGGAAAAGGTAAAAGAATTAAAAACTCAATGGATGGCATAGACGGGCAGAATACTGAACTAAATGAACTAAAATGGTTTAGAGAAACAGAGACAGAGCTGGAAACCACAAAGAACAGCTTCACTGCACACACCACACTTCTGAACCAGGGCCTTTGACAGCAGTGTTAGAGACCCCTTTCAAACCCTTAGGGGGCTGGCTTTTAAAAACGCACAGTGATTCCCGCTGTCAATCCACAGGTCAAGTCCCCATGCCCCGACAATGGGAGCACTCTGTTGGGAGCACATTGCAAACAGCACCGTCTCCCACGACCCGCAGAGCGCGTTCACCGCAGACGCGCACACCCCTGACCACAGCGACCACGGCGTGCCCGTCAGCACCGCTCTCTCAAGCTAGGGCTGAAGCCGTGACTCAGCTTTCTGTGACACTCGAGTGCAGACGACAGAATACAACTTGGAAAGTGTATTTCTAAAACAACATACAATTTTGCTGAAAATTGCTGGGGTACCCTATTCCTTTCAACTACACAGTGCAAGTTTCCAGTTTTAAGCTGAGCAGTGGAGGCCCGTCCAAGGCCCGTCGAGAGCCGGCCACGAGAGGCTGAACGTGTGACTAAGTGACTCGGTGCGGAACTACCTGTATGTGACACAGGAAAGAAGGGAACTTGCTTAAAAACCCTCAAAAGAACAGAGTCTGTTGGGTTCCAGTCATTTCCGTGTCCACCCCAACTCCTACATCCCTGGTGCGAGCTCTGTCTGCAGGCACCGACCCCTGCGATCGTCAGTGCCACACGCTGGTGGCACTGTAGGACCGGTCTCATCAGCAGCGACGCCAGCACAACAGGGTCTCGATCAGACAGAACCCATACCGTCCTCTCTGCCAGGTAGCTGCTCGGAGACAGAGCCAGAGGAGTCTTTCCTGATCACAGATCTTTTGGCTTTTCCTTGCCCGGTTCGACTTCTTTGCCGCACCATAAATCCACCAATACCTGACAAAAAGAAGAATTGGGTAACCTCCTAAGTAAGCGATTTCTCCCAATACTTCTACAGTGAGGACGGTGAACCCTAAGTTAGTCTCACAGAGTGAAGCACTTTGCAGATTCCATATGGACTAATTTAAACAGTTAATTTCATTTTAACGCAAAATTACGTGAATTTGGAAGTGCACAAATAAAAGAGGTTAAAGCTATTGTTTCCTCATCACTAGCTGACCAAAACAGATATAAAAATTCATGAGGACACCAGGACTGCATGCACGCCTTCCCCTTGTCCAGAGTCAGAGTGAACACTCCTTATTTAACCAGCATTAGCAGCTCACATCTCACTGCTTAACAGTATTTGCATATTAGCTGAGGGAGAAAAAAGACCAAATACTAAGCTACTAGATAATCCAAACGAAATTTGAGTGAAACCCGGGGGATGGTGTCTGGGGATCCCCGTTAAGGCCCTCAGACACGAGCTCGCCCCGCCCCGCAGTAGAGCGCTCGGGGCCGGGCACTGGAGTTCTGCTGCTACTGGACTTTGGCAGCTCATTTAGCAGTCCAGTGCTCGAGGCTCCTCCCTGCACACCGTGGTCATGTAAGCTCCTATGACGACGCAGCACCACATTCGCAGATGTGCAGTGCTTGAAACACCGCCTGGCACACACTCAATGCCATCGGCTCTTGTCACATGATGCAGAAGTCTGTCTAACAGTGCACTTTGTGACCTAGTGGGCCACTCTATGGGATGGGTGACTTCCACATAAGGAAGAGAGAAATTAAACGTAAGTCCCCAGAAGGAATCTGCAGTGTCTTAAAAAAAAGTAAGTGCACTTTTATAAGCCTCACCACTAGGAAGAAATGAAAGCATTTCATACAATGATGTGGCTGATGCTTATCAAGGTCCTTACAGGTAGGTAGCCTATCGTGAGGAAAGTTAGCCTCTAAGGTCCAGCAGGATGCAAACACAGTGAGAAAGTTCTATCCCCACACATCAAAAGGTAGGTTAGGTCACTCCTACCAATAATACAGGCAAATTAGAAGAATAAAGATTAAACTGATTCAAATTAATACACGAGTAGTAAAAAAACATGAATAAACTGTCTTAAAAAAGCCTACAAGTCTGTACTGTGACATTTCCAGTAACTTCTTCAATAGGGTATATAAAATTTGATAAGGAAGACAGTTCTCTCCCCACCAAGGCAGAAGGAAGACGGAGTGTTTTATCATCACACCATGAACAGGCCTGTAACTTTCAGGAGGCGTAAGTGCCCTAACACGCCACCTTCTTATTGTACACTTACAGTCACTCCTGCGTGGACGCTAAAACAAGTATAAAAAACACGAAAATAGCCACCCGGTAAGGCATTTAATAAAATGGGTAACATTTGGGATGAAGCATTGAATAATGATTTATGGTGAAGCATCACAGTCAACTGAAGAAATTTGTCACCTAAAAAGCATATTCAAATTGCTTAGTCCTTTAGTTTTAACATTCAAGTTTTTTACTGAGTGGCTGAGAAGCTTGTATTTCATCCTGATTGTTTAATTATAACTGAAGCCCTTGCTATTACATTTTCCTTGAATTTACTAAGTTTTTATTAGACTGAAACATCCAGTTCAAGCCCTGTACCTGGTCGGTAAGGTTTCCTCTTCCTCTTTTTGACGCCCTCTGTTCCTTCTACGCCCTTGGATTCCTCATCCGCAGCTTCCCGTTCGGGACTAGATTCTGACTTCCCATCACAATCCATAGTAAGTTCTCCTTCTGGAAAAGAGTAAATGCACAAACAAAACTGGAAAAACCTATCAGAGACATAATTCCCACGAAACAGGAAACACAAAGCAGACCCCACTGACGCTGAGCCCCAGCGGACAGGAGATGCGGAGGAGAGGTTACTGGCCAAGTCCCCACGTGGCCGCAGAACCCATGCTACCTAATGCGGTGACCCCAGAAGTGAAGCCTGCTTCTCACGGAAGGGGAATCACACACGAGAAAACACTCAAAAAGACAATTTCTAATCAATCTGCACCTACGTCATTTCCTTGCTTTTAATTGGCCCTCAGGCCCAGGGCCCCGAGGCCCACTCTGCGGCCTCCACCTCCCTTCTGAGATCCATCCAAAGCTGTGACTGGGTATCACCCAGCTACCGAAAAACTCTTATCTCCAAAACTGAACTACTAACTCAGGACAAACCGCCTCCCGTTCAGGTGCTCGGACGGGAGGCGGTGTGCACTACGTCACTTGGGCTCCACAGTCAACTCTTCTGCGCAGCTGCACATCAGCTACACGTCACCACCGGGGGGCTCTTCTCCCAACCCCACAGGCCCCACACACCACACTGGAAGGAAACGTGAGTGAGCCGACAGAGCAGCAGGAACATCCAACAGACACACCCATTCTAAGCTGTGACCCTCCTGCAGCAGTCTCCTCACTCACTCCCCGCCCCCTCGTGGGCCCGAGTGCACATGGCGGCGCAGTGCCCCCTTTACAACACTGGGCTGGCCGAAAAGTTCGGTTTGTTCCATACATTGACTCTAGTAGCGCTTACTTATCTTTAACTTCACTCCAAACAATTTTGTTAGATTGTATCGTGACAGCTGTCATTTCAGCGTGCATTAAAAACAAAACAAAACATCAAAACTGGTGAATTTTTGTGTCGTACTTTAATAAGAAAAGCAGCAACATTTTCGATACGTCACGCGTTATCATTTAAAGAAAGATAAAAACACAGCTGAAATGCAAAGAAAGATGTGTGCAGTGAGTGGAGAAGGTGCTGTGACTGATCGAACGGGTCACGAGTGGTTTGTGATGTTTTGTGCTGGAGCTGTCTTGCTGGACAATGCTCCACAGCTGGACAGATGAGTTGAGACTGATAGCAATCAAATGGAGACATTGAGAACAATCAACATTTTAATTGTTGGGATATGGCCGACACACTCAAAATATCCAAATTCATCAAGTTATTGGTGAAAATAAGTGTGTCTTTCATTTTATGGTAAAAAACATTCGGACGTTTTGGGCAGAACGTAGAAATGAGCGCGCCACAGTCCTCTTCGGAAGCCCCCACCCATTCACACAGTGAGTGGGAGCTCCTTGAGCGGCACCCCCTGGCCCTGCATGCTGTGGGGGCCACTCTCCTCTCCATCCCTCTGCCCTCATCAGCCCTTCTGCTCAGTGTGCTGGGCACACCAGGCTGCACCACAGTCCTCGCCCACGCTGGGCACACGCTGTCCAGATGCCGTGCCCTCAGGCAGCCCAGTGGCCACGCCCTCACCTCTCTGAAGTCTGTGCTCAGGTACCGCTCTAGTTCGCCTGATCCCTCACCCCACTGTGTGCACCCCCAATTCTTACTCTGTGTTCTCCACAGCAATTGCCCAACACATCATAGTCAATTTATTTATCATTATGTATTTCAGTAGTGTTTTCTCCTAACATTAAAACTAAGTTCCCTGAGTGGCAAGTTTTGTCTATTTGTCCACCTATGCAGCGTCCAACAGCCGGCACACAGGAGGTGCTCAGTAAGTGCTGTTCAGTGCAAAGACGCCACAGAACAAAACTGATGACTGCTCTACTTCTCAATCAACTGCCAGCAAACGGGCACCCTCAACACAAGCCAGCCTGTGGTCATCTGCTTTAAAGATGCGTGAAAATGCAGCTCACAGCGAATGTAATACTACTAAAAATGGTCTCGCCATCCCGAGAATTCAGCTGGAAAAGTCTTGCTATACCAGAACCGAGCAATGCTCAAGAGTTCAGGAGGAACATCGTGACTGTGCCATCGCACCTGACGGCAAAGGACGGTGCATCCCTGTCTGGGGTGGAGCGCGTGCTCCCACGAGGCTCTCACTCGGCCGCGGTGTCCAAGCTCACAGCCTGCCACCCGGGAATCCAGAGTCCCGCCCCTGAACTTTCCCATCCATGACCCTCATGCACATGGGGCTCCGGGAAGTTTCTATGACTTGGCTCTGTGATAAGGTCACGAGAAAAGGGAGGGAACCTGCAAAGGCAATGCTGAAAACGACCACCCACTTAGAAAGGATGGGGGCCGCGGTGAGGGTTACTGACGCCAGTGGCATCTAACCTTACAGAAACCCTCCGCGTTGTGAAAGCCACGTCACACTCCTGCAATCACACTGTGGGGAAGGGAGACTGGCATCACCTCGACTGTCGTCCATCTCCCCATCCCGGGAGTGCTCGGACTGGAGGTCGGGAGGGGTCTGCAGCACAGCCACGCTGTTCTGATTTATGATCTTCAGTTTCAGCTTCGGTTTAGACCGTTTTCTCCTGGGGGCTGTGGCTAGGAGGCTCTGGAGCTGAGTCATCCCCAACTCGGTCAGGCATACGCCGTCCTGCGTGTATGTCTTGGGTGGATCTGAAGTGACAATATCCAAGGATACAAATTAAAACTCTCACTTTAATTCTGATTGATAAGCTCAATTACCAATACAAAATACCCATGGTCATGGGAATGTGACTTTTATAAAACAGTTACTGACGAAATAAATGAATAAATAAGAAGATTCAATTAAAAGTAAGAGTCACTGGCCAAACTTCCTCAAGTTACAGGCTGCACGTTTCTAAAAATGGTCTTTCCAGCACTTCTCCGTACACCGAAGACCACACTTCCCTTTCCCAGCCATGACCCTTTTCCCGAGGGACCCTGCCAGACTTAAAGGTGAGGATCTATCACGTAAGAGACACAATACTCCAGAAGCGCAACAGGAAAGCAAGGTATCAATCACTCACAAGGAGAGTTATAAATAAGGAGAAACCCCGCAGTTTTTTAAATCCACAAAATTGCTGCTCATTAAAACAATTTCTGAACTATCCAAATATTTTTGTTATCAGGTGATATCAAAGGGAAAAAGAATGCGAATTTAATAAAAGCATCACGTTAATCACCACTCTAGGCTGATCTATTACAGAGAAAAGCAACAACAGAGAATCAATTCTAAAGGCATCTGTTAACTAGGCCGCACGTCCTGCTGGCCGGTAGCTGCGCACAGTAACGTCAGCAAAGACACAGCCAACAGGGAGCCGACGGGGACTTTACAAGCAGTTATTCTCACTGCCACTTGGGTGAGGTTCATGGGAACCCAGCCCCACGGAAGCAGGATAAGACGAGCATTCACACATCAGCCGCAGAAATGCGACCAGCATCGAGCGCACACTGAGTGCCCATGACATTCGGGGTGTGCGGGCACACTCCGGCAGTGCGGTCCTTACCGAGCTCTTTCACCTTCATGAGGGTCTGCACCGCGAGGGAGGGGTCACAGCAGTCTGCGGAAGGCACTGATGTGCAGGAAAAAGTCACGGGATCATTTTTTTGGAAAAGGTAAAATATATTTAAAATATATTTATGAGTGATTAAAATTTCTATTTCTACAACCATTTTACTAAAATAAATGCTTGGACACTAAACAGAGTTCAAAGGCTGTTTTTAAAACCAGCCAGTGAAGGAAAGATACATTTAAGGAAGTCAAGTACTGGCTTTCCACGTCCTGCTAACAATCACAAGGTTGTGAGTTTTCAAAGCAAAATCACATTTCCTTTCTAAAATATATGCTTATTTTACTTTGCGTAAGCCAACTGTTTTAGTATATTAAGTTGGAATAATAAGAGTTAATGTATAACAAAAGCAACTTAATTTCCATAAAACACTTGCTCGAATGGTAGTTTCAGAAGAGGAGGGACCAGAGGGCACCCCTCGGCTGGCCATGGACAGCCAGGCTCAAGGCTGCGCGCAGCCCAGACCCACGGTCAGGCTGCTCTCTCACCGTGTGATGTGGGCACATAGGGTCGGCACATGCTGCAGTCAAAACCAGCGTCTGCCACGCTTTCCACTTCCTCTTCCGTATTCAAGTTCTGACAAACTGCGTGCATCCATCTAAAAAGACCACGTTTGTACAATCAGAAAAGAAATATACTGAGAATAGTATTCTCTTAAAAACAGAGTTGGCAGCCTCCCAACTCCCACCCTCTAATGCTCAAATGCCCCCCTGCCTCAAACCGAGTCACCCTCTTCTCCTAGCCTTGCTTACTGACCCACAGAAACGTTCAAAGCTGGGGAGGAAAGGAATGAAATGGAAGCCTAGGAGGGATGCAAAGCGCCCGTGTGAAGAGGAAGGGTAACTGTAACCGTAAGGATCACACACTGAGGGCTTCAGAAGCTTGCTGGGCAAGCACATGGGAACTCGGCGATGCCAAGGGCACCGGTGGCCTGAGCCCCACCATGCGCCCCCTGTGGAGAAGCCCAGTGCAGGTGCCGATGGACGGAAACCGGGAAAGGAAGGGAACCAAACGGTCCTGCCTCAGCACAGAGCGGTGTGGGCAGGGTCCTGAGTTGCTGACATGACACACGAGTGCTAACCGCTCACACAGCGCACCTTTAACCCCCTCCCCAAAGCACTGGAATTTGAAGCGGAGTCCTAACTATGTGGGGAGGGTGGGAGCTGGCACCTAATATCTAGACACTTCCTGTCTAGAGCTTTAAGGAAAAGAGAATGTGGGAGGCTCTTTGTAAAATCTAATAAAACACTGTGAATCCCTGCTAATGCGCTGCACACATGCTCGTAGCAATAGTCCTGCTGCATCTGATTCCAAGGGGTTCATAAACCCTCAAGAAGCCCCAAATTAAAAATCTTTAATCCGGAACTGAGAACACAGAATAGGAAACTTCCACGGGTTTCTTGCTGACTGAAAATCTGGGAAGCAAAAGCGTTGCTCCTTAAATGTAAGAACAATGTACTGTCCGATTGCCTTCTGCGACACTCAGAGAGAAGAGCCTGCGAGGGCACGGACGTCAGCACGCTACCTGTCGCACCGCCGGCACTGCAGGATGAGGTCCCCCTCCACGTAGTTGCGGCAGCAGACGGGGCAGGACGACAGGCTGGCACACGGGGCGCACTGGGTGTAGTTATTCTGCCACTCGCACCGCAGCCCTGCAGACGTGGCCCCACAGTGCCGACACCAAACGCACCTAAAAGCCAATCCCCCCAAAGTTGCAGTTTTATTTACTTATTCAGTTACCATAAACCAAGAAGCTACACATGCACAGAAGAGGGGGAAACTACTGAATGTATATTTGAAACCCCAGTTAGCGACAGCTACCGTGGTAAACATGTATCATGCAGTTAAGCAGGCGTGGCTAACTTTCAGAAACTATAGCAACGTGGGGAAGTTCCAAACAGAGAGGAGCAGGGGAAACATAAACCTGGAGTACCATTTGCACTTCCAGCCCCCCTTGGGGACGGTCTGCAAGGGCGGGTCCAGGCAGTAGGTGTGGTAGCTGATGTCACAGTCGTCACACAGCAGGAGTCGCCCTGGGTCAGTGGCCTTCCCACAGGCCTCGCACACCGTGCACTCCAGACACCGCCAGCCTTTGCTGAGAACCACTTTAGTGATCTGGAAAGAGATGGCCGGTCACATGGTCTGCACATTAACCTGCACAGTATGCATGACGACCAGACGCAGCATGCAGATGCACACGACGCCGACGGACCTACACGCAGGAAAGAGGCAAGCAGCTAGCTGACAGTTCCTGAGCACCAACGGGGCCCACACTGGCGGGGGCACATTCACACACTTCTAGGGGTCTACCTTCTGGATGATAGTGCCTACTTTAATACCCCCTGTTGGTCTATGTAACTACCCTGTGCTGTGGATCTTATGTCCACTGCGTGGATGTAGTGACTGGGTTTTAGAGATCAAGAAAACTGCCCCATTACTGCTAACAGAAGATTTAAAGTGGATCCACATAGTTTCCCCTCGATGGTATTTCATAAATTCATGCTTCTGAAACTCGTGTACACTGCAAAGGCAGTTATATATTCAAATCGATATGAAAATAAAAATTAAAAAAAAAACAACACAAAACACCCCAAACTGCAAGTTCTCAAGAACACTTTATGATCTTGGAGGACTTAGGCCTTTGGAAGTTCACATTCACACGTCCATTTATTCTCCCTGCCACAAGGCCTCAATTACTTTGAGACTCTCTAGAAAACTCTGAGGTCCACTAGACTTCTGAAAAGCTCCTTAAAGCAGCCACATGATGTAAAATTAAAAATGTGAGACCGACCTAAAGATCTGAGAAGCCCAGGGGCACAAAGACTGAAGGGCAAGCAATGAAAACAGTGAAGTTCAGAGCGTGACTAGTAAGGAAGTCTAAAAGCTACCTAAGAGGAAGATATCAGACAATGGAACCGTCAAAAGGGAATCAAACTTTATTTTGACCACCAGAGCTGGAAAGTTCCAGCTCTACAGGAAACTACTTTTCAAGGCCCACTTCTTAACCAAGCAAACAAGTAATCAATGTGAAAGCACAGTACCTTCTAGACATCCAAGGGCTCCAAAGTCCGCTCCCTGATAACCCACCTAGTCAAGTCCCTCACAGACACGAGGAACAGAAGGAGGGTGCGCGCCAAGAAAAGGGAGGACCGGGGATCCAGGAAGCAATGACCCCACAGGCCGCCTGCCGGAGGAGTTTCAGGATGACAGCTGAGCACAGGCCCGGAGCCGGACTGCAAAGACAGTGCAGGGGGAGGCACTCCCCCAGAGACACAGGGACTGGCCCAAGCTGCCCGCTGTGACCGTGCTTCCACAGGAGGTGCAAACACACACCAACACAAGCTGACGGGGAGTCGTGGATCATCGTTTCCTTCTCGCCGTGGAAGACTCCATGAAGAAGTCACAGCACACTGCTCAGGTGCTCGGCGAACACTTCCCGAGCCATAATGAGAACTGTTTACTAACTACCACGGTAGGAGAACTACATGGGAGGAGGCTGGGAGAAGGCAAGGGGTGCATTTCAGAGCCCGGGGGAGGAGGAAGAGGGTGGACTGGAACAGTAGCCCCAAACTTCTTCGTGGAGGGAGGGCCAGGTAGCAGACATCCTAGACCTTGAGGGGCATGGGGTCTGAACTGCACACCGAGGCCGGTGCAGTGTGAGGCCAGCTACGGGCAGGAGTAAACCACAGAGCATGTCAGAGGTCCAACGAAACCAGACTTACAAAAGCAGTCAGTGGGCCAGATCTGCACAGCGATCGCTGGTGCAGAAGACAGACAGAGGGAGACAGACCCCAGGTGCTCCTCTTCATCCCAGTAGCTCTCTTATTTCATAGGCACCTGCGCTGTGGTCCTCCACAGCCGAACTCGCCGGCGACGCGGTCTGTGCGCGCTCTCAGGCACACGAGACCGGCCGCTATGCCCCCACCACTGAGAACGTTCCTAACGCCCAAAGGCACCAGTTTCCTCTCAGGACAGAGGCCAGAGCGCTCTGGTTCAGTCTCTATTTTCAGAGCTCTTTCAGGGAGGATAACCTCTCCTGGGCACTACATCCGGGTGCGATGCATGTGTTTCATGGTCTGTAAGGCAAACCTGCCCCAGCTGCACTGGGCGACTGGGGCCAGGCCTCCCCCCACGGCAAACACTGGAAGCCCGGACACGGTGTGGGAAGCACTTGTCAGCGGACGCGGGACACTGGGCAGCCTCGCACTGTGGTCTGGGGAGGAGTGGGACGAGCATGGGGAGCCCTGTGGTCTTGGGCCTGCGCACACTTCCTCAATGCCCCCGAGGGCGGGAGAACCCAGCGGAGAACACCGTCCCCAAGCTTAGGACACAGGACAGGCTACCGGAAAGGAAGGGGCAGCCTACAGAGACTTCCCTGAAGCCTTTGGCTGAACATCAAGCCGCACATCTAGGATGCCAAACAGAGACCCACCACCAGGGTTGCAGCTCTTGGGAGTGTGTCAGTGGGACAATTATCAGAGCCCACACGATGGTGGAAACACCCGCATCTCAGCCAGTTAGAGTGCGGACCCTGGTGATTGGAGGGAGAGAAGGCCGCGGCAGCCGCAGTAGGGTTCCCCTAGGGCCACAAGGGCCCCCAGGAAGTGTGATCTGGGGAGCCCCAGCAGGTCGGAAGTACTTTCCCAATAATCTAAGAGGTGCTCTTGGCCACACTCACCCACTCCCAGCAGTGCTCTGCGGAGGCTCCCTGACACACGCAACATCGTTGCATCAACAACACACACTGGTACCTGTGTGTTTTGTGTTTTAAAATAGTCCCCGTGATTTCTAAAATGAAATATTCACTACCAATCTCACACAAAAATAGAAAAAAAGTAAAATGAAATACTTGATATTTGTTATTATCCTCACAAACAAAAACTCTTGAGAGCGAGTCTAAGACAACACATTTAAGGCCAGCCCCCATCAGGAGGGGTCTCGAGGAGACACCAGAAAGCCTGGAAGGGCGCCTCACAAGGGCTGAGTGTGCCCACAGGTAACTGCCTGCCGCAACGGAAATGCCCCACTCCGTGAAGGGGCACACCCAGGCTCCCTAACAACATGTGCTCACAACACACAATGGCCACATTCCACCGGACATTACCAGATGCTCATGAAGCAAGAAAACATCTCCTAGTGAGGAGATAGACTAGTTAATACAGTGAGAAATGCCAGATAAATATGTAGAAAGACTTGATGGGAAATAAAAACACTTAAATTTAAAACTACAAGATAAAAAACTATAAAATGGCTCTGAGATTAAAGAATACAATTACCTGAAAAACCCACTGGACAGGCTTAGAACAGACTATACACTACGTAACAGCAGTGAGTTTTGAGGAACGTTATAGAAACTATACAGACTGAAGTACAGAGGGAAAAACAAAACAAAGTGTCAGGAATCTGGGGAAAATGTTACAGTTTCTCACACACACTCACACACATACAAACTGGGATTCCAGGAAGTGGGGGAGATGTAGGAAATAGAAAAAATTCTGAGGAAATATGGGCACAATTGGCCCAAAGTGATTAAAATCACCAACCCTCTGACCCTAGCAGCCTGGCGGAACACCTGGCACACCCGCTGGAGGGCAGGGCAGAGTGAGTGGGGCACAGCCCGGAGCCCTGACCCAGCTCTCGCTGGGGGCTCCAGAAACTCCGAACCGTTCACAGACAGGAGGCACTGACCGAGCCCCACGCCTCAGAAAGTAACAGTACAGCGCATCTTTAAATTACATGTATGCATTTCCACGTTTTACTGTTTCATGGCAAGAGCAGATAATTACTACAATTTCAGACAACAGATCACAGAGTTAATTTCTTCAGGGAACACTCAGAATGCGATACTGGAAGTACGGCCACACATGTGCAATTACCCAGCAATGTCTGGGAAGCGGCACAGCACCCAGGGCAAACCCAGCTCAAGGCACTGCTGTCAGGTGTTGAAATGTGAGCACATTTACCTTGATACTGACACAGTACGGGTGGTAACACTGACCACACTGAGAGCAGGCGAGTAGTCTCCCCTCTGCGCCTTGGCCAAAACTGCCACAGACCACACACATATCCTGAAATTAAGCAACACGTGAACATATTTTAAATCATCTTTTAACATTTTACTTGTTCATTCTTAGAGAGAGGAGAAGGGAAGGAGAAAGAGAGGGAGAGAAGCATCCATGTGTGGTTGTCTCTCACACACCCCTGACCAGGGACCTGGCCCGCAACCCAGGCCTGTGCCCTGACTGGGAATCGAACCGGTGACCCTGCAGTTTGCAGGCCGGCACTCAACCCACTGAGCCGTGGCAGCCAGGGTGTGTGAACATATTTTAAACGGGGCACTCAGCTAAGAATGTACTAGTGTACTAATTTGGTGATTTTTAAAAAGCACCTTCTTAGCCAATCCAACTTTAGAGCTAAATGTCAGATGACTTCAGTGCACACGAGATAAGGCAGAAATGGGCCAGGAAGAAGTCGGAAGTGAAAACCCACAATCACTAAGTTCAAACCTGGTGCAGAGTGAACTTGTCACTGCTGGAAAACAACACGACCGTGTTGTGCATGGAGCTTTCTTCTTCATCCTTACTTGACGAGAGATCGGCGGCAGACACCTGCAAAAGGCAAACAAGGTCATCACAGCCAAGTAGAGCGGGTCCCAGGAACACGGAGCAGCTCCAGCACGTAAAAGGCCAACCGATGTGATTCACCGTGTCAATAAACTAGTCGTAGGGTTATCTTTACAAATGCAGGAGAGGCCTTTAAAGACTCCAACATCTACTCCTGGTTAAAAAACACCTCAACAAATTACGGACAGGCAGGAGCTTCCTCAAACTGATTCAGTGTGTCTCTTGCGAAAACCCACACACAACCAGAGCTGACGCCGTATGTTATGCTAACTCCTCACAGTCAAAACCAGGACAAGGTCACCTGATCTCATCACGTCTACCCAACGACACTTCAGCTAACAGCAAACGCAACAAAGAACAGAAGGGAAGGGCCTCCAGGTTGAAAAGACGTAACACTTTCTTTATGTGGGGCTTGACTGTGGAAGCACAAAATCCAATGAATGACGTGTGCCAATGAGCAACTAGAATACGGGAATTTTCATAAGGTTGTAGGATAAAAAAAAGTCAACAGGCAAAAATGAATACTGTTTCTAGATACTCGCAACCAACAACCACAATACAACATTAAGGACACACTACCATTTACAACGGCATAAAAAATATCGAAGACTTGGAAATGAATCTGAGAAATGGTGTGAGAGATCCACATGTTGAAAACTAAATAACGTCACTGACAGGAAGGAATTGAAGACCTCAACGAGAGCTACACCACATTCTGGGGTGAAAAGGCTCAACACGGTTAAACTGTCAATCTCCCCCAAGTTCATCTACAGTTGGAATGCAACCTCAGTCAAAACCCCACGAGACTTAAAAATTCAGTATTGGCGTAAAGATAAAGAAAACCAACCAATGGTATGGCGTAGAGATTCCAAACCAAGAGGAAAGAACGCCCAGAGACCTAACTGTCACACACAGCGCAAAGGCAGTTCGGAAAAGGGCCCTAAGGACACCTGGAGAGCCAGCGCGCCAGAAACAAGCTCCGACCCGTGTGTTCACACCACGCAGAAGAGCGGCCTGACACTGGACCATGAGTCTAACTGCAAAACCCAACACCATAAAACTTCTGTAAGAAAACACAAAGTATGTTTGAAAGTTTAAGTTACGCAAATATTTCTCATACACCAAAAGCACAATCCACAGAGAAAAATTGTACTTCATCAAAATCAAAGTGTCTGATCTTCAAAAACACAAATAAGAAATGAAAACTCCCCCAAAAAAGGAATGCAAGAAAATATCTGCAAATCATGCACATGATAAAGAACTTATGCCCAGAATAAAGAAATCTCAACTCAGAAAGTTTTAAAACTGCTCAATTTTTAAAAAATGTACTAAAGATCTGAACAGTGACTTTATCTAAGAAGATATACAGATAGCAAATAAGCACTTAAAAACCTGATCAACATCATCAGCCGTTAGAGAAATGCCAATAAAAAACCACCAACATACCCGTTACAGAGTGGATAAAAGAAGAATGGCCATCCCGAGTGCAGGTGAGCATGTGGGAAACGCACGATCTCACACACTCTATGCATACAACATGTCACACCCAACCCAAACAACAGCCATTACTTAGAAAGCTCAGCACATACTTACTATACAACCCGGTCATTCCAATCCTAGATATTCACCCAGAAAAGCAAGCACAGGTGCACCAAGAGGCAGACAGAAAAGTTCTGAGCAGATCTGGATCTCAGAGTGAAAAAACAGGTGTGCTGCACTGTCCTCAAAAGGTGACTAACAATGCCCACTGTGGCACCTCATAATGCGGCACACTCTTCAGCAACAACAACTCGCTCAAAATAAGCAGGCTGAGTGACAGAAATCAGACCGAGAAGACTACATCTGCCATGCAAACTCGTCAACAGAGATGTAAGCAGACTGGACAGGGCCGGGGCGGACAGGAGGGCTGAGGGGCTTCAGGGGGCCTAGAGAGACCTGGGCAGGTGTGTACGTTCACCGTGTTGATGACGGTGTGGCTCTCAAGGGTGTGCCAGAACCTCTAAAAGTGTACACTTCCGACATTTGTATTTAGGTCAATTTACTTCAATAAGCCTGTTAATTTAGGGAGGGAATCTGCCTTCTCAAAAAAGGACCAGAATCCGTAATTACTTTAGTAGTAAAAATAAACAATCCCACCTGCCCCCTGAACTTGCCAAATACAGTTTTTATTCATAATGTGTCAACGAGCAAATATCTGCCACTCTTAAAATACGTGAGAGACAGTCATAAGACCCTCCACTTTAGAGTCCAGACTAACCAGCAACATCTCCAGTTTCTTCTATAAACCGTTTTCAACACTGAAAGCTGCTATCACCAGAAACTTAAAGCACCAAGAGGATTTTTTTCACATAAACAAGAACAGGACAGGAGTTTGCGCTTTTTTAAACAAAAGAAAATACATTACATTTGGGTTTGCAAGAGGGTTGGTATAGAAAGCACAGAGTCAAAAGAGGAAAGCAAGAAAAAAGGGTAAGAAAGTAGAAAACCTAACCAGAAGTGTTTGGTTTTCTTTAGAGCAGAGTAGAGATTTGGTAAAACAAAAATTTTAGCATCCAAATAATTTGCCACCCACGAGGGCACCATTCTCAGCAGGAACGAGAAGGAGGCGCGACTTACCCCGGGCGGCACGACCGCCCCCACGCCGCTCTTCAACTTGGACCGGCCTCTGCCGCCGCGGCCAGACAGCCCCGCACCACGAGGCCTCCGCTTCCCTGGGAAGCCCGACCCACGGCCCTATACAACAGAGAAGGAACAGTCAGCGTCCTGAACAAGCCCCACAGCATCTGAAAACCACAGTGAGGTCAAACATCTGACTGAATGTTACACAAACAGCTGCTGCTTGCTTTTGTCCAGATCAGATACACATTGAGAGACCAAGGTAATTATTTGTGTCTTCCAACATGTATTCTGTGACTTACTATACATACACACGTCATGCCTGTAACCTAGAACCGAACTTTGAGTCTGGGGTTGTGAGCGCCCTGCACCAGCAAACCCTGGCCTTACTGCTCCCTTTCTGCGTCCTGCATTCCAGGTGGCAAGGACGTCCACGGCCCGCCCAGGCACCTCCACCTGCCGCATCTCGTGTTTAATACACGGGAAGGATAAGGAACAACTCGAGCGACCTGGTCTCTCGGCAGCTCTAGGAAGCGCTGACACGGTTGGAGCACTTCCTGTGGACTGCTTTAAGCACGCTTCCCTCTAGACCATCCTTCCTGTTAGGTCAGTCCTATTTGATCACCCCCCTTTGAGAGAGAGAAGTGCTCTGAGGGGTAACATCTCCAAAGCCCTGGAGCTAGCTAGTCCGGGTCCTAACCACTATCCCGAACTGCTCTGGCGCATGCAGCGGATTTTTGCTATGACACAGCAGTATTCCTCTTCGCCGTTGTCACTTTCGCTTACCATTCGATAGAGGGCAATTTATTTATAGATAGGAAGACTAGTAAAAGGCTAGCTTTGAATCATCTAGGTAATAATTACTTAGAACGGAACTAATTTATCTCAATTTTCACCCAACACCAAGAAAGACTCTAGGAAAACATTAAATTCCCGATATTTTAACAAATAAGCACTCGGGTTATTTTTAGTGGATTTTGTTTTTTTTCCTGCTTACTCGGACTTATTTATTACTACCTCAAAAAAAAAAACCATGGCATCTACATATCCTTACATATTTAAAATCATTAAGATTTCTCAGGAAAATCCTTTGGTACTCCCTCCCCTAATGAGTTAATAGTATGTCTTATGTTCAACCAAGGTCACGAAGCCACATGTCAAATGCTGAGACTTGTCACCTTTGGGCAGAAGGGTTTCTGAGTAATTAATGTTCATGTGGTGAGCAGAAGATAGAGACACATGGGTGAGGAGAAGAGACAGTCTCCCTTCAGTTCTAACACACAGAGCCGCCTTCCCGCTTTCAGCGGCCTGTCCTCTCCTACTGCTGTCCTCCAGCTCTCCTGAGCCTCTTTGAGCCAGCGGCAGGGTAAGGCTGAACTGGGTAGTTTCTCCTTGTTCTTTTGTTAATAGGTATTAAAGACTTTTAAAAAGTCAGTGATCAAATCAAGACTATAATAATCTCATAATTAATTTTTCCCCAGCATCCAATGACAAAGATAAGGGAAAACTGGTGGTATTTGCTTTGAAACTGTCAAACAAGTCATCTTTTACACCCTTAAAACAAAGACTGATACTTTCTGTACCTTGCATGACATCAGCATGTCATGCGAGTCCCTCCAATGGAACAGAAAATAAGGAAGTGGCATCTGTAACTCCTCTGACAGCCTTAATTAGTCTCCATTAAACACCCTTATTCCAGAATTACACTAAAGGGACAAAATGAAGAAAAACTGTGCTCTCTAGTCAATAAAATCTTTCAACTTTTCAGACGACTGAGGATTCTCTTCAAATTAAGTTTTTATCCTTCGAAATGCCTCAGACTCCATAGCTCATGTCAAGGTCTAACAGAGCCCTCCCCGGGGCCTGGACAAGAGGCCCTGCGGTTCTGGGGCTAACAGACATCGAAATCTGCTGTGACCCTGGTGTTTTTCTCAGTATACTCGTGCATCGACAGCTTAGTGTCGTTTTTCTTTTGTCCTTTCCTAAGCAACAAACTTTTATGGTATCATGAATACATAACCAAGCCCTTAATTACTTCATAGCCTGCATGACAAGGATTTTCCCCCATACCGTTAATTACCACATAAAAGGAAGCAACCATAAAAAAGGGTATTAAAAATTTACACTGAAAAGCAGGCATGTAAAACTACAATTTAATTTCCTCCTGATCCAGATTGTTAAATGCAAGCATGCTGCTTCTTCGTATTAAAAATTTTAGGTTAAAAACGTGGCTCTCGAAGCTGAACTGTTTAGAAAAGGTTCAATTCCAACTTCTCCTCAGCTAAACCCAGAAAGAAATGACACATGAATGTAAATGCAATTTTATTTACCACTTTGATGCTCCAAATGGCACTGCCAGGAAGCTGCCTGGGTTTAAAAATTTCCCGACCTTCTGAAATGTCTGGGGCCCAGGAAGGTGGGCTCACTGTATTATGGGCGCTCCAAGCCCCCTAGGATGTGGCAGGTGAGAAAACAGACGTGTAAGAGGCAGCAACATAAAAGGTCAAAGCCAGCAACTAAGGAATTTCAGAAAAGCAAAAACAAATGCAGACGTGTGGAAATTTAGGACGAATTGCTTCCAGCTAGAAAAACAAAGTTGGCACTTACAGTGACATCATACTTAAATGTTTGCAGCTACCATTTACATTAAATGTTTTATTCTGGTTGAAACAGCGAAACTTTAAAAATTAAGGATTATTATGACATCAACAATGACTTATGAACTACAATTATAGCATCAAATGCAAACAATAATCAAACTAAAACTGTAAGAAACTCTTCGGGGATCACTTCCTTCTAGCAACTCTCACTCGGCTGGAAAGGAGAATGGATGACCTTAAGGAGTGCCACGCACACCTACTGCTATGAACCGCCAACCCAGCAGGCAGACGTGGGATCAGAAACACGAGCCATCGATAGACACATTCACTTCACAGTGTGGAGTTAGTTACCGTGTAACCCTCCGATGCCAACATCATATAACCCGAGCATCGGACCACTCTTCCTTCAGTGACCGTTAGTCACGGGTTTTGGTTTTCAGTCAGGGGACTATACACGTAGACTACACCCAAGGGATTAATTTGAAAAGTGAAAAATGTTAAAGCAATTGTCCTAAATTTGCAAATTACAATGCCTAAAGTACTCGATTATTTATACAGGAAATAGTATCTTATTAAAATAGTTAAAATAAAACTGTAACATTTTACTTCCAAGCAACCACGTCAAGCAGTAACTGAGCTAATCAGACGAAGACGCCAAGCGGCACGAAGAAAAATGTCTACTCCACAGAGATAACATTTTAAAGGAAAACACGAAACAAATGTCAAACAATAAAGAACCTATTTGGAATTATGAAATTCAAGAAGGCACACTTTATATAAATTTTACCAATTAAATGACTAAAGCTTAATACAAGAAACATAGTACTTACCAGGTTTCTAGAGTATCATCAAACTAACATGTAGTAAGTAGCCTATTAATCGTATAAAAATACCACTGGGATTTTAAATAATCCACCAAAAAGAAGCGCCTAACTACCCTTTGTGGAGCAGATCGTTAATGGAGTGACAGTGATTAAGGAAAAACCACACAAGGGAAAGACTGGCTGCACTTTTAATCAGCCTCCCTCCCCACCCTCCAGCTTAGCGCGTGGTTGTGGGGGTTTCCCTGCTTTCCCACAGGACCAAGTCGCACGTCCACCCGTCTTCTTTCCTACTGCGCCCAGGGTCTTCGGTCACCTCTCTGCCACCGGAAGTCCTTTCTCCATTCTTACTTTACTCAAAATCTCAACACCCACACACAGCTCTGCTGGGCTCAGAGCAGCGCCCCCACCCCACCCCACCCCACCTCTCTGACCTTCCTGCCGACCTCGGCCTCCACGCCAGCTCTTCCTCCCCCTGCCCCCTAAAGCCTGGACACCCCCCTCCTAATACTGTCTCACCCCAAATGGGATTGTCTGCAATGAGGGCTGTGAACAGCCTCTTGGATTGCCGTCCCCCAAATTCACGTTCTGAGAGCACCCAGTCGGTAAGTTTTTCAACTTCCTGTGTAGCATTTTCGTTTTCTCACCCAAAACCGCTCAGGTTTACCATGTCTAACCCCTCCCTTAGCCAGTCCAGCCTCATCATCTGACCCACCGTCAGAAGTAAGCGGACTGGGAGGCACCCGATGGGCTCCTTTCCCTCCTCCCTCTCCTCTCCAATCCTCTGCCCGGCCCTGCCTTCACGCCACACCACCAGTCACCTTGGTTCAGTTTACCCTCCAGTCCCGCCCCCTCTGCCCCGCCAGAGTCGGGCTGCCAGCACCACACCTCGCCTCGACAGCCTCCCCCTCGCCTGCATGTCCTCAAGCCTTTCTCCACGCAGGGGCCAGACCGACTTTCCCAGAACGTCTCACCAAGCCAGCCGCCGCCTTTTCAAACCCTAGCCCCCTCAGTGCACTTCAGGCCCGCCCTCGCCACCGCTTCTCCCTCCAGCCTCAGCCTGTGGCGCTGCCCCGCTGCAGCTGCGCGGGCTCCTCTTGTTCCCTCAAACCCTTCGAACCTGCCCAGCTCCTCCCTGATCAGAGAGCCCTGCTGACAGAGAACAACTCCGACTCTCCCGTGGCTGCCTCTTCCCTTCCTCCCTCACTGCCTGCTCATCAGAGAGGCGGTTCCCAGCGCTCCAGTGAAGCACCATCTCCCTTACCACACCTTTTGCGTCTTCTCATTGGTCACAGTTTAGGCTCACATGTTTTGCTGTTTACAATTATTCAGTGGCAGTGTGTGGGGGTGAGAGGTGTCTGAACTAGCCCCCGGGATTTCCACCGGCTTTTCTCTGAGCGTATCTGGCTGTGACGTCCAACTGACACTCCTCTCGGCAGACCGTTTAACCTTACACCAGCAGGCAGTCCTTAAAACATACCACAAAAGGTTATATTTGAAGATAACGCTATGTTATTCATCATAATCTAAAAGTTAGCTTTGATGCCAAAACTCTCTCTCATTTTAAAACGCGTTCACACTTCATAAAATATGGATGGACAAAGTGAAGGGTTCTATAGATCAAAATGTTTGGATGTCATTTCAGGGATAATTAGAAAGCCACTCAGCCGCTATGAAGAACTTATATAATAAAGGCTTGGGTAATTACTTTATGAATTTTAATAAGTATATTATCAAACGACTCTAGAAGATGGATTGTGTGCAATTTCATAGGAACAGAAGAAAAATTATAATATACTTAGGTATTTTGACAAAGGAGAAATTACCTAATATATTCTTTAGACCTTAAAACTAAAATACAGCTGTAATTATTAACTTTAGTTATAAATTGTCTGTCAGGTCTTATCTTAGATCAAAGAGAACACAGACCATTCAGAGAAGTTAGCGCCCCCTGTTGACTGCAACATGGTTTATACACCACTGTTGCACCTGAACACACACTGATTTACTTACTACCCTTGTATTTCACTGTGGCCACTGGAGTGTAAGCTTGATGAGAATACACCACGTTCTTTCTGGTCACTGCTGTGTTAGTCATTCTGTTCAGCGTTTATTGAACATCTTTTTTTTCTACTGAGCATTCATTACCTTTTTTGCATGCATGCATACATGTACTAGTAAACCCTGTAGTATGATATGAAACATACTAATTCACCCACCAGTTACAGCCTAGAATCTTAGATTTCCTCACCTATAAAAAACAAAATTAACATCTATCCAGTGCACTGTTACTATTTACCGAGTATCTACCAAAATGAATTAAAAGCAAAATGATTCAAAACATAGACAGCAGGAGTCTTTAAGTTGTAAAGAAAGCTAATAAGTTGAAAATACAGTGACTTGTTGCTATAACTAATAGTTTTGTTATAATTTAAAATGCGCCCCAAGAGCAACTGGAGGAAGTAGAATATTTGTAGTTTAGTCTTTAAAAATAGGGAAAGCATAGTGACATCCTTAGTTTATCAATTTTAAATCTGTTTAGTATTTAAGGTTATCAGTAAGTAGTCCTGGAACTGCAGTTTTCGCACTTTAAAAAACGCTCCTCCACCTGGCACTGCCCACGAAGGTGGCCCCCAGCCACATGAGGCCGCTGAGCCCTTCAGGTGCGGTTTGTCTAAAACCAGACCTAGAACACTTAGCGTGAGAAGTAAATGGAAAATATCTCACTCATCATTTTCATGCAATTCAAACACTAAAAGATACTGGGTTAAATAAAATACTGAAATTCACCGCGCTGCTCCATTTTCAGTTCCAGAGCGGGGCGACTGAACACTGCGCCTCGGACCCAAGGCCTGCTGCGCGTGCCTGCTGGGCGGCCCTGGCTTCCCTCCTGCTGCCAACTCTGCCTCCGGAAGGCGTGATCCTGTGAATAGCTGTCACTCAATTTAAGGCTTTCAGCTTTTGTTTCTAATTAAAGTATTCACTTCACTTCTAAGTGAATTCTTGGAAAAACTCATGTAATACTAGACTGTAGTTAAAATAAAGATGGGACCATCACGAAACAGAATTTTAATTGATGAAACATACGGTTCTTTGGTGGGGATGGCACTCGCTACGCTGGTAAAGACTGCAGAGCCGATGACATTCAACAAAGCACGGAAATGCCAGCGATGCCAACAATGAAAAAAAGATGGAAGCCAAAGAATCTTTCTTAATCACAAGAATTGCTACGAAAACCCATCTCATTTCATAGCCAGTCCCCACGGACAATGATACGTAAAATACTAAGTAAAACCAAAAGTGTAAAACGGGAATGCCTAACATTAAGTAAACTCATGTGCAGAGGAATGGACGTCGGCACTCCCAATGCAAGGGTGTGCGCACCCCTCTTTGGGTTAAGTTGCGACCACGGTACCTCAGCAACGACCTCAACAGCAGAAGCACTGCCGTGTCCTGTGCGATGCACCCTCTGCACAGGCACAGCCCAGGGTGGCAGCCAGCTGGCCACGCGACCACATCCAAGAGAACAGGGAGGTAATGCGTGGACTACAAAACGCTTACGAGATCAGTGCAGGGTGTGAAGGAGCACAGCGAAGGAGACAGTGACAGCTGCACAGAAAGTAGGGCCCCGCCAGGCCTGGGGGTGACAGAGGACTCAGCAGAAGTAATAGCAAATATCAGGACATGGCACATGTAAAATGGGATGAACCTGAGAAAACACAGAAACGAACCCCCGCCCCCCACACACACACTTTTGGAACACAGGTCAACAGAAAAACAGTCATGATGGTTTCTCAGTTGGAACAGAAGTGTCTCAATAAGGAGAAATACTGTAAGATTTAACAGGAGCACGTATGATGCAATTATCCTTAAAGAATGCAAATTATCTGAACCAAAATTAAATTTGAGAACCAAATTTCCATTGCTAAAATCTTTTCAGAGCCAAAACTACATAATTATTATATAACCATTCAAAAAAGAAAAAAAAAAAAAAATAGAAGACTAAGGAGCGAGAAAAGTAGTTTGAGACTAAAGATCTCCCTTGGTGTAACTATAACTTGCTGTCTTTAGAGAATAAAAATATATCTGGATGTTATTTGGAGACTAATTCTCACATTAAGTTAAAATATAATTTTATTTTTCTACTGATCTTACAAATGCACAATTGGATGGCCAAGATATTATTCCTATAAAAAGCCAAACTTTTAATCAGTTTAAATCATGAGGCATGAAAGTCCAAATTACTCGACTGCATTGTTTGGTATGCTGCCATCTTATAAAAACTTCACAAAGTCAGAATCTTGTAGAACAGATAAATTTTAGGTACAGTGTCTTCACTTTGCACGGAGCTTCACGTAAATCCCAATGAAAAACAACTGGAACTTACCCTCACAAGGGGTAAAGCCCACATCACCTGGAACAAGCCCAGGAGGAGGTTCCTTTACTTCGAAAGATCAACAACGCCATCCTAAATCCACTGATGTAAGTCCTACCTTGAAATGTTATACCACTATAGCTAAACTTTACCTCCTTTAGGGCTTTACTGTTACTGTGACGTAGAACTAAAAAAAGAAAATTAAGTGTTTTTTCTATTAGAAACTATCATCAAATAGGTTACATTTTATGTCACAACAGAGCTGAAATGCCAAACAAGATCATTTCCAGTTTAAAAGTCTTCAAACAGCATTTTTTTTTTAAAAAAAGGCCAAATAACCTAAGGTCTCAGTCAGCATTCCACGTACACTGCACCTGAAGACAGAAAACAGTGTCCCCAAACCACCGCCACACGTGCACCTCGTGTCCCAGAAGCACACACCACCACCTTTCGTCACCAGCACTAGGACTGCCCTACCTGTTTGGACCGAGGTCTGCCAGGAGAAAATTTTCTTTTGGTAATAGCTGGTTTACCCATGCCAATTTTTGGGGTGACGGAGAAGTACGTGGTTGGCATGATGTTTCCCACAGAAGCACTGAGCGCCGACGGGAAAGTGTGCAGCACGTCGTGGGAAGGCAAGTCTGCGGGGCGGGCTGGGGGGGAAGACACGTGGGCCTTGCTTCTGTCCATGGCCGACGGAACCACTGACTCCGTCTCCAGAGGCAGCTTTACAGATTTGTCTCGGCACAAACCACCCTTCACACAGCTCTCAGCTGCAGGAGTCGTTTCCAAGTCCACAAAGGCAGCGGAAGATTCAGGATTTTCTTTCTTTTCTGTTTCTTCTTGTACCCTTTCTACAGCCAACTGTCTCTCGGGACATAAAGAAGAACTTCCTGCACACGGGCACACTCGGGTCTCTGGAGCAACAGTGACAGGGTCAAGGACTGCTTTCAGTGGCCTTGGCTCTCCCGTGGATGCCACTGTTTCAGGGTCCTCTAATGACTGGAGTTCCTCTTGCACGGTGAGTGGGTGTGCAAGGACGTGGGCGTCTCCTGTCACTTCCATCTTGTTTTCGTTTTGGTCTTCATCACAAATGAGCGTCGCTGTAGAAGACACTTCCATGTGGTAACTGTCAGCGGCGCGAGAAATCTGACTTTCCAATTCGGGATGCGTTTTATCTTGAGATGATTCTACAAAATTTCAAATATCTGTTATGTTAATGTGCACACAAATTTTTAATTTCTAATTATGAGGAGGTGTAAGACATCGATGTATTAAATGTTGGTAGCTTTGCGGCTTACAAATAATCGGCTTAGACAGAATCAGTCACAGATCAGACCACAAACCCTAAAAAAAGTCTCCTAAGTAGGATCGCCAGAGTGTAAGGTGTTTCTGGTAAGAATACTGCACTACAATTTCTAATGTCATGCTATTACATGTACGTAATGTTTTATAATTTGAGCACTTACAGAAGTGTTAAAGACTCCGCAGGTGAAGCCATGCCCGTTTAACAGCTGGGAAGAAGAGTGCCAGTGATGCTACGTGAGACCCGCTCTACAACACAAGGCCCTGCTGGGCAGCAGCAGGCACCCCGATGTGAACAGAGAGCTCTCTGGACTCCCGTGAATAATGGCCACAGAGCGAAAAGACTTACTTGGCTTAGCTGCACCTACTAACACGCCCAATCCAACTTCTAGACATAATCCTTGTCCTTCCTCGTCATCTCTGAAGAAACTAACCACAGCAAGTCAGTAAACATACTCAGGTATCAGACACACTGCTAGTCATCAGCTACCCAATTTTAAACCGGGCACTGGAGCGTGAGCCCTCGAGCCCAGGCTCGCTCAGCAGCAGGCTCAGAGGCCCAGCGGGTGGCCCTAAGTGCCCCACCCCGTAGGACACTGAGGACAAAGAGCACACGTGCCAGTTACCATCAAGGCAATTTCTCAGTCGCATGAACAGACACACTAATTTCTGCGTTTGCAATTTGCCACGGTGACTGGGAGTCACCTACGCTCTCACAGCAAAAGGAAATCCCACTTCTCATTCCCACTTCACTGAAAGACTACAGCTGAGGATAAAAAAAAAATCAAAGAACAGATCGATGGTACCTGATTACTTTTAAACACAAAAATGCTAAAAAAAATGCTTAACATAAAATTGAACACGCAGGAAGTGTAATCACATAAGGGTTTAAAACCAGAAGTACCATTATTTGAGTGACCCAAATAAGAAAAACTGGTCCTAATACAACAGGAAGCCTCGATCACCTGCTACTCGAAGACCGACGACCTCAGGTCACGCTGGCACGGGACAGCACGTCCCACACACACACCGAGCGTGCCCCCACTGTCCTGCACTAGGCGGGCGTGCTGAGGTGAGAATGTAACCACATAACCCAACCACGGTCAGCTGCTGGTGTCACGCAATGACTCGAACTTGCCCCAATAAGGAACACCCTGCCCAGCAAGTCTAGAGTGACTATGACCTCCTTCAGAATCCCATGGCCAACTCCGAGCAAGAAAAGGGTCACTTACCTGAAAGGCGGCCTTACTATAATGGTAGGGTGAGCAGCAGTTAAAAAGGTCTTTGCGGTAATTAATTTGGAAGGTGAACAGACAACACCACAGACCGACACAGAAACCATGCGGGCTCGGCTGTACCTCACTCAGATCAGACAACGTCAGGTGCTGCTTACCGGAAACGAGGAGGCCCCGCGTGCGGAGGCTTTCCGGAGGCTCGCTCTGCGGCTGCTCTCCTGCGCGCACCTGAAGGGCTGTGAACACACATTTATGGAGCCTCTAGCAGCAAACTTTCCCTGCCCCTGCCCTCTCTGCAGTAATTTCAGCAGGACTTTTATCCTACTTGCCAAGGCCAATTTCCCATGGAAGCATAGAACACAATGCTATTATTTATTCGTAAACTGCATGTGAGGATGGGTATGAAAAAGAATTAGGATTCTGGTTAAGCACTGTGATAGGCCTTGTATCAGTTTTGCCTTATTTTTCTTCACTTTATATACATTTTACTAAGTTGTTAAATATAAGCAATCTCAAGAAATCTCAAGAGACTTATGTGGGTTCAAGCTGTTAACACACAAAATTTCAGAGAAAACTACCAGACCACCAGACGCACCCAAGATTAACTTCAGTAAGCAGATTCTCCCCAACCTGGTCTCTCATGCACTTCAGGTCCTCGTGCACAGTAATAGCTTCTTATCAATACTGCAAAAAGCTTAATTGAAATAACTGAAGTAACCCTCAATAGGACTGTTGGGATGATCAAAAATAAACCTCCCACTTTCTCAGCATGAAGCACCTCACAATCAGCGACGGCTCCAGTGATAATTACAAGTATAACCAAAGGAGGAGAAGAGAACAAATTACTTTTCATGAAAATCACGTGGTGTTTAAACAGTGTTTATCTGTGATCAGGTGTAGACTACAACTCAACTACAAACATACACGTGCCCTTTCCCCCACAAGGTTGTCTAACGTTATTGTACTACATTTTCTAAGTACTACGTATACCTCGGCTAATTTTTATTTAGGACACTAACATTTTAGCACACAGTCACATGTTCACTGCACATACATATACCATATACCCCTTCCCCACCTCCACCCCCCAAAATGGACTATACCCAACAGAGAAAACATTCTCACCATCTGGAACAATTCCAGGTGCAGACTCCTGAGCACGGGCATCCTTAGTAACTGCTTCCTCCAGAAACAACATACGGTGTTCAGGGTCTTCCACTTCCATTTCGTTGTTATAATCTTAACAGAAATGTATTTATTCTTTAGCTCAGAATGAGTTTTCATGTTCTGGTTAATTAATAATCACTGTTCCGCTTTACTGAGGGTGAATCATCACCGAAAATGCCGTAAATTCATTGCATTTCCCCATTTTGAATCCAGCATAATTTACATTATAAAAAACACGGGAAGTGTGATAAGCTAAAAGGTCCCCCGCATGTTATTATATCAGAAGGACCTCCCACAGGTGTAGCCAACGGCACCTGACGAAGGTGCCCTACACGTCAGCCCCTTGAAGACAACAGCACAGGGACCTGTACAGAAGTTGCCGCTCGTGCAGACAACTGTGAGCAACAATCAGGTCCGAAGGTCTGTTTCTTTACCACCCAAGAACCTTGCTATTGTGTTCATAACCACTAGTACACTGCTGAAAAACACCTGAGCACATTTTGGGCTCTAGATGGGAAGATTAACATTTAAGAATGACACTATAAATCTAAAACACGTTTAGAGTGGAATGACCCAGATTCTGACTTGCAAACCAGGTCCTCTTGCCAAACACGGAGGAAGGCGCACGGCTGGCCCAGAGCACACTGGTCCTCGAAATCACACACCAGGACAGCGGTTGTGAGGAAACCGGGTAGGGTGCTAGCTGGCAGACTCGCGGTGACCAGAGTCGCATGCATCTTTAAAGGCTGAGAAGCTCAGAACGCGCGTTACCACCGGAGCAGCATGCTGGGGCCTGGCTGGCACCAGTGTACCTGTGGGGACGTCGGCCATCTCCTCGCCCTCGCCCGGCTGCAGCCCGATCTCAGCAGCTAAGTGTCTGCAGTACATGCAGATGTAATCTTCTCTGAACTGAGAATCCAGGTCGTGATCCGCTGGCTTGTCGCATTCTAGGTGAACCCACCTGCAGTGATAAATATTTTTAGATAAAATGGTTCAACATAAAGCTAAGTTCACAACACAGGGCAGAGCGAAGACACTGAAACCCTGATGAAGGAGCGGACGAGGATGACAGGCAGCAGAAGGGCTACCAGGGTGCAGGTCCCCGGTAAGGACCAGCATCTCTGGATGTCATCAAAGCTGCTGACATATTTCTACTTCCAGAGTGGCAGACTACTTCCTCTTTAGTTTCCCCTCCTAAAGCTCACTTCTGGCCTTATCTTTGCCTACTCACTTCCTTTGCCTTCTGGATGCATGAAACAGAATGTCGCTCCACCCAGAGCGGCACTCAGCTCGAACAAGACACTGGGGTAATGGTGCTCGGAGCCAGGGGGACACAGCAGAGAACGAGCACACAGACGCAGGACGGACAGGGCACCGTGGCAGGACCGCGGGCTTCTTACCTTTTGCACATGTTACAATGCAGCATGTCTTTCTGCAATTCTGGACTGTAGCACTTCCCACAGAAAGGGCATAAGTTATCCTGCTGCTGGTAACAACTGTCACATACCAGGCAGTTGTGGTGCCACTGAGCACTAGACCGTGTGCCGCACTCGACACATACTCTGCAATTCTAAACACCAGGAGAAACGGAAACAAAGCCCGTTGGTTATGCGTTTGTACTGTAGTTCTGGGGTAAACCTTTTAGAAAATCAATGAAACATTTGTATGCTATACATTAAGCTTTAATGTTCATGACACTAAGGGTGCATCTTTTTGAAAAAGTAATTTGTTTTGAGCATTTGATTAAGACATCACTCAATTTGCACTAAAGCCTCCAGGAAAATGTAAATAGGGGATAGAGACATCCAAGGAAACACAAATAGTGGGGAAAAACACGAAGTCTATAGCAACTACTCGAACTTCAAAAAGAAACAGTTCAGAATCAGGAAGGAGCTTGTGTGGAGCTTGGCTACTCAACCCCCTCGGCAGGAAGCAGAGCGCGCTGCGCTGCTGAGCAGTCCATGGGCTACGGCGGCCTGGAGCGCACACCCCCGCCAGCTCGCAATGAAGAGGTGTCACCATGCCCCCAAATGATTTGGCGTGTAAGATTGTGAAAATCATCCCACCAGGTCAACTCCAAGTCTGGCTTCTTGTATCTTCAGAAGAGTGGTACTTAGTCTTTTCAAAAGAGATCTTTTTAGGAAGTGCAGGGCACGCCCGAGGCAGCCACACCCTCTCCTGTGCCTATGAGTCCCCCTGTCTTCAAGTCCTTTCAAATCCTGCACGAGGCTGCTAAATTGCCCACCCCGACTTTCCCATCTAAACACCAGCAAAGGGAACTGCATCTTTTTGAGCTGTTGGATTGATATTAAAAGACTCGCAAGCTGAAAAGGAGAAACTAGCATGAGCCATACATCTGCTGAAGTCTTCCAGATCCAATATAAATGTACTAATATTCATGCAAAAATCCTGAATCATATTACGTAAAGCAGGGTAACAAACCCATTTTAACCAGGGGCCACATCAGCCTCAACGGTTGCCTTCAAAGGGCCGAATGTACTTTTAGGACTGTACAAATGTAACTACTCCGTAACAGTGAAGGGAGAGCTTGGCGCTGCCACTGAATAAAACACAGTGGAGGGCCAGATTCGGCCCGCAGGCCTTGTGTCTGCCACCTGTGATGTAAAGACTCTGATAGCAAATTAGGAAAATAATAAGCCACATCCAAGTGAAGTTCATGCAGGAAATGCAAGGACAGTTAAATATTAGAAAAATCTATTAATAAAATTCAACATATTTTGAGGTTGGAGGAGAGTAAATCATTTCAATACACACTGAAAAAGCCTTTGAAAAAAGTCAGAACCCATTCTTACTTAAATACAAACTCTTGAGAAAATAAAAATGGATGGGCATTTTCTGAATGTGATATACATACACCCCTCAACTCTGAGGCCAGCACTTCCCTAACTGGGGGACCCTGAGTAATTCCCATGGAGGGCGGGACAGAGCGAGGACGCCTGCTCTGTCCACTACTACTGGACGCGGTTCTGAAGTCCATGTAAACATTGGAACAAACAGCGGAAGCAGAAGGGTAAACAAAACTCTGTTTGTAGATGTCAGGGTAGTGCACTGTGCAAAACCCTAGAGAACCGACCACAAATCCAATGAAAGCAGAGTAGCAAGATGGAAAACAAGGAACGAAGAGTCAGCAGAACTCATACACACAAACAGTGACCAGGGAGGTGTGATAAGTGAGAAAACTCCACTTACTACAGCAGCCAGACAGACACAACATTTAATGAACTCGAAAAATACTTATAGCCTATACAAAGGAAATTAACAAAGCACTCTTAGAAGACACTGAACTAGACCTGAACAAATGCAAAGACATACCTTGTTCTTAATATGTCTTAGTACCCTCAGGATGTCAGCTGATAAAGTGATCCCAATACAAACTTCAGTGAAGTTTTTCATGGGGTCAGACACACAGGAACAGCAGGAAAAGCCTGAAGTGGAAAAGCTCTGAAGGGGACCCACAGCGCACCCCACTGCAAAGCCTCCATGACTGGAACGGGCCGGTCTTGGTTCGCCATCGGAACCACAAGGAATTCCAGGAACAATCCCACCAAATCTAAAACTCCGGTCTAGAACCTCAAGCCAATGGGCCAAAGACAAAGACAGCCGCTGGAGTGGCTGGTTTGGGACAGCTGGAGAGCTGACTGGGAAAAGGTACTTCACCCCACACAGAGCAGGAGCAGCTCCAGATGGATTAGAGCTGCAAGTTAGACAAAATGATGCAGAAACTGAACGAAAACATGAACTGTCCTATAACCTCAGTGCAGGGAAGGGCAATTTTAACTAAAAAATCCAGATGTAATAGAAGACAGATAAATCTAGCTACATAAAAATGAACTTTCATGTGGCAAAAAATAACATAAATTTTAAAAAATGTCTAACTGGAGGAAAACATATGCATCACACACATAACACAGATAAAGACCTAATATCCCCAATATACAGGGTCCGGCAGAAGTGAGGCCCGCTTGAGTGTGGTTGGTAAGGTAATAACATGGGTGTAATAATTCATAGTTTTAATTCAAACATTTTACCTAAAATGTCCTGTGGTGTGCTTGAGCGTGATATTGTTCTGTTACAGAATTACATGCTTATGGTTTTGTAATAAAAAGGGGGCATTATGTGTGCCAGGCTCTGTACATAAAGAACCCTTAAATTGGAAGTTAAAAAAAAAAACCAAAATCTTCAAGAGTGACAGGAAACACACGCCAACTCATAAAACAAGGTCAAACTTATCCTTGTGCATATAAAAAAGTGACCCACGTCACTCAACAGAGAAATGAAAACGAAACTACACTGAGACATCATTCTTCACCATAAAAGAGGCAAAAATTCAGAAGCTGAGCACGACATTCTGTTGGCAAGGACACAGGAAAAGAGGTTCTTTCACCCATCTCTCTCCTGGTGGCCCTGTGAACTGCCACCAGCCCCTGGAGAGGGCCGTGACCCTATCGCACCAACTCCAGGCGCACTTGCCGGCCGGCAAGCCCACTCCCAGGACTTTGCGACAGTCACCCTCTCTCCACAGTTCAAAGCCCCTCTGCATTAAGTCACCCACTCAAGACCCGTTTGTTATGCAAAACACTGCAAACTGCCCGACCTCCCAGCTTCGGCCTGGGGTGAATAACCTGCAGTGCAGAGAAGGAAGGGGGAGGGGAAGGAGGAGGGAAATCCCTACGAACTCAGGTGAAGCGACTGGCAGGTTTTTTTAAGTGAAAAACGCAACTGCAAAAGAGCGTTTTGTACTGGGCTACCTTTGCGTACGGAGAAAACAATGTATCTGCTTATCATTACAAAAAACACAGGAAGGACAAACCTGAAACAAGTTAGTTACCTAGGAGAGTACATGCAGTGGAATTCAAGCTGGAGAAAATGACAATTCTGAGTAGAACTTTTTATAGAACTTTGACTTTTAGGCCTGTTAGCACCCTATATATTTTTAAAAATGGAATCACTAAGAAAAGGAGAATAAAATCTTTCCTGGGAGCAAACCAAAGGCCTGTTTATCGCGTCGAGCGACCGAGTCAATGTGTTGCTGGGGCCCAGGACCCCAACTAGGGAGCGTTGAACAAAAACGGGCTGGAAGCTCAGTGGGAGGGGTCAGATTCGGAGGGATTGGTGTGAATTCATTACGTATGAATTGTGTTGAGTGTGTGCACATTATGTGTGTACATGTACTTGTCCGGATGTATGTGTAAGTGCACATACAGCCTGAACCTCCTGCCCCACCTGCTGAAAGGGCAAAGAAGCAGATGACCCTTAGCAAAGACCAAACCTAGTGCCCATTCTCCAAGCAAGGTCCCTGGCCTAGAAGACAGGACCGACTCCAGGGATTCAGGTGAGGCTGGGGGAGAATGAGCCCAAAAGTGAAGAGGTGCTTTGATACACAGTGAGGGCAGGTCACAAGGGCGTAGGAGCCAGCCTGAAGAGGCCGCCACAGGGGAATACGGGACAATCTGAGCACAGAACAAATTAGCTACAGCAATGAATTATTTTACAGCCCACAGGTAAAGCCTGAGTCAGGCGGTGGGTCCTAAAATCCTGGAAGAAATTCTGAGGAGGAGCAAGGACTGAATATGGTGTCAGAGTGCCGCCACAGCACTCTGTTGGGCACAGCATCCAGGAGCACTCTGCCAGCAGCTGGACCACATGAGCAAACCGCCATCACCTGTGAGGGGAGGCGAGCACAAGGCGCACCTGGTTGGGCCACCTGAGAGTAGCTACACCTGAGAAGGGCACTCATTACTCGGCAGGATTTTGGCCAGGAATGCATGACTCTACATAATCACGAGAAACACCAGAAAAAGACAAAATGACCAAACAGGTGTGTGGAGGAAAACTGCTCTTCAAAAGTCGGCATCAAAAAGACACGAGCCTAGGGAACTTCCCAGGTCAAGGAGTCAAAGGGGACACCCTCCCTAGACCAGACTCTGGGCTCCACCCGAGAAGGAGAAGGTGCTCTGTGGGACCTCAGATCAAGTGCCAGAGCGGAAACATGGGTGGGTTGGATGAAAATACTGTTGGGCTGGCCACGAAGTTCGTTTAGTCTGTTCCATTATGATCAGTGATTTGAACTTCATTTGAAACAATTCTGTTAAGACTGTATAGTGACCGCTGTCGTATCAGCGTGCATCAAAAAAAAAAAAAAAAACCTTATCAAAAAACGGTGGATTTTTGTGCAGCCATTTTAATATTGAAAATGGAAGAAGATACACATCTGCGGTGTAGTACACTTTACTATTATAAGAAAGGTAAAAATGAAACTGGAAATACACATGCACGAAAGATTTCTGTGGTGTATGGAGAAGGGGCTGTGACTGATGGAATGTATCAAATGTTGTTTGTGACGTTTCTGGTGCTACTGACATTTTGGTCAAATCTTTGCTGTGGGGCTGCCTTATGCCTTGAAGATGTTTAGCAGCAGAACTGGCCTCTACCCAGCAGAAGCCAATAGTGGGAGATAGCCAACACCCTCAAAATATCCAAATCAATAGAGTTACTGGTAGAAATGAAAAATGTGTCTGTTATGGAAAAAACGTAACAGACTTTTTGACCAACCCAGCAGACCGATGTAAAGGTACAAAATAGGTAACAGTGCTGTGATGATGTGCGAATCCCCGATTATTAGGAAATACACACTTCAGTATTCAGGGGTGAAGGGAGCACAGTGCAAGGAACTTACCCTCCTCCCATGGTTCAAGCCCAAAATACATAGTGGGAGGGGGTAGGAAGGAGGCAGGAGGAAGAAAGGGCAAGGGCGCTGATAATGAAATCCCAACAACAGGTGAATCTAGGTGTTGAATAAGTGGCACAGCACAGGGGTAGTTTTATTTTTCCAAAGTTTAAAGACTTAAGTTATTTTCAAATAACAGTTTTTAAAATGTGTAATGTACCACCAAGAGAAGCACTCCTGAGAGAGGAGGAAAAGAAACCCACCTGACAGCAACTGGCCCATACAGCTAAGCTCCTGAACAGAGGGCCCTTGCTGCCCTGAGCAGCCTCACCAGACCGAAGCCCAGGTGGGGCCCGGGCCCAGCCTCCACCTGTGCTGGACATACCGGGGCCTTCAATTGCTTGAAAAACGGGCAATTATGAGTACGGACTACAGAGACGCGTGGGAGAACTGAACAGCAGAGGAAGAGGACCTGCCCTCAGCCGGCGCAGAGGGTGAGCCTCTATGGGAAGCCCATGCCGGCTATTTTGGGTACCTGGGTACTTTGCTGTCGGCACCATCTCCCTAAACCCAACACCCGTGAGCAGGAGGACTAGGAACATTCTCCACACGTGGAAAACTGGCTCAGGAAAGTCAAATAATTGCCACAGACCCTGCACTTAGTAACTAAAGAGCTGAGGTTCGACACCACAGCCTTCTTTTACCCACATTATCATTCCTCCGTAGAAGAGAATACACCCCCCCCCCCCCAATCCCAACCCACGCGACTCCCGACTCCCGCTGGAGCAGCCGAAAGGGACAGAGAACAGGATGAAGGGGAGTCGGAGATCAACCTTGGGAAGTGAACCTGGAGTTCTGAAGACACTTTCCAAGACAATGAAAAACAGGACAGAGAAGGCAATGAACTAGAACAGGAAACAAAATTACCTAGGTGTTGCTAAATAGTAGAAAGAGAATGTGAACAACATGTTGTGTAAGTACTTTTAGGGTGAAGTTAACCAACTCTGCTCTAGACCACTCCATGGGCCCACTGTTTGCAGAGTCCAGAAAAGAAAAAGGGGAACAAAAACTACACCACTCTCCCAAGGCCGTCTGAAGGCAACAGTGTCCATTTTTAGAGGAAAAAATAGCCAGGACACAAAGATGGGGGGTGAAATGATTGGAATTCACAGAGGAAACATGTACTTTTTTTAGTCTGGGTTAACTTGACCAAGATAAAGGAGAGGAGAAAGAAAAGAAAAATCTCTCATTTCTACATTTTCAGTGGCAAGTGAGAGAAGAAATGATACTTTCAACATTTAGAACAACATTCACAAAGTAAGATTCCGAATTGCAAATCATTGAAGGAAAAAAGGAACAGGAAAACAAAAGAACTAGTTTCTCTTAAAACAGCCAAGCATTTCAGTCTCAACCACTAATCTCAACTAGTTAAACCTTTCACAAGATACATTTAAAATTACAACGGAAGGATCCAAAATTTAAAAAGAAAGGTGTGAAAAGATCATTCACCTGGCAAACCCCCTGTGGCCATATTGTCAAGCAAAGCAAAATACAAAGGCAGTTTTTACGTTGATAAAAAGCACAATATATGTATCAACACTGGCCTGACCTACTTGCTCATTAACAGCCACAATAGTGTCAAAAAAAAAAAGTAAAATACAAGGAGAAATTGAAATGAAAAATATAGTCAATTTTACCTACTTACAGGCTGTTGAATCAGCTGGTCAAAAAATAAGGAAAAATACTACACCTTAAAAAGTCACTATTTTCAAGCATCAAAATACTTGCAAAAAAAGAAACACACTGGTTAGACTATCTGATTAACTATAATTAACACAAACAAGTAAAATTAAAGCAGGAATTAACATGCTTAATTTAAGCACAACCTAAACTAATATAAAGTTGTTAGGTCAAATGTACATAAATGTAGATAAAGTAAAAAATGTAACACATTTGGGGACAGCCAAAACTATAACCAAAGGTAAATTTATAGTCTTAAAATACCCTTTCTTTACCTTAGAAAAGCGATGAAAACAAATTAAATTCAACTTCCTGTTTCAGAAGAGCGAGCAGGCGATCGAAGACAGGCCGCACGCGCCCGTCCGACTGCGGCTTTCCCGCGGCCCGACGACCCCGCCAGGAGCAGGCCAGCCCCGCCGCCCGCGCTGGCAGGCGCCCAGACACCGGAATGCGGGCGGGCGTCCGCGCTCCGACCCTCCGCGCGCCTCGCCCCTCCTCCAGGGAGGCCACACCTGAGGGCAGTTACCGTCGAAGACCCCTCCCCTCCAGTCTCCACCCTCCGGCCGCAGAGCTCACCGCCTGGGGCCCGAGAGGCGGGCGAGGCGCCGCCAGGTCCCGACGCCGACCCTCACCTGGCGCAGGGGCGGGGCGCAGGTGTTCCGCTCGCCCTGCACCTCCTCCCACCCCCCCCACCGCGACCCAGCCCGGGACCCAGCCCGGGCGGCCTCGCCCTCCCAGCCAGGATCGCTCCCACCCCCAGCCCCACCCCCACCCCCTGGCCTGCGCGCGTGCCTCGCTCGCTCCCTCGGGCCTCCACGCCTTCCCCAGCTCCGGGAAGAGCCTCGGGCGGGCGCCGCCTCGCTGCCAGTGTGCTCAGCAGCCCGGGGAGCCTCCGCCTGGAAGCTGCCCCGAGACTCGGACCCGGGACCGCGCCCGCCACCGAACTGGCGGGGAGAAACCGACTCTCGTCCGACCGGGCCGCCAAGTGAAGCGCTAGGGCAAGGGTCCCGGGAGCACGTTTCTGTGCCAACGGGACAAGAGCGCGAGGCTGCAGGGAGACCACAGGTGTCCTCAACTCCGGGTGGGCTCTGTTTTCTGAGAACTGCAAGTGTTTCAGGGAAAAGCTAACCTAAAATAGTTCATGTAAAATTTACCTGGCCTGCAAGGCGCGATGCAGATTGTAACGCCTGCATTTAGCGTCTGTGGCTGCCCTTGTCAGTCCAGGGGCTGTCAGACACGGTAGGAAAGGTGCAGGATCGGTCACAGGGAAGCCACGGTAGGAAGAAGGGGCCGGCTGGGGAGCAGAGGCGCGCCCGCACCCTCGACGGACGACCCGCGGAGGCGAGCCCCTCGCCCTCCATGCACATCACCTGTCGACAGTCACACCGCACGTGGCACGCAGTAACTCATCGAGGAGCCGCCGTTCCGTGTTTTAGCAATGATTGGCTCGGTACCCCAGGTGTCAACTACAGATTTCAGTTGTGCCGCCCGGGGGCGCTCCACTACAGCTAATGCTCAGGGACTGCCGCTGGAGCTCTGACCACTTGCTCCGAAGACGAAAACAGGGCCCTCGGACTACGGGCACTATTTTTATACAAATACCTGTGCGAAGGCATTTCCTGCATCAATACGACTGAAGCCAAAGCAAAAGCGAACACACCGCCCTGGACCTGAGAAAACCATCTTTCCACCCAATCCAGGCCTGGCAATTTAGTTTCAAGGCAAAACTATTTTTAGATTAAATTAATACTTTATAAATTCTATTCAGTTTTATTTTTAAAGTCAGAGTGATTACTGCAGATAAAAGCAGCTTATGCCTAGCTTCATGTCTTCTATAAAATTAAGATGGTCATTTAAAAAAACTCTCAAGGTGGACAGAGTGTAGATGATTTGTGGTTCCCAGGTCTCCAGGTTCTGACCATCTCCACACAAGCACAAAGAGAGAGATCCGGAAACACTTCCAAGTTACCAGTGAGCAAAGGCGTGCTCCTTAGTCAGTACAGTCTGACAGACAGCGCCGGGAGATAAGGTAATGAAGGGGACAGAGCGCTACAGGACAGGAACCTGAGTTTTAGTTCAACTTAGACAATATACTTGACCACTAGGGCCCTCCAGGGCTCTTAATCTACAATTCATTAGTGAACGTATACAGATTTCAAAGGAAGCACATGAACTACTTTTATGACTGATTCAGCCAAAAGAACATTCAAAGAAAAGCCATGGTAAATGTAAATTTTTTTTGTAAATATCTCCTGAACAAGACAAAAAAAGTTTTATTCAGTCAGTTGAGAATTAAGATAAATGAATAATTCTTACCTTCTACTTTAAGAATTTAACTATTTTGTACTTCCACAAAGAGTTTTAAAATCCGTTCACCTGGTACTATAACTAACTAGCTGTCCCCACAGGCAGAGCTGTCAGCCAAGCTACAGGGTTAGAGGTAAGGAAGGAGACAGAACCTCAGAAAGGCTCAAGCGATCAGCATGGAACACCTCAGGGCGACAAAGATGCCAACACCAAAACAGATGGGAGAAGAGAAAGCCACTGACTCAAAGAATGCCCTGAAAGAGTCAAAAATAACTGTGGAAAGGCTGGTCACGGTAACCGGAAATGAGGAGGCCGAGTGTGGTATGTGTCATCAATAATGACATGCACTATGGAGTATCAACAGCATATTGATATCTCAAGCAATGAAAAAGAAATGGAAAAATGTCTATAGACCTTGTCTAACTCTCAAAACCTAAGAGAAACTTTAAACAACATCTAAATAATAAATATCTAAGCCAGTCATCACTGCAACTACCATGGGGGAGGCACACTACACATATGCATATATGATTCAAAACATTTCATACAAATGTTGCAGACATGCATAACTATATGTACTTATAAAAAAACATTGTAAAACCACCTAGAAGCTTATCTATCAAAATGTAATGTACTTTATCTTTGGATTTTAACTTAATGGATTTAAACACTTATCTCTATTTCGGTATCCTCATATGGGGATACTACCTATTTCAGAGATTTCTGGGAAGACTACTGATAAATCACTCGGGAGCAGTTGCTAAGCCATGAAATACCATACATGTTAGTTAACAGATTCGGCAGCATTTTTGTAACAGCCTAAAATTGTAAACGACCCAAATGTTCACCAACAAGCGATCCAGTAAACAAACTGTGACTTCTCCACTACTTGGCAACAATACGGGTGGATCTCAAAACAATTAAGTTTAAAAGCCAAAACAAAAAAAAAGGAAAAACAGACTATATACGTTCTATATAATGTCACTTAACACAAAATTCTGGAAAATGCAAACTAGTCTATGGTGTGAGCATGGGCTGCCTGGAAGACCAGGGGCGGTGACCAGTGGACAGCTGGAGAGACCCCCAGAGGCGCCAGGAACTTTGCGGGGAGATGAGCACACGTTCATGGTCTTGAAGGTGATGGCTTTGTAAGGGTATACACGTGTCAAATTAAATTACAGACTTTAAATATGTACAGTTTATTGTTTACCAAGTATGCATCAATAAAGCTGTTCATTTTAAAGTTGATGGCAAGGTATAAATTTGCATAGGTATTCGGTTGGTCTGCTCTACATAGAAATAAAAATAAAAACATACAGATGCTGATATTTTTCTTAAAGAAATAAACAACTTACTTTGCATTTCCAGCCATTGGTTGGTACTGATTTCATAACTGGTTGAAGACAAAAAGTATGATACCCTTTGTCACACGTATCACACACTAGCATCTTGCTATCTTCTCCCGATTGTCTAAAAAATAAGATAGCATTAATGATGCCCGATCTTTAAGCCTTTGTAACATAAGTAATCATCTAAAGACTCAGCCCCGGGGCCTGCCCAGCTCATAACACCTCAGTGTCTGTTTTGTCCTTGTGCAGATCTCGACAGAGGCAACCCCTGCAGGACGTGACAGGCAAGTCCCGAGGGCGCCCTCAAGGAGTTTCCTCACTGAAGGCCCACCCTAGGTGAGCCTGCTTCAGTCATTTGGGGACTCCTGCAAAGAAGGAGAGGTTACAGCAAGGATGACTGACTCTGCTCCTTCCGGGCTAAGTCTCTCTGATACCACCCTTTCCTGGGAAGGAGCCGAGCTGGGCACAGTGAACTGGGAAGACAGTCGTAATTAAAGGAGGCTCAGACCTGGCATCGGCCCTACCCTTGTACTCAGACTGCAGGTCCTCTAAGGCTGGGTGACCCCTGAGTAACTCAGGCTCGAGTTCTCTTCGTTTCAGGGGTACAGTACGAGCGGTTAACAAAGGTGATTGGGAGAATTAAATATAATTCTGGCTGACGAGCTTGGAATATTTATGTGCTAAATAAATAGATACAAGAATAATCATCTTATGATTGTTAAGAACTGTACTTCAAAAAAAGCTCTGCCTTGTTCTTGGCCATTCGTGGATCACTCTCGGAGACTAAGAATTTAATTCGAGAGGACAGGGAGGAAAACTGGGCGATGTGAGAGCAAGAGCCGAGAGAGGCCACGCTGAGCGAAACCTGGGGGTGAACAGAAGCAAAAAGGAAGATGGGTTAGCTGGCCTCCACTTTCTTCTTTGGCTTAACAGATTCTAGGTATAAAATGGTATATTTTATCTCTTTAGCTACATGGAAAGACAGTGCAGGAAAAACATTCTTCAAGTTCCCTTCCTGCCTCCCAAGAACCTAGGCACAGCTCCACCGGACCAAATCAGTGTTTACTGATGTTTTAATTTTTACCAAAACATAGCAGCACATGGTCCTACTTATTTCATATAATTCTGAGATACTGATGCTTATTGTTAGCAAATTAAATTATGAATAAAACAGACTGATTATGGAAGTGGTGGGCATAATCTCTCCTGGTCAGAAAAGTCCTCAGGAAAGAATTGAAGGCTGCTGCAGATGCAGGTGAGGTCCCCCAGTTATCATGCTGAGTAGAAGCATGAGAAAATAAAACAGAAAAGATTGGAGAAATGACCAAAGGATGGAGCAGGACACTTAGGAAAAGACCCTCCATCACACACACGGAAATGCCATGGGGCGCTCCTTCAGCTGCAGAGCGACTGGCATCTAATGAGGGTATGCGCTGTCCCTCCTGGGACGGGAAACGGCTCCCCCTGACAGCTACTTTCTGTGGTTAGCTGTGTCTTTCCTGCTAAATGCCCACCCAGTCTCCCGCCAAAGAAGCTGCTTTATTTTTCTAAAACTTTAAATTGTTAATACCGTTCATTTAAAAACTGTTGACAAATTTAAATTAGCTTTTTAGGCAACCAGAGGAATTTAAATTATTGAAATTAGTTTTTGCTTAGACTTTGTTTCAAAGTCATGTAAACGTTAATGCACAGCTAGCATTTATTTCTGCAGTTAGGGCCCGATGGAGCCAATGCAATGGACAGCTGCAGCCCGAACACCCTTCAGCACGCTGCACAAACCTTTCGCACCTAGGAACAGGGTCTCTCTTGCACTCGATACACACCTGTGAGTTGAAATTAGAACTTACTTGCAGTTCTGGCACACTTTGCACTCGGGACATTGCCACCCTGCACGTTTTAATGGAGTAACCGCTATGTCCAGGCACATTCCATGATAGTGCTGACCACAAGTAGTACAAAAGAACTGATCTAAGAGGTCTCCCGGGCTGTCGCACACTGCACAGTTTGCATCTTCCTTTGCTATAATCAACGGCAAAACAATGAAATCGTCGTATAAGAATTCAGTATTTTTCTGGCTTTACAGTTTAAAAATAACGTGAAGGGCACTTGCATGGCAAATCTCTCAGACACTCGGAGTCACCCACACCGAAGTGCTATCCAATCAGGACACAGTCTCGGTAAAGACCGGGTAACGAATTTACTCTACATTCAATCACACTGAGTGCAGTCATCCAGTTCTGCGATGATCGTGCCTCCGTGCACCTGAGCCCATAAGCAGTTCCCAGGCAAGTTCACATCCCTCATACCAATGACAACCTGGGCGCCTAGTGAGTGAGCGACAGACGCTGCTGAGAAGAAACAGGAAACGTCAACTGAGAGGTGTTCGCAGCACAAAAAGAGACAGTTTATTTGGGTGTTAAATGTGTTGAAATGAACAAAATCAGGTAAGAGACAAAATTAAGAAACGTTAATATCAATTAGATTATGATGCTTCTTAAGCACAGACAGATTTAATTTTCATTTCAATCAAATAAGGTTTTTCATACCAGAAAATATCATGTGAGGGAGAACATTACAGATGGAAGCGACATATTCATACCCAATAACTTCACATAGTGTTTCGATATTCGTTTCTATTAATTGCCAGTTGTTAAAAAGCATTACATTTTACATATTATAAAACATCATCTATCCCTTAAATGTGATCACAAGAAATGGCACATTTTAACAGTCTTTTTACCACTAAAACAAGAAATAACTGTAAGAATAAACTGCCCTGCCAAATTCACAGTTAAACTCGTGCACGTTACAAAATACCCAAAACAATGTTTTCTGGAGTCACGGCAATTAGGTAAGATGTAAAATCACGGCTGTACCTGACTCCTACTCAGGGTCTCCGCTAACTGGTTTGATCCGCTGGTTATGCGAGGACGAGGGACTGTTTCCAGCTGTGTCTGTACTCGGTCTGCTCCTGTGCGTTGGAGGCCTGGCCAGCCCTCTCTGGCTACAGGCCCTTCCTTCCCCCCTGCCCGGTCAGGCAACTGACACGAGTCTTCCTCGTACTGGAGTCAGCAAACTGCTTCTGGGGCCACCAGGGCCCTGTGTGGACTTTGTTTTTATTTCGCAGCCCTTCTGAGATGGTGAAACCCATCTGCAGCGGGAGGGCACTTCACCAGGGGCCAGGACGGACTCGCCCCAGGCCGGACCCCAGGGGCTCCCCGCCTTCCTGGAGCAGGCAGCTGCAGGAATGAGGCTGCTTTGGAGACCCTCCCTCATTGGCACCTCGGGCCCACAGGAAGACTTCCCTTCCCTGGCTGCCAGGCTGGCCTCTCTCCAGATTTCTCCCTCAGTTACCCTTGCCTCCCTCTCTCATCCTGCAGGGCAGGCTTTGTGCCTCCCTCCCTCCAAATGCTGGTGTCTCTGAGAACAGCATCCCGTTCTTCCCTGTCTAACTAACCCCTGGTGTCTCCTCTGTGATCACAGCACCTCAATCCACAGCCCCAGCCCCAACTTCTTTCTCAACCCGTCACACTATTTCCAAGGCTTCCTGGACCTCAACAGCCAGATGTTCCAAAAACACTCACTCAACCTCCCTAAAGCTCCTTTCTCTCCACCAGTGCTAGTGCCACTGCTGGCCCTTTAACTCTTCCCTGGGCCAACACGCCCACCAGACACAGACTCTCGTGGAGTCCTCTCCCCGCAGCCCCTGCCCGTTCCCACGGCTCCTCCTTGGCTCCCTGCCTGGGTCACCGCAGTGTCTCTGGAAAGGAGCCCCTGCACCTGCCCAAGCTCCTCCCCAAACACATCACCCCCTGCAGGCCCAGGCCGATTTTTCACCACTGGGACTCTGACTGTTGAGCCCTGCTTAGACTAAAACTTCACCAGTACTTCCTCTTTCACTGAAAAGGAGAAAAATGAAAACTTTCTGGTGTAAGGCAAAAGTAAACCAGAAAAAGCCAGATGATTCTCAGGAGCTCTTTATTTCCTGGTCACGCCAAGCAGTCTGCTGCGCACGGAGCTCGTGCTGGTGTCTGAGCTCACGTCCTGTCCTGTCCCCTCTGCTCAGAACATGGCTCTGGGTCGTGCCCCTAGCCTGTTCCAAAACTCTGCTCCAACTCGGTCCCCGAACAGGAACCGTCACCACACCTAAATACCGAGGTAGTTGTTGACTATTATTCCCTTCTTCATATACTTAGAAGGAGCTGTTATACGAGGGGCTAGGGACCCCCCAAAATCCAGAATTATCTTTTAGAAGGTGGGCTTCTTGTAGGACAGGCTTCCTGCTTCCCCTCTAGGGGCGTGTCCTAGGAACCCATTTGTGTCAGTGCACCAGCTGGCGTTGTTGTGAGAGGCTGCATTCAGCTTCACTGAATTCTTTTTAAAGACTCTTCTAAAAATCATTCGCCCACTGCATGAAAGGTGATTGATGAGCACACCTGCCCATAATTCTCTGACTGTTCAGCAGTTTTAGACCAAAAACAGCAGGATCCCCACCTCCCTATTCACCCAGTCTTGCCCCAAGCAATTTTTTTTGCCCAGATGAAAAAGTCCTCAAAGGGAAATGTTTTGCTGATGTGGAAGAGGTGAAACAAAAAAATGGCAGAAGCACTAAAAGGCATCAAAATCAACAAGTTCAAAAACCATTTTGAGCAGTGGAAAGAAATGTCTCGACAGGTGCATTAGAGGAAATGGAGAGGACTTTGAAGGTGACTGAAGTTTAAACACGTAAGAGTAAACACACAACTTTTTATAAATAAACTCCAGACTTTTGGGGTCCCCCCTTGTATAATTGATTATAACCCAATACTGTGCTTCCTCGAAGGGTAGGGACCTTGCCTTTTTCAACCCTGCATTCTCACTGCCTAGCACAAAGCCTTATTACATATATATTTAAATACAAGACTTGCTTCTAAAATCACTTCTAAATGGCTCTTTGATTGATAGGTATTAGTTTAAAAGTGGAAATGTCATAAATTTGTTTTTGATAGAAATGGCATAACAGAGTGACTTCTTGCCAATACTTACTCATTCAAGCTATGGACATTTAAAAACTAATCTTTGATATCTGCCTACCCTCAGAACATAGAGAAACCGGGACAGATGCTGCACTCTGAATATTCGATACCCAGTTCACCTTTCGGTCAGAATTTGCCAGCAATACTGCCTGAAATGCTTCTGTGGGACTTGCTGGAGTCTGCCGCTCTGACACTTCACCTTGCTGTGGTGGCACCAGCCACACGTGGCCACAAAGCACATGAAACGCGGTCAGTCGAACTGAGATGAGCTACATGTATGAAACACACCCAGAGTCCGAAGATTTGGCCAGGAAAACATGTCGAGTATCTCAGCACTTCTTACTGATGACCTGAGGAGATAGCACTACTCTGCACACCCTGGGGACAGGACCACTAGAGGAGTGGAAGTCCCGTCTGCTGCTCCCAGGCACTTCCAGGGCACCGCGCTGGCCTCCAGGGCAAAGCCCCTCTGCACCCAGATGGCGGAGGTGCAGGCCAGGCCTTCCTTCTGTGACAGCTCCCAGCAATCCCTTCCTGGCTGCACCATCATGCAGTTCCATGAGCACGGACTGCTGGTAATACACTCAGCAAAGAAAAACATCCACACAACACACTGGGCCCCAAAACACTTACTCTGCGAGACGTGAAAACAGTCACAGAAAAAAGGACCACATGACGAAGTGGGGCTGGCTCCACTGCTGCCTGCTCAGGGAGAAAGCGCAGAAACGCACAGCCGTGTGAAGGGCGTGCACGAAGAGACAAGAGCACTGACAGTGTAAGGGCCATGTCCCATGTTAGTATATGTACCCTGACATACATGTGGGCCTGCAAACCAGAGAGACATGAGGCTTGAAGCAGTCATCACACGACCATGTGAGGTTTTCCTGGGAGCAGCTGGAGGCACCAGCAATGGTGTGGAAGACGACAGCACAGGTGATTTGAGAGGGCAGGGGTAGGACCCAGGTCAGTGTGGCTCTGGGGGCCATGCCCTTGATGCCTCGCCGCACTGACTCCTGGGGAGGGCCCAGTGGGGAAGGCCCTCTGAGTGTGCACTAAGCAGAGAGCACCCACACAGGCAGGGAGTGGAGAGGCTGAGTGATGCAGGGGCGGCAGGGAAAGAGCGGAGAAACAGGAAGAGACGCTGTGGACATGGCCTCTCCTGAGTGACAGCTGTGGCACGAGAAGAGACGGGGGAGAAGACAAACGCGAGGAGCTTAAATCAGACGGGAGCTCATCCCGGACCCTCACACTTGGCCACGCTGGAAGGTAAGACCACCACATAGCAAAGTCTGGAAGCACCCAGACAAGTGCGCAGGTAGAAAGAAAGAGCAGGGAACGCCAAGGCACTGCCAGACAGCACCCGTCTTGAAGGGCTCCCGCAGCGCAGTGCAGCTCTGTGTTGTCACTCCTGCCGACACACCCAGCCCCGCCGTCCGCACTGCCACCAGGGCAGCGACCTGTGTGGGGAAAGGGGCCAGGCATGTGGCATCTCCAGAAAGAAAATACCAATCACGGATGCTGTCCGGAGAGGCTGGCCCACAGCACAGGCGGAAAGGTAAGAATGAATGGTGAGGGGACTGGCAGAGCTGAGGGCAACAGAACAGCAGCAGGACTGGGTGTCGAGGGGTGCAAAGATGACCAGGAGACGACGTCTGGAGCTGAAAGCTGAGCAGTGACAGTAAACACACCGGACGGGCGTGCAGAGACACGGAACATGGCTGGTCTCCAATCCCGCAGGGAGTCCTGCAGACAGCCTTCCCAGGTGTCCAGGCTGAGTTCACCTGGGTGTCTCTGCCACCTACCCAGCAGACACTCTGGTGCAGGCACAAGGACGAGCTGAGTGCCCACAGCCCTGCCAAGCTCCTCCCTCGGGTCCAGGCAGTGCTGCTCCACCTGCCTGGGACGTTCCGTACTCTGATCGTGCGTGGCCGACGCCTGGCAGGCCAGCTTTCCCTGAGAGGCAAATCGCTCCTCAGGAGGCAAGTCTGACCAGTCTCCCGAAGGATGTTTCCTGTCAGCTGCCCAGACAAGGTTCCCGGACATGTGCATCATCTCGAGGGAAATGCTGGAGCGTGGCCAGCATGGACCTGTGCCACCGGGCACCCCGACACGGTGTGCTGCTCGAAGCACTGGCCTTGCTCACGGGTGTGCTCTGCTGGGAATTCTTTCTAATGAGGCCCGTCAGCTCCACGAGAGGAAGTCTCACTCCTGGCTCAGCTAGCTGTCACTGTCACGTGCCGCTCCGCACTTAGCCAGCGGCATCAAGTACTATATTCAGTGCACACATATAGCTTGAGCCTCAGCTAAGAGCTAAAGTAACTACCTTTTGTCAAGCAATTAATACAGATGAGGTACAATGCCACAATGGTATTCACCGATTAGTGTCTCTTAACCCATACTCATTAGAGACATAAAAGTTATGTGTGTTCTGACACACAATCAGGGCAGCTAGAAAGGCTTCAGGAAGACACCGCACAGTCCTGTATACCACTGTGGTACGTTCTATCTACGAAATTCTCCACATCCTTGGATTAAGACAGATGGTCAGCAAGCTGTGTTTGCACTGTGTTTTCAAGATCCCAAAGAAACAGAATTGACTCAGATGGGCTCTGACTTTATGCCACCGGCTGCTGTTGAGGGCTGCTGTAAGAAGCCGCCCTACAGGGTCTGTTTCCTACACACAAGGCAGCTCCTTTGAGACAAGTCCTCACTGCCGTGTACAGCATACACGCCATCTCAGTGCCCACTGAGTTCTCGCACGTGACTGCAAAGCAAGCAACTCTCCGTGCTGACTGCTGGAGAGCTCTGGGCAAACGTGTGGCTTAGGGTTAGGAAAGTGTGCACGTATTTGGGTATCTGCCTCACCACTACCTTCATGTTCAGCCTGTCCTTCTGCTCCCACAGCCAAATCTCCTTGCTCATTTTTAGTTTTATGTGATCCTACCTTTCACGTCTTCTTGTGTATCTCCACAAGTCTACCTGGGGACGAGGCTCAGTAGCAATGACCTCGGACCACCTTTTAGTTTCATGTTGCCTGCATGAACCTCTCCCTGTGTGCGTGGTAAACGGCAGCAAACCGTCTCGCCTCAGCTCTTACGCTTCATTACTTTACAGGACGATGCATGACTTCTAACACGCAGGTGAGGCCCACACCACTAGAACACAGTCTGCAGCATGGAGAGTGCTGCCGTTATGTAACAAAGTGTCTAACATCACAGACGCAGCCACGGAAGAGTTTACACACTGTTTACTCAGCCCCAAAGCTCAACAAAGTACAGACGGCTGAGTGAAACTCAGATTCCTAAGTACACACACAGCTGTTTCATCCCACCAGCAAAGGGCAGCCCGCCACCCAGGGCACAGCCTCTGACGACTGACGCTGCAGTCTGTGTGCTTGTGAGCTGATGCATTACATGAGGTCTTAACATAACGAGCTCCTGAAAGTGGCCGTGCACAGCGCTGGCTGGTGTGGCCCAGTGGCTTGAGTGCGGGTCTGCAAACCACAGGGTTGCTGGTTCGATTCCCAGTCAGGGCACATGCCTTGTGTTGTGGGCCAGGTCCCCAGTAGGGGCGCGTGAGAGGCAACCACACACTGATGTTTCTCTCCCTTTCTCCCTCCCTTCCCCTCTCTAAAAATAAATAAATAAAATCTTTAAAATAAATAAATAAAATAAACTCTTAAAAAAAAAAAAAAAAAAAAAAAGAGTGGCTGTGACGAGTGTTCTTTTCCCCCAGATTCAATGGTGTATAATCCAAAACATTTTAAAATCTCTGAATCCCTTATTAGCCTGAATACAACTTGACATTTCAATTTGCCTTACCTATAATTCATGTCTGTATGGTGATTAAGGGCGACATGATTGTACATGCAGACACAAAACAATTTTAACTGAAGATAAAATTATGGTACTAAACAAAAATAAAAAATGATGATGATGAAATCTCACTGCACTTGAAATTACTTGAGTTTAAGCCTGAGGTAACCACATTCACGTGTCACGGAGATGAAGAAGGCAGGGAGAAAGCCTTTGCGGGCACTGCTAAGAAACAGGTACAAGCCAACAGTGAGGTCAGCGAGAGCGAGCAGAGCATTGAGGGTTTCACAGTGAGACTGGGAACTGTTTACTGGGAAGGGCCCAGAGCACACGTGCTCGCTGGAGATCCAGAGCGAGGAAAAGAGAAGAGCTCTGCTGAATGGTGGAGAGGAAGCAGGGGTGATTTTCTGTAGAACGTGAAATCTGAGCAGTGAAACGTTTTCACCTAACTGTAAAACGCTGCCGGGAAGAGAAGGAAAAAGCACAAGGGAGGCCCCGGCTCACTGCGACAGGCAAGGCCAGCGGCAGCACGGACGGAGGCCCATCGGGACTACTGGGCCAGCACCGCTGCCGAGAGCTGGGACAGTCTCTGGTGATCCCGTCAATAACACACACTCGAAATCAACCTGAGTCAGCAATTCCCCACCCTGTTCGTCTCACAGCACGTAAACCCATCACTAAAATTCTCTGGCACACCCCCCAAAAAATTTGTTGCCAAACTACTACACAAATAGGGGTGATTTTGACTCACACTGGATGGCTAGTGCTGGCTGCTGCCATGTCCTTACTTGGCAATCGAAGGGAAAAGAGGGCAGTGCCCCCAACCAGTCAGGCGCTGGGTGTTTCAAACATGCTTGCAGGGCAGGGGCTGAAAACCCGCTGCCCCGAGTCCATCATCTTCCGATGCTCCGCTGGGCAGTTTCTGAGTGTAAATGGCACTAGATACCGTGTAACTTTTCAAATGACCTACTATCTAGTACATATCAAAACAATATATCCTGAGTGCTTCTATCTTTCAACGATGGTTTAAATTTTCCTAAATGAGGAAAAACTCGTAGGCTACATTTAATTTCTGAAGAAATAACATTTTGGATTAACTTCAATGACACTGCTGGTAAAATTTCCCCCAAGGACCTCAGCAAAGACCCCTCAGAATATCAAGATCACATAACGCTGACCTTTCACTACAAGTAGCGTGGCACTTGGGGAACCCAGGACCCTGGGCCTGCTAAGTGAGCACACCGACAATGGGTGGGCGCGCCTGCGGGAGACTCACATCTTTCCGGAGCCTGCTCCAGGTGCTCTGGGCAGAGGAGAAGGACGCGGCCACCGTCCTGGAAGGCGCCAGCCCCCACGGCGCACGGGTAGTGGTACCTCCGGGCACACTCTTCTTCACAGCATCTGACGGTGGCTCCGAGGCGCTTACAAAATGCACATCGCTGTGGGGGCAAGAGGGAAAGACACCGCTTTACAAAAGCTGGTAAGGAAAGGAGCACTCAAACACGGGGCTGGGAAGACATTAACAACCTTTATGCATCATTAGAGAAACCATCTGGGTCAGCAGGATACGTAACGAAGAACCCGCTGAAAATAATAAACCCTAAGACACTCGGCTTGGTGCATAGTACGAACAGATTCACCCTTCCACTCAAGTCTGCAAAGTCAGCACTTTGCTTTTTCCTACTGACTTCGTCAAAGCACACAACTGAATTTTTAAAATATCAGTAACATGGTCACAAAGGGGCGTTTCTAGTTTAGGGTTATTTCTAGTGTTTTAATCCCATCAATAAACAAATTAAGAACAAATGTACAGAATGAAGGTCTCACTATCACCCTGCCTAGAAATCAATACGAAGTAAACGAGCCAATCACAGAAGAAGTTAACAAAGGACCACTACGTCATTAAAGAAGCCACCAGACCTGCACATTTCACTGTAATTAGTTTTAAGGTTCTTAGTAAAATGCTGGGAGTGTGAAGAAAACTTGGTCCTGAGCGCCTCCTCTCCCCTCCCCCCACCCATTTCAATCTGCTTCTAACTCCGCCAGGGGGCAAGAGCAAAGAAATAAGCCACGCCCCACACCCCCCATCCTGATGCACAGGGCCAGCCTAGGGCACTGGGTGCTCTACTTCCTTACTCGCCTCTTCTGCGGGGTGGCCAGTTGACAGTGCCCCGGAACCAGGCCTCCATATCTGCTCTGGAGGCCACTTTCCTTGAGGAGCTTTTGCGGAGTGGACTGTGCAAAGGGGGCCTGGTGTCCGTGTCACAGGAACTTCTGCCTTTGCGTTTACGCCATCTGCATGGCGACTGACCTTTCCTCACCCTGCTCCAAGGTCCGAGACAGAGACCATGGACTGCCCTGTCTTTGTTTCTGCAGCACCGGGACTGCTGCTTGACCCAGGAGCTGTGTTTGTGCACCTAAGTGGGTGTCACTCTGGGGACTTGTGAGCGACCTGTGGGTGAGGCGCACATACAGCACGGCAGGAGCTCTGAAAGCCACACAGGACGACCTGCAGTCAAACGGAGCCTCGCCGATGGAGGGGCTGCCACCAGCACTGTGGGCGACCTCACGTGCTGGTGCCTGGGCCCTGCATTCCAGCCCAGCCTGTGGAAACCTATGGAGGCTGGCACATGCCGGCAACTCCTGCTCCTAAGCTCAGGCCCCCGCCCTGAACCAGTGCGAGAAGCCTCATGTCTCTTGGCGTGTCTTCTACACAACTTGAGTGTGGCCAGCAGGCCACGGCAGCCCCTAACGTAGCTTGTACACACTAGCTCTGTGGCACTAGAATCACACATGAAGTCCACAAATCCACACACTAATACACATCTCAGTGCTTTCTTCTACTCAAGAGGGTGACTGCACTCACTGACAAAGGGGAGTTTATCCAAACTCCTTCCAAACCAGGTGTGCATTTGGTTCAAACCTGCCCAGGTGCCTCAGTGACAGCAGCAGAACCCAGGGCTGACAACGATAACGACACCTGGGAAGTCCGAGGGTCCTGAGTCTCAGTGAAAAGGCCGGAAAGTGCATTTGTAAGTCCAATCAATCACTGAAAGTGTTCATGTTAACTATTAATATACAATAATTTATGCCGAACTGTTAAAATCTAGAATCTTTGTTACTTTTACAGCACATGCCAAGTTGTACAGAAGAAGCCTTTTGCACTAAAAATGATCCTGGCGAATAAAATATAAAGACTTTTTACTTAAATGCGTAACAAGGAAACAAAGTAATTTAAACGGATCCTTTTCCCAGTGTCTGTGCCTTTTTAGAAACATCCACGTGTTCTCTAAATCACATTTGCAATGGAGATATTACGTGGCATTAGCTAAACCACTATAAGTCCTGGAATGCACTCAACACACTAGTTTCCAATAACATGCAATGCTATCAGGGAATAACGGGAGGAAATAAAATACAAACTGCCTTTACGCGAACGCCCCCAACCCATCTGTTACAGCTACACAGTCATTGAAAGACGTCTGGCATTGAAAGAAAATGTACACTTTATATAGAGGCTGGAATATATCTTTCTGAACCAAATAGAAAGTATTTGTAAAATTGTAGAAAATACCAAAGAATACACTTCCACAGGGAACCTCTCTAACATCAGTTTTCTCATGAACCGTGTATTAGAAATCAAGCAAATTACAAACTAGGTAACAATTACAGAACTAATTAGCATTTGGAGAAAGGAAGAACGTAAGGTAAACAACTCTTAAATAGTTTATCAACCAAACAATTTATTTGAATCAATATTTAAAACTCTGTAATAGTGTTCTTCCCACTTTTTATGATCATTAAAAATCGAGGAGTGGAAAAGAGAAAGTACTATAATATCTTTTGACATTAGTCTAAGAAGACAGACTAGGCAGAAACAGTTGTAAAATACATGCCTAATAGATGAGCTCTATGAAGAACATACAAAGAACGCTTACAATTCTACATAAGAAGCCAGATCAACTGGAAAAGAGGGATGGGCGAGAGATGTGAACAGACACTGCGCTGCAGATGCACAGTGGCGGGCAGGCCCACGCGACGCCCCATCTCAGCCATCAGAACGCGCGGAACAAGCCCACGAGGAAACATCACTAAAATTTAGGAACTGTCAACAATGCCCGGTGCCAGTGATGTGGAGAGTGGATGGACCTCCATGGAAAAGTACACTGCACTTTTGAAGACACTGTGAAACTGGTCTCCAAAGGTGAACGTACACTCTCAAACGAACAAACAACTCCAGTCCTAACTGTTTACACGAGAAACATGAAAATACTCCGTCACATCGATGTTCATAGCGGCTTTATAAGTAAGAGCCAAGAACAAAGTGTCGGCTGGTGAGTAACCATTCTGTTAAGCACATGCTGCACAACCCCACGACTCTGCGTAGAAACTGCAAGACTACAGGAGAGAAACAGCTCTGTGACTGCCAGGAGCTGGAGGTGGGAGAGGGCTGACCTCCAAGGGTCGTGAGAGAACGTCTAGGGGTGAAGGAAATCCTCTCTCTCTTGGCTGTGATGTTACATAACTGTGCACATTTCTCAAAACCTGTTCAACTATAACCTCAGAACGGGTGAATGAGGTAAAGTATACCTTAATAAAAGAATAACCCACACAGAAAAAACTATTTATCAACTGGATAAAGACAGAGAGGCTAGTATCAGAATAATGCTCTCGAAGATAAAATTTGTAAAATCTGAGTAAGATATAAAACCTCACTACTTGAAGTCACTTGTGAATAACCAAAAGCAAGCTAGAATGAAAAGACATTTGACCCTTGAGAGAAAGGAGCATCCCTGGCTAAGATCTGAGTTCAACAGGTTTTCAGCTAAGGACATTTCTAGGGCAGGAGTGGTACTAGACCTCACACAACAAGATCAAGGTCAACAATGGTAGGAAGGATGAACGGAGGGGAAACCTTGAAAAGAGCGAGCCTCAGAGGAGAGCGCTCCTCAGTGTGAATGAACTCCCCAGTCTCTGCTACACCCTCCCACGGACATTCACAGAGAAACTCTAAGATTTCTGACAGTGCGGCAAGGGGGTGATGTAGTCCCAACGTCGTAAGACCCTCCCAGAAAAAACTTGACATTGAACAAAACGAGACAGTAGCATCCTGTGACCATAACCCGATCAACCACCTAAACATTCAGCATACAACAAAATGTGCTCAGGTGTGCCTGCGAGGCAAAAAAATGGGACCCACAACAAAGAAAAAAAAGTAATACAAAATGAGCGGGAGCAGAGTAACATATCAGACCTGAAAATCACAAAACCCAATGAGAATTCTACAAGTAGGAATTAGAGTAACTAATGTGAAAAGTTTAGTGAGTGAGCTTAACGAGATATTGGACATTATAAACAAATGGTCAGCCCTGGCCAGGTCACTCAGCTGGTTAGAGCATTGTCCCAAATGCCAGGGGGCTGCAGGTTCGATCCCCAGTCAGGGCACGTACAGGACTCAACCACTGAATGCAAGAATAAGGGCAACAACAAACTGGTGTTTCTCTCTCTGTCCCTTCCTCTCTCTCTCTAAAAATCAATAAATAAAATATAAGTATATAAATATATACGAACATATAAAAGAAATGGTGAATGACCTTGAAAATAAGTGAATTATTTACGCATTCTAAGAAACTAAAAGAAAAACTGTCGAGAAAGAAATGAGCAGAACCCCAACAGCCTGTGGGACAGCGTCAAGCACAGCGATGTGCACGTAGCTGCAGGGGCAGAGGACAGGAGCAATGGGACAGAAAGAGACAGGAAATGAAGGCCAAACTTTTCACAAATTTGGTGAAGAAAAAGCCAACTTACAGTTTCAAGAAGCTCAGCAAACCCCAAGCAGGAAGAATACAAAGAAACCCACACCTTAGGCGCATCCTAGTCTTTCTGCTGAAACCAAAGGTGGAGAGGAAAGCCTGAAGCGCCCAGAAAACGTCGACACGCTGAACACACAGGACCGCCAGCACCACTGACACCTGACTGCTCCTCGGAAACAGTGGAAGACAGGAAAGCACCCACGACATCGATCACATACACGCTGAGAACAGAAACCTGCCAGTACACAACTCCATAGTAGGAAAAAGAAAACAACGCAGTTGCCAAGAGCCCCCCCACACGCTGCTGGAAGCTGATCAGGGAACTGGACTTCTACACACACTGGGGAGTGACAACGTGGAGCCACCCCTTTTGTCCTTTACCCCAAAAGCACAGTTTCAGATAACAGGTGCTAAAAGGGGGAATTTTAAATAAACAGAGTTTCCTAACATAATACTCGAAATGTAAAGGATTCAACAGAAAAAATAACTCATACCATAACAAGAACCAGGAAAACCTCAATGGGAGCAGGAAGTACATACAAGGTATTATAAAACTGTTTCAGCAAGAAATTATGGACATGCTCGAAACAAAGAAAGAAAATGCCTCAGCAAAGAAAACAGTCTTGGCAAAGACATATGGAAACAGATGGCAAGTTCAGAACTCATAATAAAGCACTTAGTGAGGGGACTTCACACCGGAGGAGACAGGACCTTACCAGAACAAGTGAGAAAGGGGCTGGGAGAAGGGGGTTAAGGGGAAGGCCAGACCACGACAAGCGGCACAGCGTTCCTGCTGTGGGTGCGAAAGAAAGGAAGTAAAAGGCTGGAAAAGTGTTTGAAGAAATCATGGTGAATATTTTCCAAATCTGGAAAATCTACAGGTTCAAAAACTGAGTAATCCAAAGAGGACGTGCCCCCAGACCCATGCTGAGACACACAGCCAAACTTCTAAAAGCTAAGCGCTAAGAGCAAGAACCTTGAGAGAAGGGAAGCGACACCTTACTCGCGAGGGGAAAGCAGATGAGAGTGAACTCCTCAGCTCCAAGCGCGGGGTCGGAAGAAAGTGGCACACAGCGCTTCTCAAAAGTGAAAGAAGGCACTGTCAACGCAGAATTCTTTGTCGGACAAAACATGCCCTGTAGGAATAAGAGGGCCATCGGAAATACTCAAATGAGGGAAAACTACCCAAGAAGAGTAGTTAGGAAAGTTCTGGAACCAAAAAGAAAAATGACAGGACTCCTGCAACGTCACAAAGAACGAACACAGGAGTGAGGAAACATGTGAGTAATCGCAGCAGACTTCACGGGTCCCCTTGAATTTTCTAAGTCATGATTAGCCACAGAGGCAGGACGTTTGCACGGTCCGACGTGGGTCTTGACACATACACAGGAAAATACGAGGTAAGGTAGCTAGAGAGAGAGAACACACAGGAATATAAAGGGAGGTAAAGACTCTCAGCGTCACGGGACCTGGTAAAATGAAGACACCAACCACACACACACCGGCTATGAGAACACACACGTGTATGATGTAATCACTACCGCAGTCGCTACAAAAATCTACACAAAGGAACACACGAAAAATACTCTAGAAGGGGTGGGACTTCCAGGAGGACACAGAAAGGAGCCCAGAAAACGGCTTCACCAGAAAACAATGATGTAACTGATGAAAATTGTATGTGCATAAAGTGTGTCTGTGAGATACTGTTCAAAGCCTCAGGATACTGTTGAAGAAAATGGAGACACATTCGCTCAGGAAAATGTACTTGAGTCATTGATAAAACAAAGGGGGCAAAAACCAACATCATCATTTTAATCAGTGAAAGAGAAAAGTCCTGTCGTGATTCAAAATGCTCAAAAAACTGGGTTAGAAAGAAACCACCATTCCCTCTCCCAGCCCCACACGGATGTTTAACACAGTGAAATTGTAACACATCGTGGCAGATCCTATTTCAGGTTGTACTGAATTAGGGTTTTCTCAACTCCTTTGAAAATATCTTCTCTGTCGCTGTTTCCCAGACTGTTCATAAAGACTAACTCTTCAGTCACTTCGAACTCAGCACCGACTCGCAGAATAAGCAGCGACTGAGCAGCACTGTAGCGTCTGCTGACTGGTCCTCCAGGGCCTAGAACACCCAACTAGACATCGTCTGCCTCGTTTTTTAAGTAACTATCGGTACGCCTCACAACGTCCTCAACTTTCTTTTCAATTCTCAAACTATTTTTACCGCTCACCTGAGGACATGCTTACTGATTTTAGGGAGAGGGAGAGAAATAATGACGTGAGAAACAAACTGACTGGTTGCCTCTTGTGTGCGCCCTGACTGGGGACTGAGCGCGGGACCCAGCCTGTGCCGTGAACAGGAAACAACCCGCACCCTCTCCTGATTCACAGGACAATGCTCCAACCAGCTGAGCCACACTGACCAAGGCTGTTCTCAGGTTTCAACAACTAACCCTACCGAAAGGCTAATCCTTAGGAAGTTTCTTTTCTGCGAAACCCCAACAGCGCCCCGGGCAGCCTTCAGCCTGTGTTCTGGGCACAGGAGAGCTGGTGGCAGTCTCCCTGCACCCGGGCTTCCCAGCACCCTGCTCTTACGACAGCAAGTGCGGCTCACCCACCACAAGGGGGAGCTCATTTCTTTACATCGAACTTAGATAAAACTACAAAGGAGGATTACAAAGAGCCCTGGCCAGGCAGCTAGTGGGTTAGAGCGTCATCCCATACGCCAAGGTTGCGGGTCAACCCCTGGTCAGGGCACACAAGAGAATCAGCCAATGAGTGCGTGGATAGGTGGAACAATAAAATGATGTTTCTCTCTCTCTCTCACTCCCTCTCAAATCCATCAATCAATAAACATTAAAAAAAAAGAAATTGACTTTTACTGAGGGTCAAGGCAACTTTACTGAATGAGCCTTACAAACTTAACCATACTGTACTAAATAAGCCTGTCAAAATCCTAACTTTCTAAAACAAACATCCAGTTCTCTTTAGCTTCCACCCAACTCAGTCCCTAAGCAAAAACGGAACAATCACGTGGGCCAGGGCATGACAAACTGAACACCAGTTACTAGGTGCAGGCACTCCTAGGGCCCCACAGAGCCCAGTCGTGACCCCTTTGCTCTGCCCAGGCGCTGCATCTCGTGTTCTGACAAAGTGACCTGTGACAGGTCTTCAGTGTCCTCCCTTACAGCCTTGCGTTTAGGGCGAAGAGACAGTATCTCTTCCTGCGCAAAACTCAAATGCATGTGGACAGGCACAGGATGACGTGTTGGAGGTGTCACCTGACATTAGTTAACAATGTTAACATGAATCATTAGCCAAGATTCCTGATTCTCCCCATGAAATGTAGTCATGTTTTATTTAGAAACACTTGGCATACAAAGACACGTTTGAAGTCACTGCCCACATCTGCCCAGTTCCTGGTGAACCTCAGCCACCTGAGTGCACACACAGCCTGCACCTTTGACTCTGCGCAGTGTCCCTCTCTTCAATGGACTTCTCACCCTGACTAGTAACTGAAGGTCACCACTCCGTTGCCCTTCCCCACTGCGGACTCTCCACCCACTGTGGGACGCGTGCTCACTGTGCTGGGACAGCAGTGTGAACCCAGCCCCGACGTTCAGGGGGTTTGGGGTCAGCACCGACACCCCACTCGGACTGAAAACACAGACACGTCTGTGAGTCCGTGGGGTCCGCCAGGAAGTTAGTGCTCCTCCCAGCACCCCCGCGGCATTCCATCTGCACGTGTCACGCGCAGGACCTGAATTCAAAAACTCACTCGGTGGACCTGCGACTACAGCAGCGATCCTGAACGCTTCCGCCTTCTAGCCGACCTCTTCCGGTTTGAATACCAAGAGCCGGGAGGGTTCCAATCTGTTCGTGCTGCTCTCACCGCTCGGGACACTCAGAAAAATCCCTCGGCATGGCACACAGAGCGGAGGGCATTTTCCCTTCCTGTGCACACTGTCCCCACCCGACTCATTCTCCATTCACTCTCACATCTGCCATTCCCAGAATCCAACCCCCCACACCTCTGTGCAAGCCTTGGGCTCAGCTGGGCACCGGGTTCGGTCCCCAGTTGGGGCACGCACGAGAGGCACCCAATCGATGTTTCTCTCTGTCTCTTTCTCCCTCCCTCCCCTCTCTCTAAAATAAATAAAATCTTATAAAACCTGTGTTCGAGAGGACCCTATGTTAACCTACTGCAACTTACCCATGCTCCAAGCACAGCTTTAAAACTTGCCAACTTTTCAAAAACTTCCGGTTTCCTCAGTCAAAACATGCTTCCAACAATAGACACTGTCAGTTCACACCCACTGCACCTCCCCCTTCCTCCGGCTCTCAGCTTTGTCCGGAGCCCACAGTCCCTCGAAGCACTCTCTCTGGCCCAGAGGAGGACCACAGTCTAAACAGTGGTGGCTGTCCCAGCACTCTCAAGTGTTCCTGGGTTACAGCGGGAGCTTCGGGGCGATTCTCCGTAACGAGACGTCAGAACTCTGCTCCAGCACAGGAAACAGAAGGAAAGGGGTTTCTGAATGAAAATGACAGTAAAGAAAAAGCTCCTTCCTTTCTGTCTCTGAGTGTTATCAAGAGGGTGTGACGTGCAGGGCTCCTGCCACCACCTTCGACCACAAGAGGAGCTGGACCGAGGACAAGACCAACACCATGGGGACGCACAGAGTAAAGACAGTGCGACCTGGCGTCCAGAAACCACCAACATCTGCCACCCTGACTCCTGATGGCCCAGTGTGAGACAGAGCCAGCCCTGAGCGAAGCTGGCCAGCCACACGAAAGGGCAGGAGATCGTCACCTAACTGAGCACAACCAGCCAATCAAAATGCGCCCAGAATGGACACGTGCCAAAATGAGCCGAGAAAGATGCTGAACGGTTGTTTACAAATGTACTCGAGATGCTCAAAAGGTAAGTTGACACGTAAAAGATATAAAGACTCAGGTCAAACTTCCTCAGATAAAAACATCAGAGATGAAAAGAACATCAAATGTGACGAACGGCAGATGACAAACTGCAGAAGAAAAGGCCAGTGAACTTGAAGACCTAAAAACAGAAATTCCCTAAAATTAAGCACAAAGAGAAAAAAAAGAATCTTAAAAAATGAATTAAAAAAGCATGAGTGAGAAGCGAGCCGACTTCGAACGGCCTAATGTTGAGATAACTGAAGCCCCCAGAAGGAAGGGAAGAGAGAAGGAACAGCAAACATACTTGAAGAAGTAACTGTCGAAAACTTTCTAACCAGGAGAACTAAAAACTCCCTGACCCAGAGAAGCTCACCAAACTTCAAGCACAGGAAACACAAAGAAGAGGACATCAGGGCATAACAATCAAACGTCCCACATCAGTGACCCAATACTAAAGTTATCTGGAAAAAAGGCGTGTCACGCAGAAACAAAACTCACAGACACGGAGAACAAATGGATGGGTGCTGGACTGGAGGGGCTGGGGTACTGGCGAAGAAGTGTGACAGTCACAGGTGTGACGTGCAGCGCAGCGCAGGGAGCACAGTCAATGACACTGTGTAACTATAGGTGGTGTCAGGCAGCTGCCGGACTTATCTGGACAGTCACTTTGTAAGGTATATAAATGTCTGATCCCTGTGTTGTGCACCTGAAACTAATGTAATGTTGTCATCTGTAACTGAGAAATAAAACAAATTTTTAAAAAACACAAGGGGTCGCCCCAGCTGGTGCAGCTCAGTGGATTGAGTGTGGGCCTATGAACGGGGGGTCGGCGATGCGGGAGTAGCCAGTTCAATTCCCAGTCAGGGCACAGGCCTGGGTTGCGGGCCAGGTCCCCCGTAGGCGTGTGAGAGGCAACCACACACTGATGGTTCTCTCCCTCTCTTCCTCCCTCCCTTCCCCTCTCTAAAAATAAATATATAACATCTTTAAAACACACACACCCACACAGGAGGCAAGGACAAGGGAAAGAAGGCATGTTACATATAGAGGAACAAAGATGAGGGTGACCCCAGTCCACTCATTTGAAGCAATGCAAGAAGACTGCAGCGCAGCATCTTTAAAGGCCTGGGGCAGATGTCAACTGGAATTCTGTACCAGCAAACATAGCTTTCAGAAATGAGGCGAAATGAAGGTGTTTAAAAAACACGAATGCTAAAAAAATTCATCAGCTGCAGACCTGTGTTATCCTTCAAGCAGAAAGAAAATGACACGGGGTGAACCTCTGGATCTACACAGAAGAATTATGAGCACCAAAGTGGTAACTATGCAGATAAATATATTTACTTTTTTATTATTTAAGTCTCACTGAAAGGTATCTATCTGTTTAATGAAAAACAACAATCATATGGAGCTGAGAACATAAGCAAAAATTAGATGTGTAAGAGTAGTAACAGCACACAGTCCAGGAGGAAAAATGGAAGGAAACAGAAGCACACTCTTATCATGTGCAAAACTGCAGAAACCCCCTGAAGGGAGACAGTGCTGAGGGAAAGATGTGCACTGGAAAGCCAGAAGGAACTGATAAAATGACAGAACAAGGGGTTGCAGGTAATAATCCAACACAGGACATCAACTGGAGACATACAAAATGACTCGGTCCAGAAGAACGCAGGTGAAGGGAACAGCAGATAGAGATGAACAGGAAAGAGCACACAGCAGGATGACCTAACCACATTAAACACACACGGCTCAAACTTTCCCATTAGAAAGCAGAGACTGCCCGTTAGATTTTGAAAAGCAAAACTAGTTCCTGCAAGAAATGCACACTGAGCATAAAGACAGACAGGTTGGAGTAAAGGGGCGGATGACACACAGCACGCTCACACCAGCCGGAAGAAAGCGGGAGTGGGCACATTAGCGTCGGACAGAGAAGACTCAGAGGCAAACACACAACTTTTCTGTCACAGCCGCATCGGCCCTTATCAATGTCTCCTCTGGTCAGGGCCCCCACAGCACTTATCACCGCCTCTCCAGGGTGGAGAGTAAACCAATGTCGTATGCTAAACAGTCGGTCCTACAGAAGAGAGACAGCCACGTGTTAACATTTGGGGCACAATCCGACTTCAGTAATGAGCAAAGGGGTTACGGTACCGAGCCCGAGAGTCCCTTCCTCAGAAATGCCCTGCACGGCTGGCCTCTGGGACAGCGGTCTCAGGAGGGCTCCCATGGGTTCCCAAGTGACAGCGCAGCTTTCTGTGCCTCAACTGCATGTGCTAACGACGAGGCTTTCCGTCTGGTGCGTGGGGCACCGAGAAGGCTCCAATACAACCTGGAGTGCCTCAATGCAGGAGCACTGCACACACGTGGCTGCATATTCAGGGCTGGGGCAGAGGGTGCTCTGGGCGCACCCTTGGGGGCAAGAGCACCCTCGGAAGCCTGCCTCTGGGTTCACCCAGTGTCTGCCGGTGCCCTTCCCACTGAGACCCTTCCTATCACCTATCCTTCCCACGGCATAACAGCAGCCTCAGCCGCAGCCACGATCGGGAGTCCCGGGGGCCTTCCTGTGCACCTCTGCTCTGGGGACTGTCCTGTGGACCCCAGCAAGGACACTGTTGAGTGTGGGCCCTTCCTTCTAAATCTGTAAGGGAACATGAAGAATGTGTACGCTGACAGTACTTTTTAAATTTACAGCACAGATCACTAGGATTGTATTCACAATAAAACAGCCTTAGACAAAGCTACTGATACAACAGGTACTTGCAAATCACCTTCCAGGAAGATGAAGACCAGTATTCCCACTCTTACCTAAACCTACTTGCAGCAGGTCAGACAGGTGCAGACAAACGTGCACTGCACACTGTTTCCAACGAGGACTACACATCTGTCACACTGCTTATTCACGTTCCAGTGTGTGCTGCCGTCGTACTACAGAAGAGCTGTTTTTGTTCTCTTTTGCAGTCCAAGAAAAGAAACCAAAACACAGAAAACTTACAACTCTTCTCATAGAACTTAGCTGGCTTCTACACAAAGAGACCTGGTACAAAACCAGCACAAAGTAATGAAATTTCAATATGGGTTTGGGGGGTGGGGCAGGGGATGGAGAAAACATAAGGAAGTATCAGTTCTAAGGAAGACGGTATCAGCAATTCTTATGTGTTATTTATAGAGTAAGACACCACATCTGACTCAGAAGGAGTTAAAAGAACAGAAATTTGTGAAGGCTGATGAGTTATTTCTGTTGGGAAGGGCAAAGAGGGAAGTGCGGGAAAGAGGGGCTTCAAGTGAAGAAATGACGCAACACCTGGAGCATGCGGAATCACACTGTGCCCTGGGTGACACTCAAGCTACCTAGGGGTCCAAGATGTTGGTAGCACCAGAGGGCTCAAAGAGGAAATTAAAAGAGAAATGCCATTACCTTCCCTGAAACACAGGTTTACAGTGTAGCATATTCTTCCGAAGAGCAAAAGATAAATAATGGTCCCCCTGGAGAACCTGAATAGCAATCCGAGGGAAAGTCCAGAAGAATGCAACGGCCTGATGACGCCATTTAACAATTGAGAAAACTATTAAACACAGTAACTTCAGAAAAGGAACAGGGTCAGTTGTTAAACCAGGATTTCCCGACCTCAGCATACTGGGCATTCCGAGCTAGACAGTCCACTCCTCTTTGGGGGGTGGAGGCCCCCTGTCCTGAGCACCGCAGATGCCCGGCAGCAGCCACAAGGTGGCAGTAGAACCTTCCTCTCCCTGAGCACAAACGCCCTCAGCACGGCCCTTCATTGGCAAAGGTCAGGGCGCACACTCAGCCACCAGTGTCGGACTGTATTCCAGGCGCTCTGCTAGATGCTAGGGATGCTGGGGTCCAACCGTGAGCCTAAACAGGCGTCATGTGTGTCCTCACAGCCCTGGCCGCAGGGCCAAAGAAACAAAGACACACACAAACAGCACGCACTCTCACGTTGGTAAGGGACGGGAAGGAGAGCCATATCCGACCAGGGTGTGTGCTCAGGAGTTTCTCGGAAGAGATGTGCACCATCACACAGTTGGGGGAGCACCGCATCCCCTCCATCTGAGCTCTGGGCCTTGTTCTTGTCCTTCTTAGATTGCACTGTTCCTCATTTCAATAGCTATCATGTATTTTAAAAAGTGGGGGGCAGGGGGATCCTAACAAAATTAAGGAGATCTAAGAAGAAGCAGTGCATTACTACCACAACCATTTTTCAATTACAACCAAAATTATTAAAATTTAGCTAGTCAATTTTCACTTTCTGTAATCAGAAAGTACTTTTTTCTTTTCACAAATTGGGTTTAAAAGCACACTAAAACTTCAAAAAATATTTTAGACAAGTCAGGAAATTCCTTGTCCAAAAATTTTTAGGACAAATTATAAGAATACTTTTTCACTGTTTTTTAATAAACTTTCATGGTTTATGGCAATAAAATATCAATAGAAATAGGTCAAAATGTCCATTTTTAAAATGCTCAATCCCAGTGCACTTCCTTGAAAAGTCATTACGTCCTCGTCAACTTCAGGTTTACCAGGAAGAGGCAGATGAAGCACCACGACATACCTATCCAGCCACATGTGACAATGAAAGCCAGCCATTTAGGGCATCTGTCCTTTGGTGAGATAACAATGCATTCCAAGTTCAACAGCACTCTGACACACTCTGCCCCGGGGGACCTTCCAAGACATGAAAGATCTTCACTGCCACAGACCTCCAACCCCATCACGTATGTAGAAATTTACTGTTTCAGAGGTTGTGGGGGACACGATTATTAATTTGTAAACTTGTACAAAAGGAACCTCCCCGGGGACCGACCTCCTTCCACACTTTGGACTCTGGACTTCTTACTGTAACTATGAACGGCTCTACGAATGATTATTAGTGCTATTCTTTTAGGCTACCGTGCTTCTTGAGGAATGACAAAACAGAAGACCTGTCAGAGGGCACTGCTCTTCCAGGGCAGGAGAGAAGCCAGAGTATGAAGTGAATACACACGATGGCAGGCAGCAGACATGCAGAGGAGAAACAACAAAGCAGGGTGTTTGGGGAGAGGAGGCACCTGAGATTTTCGAGAGAGGGAGCCCAGCAAAGTCCTCACTGATGAGGAACTTGAATAAGTCCCTAAAGGAAAGGAGGGAGCAAGCCAGACGTGCACCTCAGAACACTCAACTGAGAAGAGCAGGCCCTACAAAGGCCCAAGGCGGGTCGATGTCTGGTGCACTTGAGTAAGACCACGGGGATCCGTGTGGCTGAAGGAAGTGACAAGGGGAAGAAGGGCACCAAGTGATGTCAGGGACGCCCTTGTGGGGGTGCGGGGAGATCACAGAGCCTGGTCCGCTCGTTAGGACTGCTTTCTACTCTGAGTGAGGCGGGAAGTCACTGAAGACCGGCAGGTTAAAGGAGTCACGTGACTGTCTTGTGCTATTGTATCGGGTTGGCCAAAAAGTCCGTAAACTGGCTCTAGTAGCGCTCAGTTGTCTTTAACTTCATCCGAGACAGTTTTGTTAGATTGTGCTGTGACAGCCGTCACAGCAGCATGCATTTAAGAAAAAACTTATCAAAACTGGTAAATTTCTGTGTAGCCATTTTAATACTGAAGACGGGAGAAAATAATATTTGGGGCATATTGTGCTTTATTATTAAAAAAAGGTAAAAACGCAACGGAAACACAAGACAAGATTTGTACAGTGAATGGAGAAGGTGCTGTGACTGAGAACATGTCAGAAGTGGTTGGTGAAGTTTTGTGCTGAGACTCCTCGCTGAACATGCTCCACGGTCGGGTGGACCAGGTGAAGTTGACAGGGATCAAATGGAGACACTGAGAACAATCAATGTCCTACCACGTGGGAGAGAGCCGACATGCTCAGAATACCCAGGTCAGTAAAAGTCGTTGGTGAAAATGAAAAATGCGTCTTTTATTTTATGGAAAAAAACTTACGGACTTTTGGCCAACCCAGCATTTATTTATGCCAGCCTGGACTCATGTGTGCTCATTTTCCTGGGGATGAGAACCCGACACGATCGTTTGTGTGCCGTCAAGTGGGCTCCCAAACTCTCAGTTGAGTCCTCATTTTCCTGGGCACTTCCTCTTTCTGGCAAATTATTTTCCCTGCACCAGGAAGCACTTTATTTCTTAAGGAGAACAGTGGTGAAGAGCCAAGGTCTGGGCCCTGGGTGTGCTCACTGCTCCCGGGGCCCCAGCTTCCGGGCCTTCACAGCGGAAGGAGCTAAGAAACAAATGTATGCACACCGGCTCACGCGTACAAACATCTGTAGTTCAGGATCTGTCTGTGCAAATGTCAACAACCATGAGTTTACATCGACCCCTCTGATTCCATTCCAACACCACAGAATTCACGTTACCCGTCCCTCGTTAGTAGCTCCTTTCTCCAACAGTGGAAACCCTACTTCTCATCATCTGCCGTCTGTGTACTACTTGGTTCACTATGATACACACACAGAGCGGTTTCAGAAGCGCTGACTCACACCCCTGCGAGAAACTCACGCACTCACAGTGTGACAGCATGTATGTGCGGTGCCGTCTGTCTGCAGCTTTACGGGTGTCCCGTGAAGATACTGGTTTTCATTTACTTAGGTTCGCTCTTTTCCTCCCTGGCCCTCTAAGTGTGAATTTTCCTATTCCCTACTGTCCCCTTACCCCGGGTGACTGTAACTGCTTATTTAGGGACAGCTGGAAGAGCTGTCCCTGGCTGTGTTTTCTTAGCTGCACCGTAGTCCACTGTATGAATCGTACCACAGTTTATTCGACCATTCAATTGTGTGTAGTCATTTATGTTGTTTTCAGTATTTTCCAACTTTTAACAGAGTGAGTAGTCGGTATTATTTCAGGCAAATTTTCAGTAGATTCCAAGGAAGGTCACAAGATAAGTGCACGTGTAGCTTGTTAGGTATCATCGAACGTCCCTTCAGAAAATCTGGACCAGTTGACATTCCCACCAGCAAAGGGTAAGAGCGACCATTCCCCACAGGCTGCTCAACAAATTTACTGTGTTTAGATTTTTGTCAATGAGACAAACTCTTCTTTTCTTAGTGGACAACCTTTAAAAGTTCTCGCTAACTGGTCTGCCCTGTGCCTACTTGACAATGGAGAAAAACGAAACCAACAAAACCCGCAGAACGCGCAGCCGCAAGCTGACGCCAGCCTGCTTTGACTCATTCGCTGCAGTGGCGAGCAGGCCCACTCTCCCGACAGAGCCGCCCCGGCCCCTCCTCGTCTCGTCTCTCCAAGAGCCCCCGGTGCTCGCCTGGGCCCACTGCACACTAATGGAGGAGAAGTGAGCAGGAACGCAGGCTTCCCGTGGCCCCGATTCCTCTGCCAGGGCTAGGGGAAAGCCTTGACCTCTAAATTCCACTTAAATATTATTCAGTATCATGTAAAGAACAAGAACAGTATCTTCTGTCCAAGATGGACAGGGAGAGGCGAGCTTTCCTTTACCCTCGTGGCAAACAGAGCCAGGAAATACATGTGTGCACACTAACTCAGGTACACGCACAGGTGTTTCCGTATCTGTATAAATGTTAGGGAATTCACGTTGACTCCTTCCACTCCAATCCACCACCACAAAGCTCAGTCAAGCCTCTGTTCACTGCCTTCCCTGTCGTGCAGGCAGGCCTTGTCACAGACACTGAGCTTCCTACAAACTGAAGGCAAGACTCGCCCCCAGCAAGACGCCAATTCCTTTACCGGGATACTTGCTTTAAAGCGACGGTCTGGAACCAACCCCACAGTTACCTCTGAGATACGCCTGTGCTTTTCAACATCACAAAATAATCTCCAACTACTTCCCAATTAGATCACAGGAAAAATAACTCTCACGGATCCATCATAGTCTTGATCCGGCCACCTAAGCATGTTTAGACGCTGGTCTTTACCATTAGGCACTGTATTGTTCAAACTTTGATAACATAAGAACTTATACATAATGCCACATTTCCAAAACAAGCACCCTTACACAACTCATCTTGAGGGGAGCGACTTTTCCACGTAAAGGACACCATTTTGATAATCTGGGTAAAGCCAACATTACAATAACTGAATAATTACTTGAATCTAAGTTCTTGTCTCAACCATGCTTCCACAAATTTTAACTACACTCCATCTATCAAAGACCACCCATGGAACTTCTGTGGTCGGACCCCCATCTCTAACACCCCTGGAGTGCACGGCCCGCCCAGCGGGAGGGACGGTGTGTTGCAGCTGTCCCCGTGCTCGTTTGCAGCGAGTGCTCCGAGGACGGCAGACTGGGGGCGTGATGGCACTTGTGGACAGTGCCAAAAGGATGGACTGAACAGCCAACTGAGCTGAAAAGGAATATTTTAATTAGTTTTTAAAATATCAGACAGAACTAGTCCACTGTGGACTAGATAAACAACTGTCAAATCTTCTCCCTCAGGTAAAATCTTCATCAAGTGGTTTTGTCTTAAAGAGTGAACACATGGAAGTATAAACATAACTAGCAACTCTAATTTCTAAACATTTTAATTTCTTATTTAAATATAAAATACTTATTTCAGAAAGTTACATTTACTGCATAACTTAACATACTATATTCTAGTGGTATGAACAGACTTTTGGATACAAATTAATAATTTCCTAGTTTGAGGGGTTTGACATTACAGAAATTATTTAATAAATGATTCTTAGAAGACAGCCTTTATGTTGACTAGAGTAAATGTCACAAAGCTGGGCTTGAATGGCTGTCCCTCCTACTTACCTCTGTGCTCCCTGAGACAACAGCTTTGTCCACGCTCACTGACAAGGGTTCTTCCACCCGGCCCACTCCCAGTGACCACTCCACACAGCGGTGATGAGCCCAACACGTGCCTAAGATGGTCAGAGCAGAGGGAGCAGATGAGTGACGTTAACCGAGTGAACACAGTGAACGAAGACGCGAAGGGCCCGCCCACTCTGCGGTGGGAGACACACGACCCAGGGGCACCGTCTGGGAGCTTGTTGGAAACTCCAGCCTCGGGCCACAGCCAGGACCCACTGAATGGAACTCTGGCAGTGGCACCAGATATCTGTCCTAACAAGCCCCCCAGGTGATGCTGAGGAGCTCCAAAGAATGAGTCACTGAATCAGTAATTATTTCTCCAGCAAAAAATTAGTTTGTAATCATTTTATTTAAATATTACTACAAGGTCTTTTGTTTGGAATCTTACACATCAAACACTATTATTTCACACTTCGTCTACGACAAAGAGCATGTGCAGCAAACACGCTACAGCCTCCCCTCTGTCCTGCTACACCCACGCCACGGGGCCACGCCAGTCACTGACAACAGTGCAGGTGCAAAACCTCCTGTCACAGAGCACCTGAGCCACCCGCAGTCCGGCTGCGGTCCAGCCCACCGCAGGCCCCAATGGCACAACCGGAGCGTGCGGCACTCTCCTGTCACAATGCGGAGCCCACGCAGCTACGAACTACTGCCCTCACCCCTACAGTCTGGCAGAGAGACCCGGACTGCCGTGTACCCCAGGTTCTCATGGACCCCTTCAAAATTTTGTCTTTCCTCAACTGTCAGGCCACCCCGACTGTGCTGCCAACACAAAAGTGCTCACCAGGATTTAGAAAAGCATCCGGCCCAGGGTTGGCCCTGTGCAGATGATAAAAGATCTTTACCTGAGCAGGCACACTTAATGATGACGCTCTCTATCTACACTGTGACCATAACCCTTTTAAACAAAGGGCATTCACTATGAAGGTGCTTTTCAGGCACACTGAAGTGCTCACAGGAGGCTAGGACCGCAGCCGGCTCATACCTGTGGGACCAAATAAGGCTTGGACGTCGATGGCATCTGGCAGGCCGACCAGACTGAGCTCGTCCCAGACTCTAGCAGCCTGACCGTCGGAAGCGGTCTGCGTGCCTACACTCACGTAAGCCACTGCGTTCTGCGGAGGAGGCCGCTCTCTGGGGAAACGGAATGAAAGGGATGTGAAGTGAGAACGACAGAAAATGCTCCATTTTGTAACTACTTGAACATAGCATATTGCCGGATATATTCTAACTGATTAGGCATAAACTGTCATAAAACAACTTTACAACGGGACTATTAATATTATTCATAGTATAATGTGAAACTGCATCGCTACATTGTATCACATAAGCAACTAAAAAAGTCTCCAAATCTGTAAACAGTGTAAAGATTACAGTTGTAATTTTGCCATTCTATATATTTTTTTTAAAATTGGCACTCTAATATTCTAATCAGAGTCCATATTTTATCACATAAAATGAATATTCTCTTTGGCCTTACTTAAATGCTTGTGAGACCTAATCTGATCAAGTCAGAAATTTAAATTTGCTTTTTCGTCATGAGGACCTACCACCATAGAGCTGGCAGTTGATCGGACGTAAAGAAAGGTGATTTCGTGTGGCAATGAAACCCCACTAAGGGTGCGGAGGGAGGCAGGCCGGGGGAGCAGAACGGGTCGGCTGGAGCGTTCTCATGATCTCCGACCAATCCCGACAGCTGGTCGGTGGCAGGACCTTGCAAGTCCCCTCCCCCGAGGCTGTACCTCTCACATCACAAGTAAGGAAGAAACAGTGAAACGGCTACCAGTGGCCTGGGGATGAACAAGGTCGCGGAACAGGAAAACTACAGCACACGATGAACCCCGGGGAAGGCACACAACACATGGGAGATTTCAGACCTTCAACGCCCTTACACTCGAGACACTAAGGGAGACAATTGCGTAAACAGTGACCGCTACTGCGTCTAAACATGAAATATGGGGAATCAGATGACTGGCAGCACAACTTTAATTTTCTCCTGATATCACCTTGTTTAACCTGTCATAATTCTGGATTAAAAAACTACTGAATACAGATCATAACTCACTGCACTCCTGTCTGCTGGGTATTAGCATGATTCCTATTAAGAGAAAATCAGCACAATGGCCAGGGGACTAAACTGTTTTATACCTAGAATCATTGAAAGAAAAAAACTATTACCATATTTCAATAAGCACGTTTAAATATCACGCCACAGAAAAATAACCAATATTTTTACGTTCAGCATTAGAAATGCACAGACTTAACTTTTTTAGAACGTTTAGCATGCTATGCTAATTCTAAATTCTCTTTTTTATAAATATCCGCAGTGAAAGGAGAACAAACTCTTTCCTATAAATATAATCTCCATCCCTACACTCTTCATTGTTAATCACTGGTATTGTATTGGGAGGGGGAAAAGGACTAACAGTCCATCCACAAAGACTAATGTATCGTTTTAACGTATTTCCTTTGCACCAGCATTTGATGGGGAGCGGGTGTAAAGATCGCGGCTCAGCTAACTAGCCTATTGTAGAGCAGTTCCTAGCGGGCAGCTTCCTCCAAGGTCTGCACACACCGTTGTGAGGAAACCGCGGGTGCCAGCCCCAAGGAAGGTAGCAGGCCTGCTGGGGGGGGTGGGCGCATGGGGAGAAGCCGGCCATGACTCACGCCCCCCACAAGTTAAGTCTGAAACAAGAGGAAAGGAGAAGTGGATCCTCAATTATGGATTCTTATATTTAGCAAACCAGAAGGGAAAACTATTTTAAAACCTCCCTTACAAATTAAAAAAAAAAAAATTGCTGTTTATCTGGTTTATAGTCCATTAGCAACATATCCTGCAAATATTTAGAATCATTACCAAACTAAATTAATTGTTTACTCTTAACTGATTTCCAAATTTCATAAATGTGCTTTATTCCTATGGTCCATTAACTGGCTTGTTATCACTACTTAATAAAATGGAAAACACGAAATGTGTAGAAAGGCTTTCATAAACGAAGGCCATTTTTACATACTTATCATCTTTGCTCGTGAAAATTTTCGCTAAAAACTAACATAAAATAAGTAAATGAAGCCCAACTGCACTTCCCAGAACAGGTGTTCATGTAACTGCCACTATTCAAAGCAGAACAGGAAGACCTAAGATACAGCCTGGTCCAGTCCACCACTGCGCTAGTTACTGATGACACTGGACGTCTGCTGGACTCTCGTACATTCTGGCAGGATGAGACCGCTCGCTTTGTCGACAAGCGTGTGTCCGTGTGTCGAGGACCTAGCTATGGCCATACAATAGCCACACTCCAGACATGGTACTTCCAGATGCCCTTAAACTGGTCCACCTTAAACTCCTTCAGAAGGTCCTCTCCTGTGATTGCTCCATTTCCTGCTTCAGGTCTTCAAGGTGCTGGCAGCAGCCCACACTCAGGCGCCAGTCCAGTGAGCACAGCACAACAACGCCTCCGTTGCACCTCCCCGGTTACATCATCACCCTCCAGGGGCAGCGCTGGGGAGCCCCCCAAGCCTAATCAATCTTACACTTTCTAGTGGACCTCAGAAAATTCCACCCCCTCCACTACCAAAGCCAAGTGCGCAGGTGAAGATGGCCTTGAACCAAAACTACAACAGATGAAAAGATCTTCCACTTGGGAAGCAAATGTATCTGAAGAGTTTGGGGTAACTGTACTGACCGTGACTATAAACACCAAGACGCACTTATACAAAAGCCTAAGTAAATTATCGTTTCATTAAATCAAAAGAGCCCCTGACTTCGCGCCAGAAAGGGCGCTCTCAGCAGGCAGTCGCTACGCAGAGAGAAAGCAGGTCCACACTGGGCTGCGCGGGAGCCCACGGCACACCCGCCAGTGCTCTGAACCACGCGCGCAAGCCGCTGGCCCGGGAGGGCACGCTGCGCCCTGCCCCTCTCCATCTCTGCCCCCACAAACCACTAAAACGCACTCGGAGGAGGGAAAGACTCCACCCGTCTTTTTTATCTACTTCCCAGGGGCGTTCGGTCCTTGAAAGTTTTCTTCTGAACTTTTGTGATCACACTGATTTTCTTATATACAACTAACATGACAAACTTTTTAAGACACAAAAGAAATTCTGAGCAAAGGAGCATCTGCTGGGTGAATGGGGAGTACAGTGAAAACGTGAGAAACCTTCGGTGACGACACCGTCTCTACAGTCACAGACGATGCAGCAAAAACGCGTCACTCGCCCTCACTGCCGCCCGACCGGCTCAGTCTGAAAGCGCTTACTTCCGCTGTCCTCTCTGCTTCCGCGCCGCTGGGTCCTGTGTTTTCTCACAGGCCCCACTGCTGCTGTCGTCCAGGTCCCTCCGGCTGGAGGGCTGGCTCCTCCGTGGCAGGATGGGTCCAGGGGTCACTCGGAACTGCTCCAGGGCTCCCTGCCCCAGGGAGCTCCTCTCTCCGCAGTAGCAGAAGGCGCAGAGCCGTTCACTGGGAGGGACAAAGGGAGGCAGACAGGAGCAGAAGGCAGTTCTGTTTAACTGTTTAAAGTGACAGCTACAGACACAGGGGCTTTAAAATCAAATAGTGTTTTTAGCATAAGTTAAGCTTTTTAATGTCTACAGCATAAGAACAAAACAATTATACATTTACAATTCTACTTTTCCACAGCATTTTTCAAAAAAACAGTAACCATACCAAAATCAAAAAATCATAGTCTGTGCTTAGAAACATAATTTTCTTTTAAATCTCTTTCAAGAAACTCAAAGTGCTAAAAAACAATAAGGAAAGTAAAGCTAGGACTGGGGAAGAGGGTGGGCTTTAATGGCCACACAGTCCTGTACCAGCTGTGAGACAAGTGGTGACAAAGTTTGATTTCACCACTTGACAGAACGTTCTGTGTGTGTAATACATTACCCCCACACCCCCACGTGGAGCGAGATGAAACAGGTGTGAGCGGGTGTGGCATGGGCTGTGGTGCTGGCGGCAGCAGAAGGGTGTGGCAGGGACAGGGAGGGGGAGAGCGGAGAAAGGGGTTCAGCGGGCGCCCGGTAACCCGAGAGACACCGGACGTGATGCGCTCTTCAAAGCTGCGGAGAACAAGGGGTGAGCCCTGGTGTGGAGCAGGGGCCGCAGTCAGTGAACACGCACCAAAGCGGTGAGTCGTTCACAACAAACACATCACACCGTGCATGGTGCAAACAAGCCAGGAAACTGAGGCAGGAGAAGGTGGGCAACGGGAACTCTCAGTACCATTCGCTCAATGTTTCTGTAAAGCAAAAACTGTTCTAAACGACAACATCTATTAATTTTTTAAAAGAAACTATGTTAAAAAGTTAAATGAAAAAACAATATAAACTTATGGAACATACACTTAATGAAGGACCTGAGAAAAACCGCACTTAAAAAACAATACGTGTATGGCTGCTGCCCCAAATCTCTCCCCTCAGGCATCGAAGCCCCCACCATCACCTCTGCTGTCCCCACCCCATGTGTGAACCGTCATAGTGTCTTGCATTAACAGGTGATGGGAATAATCTATAATCTTTCTAGGTGTTCTTTTTCATTTGAAGATCAAATTGCGTTTATTCAGTGACTCATGGATTGGACAGCGTCCCACAGAGCAACTAGAAGGGGGCTCTCAGTAGTTTTTAAACTTAAGTTAAATTCAGATTGGGTCTTTCTCAACTAATTTCCTTTGTTTATGAAAGTTGACTATTTACATGTTTCCAGTCTTACCTATTTCACGGTAATGATGAAACACACAATTAAATGGGGTCTACTTTCAGAAGAGTCAAGCCAGATAGGAGAAAGGTTTTTATCCTGCACCAGTGTCTTACTAGTCCCACAGCTCTCTGGTCTGTGTGACACTCTCTGAGCCACCGCCCTCGCATCTCTCTGCACACGCCCCATGCCTGGCTCCTTTCTCTCCCTGTCGACGTCAGCTGTGCGTGGCAGCCATCAGACTACTGCCGGCCTTGCCAACAACACTGACGAGAAAACCAAGAACGCTTTTAAAGTATTGATGAAAAGTATCTGAATGTGCCACTTTGCATCCAAAACCATCACTCACATGTGAAGGTGTAAGGAAAGCCTTCCTCGCCTCGTGAGACCTCAGAAACTTCACCACGCAACAAGCCCGCCTCAAAGTACTTCTAGACAAGGACTCACACTACTGAAGCGCTAGGCAAGGTTGGAAGAGATACAGAAGGAAGGGCGGGCAAACATCTCAGGGTGACTGGTTGACTTTGGGAGGGGTGGGGGCGCTCTGGTTCCACTGTGGGATCTCTGGATCCACTGTGGACATAGAAAGCGGCAAAGCACTGCTCCCTCCCTCGCAACCAAAACTCTCCAAACAGTGGAGAGACTCCCTTTCCGGACCCGCTGTGCTGCAGAAGTCACAGGGCCACTCACTGCCCTGCCCTGAATGACAGGCAGGTACAAGCACCGCTACACCTGGAGAAGAAGACACCTGGTGTCACACAAGTGGGAGAGGAGTAAGTCAGCAAAACATGCAAGAAACTGCAAGAGGCCAAGTGTGAGACTGTGCGGACAGAAGACACCGATGGCCCACAGGCACAGGGGTACCTGTCCGAGGCCCTCCCAGGGCACATGCACCGGGGAGGGGTCCCGAGGATGTGCCAATAATGGGACCAGCCCGGGCCAGGGGATAGCAGCAATTTGGGGAGACACAAGGACCCACCCACACTGTTCCCCATTGTTTCTGGGGGACAAAAGCCTTAGGCTTGGGAGGAGGAAAGAAAAGACCGCCACACTGCAATGGCCACCTGCACGTGGGGGACAGAATGGAGGTTGGGGGGATCCTGAACCCTGGGTGCGGAGCAAGACTGTGTACATCCTGGCCCAGACCACTGCTGGTCCCCCACAGCAAGGGCCACGGTAGGACCACCAAGAACTCCAGGGTCAGAAGGGCGGAAGCCCCAGCAGGAGCCAATGAAGACACGAAACGGAAGGAGGTGTGGCAAAGCAAGAGGAAGCAGGTGTTTCGAGGAGACAGGAACAGTCACTGGTGAGTGATTTCAGAGATTTCCTCCGGGCTTTCAGATAAAGTCAAAAAGCAAAAGACTTTAAAGCTGAATTATACATTTAGGTTATAATGTCCTGTTTCTTTCCTTTTTTTTTTTTTTTTGAGAGAGAGAGAGAGGGGAGAAAGGAAGGAAACAGAGAGAGAGAAACATCAATTGGTTGCCTCTAGTATGTGCCCTGACCAGGAATCGAACCGGCGACCTTTCACTCTATGGGAAGATAATGAACCCACTGAGCCACACCAGCCAGGGCCCACTTCTTTTTTAAAGAATAAAGACAGAATAAGTCACAAGAGAAAAAAGCACACAGGTAACTATCAATCCCCTCATGGTAAGAGCTCAGTGACTCCTTGTAGCAGGAAGAGCGTCCTGGTGATGCCCTGTTCTGGCTGAGGACAGGAACCCGCAAGAGGACCGCTCAGCTCTACAACCGCCTCAGCCCGGAGACAGAGCTCCCCAACTGCACAGAGAGGCCAACACCCCGAAACTGAAAGCTACTCAATAATAAAATCCCACCCAGCTTTACACCGGAGGCTGAGCTCGCTGAACGGTCTCTGCAGTCACCCGTCACCGCCTCCGACCAGCTGCATTCTCTCTGACCTGATTTTGGCTTCCACAGCAACTGAGACCAGGGAGCTGGCCGACTCCTCGGACACCGAGCGCTGCAGGGCCGGGGTGGGCCGTTTGCCGCCGTCCGCCTCGGCTTCCGCATCCTCTTCCGCAGACTGCTCTTTGACCTCTGCTTCGTAGGAAACAGGAGAGGATAAAGAATCATTTTGCTGCCACGTTAATCTGTGGTGAGTTTAGCTACAGAGCGCATGTCATACAGGAAAACAGGTAACACAAATGGTGATTCTTCACTAACAGAGGAAAAGTTTATGTACGTCAACAATGGTGTTTATCCGTGTTCTCTGCTGCAAAATAATAACCAAATCATGTGGCACATGGCACACTTCTTGTCCCCAGCCACAGTGCACTCTGAGAAGCTCCCTCCTCCTAGTGGCTATGGAAAACCTTATGTCCCAGTTAGAGCAGCTGGCTGACAGAACAAACATATTTCCACGTACCTCATTTCTAAAAGTTTCTTGGCAATTTCAGTGCATTTCAAACAATTGCCGTGCCCCTAACCATTGGCCACTGCACAAGCTAACTAACTAGAAAGAACGCACCTTGGCTCTGTGGCCCTTTCGACTGCCCCCAAGACCCCAGCCCCAGCCTGAACCGCCTAAGGAAGCACCACAACTGCTGTGATGAGTCCCGAACACAACCTCCATCCTGCCACTGTCCTCTGGGAACAGGAGTCCCATCCACTGGGCTCTAGGCAGGAATGAGCATGGTCCCTCCACCCCACAGCTGGGGCAGTCCCCGTCCTTGGCTGGCTCCTTCCTAACGTTACTTAGACCTGTGCATGCCGCACCCCCACCCCCGCCACACACGCACACCCACCATAGCCCCTCCAGCCCCGCCTCCCTGCCTGTCCTCCCTTTCGCCCCCACGCTTCACGAGGCAGGATCCAGAGTGGCTGCCTCCATGCTCCCACCCCAGCAGCTGGCTGCTCCATCACCAGCCACAGCAGCACAACCAAGGAGTCAGAGCCCCCTCACCCCCTCGGCAGCCTTCAGACCTTCCGGAAACCCATCTGACACCAAGGACCACCTCCTCCTCAGTGAGATGCTCTTCTGCCTTTGTAAGCAGAACATAGAACAGATCGCCACAGCTCTGGTGTCTGAAAGGCCTGGTCCCAAGGAGCAGCTCTGCCGACTACTAACTACACAACCTGAGAGACGAGTCACCTCTCAGCCTCAGCCCACCTGCCGGAGTGACGGGAGGTAAGGGATTGTGCGAGGCTGCTGATGGGGAGGAGATGCTGTCACCTGTCTCTGAGGCTGGTAGCCTTTAGACCTCGGAGTGGGAGTGCAGCCCCGCCATGCATGCGGCGTGGGCTCTGCTTGAGACCTGGTTATTGTTCAGGTTTCAACAGTCTCCTCTGGTCTTACTAAACAGTTTTAAATCGGTATCTCTCTCTGCTCCTCTGCCCACGACCCTCACCTGGATCTGCTAAAGAATCACTTGGGACTGGTGGGTCTGGTTGTACTTTTGGTTTGGATTTTGTTGTTTTGGTCCTTCATCTTTAAGGAATAAAAACAAATATCATAACTGCTTCTTAGTGAGCACTTCCAACCCCAAAAAAGAAAAAAAAAAAGGTACCCATAAAGGTGTGAAACTACCTGCAACCGCAGAACCTATTTTTCTAAAGGTGCCGCCCCTCATCTAGAAAGCATAGGGGCACTGTCTGTCAGAGCCCAGGCAGGGTCTTCAGGACATGTCTGAGTTGGGCGATGGGACGGAAACCATGCTGCCCTGTAAGAAACGACCGTGAGGCCGGTGGCAACGGAGGGATGGGTTCTGATGCCAAGGCATGGTTCTGCACAGTTCTGCAGGAAAAATGCACTCCTGTGCACCACCCAGGGCGTGTGCCCGATGCCAAGAAACTGCACCCTAGGGGTGAGGGGAGAGGGTGATCTGTAATTACCCGCATCCCCACCTGGGTCTCATCACCCAGACCACTAGGTGGCGCCTGTGCAGTGGTAGGTAGACTGGAAAACCCTCTGGCCAGGACATCCTCGGAGAGAGCTCGTCAGCCCAGCGCACCTCACTCAGTGGCATCCCACGTGCTAGGTGAGTCTTCAGGAAGCCCGCCCGCGCCCATGGGATGTGAGAGAGAGCCAGATCTGAAGGTTGCCCTCACACAATGCAGTCCACCTCCCACAACTGTCACTTAGTCCCCCATGGTTGGTTCTGTGACACAGCAAGTTAAAACTGACAGCAAAGGCTATGTATTTGCCGTCTTGGTTAAAATCAAAGGCTTAGAACTGAATGGTCCAGAATTACAGCTGAGCTGAGTCGCTGGCTAGCAAAGTTCAGCGTGCTAATCATTTAAAAGGTCGCTAACTAAAACCACCTGGAATAAAACTCTCTCTCGGATCACAAAAGGTAATACGGGTAAAGCACTTAGCCCACTGCTCCAAGTGTGGGCATGCGGCAGCTACTGGGACCACCTGCATTCCGACTGCACATCCACTTCCCCTCTGCCTGGACATCACCCGCCAGACACCGAACCCCGATGTCAGATCGCACCTTATAAAGCTGTGTTGTGAGAGGTCACGGGAATAAAGGGAACACTCATTTATTCGGCACCTCCTGGCCTTGTGCTAGGAACTTAATACATCATTAATTTAGAATGAGTTTTTTACCAAACAAAATAACATCCCGCTCAAATGGCAGCCAGCACAAACACAGACTCGGGATCCGGCCCCTGAAGGGACCCCGTCAGGAGATGGCCATGCTAACACAGGAGACAGACTGTGCTGACGGTGGTGCCGGGTGTGATGGGGAGGTGTGAAGTGTGCATCATGGGTCTCTCACTTCACCCTTCCCTTTCAAACAATAACAGTATCTGACACAATATCCTCATTTAAAAGACAAGCAAACTGACATCTCAAAGTCAAACACCAAGCTCACGACCACTGGCTAAAAAGCCAGAGTCCCGGCCGTGAGCTGCCCTACTGCACGCCGCCACCTGGCAAGATTAACGTCCAAGAGAGATGGTGACATTCACCAAGGCCACATCCCTGAGGAACATCTGCGGGCTAGGAGATGAAACCTGAAAATATAGAGGCTTTCTCTTGATTTTTTAAGCTCTGCTAAATAACATTATTGAGAAAACACCCCATAGTCAAGTTCACAGAAATAAAACCTTTTGATTTGGGACAATTATGCAATTATTTCCCTCAAAGATTTAGTCATTCTTTGAGAAGGCTGCATGTGTCCTACAAATGCACCCAGCAAGCTCACCAACACGACAGCACAAGAGACCGGAACGTGTCACAAGTGTGCCAGCCCCAGTCGCAGCCTCCCTCATCGATGCACGGCACGTACTTTTAAAGTCTCATCATCTTTCGATGAATTTTTTAAATCCCTCCCCCAAGGACATTTTTTCATTGCTTTTAGAAAAAGAGGAAGGAAGAGAGAGACAGACAGACATGATGACATGAGAAATGTCGACTGGTGGCCCCCACCCACGCACGCACGCCGACCAAGGGCTGAGCACAAACCCAGGTGTGCACTGACTGGAGATGGAACCCAGGATGGAAGCTGATGGGACAGCATCCGACCAACAGGGCCACACGGGCCAGGGCTCTCATAATGAATTTTTATAATGTATCTAATCAAGTCTTCTAGGGTCTTGGAGGGAGAGATTACCTCTTTATTTTACTCACCTTTGAAGTTTAGAATCCTAAACACCCATTTCATTATGAATGTATGGACAAGCGGGGGACACACCTGCGTCTCAGACACCAACAGAAATCAGGTAACTTAGGATCGCATTCAGTGTTTGAGGTATTACAAAATATCATTTACCCTCATCACCACTTCAAAATTATAGTAATTATTAAATTAGATTCTATAATAAAAGATAAATTATTAAAGACTTCATTTATTTATTTTTAGAGAGGGGGAGGGAGAGAGAAACAGGAAGAGAAGATCGATGTGTGGTTGCCTCTCACACGCCTCATAATGGGGACCGGTCCCGCAACCCAGGCCTGTGCCCTGACTGGGAATCGAACCGATGACCTTTTGGTTCATGGGCCGGCACTCAATCCACTGAGCCACACCAGCCAGGGCAAGGGGTAAATTTAAAAGCGCATTACAAAATTACAAATTTGACATTTTATTATTTTGATATAATTATCTTTGCAATCTTAACGTATTTCATCCATTTAAAAGCACTGTTAGAAGAGAGTCCGCCAAAAGGGTCAGGGCACAGGCAAGCAACGCTCACAGCGGGCGGCCCCCACCAGACTGCGCTCTCTGGAAGTGGGGCTAGACCTGTTTCCCAAACCAGAGCCCGCTGCAAAACCTGGAGGACGGTCAACGCCCGTTAAATCCATGATGTACTATGTGACGTAAACCAAGCAGATAAATCTTACCATATACATATACGTAAAGAGCTACAGAAAGCAGAGAAAATTACAGAATACTTTTTAAATGGGCTAGTATTTGCCAATTACGTTAGTCAGCACCGGCGTGTCTTCTAGTTGTCCAAACAATATGCCTGCTTCTATGATTTAGTCAACTGTCAAGTAGAATAAAAGCTACTTTTCTCTCCTGACACCCTTCACCTCCTCAGAATGACAGGGTTTCCCACCCTTCTTTTCCCTAAGACCCCAGAAGAAAATGCACCTGGGAAACTGTAAATCACGTCCTCTCCTTCTTCTGAACAGCTGTGCTCAAAAGATGCTGGTACTGTGACAACTACGTTTTCTGAATGTGTCTGCATCTCACTGAGTCTAATGTGTGCCCTACAACCAAACATGCGGTCAAGCTAAAGAATCGGCACTACACCGGGAACAGAAAATTAGCCACAAAAAAGCAAACCTTTCGTTTATCCCACCTTTAGTCACTGAACTACTTAACATACTGATACTGAGTATTAATGTGAAGGAGCCGCTACTTCAGTACACAGAGCAACTAAAATGTAGCAATTAAACATACACACACAAAAATGTGAAACGTTGGCTTTCTCTAGGACTTAACACTTTTATAGCAACTTATTCTCTTTATACTTACCCATAGTTCAAGAAATTTTCATAAATCTGCATTGCTGTTATAATTCTAATGTGATTTTTTAAAATCAAGGGTTAAGAATAAGAGTCCAATATTTATCAAGAGCCAGAAACACAGACACTAATTAAAGTAGTAATTGTTAAAAGCCAACTGCTCTTTCAATGTTTAATTTTGTCATTAAAGTCACTTTCCTGGGACAACTGTAAAACAATAGCAATAAATTTTTTTTAAAAAGTACTTCCTTTAGTTTTTCTGTATAACTTTTTAAAAATGTGCTTTTAGTGAATAATCATTTTGCAATTAATTTAAAAAACTAAAACCAACAAATTACAATATACATCTTCACCATATAATACCAGCTATTAGTAATCTTAACCTTCTTCTGAGAAATATCTTACTTGGGCCTCAAAACTCAGTGCAAATAACAAAAAAAGAATACTTAATAATCAGCTTCGCGGCCAGCTTTCAGTATGTGCTCACTACGTCCTCGGCGGCATGGTGAGTGACTGACAGGCACCAGCAGATGCGAACGTCACAAGCACTTTATGAAGACAGCGGCCAGGCCTGGGACCTCTGATGGAGGTCGATGTGTTCCTGGTTCACGGATGCTGGCACAAGGCACGAGTCTCCCGGATCCAAGACAAAGGACTTCATTGCCCCTGCACAGCCAGCAGCAGGAGCAGGAAGATCTCAGTCCCCTTGTGGCCTGGCCCCCAAGACTCATGGGTAGGCACCACCCTAAGCCCAAATGATGCTGCCGGAGCGAGTGACAGGTACTGCAAGGAACAGAGCGTGTGGGAACCCACTGCTTTTGTGGATGAAACAAGCCTGTGCTTTGTCCCCAAGGGAGACCTTGCCTCCTTACTTCCAGGCTGCTCAATGCAAACAGGATCCTGAGAAGTGGCCCAGATAAGGCAGCAACTAAGAGGCTGAGGAACTTTGCTCAAGAACACACTGAGTAGAGAGGGGCCTGGGCTCCATTCAACACAGGCAGTCCCGCTCGGAGCCTAAACTGTTGTTAAAAACAAAGTAACTGCAGAAGTGAAAACGAGAGGAACCCCATGAAGCAGCAACAGTAACTCTGCCAACAACACTGGTACTGTGGAGGATGGACTAGAGAAAACAGAGATTCTGAAACAGGGGGAATGATGACGAAGACTGGTCCAGGAGGAAAGATCACACACAACAAATGTGCATAATTACTACACTTGACAAGGAAACACATCCAAAGGGGTCTCTGGAAGAAAACACCCTTAAAACAAAGGAAGTTTGAATCCACAGATAAAAGCAGCTCCACCAAAGCAACAGAAAGACTACGCTGCTCCTGGTCCCAGCCCTTTGCAAAGGACACAGACAGAAGGGAGAGGCTAGAGGACCTAGCCGGACCCACGCCGGGACCCACACACAGTGGCCACCTTGGTACCATTCCACGCCTCTGCCAAGGAGCCCCCATGCTGCTTCTACCCGTCTCTAGGAGTGGGCTCCCTACTGCTGTGCCGACTGCACAAGTTGGTTTACTTGGGAAACAGGCTGGCTCAGAGACAGGCATGTGGTCTAAGCTGGCCCCAGAACTGTCTGATACAGAGACGAGCCCCTCTGCTCGGGGTGGACAAGAACCCCTGCAGCCACCAAGGCTGCAGGGAACCTTCTTCCCCCAGAATGAAGCTGACTCCAAAATCGCGCGGAGAGACGCGCATGAAGCAGCTCAAATCCATCCGACCTCTGAACATGACATGTATGACCCACACATTGCCTTTTTTCTTGGATTTGAGTTTTTTTACTCTTAACAACAATATCCTAACTCACTAAATGCAATAAATGGATATCAAGTGTCATGCCCCATCCAAAGGGACACAAGGGCGCATCCAGGGCTGGGTTTCCCAGGGCGTGTGGGCCGCCTGGGAGGAGGCCACAGACTTGCAGACAATCCGAGGAGTCTACAACCATCCAGTGATGGGAGTTGAGGGACGGCAGGAACCCCAAAGGGCTGGGCATGAAGGGTGAGAGTGGATCGGGACAAAGCCATCCGGGCAAAGACTGCTGCACAGCTTTGGGCCGCGTGCTCTGGACAGAGGCAGTGACGGCCGGGACATTGAAAGGGTGGCCCCAAGGCCCCTGGGAAACCAGAACTGTCTTTGGAGGAAAAACATCAATATGCACCTACAAACAAACTAAGCGCCTTGTCCCGCACACAAGCACAGGTGAACAGCGGCATGGCAGGCTAAGGTGGCATGCGCAGGAGGGGCAGAAACGACCGGAGCCACCAGGCTCCGGATGTCGGGACAGTCCAGCACACACTTTCAGCTGCACTTACCGTGTCACAGGAAATGCAACCAAGCATTAAAGTTTTCAGGAGGAACTAGACATTATAAAAACCAATGCAAATTTGAATAATAATAATACATACATTTTAAAATATGGTAAATGGTTCGATTGATAGATACATTTAACAGAAAGTCTGACAAAGCAAGAAAGGAATAAGCTGGAAGGTCTACCCAGAACAAACTGTTTAGAATACAGGGAAGAGGACAAAGAATTAAAAAAAAACAAACCAGAGAGGACAGAGAGATGGCAACGCACACAGTGACACAGTCTGACAGCATTCAGAAAGAAGGAAGAACGGTGCAGGAGCAGTATCTGAGTACAGAAGAGGTGAGAATTTCCAAAAACCAGTGAAGACTTCAAGAAATCTCAAATTCCAAAATGTAAAAAGTGTACCAAAGCAACACAATAAAATAAAAGTAAAAATTACAACAGCAGAAAAACAGTAAAATCCACACAAATACTCAGAAATTTAAAAACTCTCTCAAACACCTCACAAGTCAAAGGGGAGACCAAAACTGCAATTGAAAACTGCTCAGAAAGATGGCAGCACAGGGACACACGGCTCACCTCCTCGCACACCACATCAAAACTACAACTACACTACAGAACCTCCATCACTCAGGAACACCAGAGACCGAGTGGAATGGAAGTCTGACAATTATGGAATTAAAGCAACCACATCCATCCAGACTGGTAAGAGGGGTGGGGATGTGGAATGGGCTGGTCCTTCTGGAGGGACATCTCAGGAGCGAGGAGTCCCAGTCCCAGCCCCACACAAGGCCCTGTGGCCCAGGGCTCCAGTGCCAGGAAGATAAGTCCCCATAACTTTTGGCTACAGAAACCACCAGGGACTGAGTCAGTGGAAGAAATTTCTGGAGTCCCAAGCAGTTGCCCTTAGAGAACCCACACATGGACTTACTCAGACTCACTCCCTCTGAGCTCCAGCAGCAAAACAGCAGCTTGAAACTCACCAGTGGCACACAGGGAGACACTGAAGTGTCTGGCATGCAGGTGAGAGCTGGGGAACAGCTTTCTCCCAGACAGAAAGGTAGGCAGAGGCCCTGTTCCTTTTCTGAATCCACTCACCACAGAGCCACGGAGCTGGCAGTGCCATTATCTGAGACTCCATCAACCTGGCTAACACTGTTTGCCCACCCTGGAGACCCCGTGAGGCTCTGTCCCACCCAACTTACTGGCCCACCCAGACTGTTACTGTGACTTTTCTCTGTGAATGACTAGTCTTAGCTCATCATTCATAACTTTCTTAATCCTCTCAAACAAGCAACAGCCAGCCTCAGCAAGCCTCAAGGCCCCCAATATCTTGCTAAGTGGCCCCAGGCATAGCACTAGCAGCAACCAGCCTAGATTCACAGCTTGGCCTCACCTGGAACTCCTCAAGCCCAGCACAGGTAGCAGCCATCTCAGATTGCTTTACAGCTCAGGCAGGGTACCCTGGGCAAAACACAGGTGGGGGCTGACCTTGGCCTGCACCATCCAGGAAACCCCAGGGCCAGCGCACCCAGTGGACAGCTACAGACCACGTCAGAGCACCACTACCCTGTCCCTGCACAGCTGGTCCTCCACAGAGGACGGAAGTAGATGGTCAATGGTCACAGCCAGTCGTTGCAGCTGATTGACCTGAGTAAATCTCTCCCATTGATTTGCCAACTGCAACCAAGGATCAATTACAAGAGGAGGGTGTACTCAGCCCACATGAAGGGCATACCTGGAGTACCCAGCTTAGGTCATAGGGCTGTGCCACTGGACCCTATAGGACACCTACTACATTAGGCCACATGACCAAAACACACAGTCAAAGCAGCTCTGCCTAATACACAGAAACACACACAGGGAGGCTGCCAAAACAAAGAGACAAAGAAACATGATCCAAATGAAAGAACAGATCAAAACTCCAGAAAAAGAGCTAAACAAAGTGGAGATAAGCAATCTGTCAGATGCAGAGTTCAAAACACTGGTTATAAGGATGCTCAAGGAACTTAGTGAGAATCTCAGCAGCATAAAAAGATCCAGTCAGAAACAAAGGATACAATGATTGAAATAGCAATGTACCGGAAAACAACAGTAGAATAGATGAAGCCAAGCATCAAATCAATGATGTGGAACATAAGGAAATAAAAAACAACCAATTAGAACAAGAAGAAGAAAAAATAATAAAAAAAAATGGGGATAGTGTAAAGCAGCCTCTGGGACAACTTCAAGATATCCAACATTTGCATCATAGGGATGCCAGAAGAAGAGAAAGAGCAAGAAATTGGAAATCCCTTTGAAAAAATAATGAAAGAAAACTTTCCTAACCTGGTGAAGAATGCAGACACGCCAAGTCCACCAAGTACTGAGAATCCCAAACAAGATGGATGCAAAGAGGCCCACTCCAAGATATATCATAATTAAAATGTCAAAGGTTAAAAGTAAAGAGAGAATCTTAAAAGCAGCAAGAGAAAAGAAGTTAGTGACCCACGAGGGAGTTCCCACAAGACTGTCAGATGATTTCTCAAAATAATCTTTGCACTCTAGAAGGGACTAGAAAGAAGCATTCAAAGTCATGAAAACAGGGACCTACATCCAAGATTGTTCTACCTAGCAAAACTATCATTTAGAATTGAAGGGCAGGTAAAGAGCTTCCCAGAGAAAAAAAATACTAAAGGAGTTCATCAGCATCAAACCATTATTATGTGAAATATTAAAGGGACTTATTTGTGAAAAAGATCAACACTATGAACAATAAAAAGGCAATAAATACATTTCTATCAACAGTTAAATCTAAAAAACAAACTAAGCAAACAAAAAGAGCAGAGACAGAATCATGGATACGGAGAGCATTTAGACAGTTCCCAGATGGGAAAGGACTGTGGGGAAATGGGCGAAGAGGTGAGGGGATTAAGAAGTACCAATAGGTAGCTACAGAATAGCCACGGGGGTGTAAAGTGCAGTACAGCATATGGAGCAGCCAAAGAACTTACACACGTGACCCATGAATGTGAACAACGGTGTGGGGATGGCCTGAAAGAGTGGGGGGTGCTGGGTGAAGGAGGGAGAAAATCAGGAGTACTGTAATAGCATAATCAATAAAATACAATTTTAAAAAAGAAAGCCAGAAAATAAGAATAAAAATAATATCCAAACATAGGGAAAACACATGAAAGAGTGTTAAGAGAAAAGACACACTAGCCTTAAAACATTTACTTGCTGGTTTAGTAATTAAGAAAAATTAATGAATTAAACATTTACTCCATAAGCTGGAAAGGACATCTTCAAAAATGTCTGTACCTCGCATGATATAAATAGTGAGTTTAGCAAGACTGAAGAGTACAAGGCAAACATACAAAAATCATATTTTTATGCATTTACAGTATACAACTGAAATTGTTTTTTAAAATGTATCATTTCTTCAACAATTTGCACAAGGTTAAAGCGACTCATTCCACGCACAACCCTGTGAGGAAGGGCAGTGTGTGATATCTGTAGTCCACTTTAAAATTACGCCATGTGGTGTGTGCTGCTGGCTGTGCTCTCACTCACTCTTAGAGACCGGGTGGGAGCGCCTGCCCAGCTGGGGGAAGCCACACCTCTCCGGCAGCTGCTGCCAGGGCCGTGCTAATAAGCACAGAGGATGTTAACACCGCTTTCACTGGTGAGGTCAGTGACTCTCTGGTCAGCACAACAGGCACTACGAACGGACAGTGGTTGTGCAAGTAGCGGCAGCCCATCCCTGGAGACTGGCTAAAATGGTACAGAGACACTCCAGCCTTGTCTGGAGCACCCAGGTTGGAGGCCATACCTTTGGGACTGGGTGCAAGCATCATGCCTGGCCGTATCCAGCTGTGAGATCGTCTTTGGTGGCCCAAACTGGAACATCTAGAAACTTTGTCTCTGGACTACAATGGGCCTTTCCTACTGGACGTGGACAAAATATCTGAAAGGGGATGGGGCGGGGGAGGGGAAGGGGATAGACCTGCAGTGTGTCGAGCTTACAGATCAGATGTTTGACTCCAGAGTATGAATGTGCTTGCTTGCTAATAAATGCTTAGGGAGCATGGGGAAAAGTGTATCATTTATAACAGCTTCCCAAGAAATCAAATAATTAGTATAACTAACAAAAATGAACAGGAGCTGTACAACGGAAATTACAAAGTGGCAATGAAAGATATCGAAGCAGCCCCAAGTGGAGAAGCACGCCAGGTTCGCAGAATGGAAGACTCAACATAGTGCAGATGTCGACCCTCCCCACACAACCTGCAGGTTAACACAGTTTCAACTAAAATCCCAGCGGGGTAAATAAAGACAAACTGATTCTACAATACGTATGGAAGGGCCAAGGAAAGAGAGTAGCTAGACAGTTTCCAAAGAGAACTGCCTAGTGAGGGGGAGAGTGGAGGTGGGGGGGCCAGGGGAGGAAATCAGGACAACTGTTAACAGCATAATCAATAAAATATAATTTTATAAAAGAAGTTAATAAATTCACACTTACAAAAACTTAGTTCTACACAAAAACTTAGTCATGAACATTATAGTTTTTTAAGATTTCCAAAAACTGAACACCACCCAAATGCCCACCAGCGGGTGACTGGCTACACAAATTGTGGCACACCTGTACAAGGTAACAGCACTTGGTGATAAAGAGGACCAATTTATACTGATACTCATAACGACTTGGATGAATCCCACAGGTGTTAAGCTGAATGACAGAAGCCAGCCCAGAAAGTTACATGTTGCATCTTATTTATATGGACTTCTCAGAGACACAATGATGAGGGAGAGAACAGATCAGCAGCTACCAGGGCTCAGGGAAGGAACAGCCTGACTCTACAGAGACAGCAAAAGGAGTTTTGGGGGTGACGGGAAACACCCCCAAACAAGGCCAAGCAGAAGCTCCTTAGGGCTTTTAGTGAGGAGCTTTGCTTCAGAGATAAGGAATGAGTCAACATTACATCTAGACTTCCAGGTAAAATGCAAAGTCCATCAAAAGTATCTCCCAAGAGAAGTAAGGTACAGACACTCATGGCTGCATAAAACCCCTAGAAAAATGAGCTTAGCGAAGTCTAATGACCAAGGAGAATTTCTGGAAGGGGCTGGGGCTGGAAACCACAGAGAGGAGAGGAGAAGAGGAGATTCTGAGAAGACCTGGATAGCTGAGAGACCGGCCGCACAACGCGAAAGCCAGCCCCCAGAGTGCACTCTGAGCACGCCCTTCCCCTGTGAGAAGTGGGGACTCCTGAGCAAGCCCAAGGCCAGTGTGAACGGAGAGCGCTGGCCAAACCCACTGAGGACGCGGCCTGAATGTGTCACTTCCCCCGTTCACTAAAGCACAGAAAGAAGGGTTCAAGCAAATGCTCACCGACTGTCTAGATGCTTGAGAATGGAACTGGTGTACCAGGGGTGGGAAAAGTTCTCTGCAGGTGGGACTTTGAGAAGTCTGTAGCCTGCGAACCAAGTCAAAAATTCTCATAAAAAAGGTCAGGTTGGGCTAAGAATAGATGAGCAATTGCTAAGGGCTGAGGGGCATGGGGAGACAGTGGTCAAAGACACAAAGCTGCAGTGAGGCGGGGTAAGTCTACAAATACAACCTACGGGGCACCATGACTGTAGTTACTGTTGTACTGGATCCTGGAAATGCTAACAGTAGATTTCAGATCAAAAGAAAGCAGGAGGAGCTCCATCCATTTCAGACAGAGCAGACTTCATAGCAAGTAAAGTTCTCAGGAGTAACCAGGGGCATCATCACATAAAGGGGTCAGTTCTCCCAAAACACATGATAACCCTTAACGCACATACATGCACCTAACAACAGTGTCAAAGTACACGAGGCTGACAGAACCACAGGGAGAGATGTGAGTCCACTGTTACATATGGGGACACTGACACCCATCTGTCAGAAATAGATGGGTCCAGCCGGCAGAAAGTCAATGAGGACACAGCTGAACTCAACAGTACCATCAACCCTCTGGACGGAACGGGCACCTGCGGACTGCTCCACCCAAGGCAGCAGGGCACGTGCTCCTCTCCAGCTCCCACGCTAGAGTCACCAAGAGACCACATCCTGGGCCACAGAACATATGTAAAATAATAGAAATCACACAATGTCTGCTCTCTGACCCCAATGGAATTAAGCCAGAACTCAGTAACTAGAGAATTCCAAAACATCTGGAGGTTAAACAACACACTTCTAAATGACACATGGATCAAAAAAGAAATTTCAATAGAAATTTGAAAACATTTTGAACTAAATAATAATGAAAATACAACTTATCAAAATTCATGGGATGTGACGAAAGCAGAGCTTTGAGGGAAATTTATAGCATTGAATGTATTATTAGAAAAGAAGACCTAAAATCAATCAGCCAAGCTTCCACCCTAGGAAACTAGAAAAAGAGCAAATTAAACTGAAAGCAAGCAAGTAAAATAAATAATAAAAATTAGAGACAAAAATCACCGAAAACAGAAAATATAGAGGAAAGTTAATAAAACCAAAAGTTGGTTCTTTGAAAAGATCAGTAAAACTCAATAAGCCTTCAGTCAAACTAATAAAAAAAGGAGAGGACACAACATCACAAAGAGAGGACATCACTACAGATCCTAAGGACATTAAAAGAATACTAAAGAAATAATATGAACAATTCTATGACCATAAATTTGATAACCTAGATGGAAAGAACCAATTCCTTACAAGACATAATCTTGCCAATACTCATCACAAATCTGAAAAACACAATCTGAACAGCATTACATCTGTTAAATAAATTATACCAATAATTAACAATCTTCTAATACAGAAAGCACCAAGCCCAGATGGGTTCACTGGTGAATTCTACCAAACACTGAGGGAAGATATTATACCAATTCTCTACGACGTCTTCTGGGAGACAGATGCAAATGAGTATTTCCTAACTCATCCTGTGAGGTCAGTATTACCTTAATACACAAAAAAGGGACAAAGACTTTACACAAAAACAAACACCCCCAAAAAAAACTACAGACCAGTATCTCTCATAAACACAGATACGAAAATCCTCAACAAAACATTAGCAAATCAAATCCAACAATGTATAAAAAGAAATACACCACAACCAAGTGGGATATATCACAGGTATGCAAGCCTGATTCAACATTTGAAAATCAATTAATGCAACCCATTGCATCAATAAGCTAAAAGAGAAAAATCACAAGGTCGTATCAACAGATGCAGAAAAAAATGATAAAATGCAAAACTCATTTATGATTTAAAAAATTAAAAAACCTGTCAGTAAACTAGAAATAAAAGAAAACTTCATCAACTCGATAAAGAATTGCTACAGAAAAATCCCTACAGCTAACATCATATTTTTAAATTTTTTATTTATTGATAGATTTTAGAGAGAAGAAGGGAGGGACAGGGGAGGGAGGGAGAGGAAGAGAGACAGACAGACACATTGATCTGTGCTCCACTTATTAACGCACTCCCTGGCTGATTCTTGCATGTGCCCTGACTGGGGTGGAATCTGCTTTAATGGTGAAAAACGAGATGCTTTCCTACAAAGATCAGGAACAAGGAAGGATGATTCCACACTCCTTTTCAAGATTGTACGGGAAGTTCTACTGGATGCTACTGGAGTAAGACCAGAAAAGGAAATAAAAGGCGCACCAACTAGGAAGAAATAAATAAAACTGCCTTTGTTTGCAGATGTTCTGATCATCAATGTAGACAATCCAAAAGAACTGACCAAAGAAAACCTTCCTGGAACTAGTAGGCTTCTAGAAGGTTTCAGGACACAAAGGAAGGGTCAATTATTTCCCTAGGCACCAGCAATGAACAAGTGGAATTTAAAATTTGAAAAAGACATAGCATTAACATCAGCACCCCCTACAAGTGAAATTCCATTCCACATTCATGGATTGGAAGGCAATGTTGTCAGGGTGTCGGTTCTTTCCAATCTGAATCACAGATTCACTGCATTCCTAACCCAAATCCCAGGAAGTTGTTCTGGGGATACCGAGTGGCTGTAAAGTTTCTATGGAAGCCCAGGGTAGCCAACACAACGCTGAGGGAACCAATACTGACTGGGTGTTAGGTTTCTTTCCGTAGCAGTTCTTTACAGTGTTGAGGGAATTTCCCTTTATTCCTAGTCTACTGACAGGTTTCTGTATTTTTTTAAATCATGAATGGGCTTTGGGTTTTATCAAACGTTGTTTCTGCATCTGTTGATATTACCTTGTGACTTTTCTTTTTTAGCCTTATTGATGCAATGGGTTACAGTAATTAAGACAGAGTGGTACTGGTGAAAACAGACCAGCAGATTAACGGGACGACGTAGAGAGCTCAGAAGTGGACCTACTAAACACAGCTAACTGATCTCTGAGACAGGGACAAGGCCAATACAATGGAAAAAAGGTAGTCTTCTCAACAAACGGTGCTGGAACAACTGGACATTCACACACAAAAAATTTCATCTAGAAACAGACCTAAGACCCTTTGCAAAAATCAACGTACAATGAATCACAGACCTAAATGTGAAAGGCAAACCTATAAATTTCCTGGAAGACAACAGAGGAGAAAATCCAGGTGATCTTGGGTTTGGCAATGAATTTTTAGACATAACACCACAGGCATGACACAGAAAAGAAATAACTGATAAATTTGTCTTCACTAAAATTAAAAATTTCTGCTCTGTGAAAAACACTGTCAAGAGAAACAGAAGAAAATATTTACAAAAGACATACCTAGTAAAGGACTGTTATCTAAAATATACAAAAACTTGCCCTGGCTGGTGTGGCTCAGGGGATTGAGCACTGGCCTGTGAACCAAAAGGTTGCGGGTTTGATTCCCAGTCAGGGTATATGCCTGGGTTGCTGGCCGGGTCTCCAGTAGGGGGCGCACGAGAGGCGACCACATACTGATGTTTGTCTCCTCCTTCTGCCTCCCTTTCCCCTCTATCTAAAAATAAATAAATAAAGTCTTTAAAAACAAAAAAAAAAGAAAATATACAAAAACTCTTAAAACTCAACAATAAGAAAATAACCCGATTTAAAAATGAGCCAAAGACTTTTTTTAAAAATTTTACTTATTTATTCCTAGAGAGAGGGGAAAGGAGAGAGAGAGAGAGAGAGAGAGAGAGACACATCGATGTGTGGTTGGCCCCCGCCCACCCCCCACTGGGGACCTGGCCTGCAACCCAGGCATGTGCCCTGTTGGGAATCAAACCTGTGACACTTTGGTTCTCAGGCCGGCACTCAATCCACTGAGCCACACCAGCCAGGGCTGAGCCACACCAGCCAGGGCTAAAAATGAGCCAAAGACTTTTAACAAACACCTCACTAGAGAAGACATACAGATGGCAAATAAGCATATGAGAAGATGCTCTGCATCATTTGTAACAGGGAAACGTAAATTCCAAGATAAGATGCCTCTGCACACTCACTGCAAGGGCCAAACCCAGAACTCAGTGAGACCTCGAAGTGCTGGTGGGGATGTGGAGCAACAGAAACTCTCACTCGCTGCTGGTGGGACGCAAACTGGTACAGACGCTCTGGAGACAGCTCTGCAGTTTCTTACAAAACTAAACACGCTCTTGTCATGTGACTGGCAATCGTGTTCCTTGTCATTCACCCGAAGGAGGTGAACACTCACTTGTGTCTGTACAAAAACCTGCAGGCAGATGTGTCCAGCAGCTTCGCCAGAACTGGGCAGCGACCCAGACGTCCTTCAGTAGCTGATGGATACACAAGCTGCTGCACACACACGTACAGCAGAGCACTACTCACCAATGAACAGAAACAAGCAGCAAGCTGTGCAAACAGCTTTAAGTGCACATCACTGAGGGGAGCCGATCTGAGGACACACCCTGTACGATGACAGCTTACAGCGTTCTGTACACGGCCAAAGGGCGGGGAGAGTAAAACAGTCAGGGCTGCCAGGAGTTAGGGGAGAGGGGAGGTGAGCGGGCAGAGCAGAGGGTTTGGGGACAGTGAAATGACTGTGTGGTTCTCTGGCAATGGCTGCATGTCATCACCCACCTGTCCAAACCTGTGGGATGCACACCACCAAGAGTGAACCCCAATATGAACTATAGGTCTAGGGTGATAATCATGTGCCAATGGAGGTTCCACTGGGACAACTACATGGTGTGGGTGGGGGTGCTGCTAACCAGGGAGGCTGTGCATGTGTGCGGGCAGGAGGTACATAAGAAATCTCTGCCCTGGCTGGTGTGGCTCAGTGGGTTGGGCCCTGTCCAGCAAAACGAGCGGTCACTGGTTCGATTCCAAGTCAGAGCACATGCCTGGGTTGTGGGTCAGGTCCCCAGTTGGGGGCGTGCGAGAGGCAATCGATCAGTGTTTCTCTCCCTCTCGTTCTTCCTCCCTCCCCTCTCTGTAAACTTAAAATCTTTAAAAAAGATTAAGCTAAAGGTAAATGGAAATGATCAGTGTGAACAGGTGTTTATCAGCATGCGTATATACTCTCATGTCCACGTACTTACTGGTGTATCACTAAAATGGAATAATATAATTAATTCTCAACAAAAACAGCATGATATTCATCCCAGAGCTTAGATTTGTATCCCTAATACTATTCTCCCCAATAAAAAGAAGGAGGAGCCCTTACAGAATAGTTGATTTCAAATCATCAGGTAGAAAGAATAAAGAGAGGGGCCTGAAAAGGCTGTTTCCGAAAAGTAGAGGCTTTGAAACATTTCAAGATGACATTAAAAAGGACTGAGAAGCCAGCTGAAAGGGGATCCCACTAGCCACACCACGACAACTTAAACAGTTAAAAATTTTAATTATAATTGGCTAAGTTATAATTAACCAATTACAATTAACTAAAACAAGTTGACGAAGCCTTGATTATATAATGATTCTCAGAGAGAAGTGGAATTCCGCTTCTCGAGCAACTGGCACTTCATTCAAGTTGATTTTATTCATAAAGGAAAATGCAGGGACTGACCGCAGCCACCACCTCCAAAAGGAGGACAGGCCTGCTCAGCACTCGGCTGCAGCGCGCTGCCCCACAGGACACTCTGAGACCTGCACAGGGACAATGCAGCCTTGCAGGTGACACCAGCGTGCTCCTGAGTGACCAGAAGTTTACGGAACTCTTCTCTCGGCTGGGTTATGTGCAGGCTGGCGGCTCTTGACAACTGCTCTTTATCCTTCTCTTTGTCCCATGTGCTCACTGAAAGGACTGGACAAAAGTCTTCCCACGGACAGAGACCGACACATGTGGCTTCCTTTAACTTTAACACACAAGGCCAGGATAAGAAATATGTTATCCCGCTCCTGGTAAAACCTTTCACTCAACTTCATCTCCCTCGACGTCTCACAGGAGAGAGAGTGCGAAAATACTCTACTGGTGGGGCTTACCGCTCTTCAGGTAAGAAAACATTACATTTCAGAATTTTAGTTTTGTAGTGACGTTCCAAGCAAAGCCCAATGCCCGAGAATGAGGATGCTTGGAGCACTGGGAATAAGCAAGGAGGCCGATGCGGGTGGAGCCCGAGAACAAGGGGAGGAGCTGAAGACGTGGCAGACAGGCGGCAGGGTCAGGTTAGTGCAGAGCTTGAGGATCGGGGTATGGACCTCGGATTTCACTTTAAGCACGACTGGAGGCTTTGGACGGCTGACAAGGGAAGTAGGAGATTCCCACTTTGGGAGTGAAAAGGTGGCGCTGGCAATTATGTGGAGAGCAAGACTAGACTGGGGAGAGTGAAAGGGGAGAGAACGCTCTGGAGTCCTTTGTGCAGCTGTCCACGTGATGGCGAGCAGTGGCCAGTTCTGGAGGGACAGCCGTGGAGGAGGTCAAAGTGTTAAACTGAGGGTGCATTGTGAAGGTAAAGCCCAAAGGGGTTTTCCAGTGGGCTCCATCTAATCGTCGTTGCCATTTAATGCCACAGGTGCGTCCTTGGGCAACTTCATCGTCATGGGGATATCACAGAGCACACACGCAGACCTGGACGGCACAGCCTACCGCCGTAACTGCGCGTGCGTGCCTTCACCGACCGGCGGCACAGCAGGTCGGTCCCCAGCAGCACCAGCGCAAACCTGAGTTCCCAGTGGTCTCCAGGGGTTTCCAGCTCATTCCAACCTCACGGGGCCTCTGTTTCTGTGCCGTCTGCCGCTGGCTGACGCACTGTTACGTGACGCATGGCTGCAACTGCGGCCTGAACAATGCGTGGTGGCATGTGCTGCGGTGGCCGCACTGGAAGAGGGGAGGCTTCAGGGCAACCACAAATAGTCCCACGGAGTCCGCACGGACTTGCAGAGCCTCTCTGCACACACAAGCGATGCTAAGGAGGACGCTGGAGATACAGGCTGTGTTCAACGCAAGAGCAGAGCTGCTGATGTAATGTTTTAGAGTCACCCGCACACAGGTCGGATTAAAGTAACTAAACCAGATGAGACCACCTACCTATGAGAGGAGAATGAAGCGAGACCAACGAGGCGGGAAGAAAACACGAGAACGGGGTGTCCTGAAAGCTGTTTTTTCATTTGTTTTTGATTTTTAAAAAGAGCCCCAAGCCAGGGCTGAGTTGCATGGAGCTATCCTGACCGTGGAGGCGGACATGGCCCTCCGGGGTCCATGGCCACATTGACGACAGCAGTTCTGGTCTAGTGGGAGGAAGGGAGCCTGACAGACGTCGGAGCGCGAGAAAGTGGTCAAATATAAGCGGCCACCATGAGCATGGGTGATGCTTGCACGGCTTTTGCCGTGAAGATGAGCAAAGAAGCAACAGAGCAGACAGAAGGAGCTGTCCAGTCAGAGCAGTGACTTGGGTTGACGAAGGGGACCTGCAGCATGCTCAAAGGCTCCCGGTGACGTTGTGTGGAGAGGGCAATTCGTGACACCCAGGAAAGTGGAAGACACGGAGTCCATACAGATGAAAGGGGACAGAGATGCGGGCAAGAGCTGGCCTTCGTCAGCCACAGAGACAGTGCTGACAGCAGGAACGGCAGAAGGGATGGACAGAGACGCAGGCAGGAAAGCCTGGTTGTGGGTGTGGAATTTCTTTCCCAATTGCTTCCATTCTTTTTTCAATGAATGGACGAGATCATGGATTGAAGAACGAAAAACCAGGAGGAGGTGTTAGAGTCTGAAGAGGAAGGAACCCTGGGGCCTAGATTTGCGATGGAACCTGCCACAGCAAGGTTCTGTTTTCCTATAGCTGTTAACAAGCAGAACTCGGCTGTTACGCAGGCACAGCTGTGGGGGAACAGCAAAGGGGTGGGCGTGCACAGAGAGCGGCTCCAGGGGCGGGTCGGAGAATCTGAGCTGGCAAAGGAGGGCGCCAACCCCATCAGTCAGACTTGGGAAGTAAAGCAGCAATTGTCCCAGCACGTGACACAATGACAAAGGCTAAAACATGGCCATAAGAATAAGTGGCCGAGGTGGGTGGAGAGTAAGACTTTCAAGGAAATCAAGCAGCCAGAAGTCTGGAGAGTGAACAGATTACTCAAACTGGCAACAGGAGGGAAGAGAGTAAGAAGGCAGGTGCTAAGTCTTCAGAGAACGCGGGAGGCACTGAGAAGTGCAACCCTAGGGGCCTGTGGCCCAGCCTGAAAGCACTGTTTTACAGGAACTTGTAATCATTATGTTGAAAAATGTCACTTAAAACTTCAAAGACTTTCACTAGGAAGTAACAGAGAAAAATTAAGCATGGGGGGAAATCATATGAAAAGGAACTAGTTGGGAGCTTATATAAATTCGAATGTAACGTAACCTGGTAATCGCCGCACCAGGGGGCGAACCATAGGCTTCTGAACTTCCGAGCTGCACCCCTTCAGGCTACCTACCTAGACCTGCTGGAAGGGAGGTGAGAATCATACTTGAAAGCTTTCCAAGAATTGTAACTATGTAATAGCAACACATTTGACACCAAAAGCATTTTACGGAAAATTGTATTTTAAAAGATAGAGCACTTTCTAACTTTTCTCGAAAAACTGTGTGACACTCTGAAAGCAAGACGACATTCGACCTCAGAGAAAAAGCCTGTCTCCAGATCTAAAGTCTGCGCTGCAGCTGCTAACAACACGGCCGGCAACCTCACACAAACGGCCTCTGAGGGCCATGTGAAGCCTCACCTCTTCGACAACTTACTAAGTCACTAACTGTGTGTAAATTCTGGAAACTACTTTGGGGCAGCCCACTCTATCTGCCCTTCACAGGTACACCGTGCACATTAGCTTACTGAAGGCACCCCAAACCCAGCAGACCAGGATGTGCACGGTCTGGCTTCAGCCAGCATGGCACAGTATTATCCACTGAACAGAACATATTATTTTTCCCTCACATACATAATAACACACTAAGCTTTAAACAAACATGACATGGTCCCTCAGCCAGAAATATACTATGAGCTGTCATACTGGTGGGCTGGAATTACTGTATATTTCAGTTTTAATTTCCTTTAATAAACATCTTCTCTACAGATCTTAAATAACTTCTACTGCATCAGCTCTGCAGGAGAATAAGAGAACTCAGCTTTATCACTTTGGAAACTCAGTTTTCTCACTTTCTCATGACTTAGCAAGTATTTCAGCACCAGAAATTTCAGGATTCAGTATATGGACACATGCTAACTGTGGGTATTATGTACATTTTTATAGTTTTTTTATTGTTCTGAGTGATACCTGCTTCCACAGTATTCTCTGTTTCTGTTGTCTCCAGCCCATCCATGCTGTCCTCATCTTCCACGGCAGTTTTTCCTCTGCTTCGAGGCCTACAAGGAAATAGATACATGGAGTTAGATGTTGAAAGTTAAGGCTTAGAATTAAATTCAATACAGAGCACCAGTCAAAGGCACATAAAATGAAATAATGCAGACAACTTCTCTAACATCTTACCAGATTAAGAAGTAACATGAAGTAACACTTCACAGTCACTTGCCCCTCGAACCCAGACGTGCCTCCGGCCCATACGTGAGGTCAGGCCCGGTTAGCACACAGGGCCGGCAGCAGTGAGGCTGCTCGAGAGTGGCTGGTAGGGGAATAACATGGTGTAACAATGTACAGTTTTAATTTGAGCGTTTCTCCTACGGTGCCATGTGGTGTACTTGAGTGTGATATTGTTACCTTACAGAATTACAAGCTTATGATTCTATAACAAAAGATTTTGTAATAAAAAAGGGACATTCTTTGCACCAAGCCCTGTATTTGTGTCGTATGTCATAACTTACTCATTTTAAAACTCCATGTTTTAAGGATTTTTATTTATTTTTTATTTTTAAAGAGAGGGGAAGAGAGGGAGAGAAACATTGCTGCCTTGCACGTGCCCCAACTGGGAATTGAACCCATGACCCTTCGGTTTCAAAGACGTCACTCCATCTACCGAGCCACACCAGCCAGGGCGTGACTGCATGTTTTAGGCTCCATCCCTCTGGGAGCTAACCGCTGCAGCCCTGGCTCTGGATCACCTAATAGGTCCTTCCCCAAGTTCACACCCCCAGTCATACCACTGTATCTAATGAAACAAAGGAGTGACACTCAGGTATACGTACTTTTAAGAAAGTAACGCACACCCCTGTAAACCACTCAAAGGAAAGAAACCCTAAACATGAAGCGAGACCTCACCACACCCACCTTGCAAGCATGATGGGATTGAACTTACAAACACTTCAGGGAAGTGACCGTGAGAGTCACAGTCAACTGAGGTTCTTTGGTCCAGCGCACTTAAAAACGAACTAATGCCTATAAACGTTTCCACGTCTTGAAAATAAGGAAGAGAGAGGAGTCAAAAAACTGGAACACAGGAAATAAGGAAAAAATGAGGTAACATAAAAAAACTTAGAAACTGACAAAGCAGATTTCAGCACATTAAATCATTCGTTACCTTAAAAGTAAAGACACAAATGAACTCAGTATTCAGTTGAAAAACAATGAAAGAACAGAAAATAAGAAATAATGGGTTAATGTGAAACAAATAAAAAGGCTGCGTTAAGCAGGAAGCCCACTCACTTCCACTTCAGAAAGGATGCTCAATGATGAAGCAATGAAGATGTAAGAACTTTTAAAAGTGGTCAGAGTCCAAGTGGTTTTATAAATGAATGACTGCCAATTGTCAAAAAGTCATCTCTACCCCCAAAAACAATTAAATAGGAACACCTGAACCAAAACCCTAACAAACATAGCCAAAAAATGAATAAACTAGCTAAATAAAAGATGAGTATATTTACTCAGAATACAGGTATAATGTGACATCAGAAATGTGTCAATAAAACACCCCAGGTCAAACCGGCGAAACAGCATCATTTGAAATTTCACGTGGGGAGGGGAGAAGAGGCAGAACTAAGTAAGAGACTACAAAGACTTTTTTCCATGTTAATCTTATAAATTAAAACTATTTGAGTTCCTAAAATAATACAGGAGACTTGTACTTAAAGCCACATGGGGGCGAGAAGACTGAAAATTACCCTCTAGCCATCAACAATTAGAGAACCAGACAAAGTATGAGAAAAGAGCCAGTATCAGACCCTGGACCACAGACAGGGCCAGGCCTGGGCTCCCTGAGCAAAGGGAGCCAAACCAGGTGCGCCCTGCTGTCACCAGGGCTGTTTGCAGCTCATTTCAACAGCGGCAGAGTGGGACTCAGAGACTGGCAACTGTGCTGGAGAGGGGGGACAGGGACCGTCTGTCCAGGAGGCTAAAACTGGGGCGGAGTCTCTGCGCTGAACAGCAAAAAGAGTGCTGGAAGCCTGTACCAGGGTCCCGTGAGTTTCCACCTGGACACCGGTCTGTGTAATCTGTGGTGTAAAGCCCATGAGGCTGCACAAGAACAACTTCAAGGACAGCACAGCCATGGAAGGGCTGCCACACAAACAAGCCCCGGGGTTCTCGGAGCGCCGAGGCCTCATGGACTGCCTAGAGGGCCGGGCTGTCGGGAGCGGGCCAACCAGTGCTGTCCTAGACCTAAAAGACCTCACAAACAAGTGTCAGCAGAGCCGAAATGATCCACAACTAACGTCACTGCCAGGCCAGAAGAAAAGCTCAACACTTAGGAGAGCGTTAGGACAAAATCTAGCTCTCAGCAACAACAACAAAAACGCAGTATGTGGCATCCAATAAAAATCTCCAAGGTATAAAAAGGAGGAAGAGCCCTGGCTGGTGTGGCTCAGTGGACTGAGCACCTGCCTGCGAGCCAAAGAGTCACTGGTTTGATTCCCAGTCAGGGCACGTGCCTGGGTTGTGGGCCAGGTCCCCAGCTGGGGGCATGTGAGAGGCAACCACACATTTCTGTTTCTCTCCCTCTCTGTCTCCTTTCCTTTCCCCTCTCTAAAAATAAAAAAATTAAATCTTTTAAACATAAACAAAATCTTTAAAAAAAGAAGTAGGAAACTGTGAATCATAATCAGAAGAAAACAAGGAATAGAAACAGAAAACAACAAAGATGGTAGAAGGGACAAGGCTGGACATGAAACCAGCCATTATCAATATGCCTCACATACTCAAGAATGGAACAGAAAATGAGTACGAGGAGAGAAATGGAAGATATTAAATATAAACCAGATGGAACTCAGAGTTAACATCAAATTACACTTGGAAAGATTAAACATCTAATTAGAAATAGCAGAAGAAAACATAACTGACCTTAAAGACATAGCAAAAACATCTACCCCAAATTTAAAGACAAAGTGAAAAAGGACCAACAGCTCTAAGTGGCTTACTGATGAGTTCTGTCAAACATTTCAGTGATATTACTAATTCTACGTCATCTGCAGGACGTGATAACTCATTCCAAGGGGCTGGCATTATGCTGATAGCAAAATCAAAGACACAGAACCCACATCCACCACAAACACAGACCTGTCCCATGGGATCAGGAAGAGGAGCACTCCACACCCATCTTCCCCAGATCTTACAGCGCTCATACCAAACCAAAACTAGGAAAATGCAAGGGAAATCGCTGCCTGGTTTGCACTTTAAATCACACATAACCCACAAGCAGGGGTCCAGTTTGAGCTATGGTGGAGAAATACATGCTAAAGTTTCTCTCCCACTGAATGCGATATAAGACATGGCAATAATGTATAGAACAACTGCTTGAGTTTCCTTAAAAATTTCCTTAAAGACAGCAGGTGGATCAGGAACAAACGCCAAAATGCCAAGTACTGCCAAAGGCCACTGACATGACTGCCACACCTCTCCAGTTCCCCCGGTACTGAGTGGCAGCCTGGAGCCCCGGCGTGCCCACCACTGGCCTGCAACCTGCCCGTGGGTGGGCCTGACCCTGATCAGCACCACCGAGACCTTCAGGCCTGACTAAAGGGCCACTGGCCGGTCCCAGGCTGACCCCTGGGTGCTGTGCAGGGAAGCACTGCAGAGGAACCTGCCACAGGCCCAGAGGACAAGGGATCATCTTCTCCTTGGCTTCTCCGAGATAATGCTCTCCTGACACTTCCGCCACACCCCTCCTTCCTCTTTACTGACCTCCCTGTGGATGAGCATCCAGGGCTCGGTGCAGTCTCTTCTCCCTACACAGAGGCTCCCTCCCTGGGCAATCCCACCCAGCTCTCGGCATCGATGCTGCTGACGCCCCAGTTCCTCCCCTCCCCACTTGTCCACTGAATTGCAACCCTCATTTAGCTGCCAACTCAGCATCTCCACTCAGATTCAAACAAGCATTGCAAAGTTAACGTGCCAAGACCCAAATCTGATTCCACACCCTTCCCTCTGAAACCTGCTCTTTCCTGGGGTTTCACATCTCTGGGAAGAGTGTCACCACCCACCCGAGCAGCTGGGCTTCGTAACGCGAGATTCCTCTCTCTCACGCCCCACACAGCGTATCGGCAAATCCCGTCAGCTCCACTCTCAAGATATATTTCAAACATGAAAACTCCTCCCCAGTTACACTGTCAACAGCCTAGTGTCACCGTCATTTTTTGTTACTGTTACAACTGGGAATTCTACAGCTCACCTTCACTGAATACTTAGTGTGCAGGGGGTACTCTTACTACCGTCTCTATTTACAGACGAATAAAATGGAGCCAGAGAAGATAATGCACACGCCCAAATTTAGCAGGTCTAGCTCTGCAGCCAACACTCTAACGACTGGCTGTGTATGCGACTCATGGCCCCAGTCCCACTGCCACTGATGGGCCGGCTCTCCGAACAATGAAAACCATCTTCTACACCCTTAACTTAAATCTGCTCGCTCTCTTCCTCTCAATCCTCCCACGGCTGCTCTTCACACCGAGGATAAAATCCCATCCCGCCTTCATGATAGGGCTACCCTGGCTGCCTCCGATGTCAAGTGCAAACACGCTCCTCCCTCCACATCGTGGTCCTGCTGTCTCGCACTTGCGTGTATACCCCTAAGAGGTTCCACCTCGAGGCCTCTGCACAGCTGCCTGTTGATTTATCAGACAGGAGTGAAACCCCCAGGAGGGCTGGGACCCCGATCTAGTCCCCTCCGCACCCCCAGCACCTCGCGGCACCAGCCCTGGCACAAGCACTCGTGCGTGTGTGTCACTGAACGGAGGCAACAGCTCGTTAACGCAGGGGGAAACACACAGATCGGGCCTGAGAACTCAGATGACTCCCTACCGTTCTAAAGATGCAGTTACAGTCCTGCTTCCCTCTGAGCGCAGAACCAAAAGTCCACATGGGGTCAGATTTTAAAAGGAAGCCATGTAACAGAACACTGAATGTTACGGCATCAAGGTACTTAAAAATCAGAGGTTTTGACACCACAAGGAAATAAGACAGAACTGTCATCACTAGCAGATAACATCACCCACATCTACTCAGAAAATACTAATCGACTGAAAAGCTAGAAGAGTTCCATGAGATTTCCAGACCGACCCAGGAACGTGAACATCCACAACCGCCCTACACACCGTGCCGAACAGACAGCAGCGAGAGTCAGTTCAAACGTGACGAAACCGTAGGTGACTGGGAATCACTGTAATGACAAACGTAATACAACTTACTCACGAACATAAAGAAACGAGCTAACCGAGAGGCCAACCTAATAGAAAAGGGGACAAATGAACAAAGCAGCAATTCGTTGTCAAGACATAAAATGACAAAGTGTTCAGCCCCACCGAGTAACCGGGGCAATCACTCAGTGAAACGGAGAATGAAAACCACGGACAAAACCCGGCGACGGCGGGAGCACAGAGGGGACGAAGACCCACACGGCACCGCTGCAAGGGTGCAGACGCTGCGGTGTGCAGGGGGAGGTGGTTCAGCCGTGTGCACCCAGACGTGGAGACGCACATCGTTTGATCAGTTTCTCGTCTGGAACGCGACCCAACCCCATGTGTGTGAATATATGCACACACACAGCAGCAGACAGCAGTAGTTAACACACATATATGGGGATGTTCACTGCAGCACACACAACATGAAAGCTAATCGAAGGGAATATTTAAATACAGTATGCTCTAGCCATTTGATGACTCAGCCTCTATTCACTACAAACAATACAGAAGCTCTATTTGTACTAATCTAAAGGACCTCGAAGACGCAGTTTAGTGAGAAAAACCACATTACAGACTTACACATGATTCCGTGGATGTGTTATAGTGTTCACAAATGCACAAATATGCACTTCTGTGAAAATGTGTGTTGCAAACACACAGGAAATATACAGAACGACACACACCAGACTGGTAACAGTGGTCTCCCCTGGAGGTATAAAGGGAAACCAAGGGCCAAGGAAGGGCCTTTCAACTCCTCATGAGTTTTTAATAAAGAGCATACATTCATCTATAATTAATAAAGGAGGGAAGGGTTAAAAGACGGTTTGCCTTGGGAACCACTGGCAGAGCGTTTTATCTCTTATGCTCTGGTAGCTCAGGAGTTACTGCTTATCCCACTGTACACAGCAGACCTTCCGAAATCAGACAGTTAATGCATCTAATGACTGCTCTACAGAGTCACGTGCGAAAGAAAGTAAGGGACCACTCGTGGTGCTCAGGGTCTGTGTATAATAGTGCGAGACGCCTCCGCAATCGAAGCCTGCACCTCACTGTCACCCTCTGATGCCTCCGACCATCACTGAGTCCACACGATGCCATGGCCACCTGGGGACTAAGAACCTGTGCCAGTTATTGATTATAAAATACAAAAAAAAACCAAAAAACAAAAAAAACCTTGTGGCCTTTTTTTCAAAAATTTGGCATACTAGGTCTGTCCAGAAGGTATCCAGCCATATGATATGAAAAATAGAGACATTCATTGAAGACGATATAAGATACAAGAAACATTGTACACAGGACAATGACGCCTCAGTCCCCTTCAAAGGAGGCAACCTGGGACCTCTCACAGTTCTCCCAATCGCCATCAGCTGCCCCATCATATTTTCCTGAATCTCATCAAAGTTCTAAAATCTCTTCCCTTTCAAAGGTGATTTTAGTTCTGGGAAAAGCCGGGAGTCACAGGGCACCAAATCTGGGCTGTAGGGGAGCTGAGTCACCTGAGTGATTTGATGTTTCACCACAAAACTCTGCAGGAGACGTGATGCATGAGCAGGCACGTTGTCATGATGAGGCTGCCAATCACCAGTTGCCCATGGCTGCGGCCTTCTGAATCATCCAAATAGTTTCCCTGGAGGAATGTTCAAGCTTCATGCAAAACTGAATGCAGATTCGTTGCTCTACTCACTCAGTCATTTTGAACATGATGGCCACACAGTGCACATGCTCACTCAACAGCATCTACAGACCCCACTGACCAGTACAGTGAAGTCAGCATTGTTCACACACACACATTCCAGTCCACTCTCCTTGGCTGCCAGGTGACATCGATGTCACACCAGCTGTTCTCATTATGTGAACAATGGCTGGACTTTTTCCAGACAGACCTCGTATATCTATGTATATGAACATATGTATATACATACATACTCAATAAAAATCGAGTCACTGTATTACTATTCTATGGCCAGAGTATAATTTGCCCCTTACACCATTTAAAATATGTCACGTACTGGATAACATTAAATAATTTGTCCTAAAAGTGTTACTAATGCAGTAGCGTTTTTAAAAGAGAAAAAAACAATTCTCAACACAAAAACAAAGAACATGGCCAGCAATGAAGAGAGAACGAAATAGCTTTTAAACACCCTTTGCACAAGTGGATGAAGCGTGTCTACCTACGTATGCCTCCTTCTTGACCAGAAGTTTCACTTAGCTTTTTAAAAACCTTACAAGGAACCAAATACGATGAAATATATAAAAGTTGTTCAGTCTCTCCCTCTTCAAAGAATGCCCCTGTGAGCTCTTCCTCCCATGGCCCAGCCTCTAGAAAGAGCCCACACCCTGCACCCCACCCCTGCCCACGCCCACCCACCCTCAGCCCAAGGCCCTCACGGCACACACGAACCTCTTCCCAGGCCACTTCTGGGGTGGTTTCTGAACTCCATCCTCCCATTCTCTGAGTTGAACCGGTTTTCCCAAAACACTGCACACAAGCCATGTGAAAAAGAAACTAGTGAAATACTGAAATATGTATTAATCATTTGATATACAGAACTTGTTTCGAAATGACCCCGAATGCCTAAATAAGAGCCACTCACCAAACTGGAGACATGTGCACGCGGGAAATAAACAGCCCAGTGTCTCCAGCACACAGAACACACACCAACCCAACAGCTGACGGAGAGATCACTCTGTGATTGCTGAGACTTCCCAAAGCAGAATGGGTAGGATTTCAGGGTGCGAGTGGGGAGACGGAGGGGGACAAAGTTACTCAGGTGGCGAGAATGCTTTGGGCAGGCAGGGGCGAGGGTAAAATTCGGCCACAGTCAGAAGAGGACAAATCAGTGCGGACAGGGAGAATGGACCCGGGATATGGGAAGGACCTGACGCCACGTGAAGATGTTCAAACCAAATTCAGCAGAGAGGTTCTGAGCGTTTCACAGCAAAAAGCCCCAGAACCAGTTCTACACAGGAAGAAAGAACCCTGTCACTTTAAGGACCCAGGTAGAGAATGAGACTGAAAGAGGTGCTCAGGGGACATCTCGCTCTGTGACAGAAGCGGCCCGAACAGTCAGGCCAAGTTCTGCTCTGTTTTTAATTCAAAGTCAACAGATGACTGTCCATTCACTCAGCAAACAGTGGCATGCTGGCTGTGTGCCTGGGTTCCGATCACCCTGGTTTAGGAGTCCTGGGTCTGTACACCAGAGCCGTGGTTCTCAACTCGGAGAGGGGGGCACTTTGACCCGCCCCCGTCCCCCACAACTGGCAGTGTCTGACAGCATCTGGTGGGTGGAGTCCACAGACGCTGCCCAGCACCCCTGGAGGCACAGTGCAGCTGCACACAGGGGGCAGTGCTCCAGCCGCCAACAGTGCCGAGGACGAGCGTCCCTGCCTAGAGCAGCACTTTCTCGTCCCTCTTCCCAGGTTTCAGGTCTGTTACTTCCATCTTCTCTTATTCCTGTTCCACAACAGGGGCCTTCGAATACCTTAGGAAATGCACAGCACCATTTTAATGCTGGTGAGACTAAACATACCATGAATCTCAAGATTTGGTCTATAATTTTTGTAAGCTACATTCTACATAACTTTTGGAAAGAAAATTGTCTGCCTCTATGACATCTCCAAAAGTCAGGCTCCAAAGTGTTCAGTAATGTCTGGTTGGTCCTCTCCCTGTGTGTCCCTGCAGCAGCTGGTCACCACATTCCGCCCCTTCTTTCCGGGGAGCGCCTCACATGGACCTCGGTGGACCTCCCCCACCCCTCGCAGGCCCACAGTCAGACAGACTTCATGCCCGCTCCCCCTGGAGCTGCTGCCTGCCTCCCCAGGACCCCAGTGACACTGCGTCTTGTACCTGCGTGCAATTCCATCAGACCTACCCATGCACATGAACAGAGATGAATCGCACCAAAGGACAAAAGCAAGGTGCAGTGTGCCTATGACATGCAAAATCAGGTCCCAAGTCCTGAAGCTCGGCATTCGGGGTCCCGTTCCAATAACCAGCCCCACTCGCCCTCTCTTATTCTCTCTCCCTGCGCTCCTCTTGGGAATATCCTTTCTCAGCAAAATGAGTTATTCTGGGGCACACAGATGACCTTTCCGGAGCAGAGAAACCAAAAGCCACTCAGGCTTCATTCCGATAAAAGAAAGTCATGCTCTCGGCTCAGAAAAGCAGTAAGGGTTCACTCGCAGGGGGTCCTGGCCTGCCCCTCGCTCCCTGTCCGTACTCGGGATGTCCACTACTCATTTACCCTCTCAGAACTCGGCCCACCCTCCAAATGCACCGTCTTCCCAAAAATTTCCTGCGACACCGACCATGTAACACAGCCATTCCTGCCAACACCGCCCGCCCCACCCCTCCCTGTGGCTGTTGGGCCGTTTCACTTTTACTGGTCTCTTTTATATCAAAGGAGAAATGTGTGAGTGATCCACCTGTCAGGTGCATGGAGGGCAAGCAGGTGCTTACATCCCCAAACCAATCTGCGATGCTTTCAAAGATTATTTTTTAGATCACAGTTCCCAGTATTGGCAAGAAAATAAACAGGCCTACTCATTTATTACTGGTAGGAGCATAAATTGATACAATTATCTATAGTGATGTCTGCGAATATTGAAAGTCTCTAAAATCTATTTACCCTTTGGCCCAGGAACCCCACTTAGGAATTTACCGTGGGTAAACGTGAAGCGCACAAAGGGCTGGCTAACAGGACGTCTGACCGCACACTGGGTCTGGGAGATCAGGGCAAACTCCCCTTGTCCAACAAGAACAGACCATGAAGATGAGTCACTCACCTGAGCAACGCAACGCTCTGCAGCAACCACAGCCCTGTGAGGCTGTGCTACTGTCACGGAAATCTTGTTACTGTCAGTGTAAAAATACAACCACGTAAACACGGCCTTATTTTACGTTCATATATTATGTTTTCTATACATGTACAATACACATACACAACGTATGTTTGTAAAGAAAAAATACCACTAGGTGTTTGCAAACCATTAGATGTAGGGACAAAATGTTTTTATTTTCTTTTGTAGATGAGCGTTTATAGTTTAGCTATATTCACTTTTCTGATGTAAACACTTTTACGGCCTACTTACAATTGAATGGCAACCTTACAAAACCTAAGAAACCTTGTATGTACCTGTGGGAGAAACACCTCCAGCAGAAACGCCAAAACATCACCCCCGACACACACACACACACACACACACACACACACACACACACACTCCGGCCGCACTCACAAAACGCCCTCCTCACACACTCACTCACTCCTCGGTGCTGGCACAGGCCACCCCTCTGCCTACAAAGTAACCTCTGCCTCCTCCAGGAGAAGCAAACTGCTAGTCCACCTTGAAAACTTGGCCCCAGATCAACCCCAGGGCGCCTGCCTGACCTTCCAGCCAAATGCCTCGTCTTGTGGGCTCCCCAAACGTGCACACTGCGCCCTCCGCCCGCTGCGCGATGCGCCACCCCAGCGCATTCTTACAGATGCTGTTCTTACAGTGACTGACACAGAAGAAAATGAGAGTAAGGACTCTGTAGCCTCACACTTGGGACTGCCCGTAAACCAACAGGTTACACTGCCAACTGGTGAAGAGAGAGAACCAAACACCCTGACTTTCCGACATGAGCTGTCCTGCAACCGAGGAACAGGTCAGGGGTGGGGCTGGGTCTCTCCCCACGAAAGGTTTCCCAGCTCATACAATGAAGAGTCACAGAACTGGAACGTTGTCGTCGTACAAGCCAGAACGACCAGGGGACCTAGGCACTTAAGTGCACTGACATTATTAATCAAGATGTGTGCAAGAAAAAAAGTGCAAGGTATATCGTTAAGCAAAAGAAAGTTACAGAATAGTGTGTAGGGCACAATCCCACCTGCTGTCAAAATGCGGATTTACCTGCATTCTTCTATGCATGCACATCTCCTTTGTACAAATGAAAACATCTGGAAGGAACATGGAAGTTTCCCAGCGGTCACCGCTAGGGAACGGAGCTCAGCTGTGACTCAGAGCTTCTCTCAGAATTTATGGCCAGCATGTGTACCTTTAGAACAAGAAATCCTTTACAATAAAGACGTACCTGTGATTTCCAGTTACGTAAAATGATCAAACTCCCCAAATCCCACATTACCACGACACAGAGTGAAGCATCTAGGTTGGGAAAAAAACTGTAGCCCTCTATAATAAACACATCATCTGAGCGGTTTCACATACAGAAATGTGTGTATATCTGTAAGTAAATCTATTTTAAAACATACAAAAATAAGTACATTCCAATCAGGGGATTCTGATAACAGTCAATCAAGCACTTTCCTTTTTGTGAAACTGAGAGCTAACCTGAAGAGCACCTGAAGTCACAGCAGAAAAAAAAACAGTATGTTAGAATTTTAAAACAGTTTTCATTTGGGTCTCAAGCTTTATAACATTTTGGAGACAGCTTTAGTCCTTAGGCTGCCTTCAAATGTTTCCGACCCTTCGGGAGGAAAGAGGGCATCAAACTCAAATGCCATTTGTCAACGCCATCACTGTGTCCTAGGCACTCTTTTAGACTCATTAGCATAAAATTATCCCACACTCATCTAAATAGCACTTGTCAAGTGCCCAGGGGTAACTGTTATTGTACTTAAAGTATATTAAGATAAATGTTCCCTAATCTGGAGTCTTAGATAACTGTAGGATAGTGAAATAGAAAACAAAGTTTTATTACCCGTGTTAATAGAATTGGGGGAAGGGGGAGACTATAGTGAAATAATCCAAAATAGCAAGTACTCTAAATAAATTACATTTGGCTTTTTAAAAGATTTTATATATTTATTTTTAGAGAGAGGGGAAAGGAGGGAGAGAGGGAAAGAAACATTCATGTGAGAGAGAGACGTCAATTGGCTGCCTCTCACATGCACCCTGAGCACGGACCAAACCCCCGACCCAGGCCTGTGCCTTGACAGGTAAGCGAACCTGCAACCCTGTTTTGTGGGAGGTCGTCCAACCCACTGAGCCACACTGGTCAGGGCTGAAATGTTTTTTAACCTGCTTGATTCAGTATGAGAAACTTTCTGATAGTTTGAGAATTCAAAATCGAAATATACATAAAAAGAAAGCCACACTAAGAAAAAAAAGATGATTCAGCACCAGGTGTAAACTGAAACTTGGCCCTGAGCCCACCCCTCCCCTCCCCCTCCAGTCACCTGGCCCTGAACTGACGCCCACCCCCAGTGCAGGTGAGCTTCCCAGCAGGAAATCAGCTCACTCAGGCAACCTTCCTGAGCCAGGACATCCTGTGTGAACTGAAAAAAGTAAATAAATCAGTTTGAACCTCAGGAAATTGCCAATATTTGACCACTTTATCCTTAAAAAAAAAAAAAAAAAAAGGCAATTTCATACGGTTCAACCTAACCCACCTCTCTGATTCTGGTAACTATTTGAAAATAAAGAAAAACCTTTACATGTCCCCTTTCTACCTGCATCCTGGTCCCCTCCCCACAAAACACGGTTAATCTGGGACTGACAGCTTTAAAACGTAAGGATTCACTGAAAGTCAGTAGGGAAACGCAGCACCCTGCTTATCAGACGTGACTGCCATCACTCAACCCGTCTCCCTAAAAGGAAGTGCAGTGAGAGCTGATGCGAGCAGTGCAAGAAGACCTGGAGGAGGAGAAGGTTCGTAAAAACGACAGGTGAGAGAGCAGGACGAAGCCCAAGTGTTAGAAATAGGCAGGGCTCTGATTTTTTTTTTATACATTTAACAGAGAGGGTCACAACTAAAATGACTGATTTCTACTTTCCTTATTATACTGTAATTGGAATGACTGATCACCGAGTGAATGCACTTCACACACCCAGAGTGGTGAGCAAATCAATACTGCCAGCAGAGGAAACACTGGCCAAGAACGCTGTCCACACCAGGACACCGAGCCGCCATGAGAAAGGGTGCGGGGGTCTCGGGACCCGGGAGCGTCCACAGAGAACGAGCACGTCCGAGTGGAACGTGGATCCACACGAGCAGAGTGTGATCACAGCTTCCGTTTCAAAACCAGTATGTATTCAAACATGTGCACGCATTTCTTACACATGGTCAAAAAGATCAGTGGGGCGGACCCCGAACTACTGAGGACGACTCCCTGAGAGAAGAGGAAGGCAAGACTGGAGAGAGAAGTCTAGCTCTATGGGGGGGGCGATATAAACTTAATTACAACTAAGTGCTATTAAAACCTCAGTTCCTGACTCCGCCAGCTCCAGGTCCAGTGGCTCCCCACTGAATACCACAGACAGGGCACACTGCCGCCCCACAGCGAGTCCCCTGGGCAGCTCTGGTCTAAGAGCAGCACCGAGGCCTGGGGGAAGCCCGACGGCAATTTTAAAAGGAAACAAGACAATGAAGAAATCTACCCCTCCACCACCCTTGGAAACTGAAAATACAACAAAAAGTGGCAACTATATATACAAAGAAACTCAAGAAGCATTGCATCTTCAGGTGATATCTACCTGGACTAGGTTAAGTTTCATTTTACTACTATATTCAGAACAAAAAGGTTTATTACTTAAACCGACCTAGTATTTGGGGTGCTGAGGGGAACCCAAGACTCAGCATTTTATAACCATCTACTGATAGACGTGCAATGACATTTCTCATCAGAAAAGATTATCCTCAATGATCTCTCCTTGATAACAATGATATTCTTTGGCTTAAAAAATAATAATGCTGGGGAAGTTTTAATTTATCATGTAGATGTACACAAATCTAGACAGAATTTCATCTGAACCCATTTACAATTTTAAAATTTACTAAAAACTGCCTGGGCAGTGTGGCTGTTGGTTGGAATGTTGTCCCACAACCGAAAGGTGGCGAGTTCAGTTCCCAGTAAAGTACAGGCAAAAGCCAACTGACTGATCTCTCCCTCTGTCTCTCTCCTCCTCCTCCCCTCCCTTCCCCCAACCACCACTGTTCCTCTCTAAAAGCAGTGAAAAAATGTCCTCGGGTGAGGATAAAAAAAAATTTTTTTAATTACTAAAATCTTGTAATCACAGAGGCTCTAGCCTTGAACAGGCTAAAACAATTTGAAATGGGCATGCTTTAACAGCTTCATTAGTAAAAAACTTTCTATATTTTTATACACTTTAGAGGATGCATGAAATTCATTAAATTTCAGTGCAGAAACTCTTTTCTAAAACGACCATACTGAGTTGAATCGTGTCCCCAGAATTCATGTCCCTCTGAGAACTGTGATCTTCTTTGTGTTCCAGGTCTTTGCAGATGTGATCAAGTTAAGATAAGGTCCCACTGGAGTAGGATGAGCCCTACATCCAGGGTGGCAGGGTCCTTATGTGAAGACGGAAGGATGGACACGGAGACACAGACACACTGGGACAGCGACACAGGACAAGAGAGACAGAGATTGGAGTGATGTGGTCGCAAGTCGAGAAAGACCAAGGATGCCAGCAAGCGGCGGAAGCCAGGCTCGGGACAGTCTCCTCACAGGCCCCCGGAGAAACCAGCCCTGCTGACACCTGGGTCCCTGAGCAGCAGCCTGCAGAACTGCGGGACAAAGAATTTCTGTTGTTTTAAGCCACCCAGTTTCTAGCGCTCTGTTGCGACGGCCCTACAAAAACGAATACCACGCCCTCTGTCCCCAGAGTAACAGGCGGACTCAGAGATGGGTCCCAATGCTTGGTTAACGGAGTCGTTAATTCAGCCTTTCCTGTGCAGCTGTACTGAAGATGGAAGAAAACCTAGTTCCTGACACCAGAATAGATCTTTCTCCCTGGGACAAGCAGAGGATATACCAACTCACACTCGAGAGATTACCCAAGAAAATCATTTAGTAGGGGAGGAAAATATAAAGAATAAAAACTCGCCATAGTGCTCGGAGCAGCACCACTTTAAAAACCAAAGGACCGCAGCGGGGAGGCCCCCACCTTTGCGTGTGCTCACAGACTTGGGCTCCGGGTCCCACGCTAACCCCTCCCCCGAAACGCACTCCCTCTTTGGTTTATCTTCACCTACCAGCATGCCTGCCACTGTCCCCCGCCTCTGGGGGTATAAATCTATAAATAAGCCACAGCCTTTCCTACTCTGAATGTCAGGACTTCCTGGGCCCTGCTTCCTCTCTGACACTGCACTCTTTACCTTCAGAGCTGAGCTTCTGCGCAGTCTCACCAGCCGCTGGTGCCTATTCGCTCTCACCTCTAACTCGCCCCCCGACCATCTGCACGCTGGTTAACAAACCCACCATCTGGTGGACACCCCACGGCCTGTCAGGTCCGTCAGAGGCTCTGTGAGGTGTCTCCACCCTCACCCAGAGCGGTCTCCAGAACTCACGCTGTACTCGACCCGTGTTCCTGCCACAAACCTCCGCTCCTGGCTTCTCTAGCTTTCCCTCCTCACCCTCCTCGACAGCGTTTCTTCCAACCACTTGTGGAAACCCTCGCCTGCCACTGGACAGGTTCTTCTTCCCTCGGCTTCTTGCTCTTTGCTGGCTCTCGGCTCCCAAGTTCACACCCGTGGCCCACAGACCCAAATACGCCGTGGCCCCCTTCACCCGCACGGGACACACACACCTGCAGTTCACCAGATCCCACACTGCACCTGTCATCATCTGGCTTCGGCCCACATTTGTTCCTCTGCCTGGAAACTTCGATCATTTCCGTCATCTCCTTCCTAAGTATCTCCTGTTAACCCTCCCCCTGAAACCTCTTCATCATCCCCAAAGCTGCCGCACTCGTTCCTCTCACCTGCTGACCCCGGCCTACTTCCAAGCTCCCTCTGCTTACCCTTCAGGCTAGGCCAGCAGGCATTTTGAAGAGACAAATCGATGCCACTCCCCTGCGTTCGCCTGTCTGTGGCACCACACTCCGAGCTGCAGGCACAGAAGCCCGACGGCGCACCCGGGCCCGCCGAGGGAGCCTCACCTGCCGTCTCTCCTCTGCACGTTACGCTTGTCACACTCACTCATCTTTTATCCTCCCCTTCAAAATTCTTTGCCTTTACACGTGGTATTCCCTGTGCCTGAAACACCTAAAAGATGGTCTTTACAAGCTTCTAAGAGTGGCCTCTTCCACAGAGGACAATGAGTGACATCTCGTTTCAGCAGCCCTCGGAGCATGCACACACCTCCACCCCCGCCCCGTCACCCAGCTGTTGGATTTATGGGCAGGCACCTCGCCTTATTATTCCGCATCCGTCCAAGGCCTAGCAGAGTACCTGACAGAGGAGGAAGTACCGAATCCGCAAGCCAGTCTCAGAGATTCACACATCAAACAAGTTTTAGTGCATCGATGACCTAAGGCAAACATGACACTAGTCAACTTTACTGCAGAGGCTTCAATATGACATTGATATGTGCATGCACACACACAATGTCACTGCATTTGCAGACAGCACCTTCGAACAGGGAATCAGGTTACAATCAGGTGGCTACCGTGGGCCCTAACCCCATGTGACCACTGTCTGTGTAAGAAGAGGCTAGAGCACAGACTTCACAGAGGGAAGCCAGGTGAGGCCACAGAGAAGGCCGCCACCTGCAGCCAGGGAAGAAACTAACCCGCCGACACCTTGGTCTTGGACTTCGGGCCTGCAGAACCGGGTGCAAGCAAGTCTCTGCAGCTTTACCCTGCCCAGTCTGTGCTGCTTTGAGGGCTCCCAAGCTGAGTATTAAAGGGCTTCTAGTTTAATGTTCAGACGTCTCACGACTGCGCACATGGAATTTTTATCAAGCAAGCAGGGGTAAGTGAACCGTGGATCATGGACATTTTCATTCTCTTTTTTATGGCAGTCCATTTTTTTATTTTCTATCTTTATCGATTCTAGACAGAGGGTAAGGGAGGAAGAGAGAGAGAGATTTATATTCATTGGTTGCCTCTCGCACAACCCCAACCAGGGACCTGGCCCACAACCCAGGCATGCGTCCTGATCAGGGATCAAACTGGCAACCTTTCAGTTTGCAGTACTTACTTTATTTACAAAACACTAACGTTGGACAGAAGAACTTACCACTTACTGTTGCACACTGACCCCCGCTAGAGTCCCACAAGCCAGACTGGAAAGGGATACATGTCCACCGAGACCCCGAAGTTCGTCATTTGTCAGGGCTCGGATTTCTCTAACGGCCTCCTCGGGACTCAGAGACTCCACTCACCACTCTGCCCCGTCCCCCACACTCCCTGCTACTTAACACTCAAAGCAGGAAAATCGACACTCTGAGGCTTCCTCACAGCATGGCCTTTGAGAGCAGTGGGCTCCAGGGCAGACTGCACGGCGGACACATCTAATCAGGCCTGAGAACACTAGAACTTAGGATTGATAGTAAGAAAGGACACCAGATTTAGCTCTCCTAACATGCAGCGTTGCATGCCTGACGTAAGGATTGCTTATGACAGACGCACAGGGTGGGACAAAAGTGGGTTTACAGTTGTTCAAGTGGCAAATAACACAATAATAAATAAAAATACAAGAATAAACTCGCATACTCACAACTATAAACCTACTTCTGCCCACCCCTGTACACAATTTATTTCAAAAAAGAAAAATAAAGAGGATACAAATGCTGAGGCCATAGATTCAAATTCTTACTCAGGGAGGTACGATTCAAATACAAGTTTGAAGACAAATGCTTACAGCCACAATTACAACATTAATTTCAGTTAAATTCCGTGTGGGAACTATGACATGCAGCACACTGCATTTTCATTAACAATGAAAGCTGTGCAAACAACCCTAGCAATTTCCAACCGTTGTGCCACCTACTCTTACGTCGTCCCTCTGTCTAGACACCCACTAACCCTAACTGCCGCCCTCCTCAGCAAGCGTCCACTCGTGCCACCAAGAAGTCTGGGCAGAGCTGCTCAGTCACCCCTCCGGTTAGTAACCCCTCCATAAATCTAAGCCTATGTGTTTATAGGTCAAATTATAATACAGGGCCAATGTAAGAAAAAATTAGATACCTTTCTTGCCCTAAACCACAGGTGGCAAACACAAGGCCTGCGGCCCGAATCCGCCCCCTCACCTTGTTTTATCCGGCCCAGCCCAGCACCTTCTTTCTACCCCCCCCCCCCCCGCCCCCCTGCAGGGCTGAGCTCTCTGAGCTCCCGCTTAACTGTGAAGGAGCAGTTACATTTGTACAGCCCTAAAGTTACATTCGGCCCTTTGAAGGCAACCGCGAGGCTGATGTGGCCCCCCGTGACAATGAGTCTGACACCCCTGCTCTAAGGCAACTTCTTTAAGGATCAAAGAATCTTATTTATCATTGCACTCCGATCTGCAGCTCTGGGAAAACCACTCATGTAGCCGAATGTTGATTAGAAGGAATACCCTGTATATAACGCACACTAAACTGATTTTCCGTGTAGCACATGCACTTGAACCTTCCCCCCAAAAGTGTTCTGCACAAAAAGGACACAGTGAGTGTGGGTGTCTCTAGAGCCCTGTAACCCTGTTCACGGCACAGAAACTAAACCGGTGACTGCCTTGGAGAATCTCCTGTTTTTAAATACAGAACTGGGAACACAGATATTGTTCTAATATCCTACCAACAGTGGGTTAAAGTGAACACTCTGAAGAAAGAGATCTGAATAGGCATTTCCTGGCCTCCAGTGAGTTCTCTGAGAAGCCACCAGGGAGGGATGTCCGCACGTGGCCCTGTCCTGCAGGGACCTCCAACACGACCGAGACAGGAAAGGCCTCAGAGCCCCGGCAGCACAGTGGGTATGCTGCACACTCACGCACGCACAATCTCTCCTCCCACGGTGCAGTGTGGCGGTGGGGCGGGTGGGACACAACACAACCAACCTTTCACAAGATCCCTTCAGAGTGTCTCCAGCTGCCTCGCCGTGCCCCTCCGTCTCCACTCTGGCTCACCCAGTTAGTTCTCAGTAATCCAGGCCATGGAACTGTCATCAGGAGCCCCCCCTGAAGTGGCTTACAACCACTGAGCTTGGCAGCCTGCATTGTCTCCCTGAGAGCTCAGGGTTCAATGAACTTGCCTGAAGTCACACCAGAGCCCCCCAATGTACCACTCCAGGACACAGCATCTGCGCATATTCTCCGTGAATGCCGTCCCACCACAGCAGGAGTGGCGCAGGGCGGTGAAGTGGTCTGGGTCATGTCGCTAATAAGCCGTGAAACTGAAACTCAAACACGGCTATGTCGGATGAGAGAAAACACACCATCCTGAAGCCACGCTGCCCCCACCACTGTCTTGAATCAAAGCTTGAACAATCACCTCCACGGTAAAACAAACATCTCCTGTTATAGAATAACCCAGCTAAGGTCGGGCCTCACGGGTGAAGGAAGAAGGGGAGGGATGGAGGAGAGGAAGGCCCAGACAGTGACTCTGGGAGAGAGGAGTCAGGGGAAACTGAGCGGCACCAGGCAGCTGCAGGGCTCGGAGGCAGGAACACCAAGAGGTCTAAGCGGCACAGAGGAGAGGGGTGCCCGGCTTTCCCCAGCCGCCCACTGCTGCGCTGGAAGACCACAAGCCTAGTTCTGTAAAGAACGGTGACCAGCCGGCATCCTGGTTAAAGTGACACTTGCACCCTAGTAGGAAAAACGATACATTATGCATGGGACTCTGCACTCACCTGCCCCCACCTGCAAGTTTGAAAGGATTCATTTATTTCAAAATTGAAAAACCTCACTGAAATATATGGTTGGAAATATTTAGAATCCATTACAAGAGCTTATCTACTTAGGATATAAAAAAGTATTTACAAATCACTTATTTAAAAAAAAAAAAGACTAACCCGACAGCAAAGTGGGCAAGGACAGATGTCACCCAACCCACAGCCACCCCTCACAACTCGCTCTTGTTGTCAGGGCCACCTCCCACTGTAAGGCCCGAAAGGAACAGGTGTCTGCTTTCTTGGCCTCACCCGCACCTACGACCTGACATGAGCACGTGACCAGCCACAACCAACAGGCTCTGAGGACAAAGCTGCTCGGGCTTCCAGGAGAGGTTTTTGCTCCAAATGAAGGACACGAGCAGGAAGAAATACACTGTGTGTCCACTGGCCGCCGTCCGGAGAACGTGCCCTGCCGCTCCTCTCCGCTCACACCCCAACCTGACGGCCTCGCGGCTCCACCCTCAAAACCTACGCAGAGTGGCTTCTCGGGCCTCCCTCCCAATCCTCTCCCTCCCTGGCTCCCTGCGGCCTTCTCCTACCCCCCCCCCCCCCCCCCCCCCCCCCCCCCCCCCCCCCCCCCCCCCCCCCCCCCCCCCCCCCCCCCCCCCCCCCCCCCCGCGCCTGCTTCAGCCTGTACCCTCCTCATTCAAGTCTCAGCACAGCAGCCAGCCCGGAGCCTCGGGGAGTCGTCATCAGGTACGGTCAGCCCTTTGCTCAGAGGCCCCCGAAGAGACCGCATCTCCTCCAGTTGGCCCAGCGCCCCCGCCCCACTGGTGCTCTGCTGCCTGTTGGGACAGAGGCGCACCCCTGCCTCGGGTCTGCACACTCACTCTTGCCTCTGCCCAACGTGCCCCTCCCCCATACCTCTGCCCTAGCCCTCTCACACCCTTTAAGATTCTCTACTCCAACGTCACCTCAGTGAAGCCTTCCATGATCACCCCCAATGAAAATAACCCAGTCGGCCTCGTCTGTCCTGAGCAGGAGCTGTACTTCCCGCACTCAGAGATGGCCGCCTGGTGTGCCACAGGCGCTGGCCCATCAGTTTGGTGACTCCGTCCAGCCACCACCACCACTGAGCGGAGCACGAAAGACCCGGACAAGAGGCACGCCCAGGTCCTTGGTAAGTTCGCTGGGCTACTCAGTTACATCTGGACTTCTGCTCACAGGAGGTAAAATTTTACCCATCGTTTCAAACATTGTAAATGAAGGTCTGTGTTATTTGAAGCCAAATGATACCTAATACAAAACGTAGGGAAATGGTTTGGCAAAAAAGAAAAGAAAGAACAGGGCAGGGGAGGAGGGAAAAAGAAATGCTAGTGGCAAGTGTGCTCAATCTAACTCATCGTGAGCGTGCAGATTAAAATACCCACGAAGCAATGTGTTGCACAAAAAAACGAACGCTTAACCCATGTACATCCCATTCAACATGGCTCACTAAACACTGGCGGTGTGTAGAATTTTTTAAATTTTATGCACAAGCATATGCTTCATAAGAGTGTTATCTCCACTGCCGTATTTTCTCCATGCTTGAGCCACACATGTGAAAACGAGAGTTAACTCTGAGGCCGCACTTGCCACACCCCGGCCGTGTGCCATCTACCCTTGTTTACACGCATCACTGACTGCCCGGAGCAAACCCACGAGAGGTACTATTTTCAAGTGACCCCATTTTAAAGGTGATAACACTGAGCTGCAAAACAGATCAGTGATCAGCCCCAAATCAAGTGGCTACCAAGTGAACGGCTGGAACGTGAACCCAGGCAGTTTTAAGGACCAGTCCCATCATCTGACCAGCGCCACTGCCAAGAGGCAGAGCGTCTCCACACGGATGGGTCTGCAGCGCGCTCCCACCACCCCACCACCGGCGCCCTTCTTCCTGCCCTTTCCTGTGTGTTTGGGTGTTAACCCAACAGCTGACAAAAGGCACTCAAGTGACAGAGCCAAACTTACCAGAAAGAAACACTCGGACAGAAAAAGACAGGAATGAAGAGGCGGTCAGAGGTGTGGAGGTAACGGGGATTTCCGAGAACGAACAGCATCGAGACTGCAGCAGGCGGGGTGTGTTCAGGCCGCCGCGAGGGTCAGATAAATTGATGCAGCATGTGAAGTGCTCAGGCTGGTGCCTGGCACACGCTTGTCAGCCAGCCAACAGTTTTTGTTTCCATCATGGCCACCCCAATCATGGTGAAGTGCTTCCTAGACGTCACCACCAGGGCCAGGACTGGCAGACAATTGCATGGCTGGAGCCGTAAGAAACCGCACACGTGTATGACTTCGTGCACACTAAAAAGACAGGGCAGGTACCAGGGCTCATCCCGGAAAGAGTGCTCAAGTGACTACGTAAAGGAAAATTCTGTCAGACCCACCCGAAACGTGCGTATGTCCCCCAGCAGATGCTGCTGGGGGGAGCCCGGGGAGAGACACGCTCTGTTTGAGGGTCCAGGCCAGCATCACTCACCCTCAACCCCTGGAGCGCGTGCACTCCCGGAGAGGAGAGCGCTCCATCTGGGAGTGTGCCACCTGAAACGCCCACAGCTGTGAGTGCACCGGGGTGGTCACAGCGGGAAACAACGGGACCCCCAGCAGCAGGGCGTGGCTCAGTGAGTTAGGGTGCCGCCCTCTAGTTTAAAGCCCGGCTCTCCGCTGGGCTCTGTGACCTGAGTAAATGGCACTGCTGGCCCCCTAAGCTGTGACAGCCCAACAGCTAGAAGACAACTTTAATTCCTGCTTTTCTCAAGCCCGGCTCATCAAATCCTTTAATGGATATTATCAAAATGACGTTCAAAACCCATATGACACCTATGGCCCTTCTCCTCAGTCACAAGCCTACTCTACACCGTATCTGCCAAGAGGCCTTCCCCAGCCTTTCAGGTTGGATCCCCAGGTCAAGACCCTCCCCGGTCCCCTCTGCCCCCACCACGGCACACAGGCCCTGTTCACCTCTCAAACGTCCGCTCCTAAGCTCTGCTCAGGGTCCATTAACACCAGCCTTTTATTTGGGGAGGCCGAAGGGCCCCTGCAGTATGCCAGGCTCATTCCAGTTCTGGAGCCTCACAATGAACCGTGTTCTTCCCAAACCACCCGGTCACTGCCTCATTGTCACTCAGGTCTCCATCACTGTCGGCGCCTCAGAGGGACTCCCTGACGCCCCTCCCGTGCATCACTGTTCCTCGGAACCACAGGAGATACAGTCAATGCCACTGCCGGCTTTCCAGCACTTCTCAGTGCCCCAAAAGAACTATAAGGACTGCTCTGTTTTGCAGCTCCCACCACCGACACACGGGCCTGGGGAGGCGAGGGCTTGGCCTCTCCCAGTCTCCGCTGAGCCCCCAGCACCCAGAAGCCGAAGGCAGCAAGCACTTCGCATCAGCTGCGTGGACGCCAGGCAGTTTCTGAGAAGGAGACTGATGGGTGCGTGCCGAAACAGAAGTGCACTGTGGCACACCCCTGCAGTCGGACCCTGAGCAACCTGGGCTTGGACTGCCCAGCTCCACTCACACGCGGGTTGGGTTTTCAAGTGACCCGTGTTGTTCAAGGGTCGATGTATTTCGTTCTGGGGTTGGCAACCAGCTTATGTGGACAGGCCACTGCAGTCATACCGGGATTTCCGACTGAGTGGGAGGTCAGTGCCCCTCACCTGCATGCTGCCCGGTGCACGTACAGAATGCTCCCAGCTGTGCAGTGATGAGTCTAAGCACACCGTGCACAGTATATGCACGGTCGAAGTCCAGACGGACGCAGAGTGGCCTTCACAGTAATGACCTCTGAACTGTGCAGCTGAGGAGAGGGAGTGGGCCTTCCACTTTCTCGGCTGAGCTCTCTCTGAGCCAGCTGAGTGTTTTACCAGCACACGTGACACTCACAACTTTTTTGTGGTGCCTTTCCGCGGCCCCATCTCCTGTAAAAGGCCAGACACAAACCGTGGGGGCTCTCTTTCCTAAACACCCAGCACACCTCAGGCACAAGGTACAGCAGCTCTGCCACCTAACCCTTCTGAACCACTGGAGAAACAAACACATGAATATGATTCGTTTGGGTCCAGTCCAGTTTAAGAGCTGATGGACAAGCTCTGGTTCAAACGGCAGATCAAACATACAGGTTTATCTCCCTTCAATAAAAGATTACTTAAATGGTAGTAAAAAAATGCTTAAGAAAAATGAAAATGAAAACGAAACGAAGTGGAGACCTTCCTAAAGAAAAGAAACTGCGCGGGGGAGAGGGAACCAGTGAACCCAGCAGGGGGTCAGAATTCAGAAGAACACAAGCATCAGCTTCTCCCTGAAGTTCACTGTCACTGATGCCCGCTGAGCCCTTCCACCACTCCGGAAATCTGAATGGCGACCCAGGGCAGCAGAAGGTTGACAACAAGCCTACTATGTAAACGAGACCGGAGCAAATGAAAGAAACAAACCCACAGCTCACAGGTGCAGGAGCACGAGATGACCGGAGAGAAAACGCATGTCCCTTTCAAAGAGATTCGAGCAGGTCACGAACCTGTAACCCTAAAAAAGAGAGGTAAGCTGGGGGGTGAAGAGAGGGAGGTAAGTGGAAATGTGAAATATGACAGCTAAAGTGAAATTAAAGAGTCTGAAAGCAAAGCAGAGGAAATGCCAGAGGAATAAAACAGAAAGACAAGAGCGGAGAGAGATTTCTTCAGGAAATCCGACAACCAACTAAAATGAGTAACAGAAGAGCTTAATTACAGCATCATAAGAGAGTCTGTTTCAGTCCAGTCGTGGGAAAGGCCACGTCCAGGCCTCTCTGAGACATTCCAGCTTTAAAGAAGACCGAACACAGCGCCGCGAAGGAACAAGAACCACGCGCATCAGACTTCTCCTCGACAGCAACGGGTGCTGAAGGCCCGATCGAAGCCTGCAGAGCTCTCAGGGGAAGTCATGCTCAACGTCACGTGGCCTGAATGGAGTAACACCAGCCAACTCTAAGGGCTAAGACAGACTTTCAGGAATGTCAGGGTCACAGTGTTACCTCCCACGTAGTCTTTCCTGAAAAAGCGTGTGAGGGATGTACTGAATCACGACAAGTAACTCAGGAGAGAAGGAAGGCTAGTGGCAGCAGAACGGGGAGCGGTGTGGAACGGGTCTGGGTGACAGCAGGTCTGAACAGGAGAAAGCGAACTAGGAGCCGCCTTTCCTCAAGGGAAAGCGCTCATCTACATAATATAACGGTGGTAAAGACAAACTGCATTGGAAAGCTGACTGATCGACTCAAAAACAAGGAACCCGTACAGGACAGGTAATCATATTCCACTCGCCTCTGCTGTGAACAACTATTCATGGCAGCGATCTTCCAGCGGTGCGCAACGAGAATGTTTAAAACATGCAGTACCTGGCTATTATTTAGTCAGGGCACTGACCTCTTTTCCTTAGATTGTCGAATAACAAAATGACAGCAGCCAACACACCAAGAGCTGTCCGGTGTGAATGCCCCGTCTTGAATCACGAATACAGAAGTCACATAATAGAGGTGCATCTTATTGGTCACATCGCATAAGTTTGCATCTGACTGGTTAATTCTCGGTCCCAGAAATCTTTATATACAATTCTCGGTCCCAGAAATCTTTATATACAAGTATAGACATCCAATTTTTTAAAAAGTCACTTTGGAGCAAAAAAGGTAGGCAATTACTTATTACTATTTTGTAAAGCAATCAAAATTAAATCTACTTTTTGTCAGGCCAGTAAAAAGTGGACTTTTTCATGTGTCGCAGAACTTTGGTAACTAGCTTGTCTGGGTCATGAGATGGAAAAGGATGAAAACTGCTGGTTTATATCATCACAGTAACACAGAAACTATGTGTTGATTTTCAACGATGACAAGCAAGTCACAGGCAAAGAACAAGGGCTGTCTAGAAAAAAGTCCAGCCGTTGTTAGTGTGACGAGAATGGTTTGTGTGACACCCATGTCACCTGGCAGCCAAGGAGAGTGGACTGCAATGCACATGTGTGAACAATGATGACTTCACTGTACTAGTCAGTGGGGGTGGTAGACACTGAGTGAGCATGTGTGCTGTGTGGCCATTGCATTTAAAATGACTGAGCAAGTAGAGCAACGCATCTGCATCAAATTTTGCGTTAAGCTTGAACATTCCTCTGTGGAAACTATTCGGATGATTCAGAAGGCCGCAGCCGTGGGCAACTGGTGATTGGCAGCCTCATCATGACAACGTGCCTGCTCACGCATCACGTCTCCTGCAGAGTTTTGTGATGAAACATCAAATCACTCAGGTGACTCAGCTCCCCTACAGCCCAGATTTGGTGCCCTGTGACTCCCGGCTTTTCCCAGAACTAAAATCACCTTTGAAAGGGAAGAGATTTCAGACTGTCGATGAGATTCAGGAAAACACAACGGGGCAGCTGATGGCAATCGCAGTCGGAAGAAGTGTGTGAGGTCCCAAGGTGCCTCCTTTGAAGGGGACTGAGGCGCCATTGTCCTATGTACAATGTTTCTTGTGTCTTGTATCGTCTTCAATGAACGTCTCTATTTTTCATAGCACATGGCTGGATACCTTCTGGACAGACCTCGTATAAGGGAGTATGGTAGAGTATAAATGTTCTCAAACTCGACAATGCCCGAGTAAAAATGACTGAGACACATGAGGGAATAAAGAGGAAAGGAGAGAGAAAAAAAGGAGTACTAATATTCTCCTACTTGGAAAACCAAAATAACAGGAAGCAGAGATAATAGAATATAAAAGTGATGCATCTGTTAGGCAAGTGGATATAAGGGAGCCAAATCCTCATTTGTCAGAACAGTAATCAATCTAAAATCGATAAATCCTAAGCTTATTATTTCGTCACAGCAATACCACATGTAGAAACTACTTAAAAGTTTCCTTTGGAGAATGGCATTAAGGAATTAGGAAGGGTTGTTGGCCTTTATTATAAGCATTTCAGGGCTATTTGACTTCTTTCAACTACACACGTATTTTATTTCATAAAATTTTAAAATGGATTTAACAGAAAAACCTCAAGGAATACTGAACTCATGAAAAACACAATGCAGACCACATCCTGCCTAATTTTTCCCCATAACATGATGGACAAAACCTTCTCTTCTCCCTAACATTCCCTAAGTGCCAGGTGAGAGGTACTTTCTGAGGCTTTACAGTCGTCTTTGGAGATATTTAGAGACAACTGAATACATCCCATTACAGGGTGTATGTGTGACCATCACAGAAATTTTTGGACTGTCACTCCCTATCAAAGAAAAAGGTCACTACAAGTTTAAATCACGGTCCTTCAACCAACCCAAAGCACGCATGATGCTTACCCACGGCTCCTCAGTCTCAATATGCTCATTCCACTACCACCATGGAGCTGTACCTTTAACAGCTTTTCCCTAGACTAGTGTCAGTGGTACAAACAAGAACATTTCAAATTCAACAGACCTAAATTTACCTCCGTTTTTATTCCGTCTCTCCTTTGTACTTTTTACTTATATTTAAGTAAGACAAAGCTTATCATTTATTCTTTAATCTGTCAGAACCTGAAAAGGGAAAGATATTTTTATACAAAATATAAAAAGGAACAAGTTGTTACTAATCAAAACAATTTAGTTAAAAAGTGTTTATGCAAAACTACAGAGTTGGTAGCAAGACCAAATATACACCAAATTCTATCAAGACAAGACCAAATTTTAACCTATGATGGAAGATTCAAGTGAGGTGCAAAAAATAGCCAGAGGAAATCTTACATCAGCCATTGGTTTTCCCAGGGAAGAAAAGGGTTTTGTGTTTGTTTTGTTTGTTGCTGCTGTTTGAAGTGGTGGGAGAAGGCAGCTGAAGGGGATACTGTAGCATTATGTTTTGTGATGTCAGTCATTTTGTTTAACAATATTCCACTCAAGAAGCAGAAGCCTTTTAAACAATAAAACATCTAAAAACAAACCGGAGTTTATTTCTTCAAAATACAAACCACACTGTGAGGACGCTCCTGCCTGACAGCCACATTTTCAGCTAACACTGCACGTGCCATCAACACCGGGTGGAGGACACACATGGATGGGACTGCTCGCTGGAGGAGCAGTTCAGGTTCCCCTTCGGCATCACCACCCGAGATCGCCAATGACCGCCACACGATGACCGCAGCACCCCACACCCTATTTCAGACAAGCCATTGACCCACTTTGCCATTACAATGAAATGTGACAAAAAGCTGAGAAACATTAAATAATAATTTGCCAAATTCCTCTCAAATTAAAACATAAGAAGCTGTTGTGTCATCTGACACTTCAGAAAGTTACATTTTTGTCATTAAAATGAAGCAAAGGAAAATAAAGGGCGGATGTCCCGCTGTTTAATAAGGCAGTAGGTAGTTTAGGAAGGACACAAATGTATCACATCAGTCTAGTTTACACTTTGTATGGGTCTACACGTTAAGTACATATGTGCACAAAGAAAGTACACAACTAGAATAAAAATTGTATAACAAATGTGACTTTACACTGGAAACAGCAACTGTTTACTCTGAAATACATACTATTGAATAGTTAAAATTCAAGTTTATCTTGCTAGAATACACTGTTTCAAAATCAGTAGTCCTTTAAGAAAATAAAACATATGTATCAGTATCATTTAACCTTACTTTTAGAAAAGTGGCCAAGAAGGATTTTATGCCCTGGGTTAAAAGAAAACTCTACTTATGAATTAAACACTGCTGCTATGATCCATAATAAGACCTATTCTAGAAAAAATAGTTTACCACACTT